>JAMWYP010000273.1:179704-802426 GCA_025563575.1 Acacia pycnantha
TTGTTGGAAATTATGCCCTAGGGGCAAGTCATTGTACTTATCAACGATCCCCATATGAATTGGGTAGTCGCAATATCTTGCTAGAGGCCGCTTGCGACTTGTGGGCTGGTACAGTATTGGCCCGCTGCCAATCTCATGTGGGCTACAGTGGTCGCACACAAGAATGGCCCAATACGAGCAAGAGTGTCGATTCATTGAATCTTAAATGTGTTTAAGATTTAATGAATACTTATTTAATCTAGGATGTATGTGTGTGTATATATATATATGCATATATAAATATATTAAATTCGAAAATAATAATGATATTATTTATTGACAATAATATTATTATATATAGTATTTAATTTATTTGATAAATTAAATAACTATCATAAATTGAGATATTGTATCTCAGATTTATTTTTCGAATAAAGATATTGCATATCAGATTTAATTTGAACTGAGATATCGGATCTCATTTTAAATTAAATGTAATGATATCATATCTTGATTTAATATATATTAAATTCGAAAATAATAATGATATTATTTAATGATAATAATATTATTATATATATAGTATTTAATTTATTTGATAAATTAAATAACTATAATAAATTAAGATATTGTATCTCAGATTTATTTTTCGAATAAAGATATTGCATATCAGATTTAATTTGAATTGAGATATCGGATCTCATTTTAAATATAATGATATCATATCTTGATTTAATTTATAAGTATAAATTAAATCTAAAGGCTTTTAATTTTGGATTAAATAAATAGATTAGATTAGATCTATGAGATAGATTTAATTAATATATTTTTTAATCCAAATTCAAAAATTGGTTTTGAATAAAATACGCCTACTAGGTTTAGAAAAACCTACGGGACATTTTGTCGAGCGTATTAGAAAGCCGCGAGAAACCTAGAAAGAAAATATAGAGACACACGGTTCGAGGTGCTAGCACGCCTCCGTTCGTGTTTCGAAGGCCATTCGTGTGGATACCGGTAGAGGAAGGCGACAGATCCGATGTCGATCAGTACGTTAGGGTTTGAAATTTTCGGGGAAAAAAATCACGTTTTTTTTTGGGAAATTATTTTCGAAAAAAACACGTTTTTTTTGGGAAATTATTTTCGAAAACATGAAGTTATTTTGATCATGTAGGGATCCCGCCTGATTGTCAAAGCGCGAGATTTTAAATCTTGAATATAAATTAGAGAATTTATATCATGATAACTTTAACCATAATATTTTATTGCATAACTGTATGAATTAAATATATGGTGTGATTTAACTTGTTTGGGTATGGTGAACAATATGGCTCTAGAATTTACAAGTGTTGTATTTTTTTAAATATGGCATGCTATGTTGAAACGAGGTTTCTCATGAAGTATTTTTCTTTAATTTTATCTAGAGAAGTCCTCTCATTGGCTTGAGAGGATTCTAGGTTAGGTAAGCCATGTTGTGTCGCAGTCCTTGATTATGTTTTGGATTTGATCATTGCATAATTAATTTAGAATTTTTATTTATGGTTTGATTTGATCACTCATAATTAATTTATAATTTTAATTATGGTTTGATTAGATCACTCATAATTAATTTAGAATTTTAATTATGTTTTGATTAAATCACTCATAATTAATTTAGAATTTTTATTTATGGATTGATTAGATCACTCATAATTAATTTAGAATTTAATTATGTTTTGATTAGATCACTCATAATTAATTTAGAATTTTAATTATGATTTGATTAGATCACTCATAATCAATTTAGAGTTTTAATTATGTTTTGATTAGATCACTCATAATTAATTTAGATATTATATGAGATACAATAGTGATTGCATTCATATAAGTATAATTAATAGGATTAATCTAATTATACCCTCTAAATAAAATCTTAAGTCATAATGCCACCAATAAATGAATACTTGTCAAAACCTAGATCGTCCATTTGTAGTTCTACCAAAGTGGATGCATCTGAGTAATCTTGGTGAGATAAGAGTGAGTAATGGTGATACTCAATATTCATTATTGTCAGGACTTAATTGAGATTATCAAAACGGTTTTGGATCTCAAGGCATTAGATGGGATTAAACATGACACGTCATATGATGATTGAATCCCATAAAGATCTAAGAGTTACATATGATGTAATTGGCAAGGGGTTTGCCTACCTAAATAACTTAATTTAAGCGTCCTGCCAAAGCGGACTTAAATTTAAGCCAAATATGGATCTTAGCCCACTAATTATAATGAGGGTTCTTAATTCAGTGGGAGGTTACTACTTAAACTATGCATATCTTTAGTTGTAGAATCATGTAGTCTAGTAATACTTCAACACCATCAATGTGATCAGTCCTTAAGAAGGATGAATTTGATGAGACAAACTTTCTTGACATGTTTGGGAACTTAAGTGTTGATCCTAAACACGAAAGAAAAAAGAATATCTCATCAAACAACTCATTCCTGACGAGCTGCATTGTTGATCCAAGAGCTCTGACTAATGCTTATACGAAGCATAAGGATGACTCTGTGGATACAGGATGCCTGATGCTTGCCACTATGCTTTTAGACCTCAATAGAGATCTAGAACATGTGGAGGCCTCAGGATGATTGTTCATCCTACGGAAATGTTCCAGTAACAGGCAAGGCAAGAGAGGTATGAGACCACAAAGGCCTTTCATTCCTACAAGCTGGCTGAGGGTGCATCAGTTAGTCCTCATAGGGCTACATTGATCACCTTGAGAGGCTTGGATTCCCCATGTCCAAGGAGTTAGTTAAAGATGTGATCTTGAACTCACTCCCAGGAAGTTATGATAACTTTGTCATGGATTACAACATGGAGGAATCAATTTCTGAACTGCATGAGATGCTCAAAATTGCTAAGCCGAGCCTTAGAGAGGCCTAGTTCTGTTTTGTCCATTCGAATGGAAGGGGTATAAAACCAAAAGCCAAGAAGGCAAAACCTCCGAAGGATAGAGCCTGCTTCTTTTACAATGAACTTGGTCATTTGAAAAGAAATTGCAAACTCTACCTCGAAGATCTGGACAAGAACAAGAAGGATAGTGGGGCTATCGCTTCAAGTATCTATGTCATAGATATTCGTTTTCTACTTCCTCAACATGGGTATTGGATACTACATGTGGATCTCACATTTGAATAAATGTAGGATCTCAAGGACAGTAGAAAATTGAATGGACATATCTATGACATAACTAGTAAAAGGTTCAAGTCAAATGATTTGAATCCGACCTATCTATGGCATTGTCGTCTAGGCCATATAAATGAGAAACGCATTTGAAACTCCATAAAGATGGATTTCTTAACTCATTTGATTTTGAATCAATTGATACATGCGAGTCTTGTTTATTGGGAAAGATGACAAATGCACCTTTTACTTGGACACGGTGAGAGAGCCACCAATTTATTGGGCCTCATACATACCGATGTGTGTGGACCAATGAACACATTTGCGAGAGGAGGTCATTTGTACTTCATTACATTTATAGTCGATTTTAGTAGATATAGATATATCTATTTAATGAAACATAAGTCGGAATATTTTGAAATGTTCAAAATATTCCAAAATGAAGTGCAAAATCAACTTGGCAAAACAATTAAGACACTTCGATCGATCGGGGTGGTGAATATTTGAGCCAAGAGTTCATTGACCATCTTAGGAGTTGTGGGATCGTCTCGCAACTTACTCCTCCAGGAACACCTCAATGGAATGGTGTTTCTGAGCGGAGGAATCGAACTCTATTAGATATGGTTCGATCTATGATGGGTCAAACAGATCTTCCACCTTCCTTTTGGAGCCATGCCCTAGAAACAATTGCGTTCACACTAAACCGTGTTCCGTCAAAGGCAGTTGAAAAGACACCATATGAGATATGGACTGGGAAGAAACCCAGTTTGTCATTTCTTAAAAATTTGGGGATGTGAGGTTTATGTCAAACATCAAGCCTCTGATATAAATTATCATCCAGATCCTCAAAATGCCTTTTTGTGGGGTATCCTAAGGAAACTAAAGGATACTATGTCTACAATCCCACCGATCACAAAATGTTTGTTATTCAGAATGGTGTCTTTTTGGAAAAAGAGTTTATCTCTAAAAGAACCAGTGGGAGTAAGGTGAACCTCGAAGAATTTCAAGAGTCACAAGACGACATAGAACCACAGATGGAAAACGGAGAAGACTCACAACAAGTTGTTGAGCCTACTCATTTAACACAAGACCCACGAAGGTTCGATAGAACACGACTACAGCCTCAGAGATATGGATTTCGATTCGGAAGCCGTGATGTTTTGCTCATTGAGCACAATGAGCCAACTACCTATCGCGAGGCCATGGTGGGAACCAACTCCGAAAGATGGCTTGGTGCCATGAAGTCTGAAATGCAATCCATGTACGACAGTGAGGTATGGGCCTTAGTCGATCGACCTGAAGGTGTAAAAACCGTTGGGTGCAAGTGGATTTTCAAAGAGAAAACTGACATGGATGGCAAAGTAAATATCTTCAAGGCACGACTGGTTGCAAAAGGATTCACCCAAACTCATGGTGTAGACTATGATGGAACATTTTCCCCAGTTGCAATAGCCAAATCAATCAGAATCCTTCTTGTCATTGCATCATATTATGACTATGATATATGGCGATGGACGTCAAACAGCCTTCCTTAATGGAAATCTCCTTGAGGATGTGTACATGACACAACCTGAGGGTTTTGTGCGTCCAAAGGACTCTGGTAAATTTTGTAAGCTTCAAAGGTCCATTTATGGATTGAAGCAAGCATCTCAGAACTGGAATCATCGTTTTGATGAAGTAGTCAAAGATTTTGGATTCATTCAAAACATAGATGAACCTTGTGTTTACAAGAAGGTTAGTGGGAGCACGCTTGTATTTCTAGTGCTTTATGTTGATGACATCCTACTCATTGGGAATGACATTCCTACCTTGCAGAGTGTCAAGTCTTGGTTAGGAAAGTCTTTCTCAATGAAAGATTTAGGCGAAGCCACTTACATCCTTGGGATTATGATCTATAGAGATAGATCTAAGAGGTGATAGGCCTAAGTCAGAGCACATACATAGACAAGATACTGCATACATTCAGTATGCAGAATTCAAAAGGGGTAATATGCCCATGTCTCATGGCATCCATCTCGGTGAGAATCTGTGTCCTAGTACACAGGATCAAAGAGACTGCATGAGTAAGATTCCATATGCCTCTGCCATTGGATCTATCATGTATGCCATGTTATGTACTCGACCCGATGTGTCATTTGCCTTGAGTATGACCATCAGATATTAACAAGATCCCGGTGAGGGTCACTGGACTGCTGTCAAGAATATCCTTAAGTACTTGAGAAGGACTGAGGACTTATTCTTGGTATATGGTGGCTTGGAAGATGAGCTCTGTGATTGGTTACACGGATGCGAGTTTCCAAACCGACCAAGATTATTCAAGATCGCAATCGGGATATGTATTCTGTTGAATGGTGGTGCGGTGAGTGGAAGAGCTCTAAACGAGCATTGTAGCTGATTCTCGCAATGAAGCCGAGTATATAGCGGCATCGGATGCGGCTAAGGAAGCCGTTTGGATCAGAAAGTTCATCACTGAATTGGGGGTGGTTCCTACCATCTCAGATCCAATAGACTTGCTCTGTGACAATAGCGGCGTTATTGCGCAGACCAAGGAGCCTAGGTCACATCAAAAGACCAACCATATACTCAAGCAATTTCATCTTATCAGAGAAATCAATGATAGAGGTGATACAAAAAAAAATTATGCAAAGTACCAGAAGAAAGAAAGTCATTGTACTTTAGATGTTTGTATTTAAAGTATTCTCCTTTAGTTATCATTCCATTTGCATGTTTATAATGATAACCGATCCTTGGATATATCTTATAGATTATCCTAAATGTCCCAGTCGGTCATCTACGCGGGAGTGAAGATGAAATAAGACCGTATGACTTTAATGAGTATGGAGATACGAGTCAAAGTCATGGGCACTTGTAAGAGTACAAGGTCTTTGGACCGACCCACTATGAGAAAGCCGCATGGAATAAGTCATAAGCTTTTCTCATGTATAACCGCGTCACAACGCCCTTTGACTGAGATCATCATGGATTCCTACATGATGAGTCGTTGGTCTTTGACCTAGTCAAAAAGAAATGTATGGCCATACTACGATGGAAAGGAGTTTCCATTTCAATTGTTAGACTACTCAAGAATCGAGAAAGTAATGGTCAAGAACAGGAAGTTGACATTTTCCATGCCTCATCCTTGACCAAATTATCGCGTGACAAAAGGGACGTGACATGGTTGTACGATAGGTTATATCACACAAACAATGACGTTGATCCTCTTACTAAGCCGCTTGCACAAGTAAAACATGAGCGTCATGTTAGGGCAATGAGAATTAAGGTAATTAATGATTGTACCTAGTGCAAGTGGGAGTCTGTTGGAAATTATGCCCTAGGGGCAAGTCATTGTACTTATCAACGATCCCCATATGAATTGGGTAGTCGCAATGTCTTGCTAGAGGCCACTTGCGACTTGTGGGCCAGTACGGTATTGGCGCATTGCCAATCTCATGTGGGCCTACTGGTGGTCGCACACAAGAATGGCCCAACACGAGCAAGAGTGTCTAGATTCATTGAATCTTAAATGTGTTTAAGATTTAATGAATACTTATTTAATCTAGGATGTATGTGTGTGTATATATATATATATGCATATATAAATATATTAAATTCGAAAATAATAATGATATTATTTATTGACAATAATATTATTATATATAGTATTTAATTTATTTGATAAATTAAATAACTATAATAAATTGAGATATTGTATCTCAGATTTAATTTTCGAATAAAGATATTGCATATCAGATTTAATTTGAACTGAGATATCGGATCTCATTTTAAATTAAATGTAATGATATCATATCTTGATTTAATATATTAAATTCGAAAATAATAATGATATTATTTAATGATAATAATATTATTATATATGGTATTTAATTTATTTGATAAATTAAATAACTATAATAAATTGAGATATTGTATCTCAGATTTATTTTTCGAATAAAGATATTGCATATCGATTTAATTTGAACCGAGATATCGGATCTCATTTTAAATATAATGATATCATATCTTGATTTAATTTATAAATATAAATTAAATCTAAAGGCTTTTAATTTTGGATTAAATAAATAGATTAGATTAGATCTATCAGATAGATTTAATTAATATATTTTTTAATCCAAATTCAAAAATTGGTTTTGAATAAAATACGCCTACTAGGTTTAGAAAAACCTACGGGACATTTTGTCGAGCGTATTAGAAAGCCGCGAGAAACCCTAGAAAGAAAAATAGAGAGACGCACAGTTCAGAGGCGCTAGCACGCCTCCGTTCGTGTTTCTAAAGTCTGTTCGTGTGGATACCGGTAGAGGAAGGCGATTCTAAAGAGTCGGCTTCTGCTGATCGAGAAGGTAGCCCACCAGTTCAAATCGTTCGCACACAGGTATGATTCGGAAACCCTAAACCTTGATTTAAACGCCGTTGAGCGATCCGCCTAAGGGATTCGTAAAAGTTTTTACTCCGCTGCGTGTATGGATCCCAGCAAAACTGTAGAAGAAAAATGGGGGAAATGCAACCATTTGGAGGGTTTAGAAATTCATTGGAGAGATTTACAACGAATTGCAATAATGGTGACGAATTTATAGAGTTAAGGTGAGAGGAGGTAATGGTCCGAGAAAGAGGGAAGAGTTGCGTATTTTGAAAAAGAGAAGAATGAGATACAGAGGAAGAGTCACGACTGATATGTCAGAAATTAACGTCTCATACTCGAGTGTAGCCATGCACACTCGAGTGTGAAAGTGAGCACTTGAGTGTGATATAAAAGTAATAAAGTACCTCACTTCAAGTGTGTTTCGTGAACACTTGAACCTTGTTGGAATTGCTTTTGATAAACACTCGAGTGTTTGATTCTATACCCAAGTGTTAGTTCTTACTTAGGCATTTTGATTTCCTCGAGACTCTTCAGCTTCTTCAGTAAAATCCTCAGTACTCAAGTGTTAGAAATCCACACTCGAGTGTCATACTCAAGTATTGTGGACCTACACTTCGAGTGTCCTTGAGCCTTACTCTCTTTCTCTTACCTTGAGCATTTACAATCCAGTGTTACAAACTCACACTCGAGTGTGCTTTTTTTGCACTTCGAGTGTATGAAATTTGTGAGCACTTCTCAGGTTTTTTTGTCTCTGCACTTCAACTATTGGTAACCTACACTCGAGTGTACTGTTTTTGTACTTTGAGTGTTCCATTTTACTGAGTGGAGATTCTTAGTTTTTCTTCAACACTCCAGTGTTTATTCACCAAACTCGAGTGTCATACTCAAGTGTCTCTCTTTTGTACTTCGAGTGCCTGCAATGTCAATGTTCAACAGACACATAAATACTCATAAGTAGCTCAACACTCGAGTAGCTGAGATCCATACTCGAGTACAACACCCGAGTGCTCATTAATGCACTAGAAGTATTGTTTGATCTGAGGTAATTGCTTTTGTACGATCCTTGATAGCACTTGAGTGTTTATGCTTAACACTCGAGTGTTACTACATATGGCCCCTTCTCTGTTTAGCTCTGTTTTTCATTAAGTGAGCAAGGGATCCTATAAAATAAACTACTAGGTACTCTGATGCTCAAGTTAGTCTTAATTTATCTAATTAAACTTAAAAATAAATAGCATGAGGGAGATTACTTACAATTCATTGGGATTTATCATTCCCAATTCTCTTCTGATATATAGGAATTGATCTTTGGCTAACGACTTAGTAAATATATCAGCAAGTTGGATATGAGTGGGAATGAACATCACTTTTACATATCACTTTTGAACATGATCTCTGATAAAGTGATGTCTCACGTCAATATGCTTGGTTCTTAAATGTTGAATTAGATTCTTGGTCAAGCTTATTGTACTCGTGTTATCACAAAGAATTGAAATTTCTTTAAGATGAATACCCAAATCTTGAAGTTGTTGCTTCGACCATAGCACTTGAGCACAATAACTTGAAGCAGCTACATATTTAGCTTCAGTAGATGATAATGACACGGTGTTTTGCTTTTTGTTGAACCAAGACACGATAGAGGCACCGAGGAACTGACATTGACCACTAGTGCTTTTTCTGTCTATTTTGCAACCATCTTGATCGGAGTCTAAATAAGCAATGAGATATTCATTGTCTCCTTTAAGATACCATATTCCAAGTTCTATCGTATCTGCAAAAATATCTAAATATCATTTTGACCGTCTCGGCGTGAGATTCTTTTAGAGCAGATTGATATCTTGCACACATTCCAACGCTAAATAGTATATCAGGTCTACTTGTTGTCAGATATTGCAGTGAGCCAATCATTCCTCTATACTTGGTTATGTTAAAATCTGGTCCCTTAATATCAGCATCCAATAGAGTCGTGGAGCTCATTGGAGTATCAACTCCATTGCAATGATCCATTCCATACTTCTTGAAAAGTTCTTGGAGATATTTGCTTAAGGAAATAAATATCTCGTTCTTCTTTTGCTTAATTTGAAGTGCAAAGAAAAAATTTAATTCTCTCACCATAGACATTTCAAATTCACCCTGTAAAACCTTAGAGAACTCTTGACAAATGGAATCATTAGTGGAACCAAATATGATCTAATCAACATAGATTTGTATAATTAATAAATCATTTTTCTTGTGCTTGATAAAGATAAAGAGTGTCGTGTCAACTTTTCCCCGGACAAACCCTTGACCTAAGAGGAAATTGCTCAATCTTTCTTACCAACCTCTAGGAGCTTGTTTGAGACCATAAAGAGCCTTTTTAAGTTTGAAAATATGGTTAGGTTTGGACACATCTTTGAAACAGGAAGGTTGTTCAACATAGACTTCTTCTTGAATAAATCCATTTAGGAAAGCACTCTTAAAGTCTATTTGATAGAGTTTGAATTCTTTAATACACGTAAATGCTAGGAGTACTCGTATGGCTTCCAATCTAGCTATTGGAGCATACATTTCCTCATAATCAATACCTTCTTCTTGATTATAGCCTTTGGCCACCAACCTTGCCTTGTTTCTAACAATGATTGTGGATTCATCTTGTTTGTTCTTGAATGCTCATTTGGTGCCAATAACCGGATGGTTTTTTAGCCTGGATACCAAGTCTCAAACTTGATTTCTCTCAAATTGGTTCAGTTCCTCTTGCATTATTATCACCCAATCATTGTCTGAAAGGACTTCTTCAATGTTAGAGGGTTATATTTCAGAAATGAAAGCAGGGAAACTTACTTCATTTAGAACCTTACTCCTAGTCTTTACTCCCTCATTGACATTACCTATAACTTAGTCTATAGGATGACTCTGGTTATATCTCCAATCTTAGGTTGGTTTTGATCAGAGGGTTCAAAAGTATTTTCAGGCTCTTTTTCTAGAACAGAAGGTGTTTTCGAAAAGCTTTGATTTTCCTCATGAAAAATCATCTTTGGTTCATCATTCAAAGGTTTGACAGGAGGTTCATTTTCAGAAAACACAATATGAACAAACTCTTCAACAACACAAGAGCATTTATTATAAATTCTATAAGCTTTGCTTCTATTGGAGTAACCCATAAATATACTTTCATCTGATTTAGGATCAAATTTTCCTAAATTTTCCGTACCATTGTTATGAACGTGCAATATTTGGTTTCCTTCCCTTGTATAGCTCGTAAGGAGTTTTATCAAGCTTCTTTTTGATATAGGCCTTATTTGAACCTCTGGTGTTGAGGTTTTAGCAGTTTCTTTGGATTTTTGGGACGGAATTGCTTGGCTAGTTTTTGACTGCTTAGCCGAGTTTACCCGGCTACTCGTTACAACGCCAGCCATTTCAGGTTTAGGAGCAGTTCGCTTTTTGTTGGCCTCCACTTTTGAAACCTCAGGGTTTGACTTGGCGGCAAGGTAAGGTTCTTCATTAGCCTTCCTTTCAAAAGGAATGAGGACATTAATCCAACCAAAGCTTCACATCCAGGAATGAATCTTGATGACTTGAAGCTAGCTTGAGAAGAATGTGTTGCATTGCTAAAACAAGGCCTCATTGAACCCACAAAATCTGAATAGGCTTGCCAAGCATTTTATGTTGAAAAAGATCTGAAATCAAGAGAGGAAAGAAAAAACTTGTCATTGACTATAAGCCTCTTAACCATTTTCTCCAGGATGACAAATTCCCTCTTCCAAAGCCCACATCCTTATTTGCACAACTCAAAGGTTTGGCCCATGTTTTTTCTAAGTTTGATCTCAAGGCAGGATTTTGGCAACTTGGAATCCATCCAGAAGATAGGCCCAAAACAGCTTTTTGTATACCCAATGCTCAATATCAATGGACTGTTATGCCTTTTGGACTCAAAGCCGCTCCATCATTATTTCAAAAGGCCATGATCAAGATATTTGAGCCCATCATCAATAATGCCCTAATTTATATTGATGATATTCTCTTGTTCTCAGCTACTGAAGCAGATCACCAATTACTCTTAGCCCAATTCTACCACATTATAGCCCAACATGGCATCATGCTCTCTTTTAAGAAAAGTGACATTGGAATCACAGAAGGTGATTTTCTTAGAATGCATTTCAAAGAAGGCAAGTACAGCCCAGGACCACATATTGCCCAGGATTTACTCAAATTTCCTGATGATAATCTCTTTTACAAACAAATTCAACAATTCCTCGGCATTGTTAATTTCTTAAGAGACTTTATCCCTCAGCTGTCCCATCATACCAGCCACCTGTACAAAATGTTAAGAAAGAATCCGCCTCGGTGGACTCAAGCACATACAAATGCGTAATTACCCTCAAAAGGATTGCTCAGAATCCTCCACCACTAAAGATCCCTGATCAAGGACAAAGGATCTTACAAACCGATGCTAGTGATGATTATTGGGGTGCAATACTTCTTGAAGAAGTAAATGAGACTCCTCATTATTGTGGTCATGCCAGTGGTCAGTTTAAAGACTCAGAGAAACACTATCATGTTACCTATAAAGAAATTCTTGTTGTCAAGCGGGGAATTGAAAAATTTAGCTTTCATCTGAACCCCTACCACTTCACAGTAGAAATGGACAATACGTCTTTTCCAAAGATGTTAGATCCAAAGAAGAAGCTACTTCCAGATGCCCAGTTACTCCAGTAGAAAGACTGGTTTTCACACTATAAATTCTCAGTTAAACACCTCAAAGGACCACAGAACATTCTTGCAGACTTCCTTTCCAGACCTCAAAAGACTCATCCTCCTCATCCTCAAATCCTCTCATCTAAGCCTTTATATATCCTCACTCTTTCAGACAACCATCCTCCTATCCCCATGGTTTACTACAGCAAAGCATAAATCCTTCATCCTGATGCAATCCTTCACTCTTTCACTGACTTCCATAGATATGCCACGAGCACCTTTACTCTTGGCTCCATCTTCTGTTCAATAAGACTGATCTTATCCTTAAAGCCCAACATTTCAATGCTATATGTCCATACACCACTATCATGTTCATTCAAGGTCCTATACTTGATGAACTCCTTTGGCATGTGTTTACCATTACATCTGTAATAGTCACAATGGAGACTCTGCCCTTGTCAGACTCCTCACTCTCTTTGCTCCTCTTCATTTTTGGAGAGGCTCCTTATATAATGTTTTAACTGATAATAAACTTTGGGATCTACCAAAAGCAAAACAAAAAAGATTTTCTTGTGTGTTTTTTCTTAGCAGGAAATACCATGCACAAATGTTTGATGGTCTTCATTTGGAGACCAGTGCATAACCTTGGCCCCAGTCACTTGATTGGGTTAAACCAGACCCAGTCCAACTCAAGGAACTCAGCCTCAGACTCGCTGACTTCAATAAACAAGCTCTGAAAGAATGCAATATTCTTGGGCCAGTGCCCAGTGAAGACAAAGCCTATGCTTATGATCAACTGTATCAACCAGAGCCCTATTATGTGTCCACCTACTATGCCACATCCTCACCTGCACGAGAACTCCCTACTGACTCCTAGGGAAATATTCTCCAAGACTCCCAAGACCCTTATGAAGATGATTATGGAGACCAATTTACTCAGTTGTCCTTATCACTCCCAGGATCATCTCAGTATCCGTCCCACTATACTCAGCCACAAGCCCAACACCAAAGCCCAGATGATGATCCAGCTAGCCTAGATCCATATTGCAACATTTTGGACCCGCTCAGTTATCTTCAGTTCAACTATGACAGTGACAGTGACAACAACAATCTCTCTCCAAGCCACAGACCAATTTGCAAAGGGTGGTCCCCGTAGTTCAGTGTCGACAACCAGTTTCCATTTTTTAGTCATGTGTTTTAAAAGATGTAATACGTGTCTACTGCTTTTGTGAGCGTGGTGTGTTTTCTACTTTTGCTTTAGGCATGTCTGTCCTTCTATGTACTATTGTCTGTATCTTTTATTATGGTTCACAACTTTTAGGAGTGCGTTTTATTATTCATGTTGTCTTGTAGTGTCTCTGCTTCTCTATATAAGCAGACTCTACTTTCAGTTGTAATCAGAATCATATTTCGAATAAAAATCCAGTGTGTTTTCATTATGACTTCCTTCTAAGTTCCCTCTCTTGCTTCTGAAAGCTTGCGTTCTAGTATGTTAGAATTATCTGCACCTTAGATTCCAAGTATGCTCTGCACTTGGCTCTTCAAGAAGATCATGTGCATCAGAACAAAATCAAGATCACGATCTAGTATGTGAGAGTACTGAAAATCAGGATACTGAACGTGCCAGTATTGTATGCCTTTGAATAAGGTTTTGAATCCTAAAGTGTCTTTGAGCAAAAGCAAGAGGTAAGCGCTCGATAGGCTCGGACTGTCTACTGGATTCTCACCTCATCTAAAGATTTTCTCTACCGGCATGGTTTCAGTATAATAATTTTCAATCTATCAAACTTTCTGGGTTTTCCAGTTGTCAGATAGGATAGATTAAAGTCCCAATGACTTTGTTGGTATTTGTGTCTAAAATCTTCTAGCCCTCTATTTAATGACACAACACAATTATTTAGATCCTGATACATCACCCTAAACGACACCTCTAAAAGAGAGTGTTACTTATAAAATTAACACTAATTCAACTAATTTTCTCAAATACCAATACACGTTCTTTATACCCAAACAGAGCAAATAAAGAAAGAAAAATGAAAATCCGACGCAGTGCGAGTATGGTAGTGCCAGTGGCGTCTGCATGGGTTGTAACGCCTCAAATTTTCGAAGGAAATCCCTAAATCCTTCTGAGTGTCACGCCCATTTTCATTCCCTTCCTCTATGCTAGCTACTACGATGATGCCTTCTCTGATCATCAATCCTACCTCATTTCCTCTCCACCGCCCATCACCTTCTGTTCAAATTATCCGCCGGCCTTTCAAGCCGCCGCCGGCTCTCCGATCAGTTTTCTCGGTGAGGAGCTTCGCTTCCCCACCAAGTTTTGATCTCAAAGCTGGGAAGGGGTAATTTCGATTTCCACTTACATGGGCCACTCTATATTCTCTTGTGTCATTTACTTCGTTGCATATCTGTTTGATAGAGCGGAATTTAAAATTGAAGCTAGGAACTTGGGGGCAAAACTTGGGAGCGTAATTTCTATGGGATGAAATAAAAACTTCCTTTCGATGGAAACAAAACTTTTCTGGTAGCATTTTATGTCGGTGTTAAGAACTTGAAATTGAAGCTTATCTGTTTGCCATTGATGGCCTGCGGCTAAATTTGATCTAATCCTCTTGGCTTACCCTTGTACATGCACATACCGGAAGGGTTTCTGACGTTTGATAGAGCGGGATTTGCGGGATTGTGTCAATTTCTATCGCTGATCACCTGGAAAATAAAATCAACGAATATATGTATCTTTGGAATATTTGTTCCCACATTGGCACGTTCTTGACTTGAATTAAAAAGGAAATTTTGAAAAGTTACGAAAGTTTTGAACCTCTAGGTGAACACTGGACAGCATTGTAGTCCGTGCATTTATTAGCATTTTGCGTTAGTTCATTAAAGTTGATTGACATGGAATTCACTCAATCTTTGGATCTCACATTATTTTCTTCGCACAAGCTTGTGGTCATACGTATACTCTAATATACTATTCAGGCTTTGCTCATACACTTGCTTGTGATTTTGCAGAATGAGTGGGTTCTTTGATGTTGAATTGAAAGTCCGTGATTATGAACTGGACCAGTATGGAGTGGTCAACAATGCAGTTTATTCAAGTTATTGCCAACATGGTGAGATTTCATAAACTTTTATGTATTTCAGTTCACAGCACACTGAACTGCTTCTCTTACTGAATTATCATCGTTTAACATGAGTTATACAAGGAGATATTTTATATTTGATTCACTACTTTACTAGAAAAGTAAAACAAATAATATATCTTAAGTTTTGAAGACCATGGTGCTGTCTGTGTGGTTGTTGATAACATATCGCATGGCCAAAGGCTATGCATGATGTTCTTATTATTTACAGTTCTAGATTCATTCTCAATTTTGCTGATAAAAACTGTAAATCTTACTTCCTAGCTCACATCCGTAAATTGATTGCTTTTCTATCAACTTGTTGATTAGGTCGCCATGAACTCTTGGAAAGCATTGGTATTAGTGCTGATGCTGTGGCCCGTAGTGGTGAAGCATTGGCACTGTCAGAATTGTCATTCAAATACCTTGCTCCTCTAAGAGTAAGCCTTTAATACTCTGTTTCAACTTTTTGGTCATCACTTGTTCTATTTACTAATATTTGATTTCATTCTAAGAACGTGCAACCAGAGTGGAGATAAATTTGTTGTGAGGGTTAGACTTTCGGGTTCTTCGGCTGCTCGATTGTACTTTGATCATTTCATCTTTAAGCTGCCAAGCCTAGAGGTTCATCTCTGTCACTTGTACTTTAATCTTTCTCCCCATTATTGATAGTTTCTCTTGATATTTTTGTGAATTTGATGGCAGCCTATTTTGGAAGCCAAGTGTACTGCTGTGTGGCTTGACAAAAATTACCGTCCCGTTCGTATTCCAGCAGAGATGAAGTCTAAATTTGTGCAGTTTATTCGAAACGAGGACTCTTAAATTAATTCTGCTTCGAAAAAGAATATTAATGACAACGGCTTTTTAACTATGAGAATATTAAGGAAAATAATTAATGATATGCATCCCTTCAATTCCTCCTGGGAGTTGGGAAGAGAATGAGATGCTCTCTATTACAAGTCCAGTATACCAATTTCAAAAAATATAAAATATCCAAGATACAAAGTACAAAGCAAATATATCTGTATTATTTTAGGTTTTGATTTATTGATGCATATGTATGAAGTTTGCCAGTGCCAATCCATGGATTGAAATAGAAATTTGAAGAGAACAAGAAATGTGCTTTTCCTTTTTCATTTGTGTCTGTTTTTCTAAATTCTCAAGTCCTCATCAGTTGTCAGTCTTTTACTTATAAACAATGGTAGAAGAATTAGAGTTTTTAAGTGTTCTAGTTGATCCTTGTACACTGTTCTGGCTATTCTGTCATGAGACCCAAGTTAATTGGATTGAAGAAGGGAGAAGTTGCAGTTTAGAAAATTGAACCTGTAATGATCGAACTCAAAAGATGTGCTTTTTAGCTGTTGATTAATGTAAGTATTTGATGTTGTTTCAAAGTGATTGTGTTCCCCACCAGAAGAACAAATACAACAGAGCTTACTTCTGATTCTGATCAAGGCTTGAGGCTTGTTTATTTATATATGAATGAATCTTCATTTTGTGGCTTCTATGGCTATATATGCAGGCAACTTCTCATGCCTATCGCTTCTCCTAGCTCTGCCATGATATTTGGTTGTGACCTACTTGAATTTCTTCAGTTTTTTTTCCCCTAAAACCTTTTTCAGTTAAAAAGTATAGAAAATTCAGTGAAAAGTTCGAGAAGTAATAATAATCCCCTGCTCTTCGAGTAAAACGTGATCCCGCTTCTGCTGGAGGAAAACATCTTCATCTATAGATTCTTTTCCTCTTTTGTGGCTTAGTGCAGGACTGTTTTCGCTTCATTGTCGAAGGGATCTTCTAGGCATTAACAAGGCTTATTTCGTCATCCTTTGGATTGGCATGATAACACACACACACACACACACATATAGTTTGGTACAAGGCATGATAATATTATTTATCAAGATATTAAGTTTTTGTTACAAAACTTTTCAAGTGTTTCATCTTCCCAGGGTCCCCTCTCCCTCTTAATATTCTAAACAATGTTCTTTGTCCTTTTAGTCTGGACACTATCTATATCATTTTGCTTTTAATATACAGTACAATTTATGAGAAAATCGTCTGACTCGAAGGATACGAAACACCAAGAACTGTTTGATAATTTACCGCTTTTGAGCCAGCTGAACTTCTTACTTGAACTTCCCTGCATAATTTAGGCGATAGTTAAATTCATATCCAAAAAATGTAATATGAGAACAAGAATGTTTGATAATAAGAAACAAAGTGGCACTTAAAAAGTTGTCGTGGCATTGGATAACAAGAGGAAAATAACGAGTAAAGACCCGTGATTCATAAACAAACAAAGTGGCACTTCAAAAGTTGTCGTGGCATTGAATCAGGGAGGAAACTAAGAATGGTAGATGCGAGAACCATATCTCATCCTACTCTGTGCAGCGAGAAACTGAGAGAGAGAGATGGAAGGAGGGAGAGATAAGACGAAGGTGATGGTTGGTATTGATGAGAGTGAATGCAGCAGGTACGCTTTGGAATGGGCTCTGCAAAATCTCTCTCATACACTTTCTGGTTCTGAGCTCATCATCTTCTCTGCTCAACCCATTGACCATTTTAGTTATGGTTATGCTTATGCTTCCTCCTTCGGCGCTGCCTGTACATACTTCTCTCTCCTTCAATTTACAAATACAAACATCATCATTATTCAGAAATTTAGATTCATTTTAGAGCCTTCTTTCTTACTTTTTTTGGCCTTTGTTTTGCAGCTCCCAAGTTGATCCAGTCCTTGCGGGATAACCAAAGGAACCTCACTTTAGCTTTGTTGCAGAAAGCTAAGCAAATCTGTGCTCAACGTGGGGTATGCTTGGAGCTTGTCACCTCTTTCTTTAAAAACATGCTTGTCTCATGATTCTCAAATCGGGAGGGTTACCTTAAAAGGGGCCTAATAAGACTTTGGATTCCTTAACTTCAACAGTTAGCTAGCTTTTGGTGCGTGATTCTCTTAAGGACTTGTGTTGGTTATAATGTTGTCATATGTCCCATATCGAGAGGGTTACCTTGAATGAAGGCCTTTATAAGGCCTAAGGTTCTCCAACTTGAGCTGCTAACTTTTGGAGTGTGGTTCTTCTAAAGACCTGTGCTTGTTACATGTTGGTTTCCACTTTCCACCATTTGTAGGTTGTAAACTTCATATTTGGACTCGAAAAAGAAAAATAGTTATTGTGCATCTGATTGTTGTGGATGCTTAATTAATTTCTCCAAGAATGATGTTCAATGTGTGGGTTTCTGGCTGACTATATTCTGGACAAGGTATATTTAGGGAGTAACATTCAGCTCATGAACTGTGTTGAATATGCCTTTTAATAAAGAGCAAAACCATCTGTGTGCAGTGTATATGAGCATAGGATCTCGCATGTCTTGTTTTTTGTAGATTGATGCAGAGACACTCACTGAAACTGGGAATCCTAAAGAAGCAATATGTGAAGCAGTAGAGAAACTAAAGGTCCAATTACTTGTGCTTGGCAGCCATGGCCGCGGAGCCCTACAGAGGTTCTCTCATTTCGTTTTTTGTCAATCAATCTCATAATTAACTACGTCTATGGTAATTTATGCACAAAGAGAACTTAAATTTAGAGAAATTCTTCTGCCTATGAAGAGCAATCACACACGCAAGAGAGAATCTCCAAGAAAAATTGTTGTGGCTAATATGATTCAACTTGAGCCTCTATTCCCATGTAGGAAGCTAGTTACTCCTCCGGTCCTTAATAAAAGACATATTCAGAGAGTTGATCTTGGTTCTAAATATAAGACATGATTTTCATATTTGTCAATATTTTCCTAATGTACCCTTATTGATACTCCTTCAACAATAATCAATGGCTGGAATAGGAGGATTAAAGAAGATGATTAGAATGTTTTAGAAAATATGTCATATTAATTAACTCAACTAACTTCCTTAATCTAATCATATTCGATAAATATGTCTTATATTAAGGACCGGAAGAGCATTATTCTATCTTGAGGTGCAAAATAATGATGATGATAAATTGTTGGAACAGGGCGTTTCTGGGAAGTGTTAGCAGCTATTGTGTTCAGCATGCCAAGTGTCCTGTCATCGTTGTGAAGAACAAAGCTTCATGAAGGAGTGACTGTGACTACTTTGTATCAATTGCTTTCTTTATGAATCAGACGGGGATATTGTGCAGACCTTGCTTGTGCATATTGTACTCAATTTACCCTAGCGTGAATTAATTCTTTCCAATAAACTGTTTGTCTGTCCAAGTCAACTTTTAACTCAAATGTACCTGTTGTTCAGTTATTTGGTTTCTAATCATATTCCTTAGCTGCAAGAAATACATGATGAAGAATCTACTTATTATTAAAAACAAAGACAACACAAGAACGGGTTTGAATTGCCCGCTCTCAAAAACTCAAAAACTTCAATCCAAATATTGACTTGTGAGCTTCATATTCTCATACGATACAAGTGCCTTCGAGGAGTCTAGTTTGTGTTGGCACGGGGCTGTTATACAAAATATGAGCAACTACGCTCGTAAAGACGGTGCCTTTAACATTTGGTTGCTGACAGAATGCAATGAATATGTGGCTTCTATTTTGTAGTATCAATGTGTCACATGATTTGATCTTAGAAATGTAAGAAATCTGAATCTGTTAAGTATACTGGTTTGCTACTCCTAAGGAATCAAAGACAGACAGTCAAGTTAAGCACGGGAATAGTAATAGTTAAGACGTAAAACATGCATACGTACATAGGAAACCCTTGCTAGAAATTTTTTATTTCACAGCAAAATAACATGATGTTTCACCTGAAAATACGATTTAATGTGGCTGCCAAACGAACTCCTGCTTGAGCTAACCTCAGATTTACTGTTGGCAAACGAGATGAGAAGTAATCATCTGCAGAGTTTTAAGATTTCATTGAAGGGTCAAAGAAAGAAACGGGAAAGAACTTTAAGACAGCAACTTTTTGAACTTTCAAAACCTCTCATGGCTTTACCTCCAAGTACTGAATTTTCAGAGACATCCTTGTATGCCCATTCGCACGCTGCTTTGATTCCTTCAGATGCATATCTTAACAGAAAAAACAATTAGAAATTAAAATCAAAATAGATAGAGATATTAATGGATCAAATCTAGTTGAACGTACATGTTTGGGCATGTGGTCTTGCTACCATCACAGGTCTCCCAGTCTCCTACTTGATCAGACCATTCCTCCTGTTCAAGGGGGGAAGAAAGCTTTGTTAATATCAAACTTTCTTTTCTTTTCTTTTCTTTTCTTTTCTTTTTTTTTTTGTGTGAGTGAAATAACAGCAAAATCCACGGCAAAAATACCGTAATATTCTGTTGAATTGCATCAATGAAGCCGTCGATGTTAGAGTCGTAGAATCTTTGTTCTGCTGTCTCTATTATGTTATCATCCCAAACCTGTATGGGATTATTCAATTGGTGCAAGGTATTAATTATAAGTTCATGAGTAAAACTGCGTTAACTATAAACTCTATTCTTCAGTATCACTTATGCAACTGTTAATGAACCGCTACAAAATGAACTGACATGGTGAAGATTAGTCTTTCTGGTGAACCAGTGAACATCAATTGTATTGCCACCCCGGTCTGAAGTAAAGCCCACATGGAGAGGCTGCAAATGAAGCAAGATAATCAAATTGCTGCTAACTCAGATATAAAGGATATGGCTGATGATCAGTTCAGATGTATCTATATATATATAAAGATATAGATATAGATATAGATACCTGATGTATATCTCCAATGAAATGAGAAAGGAATAGAAGTGCCTGGGTGAGGTTATCTGATATAATGATACAGAAATTTGGTTAGTGAATAGAGAAAGGGAAAAAAATTGTAAAGACTTGGAGGTGTTTAAATTCAAGTTCACTGATATGATATGATATGATAGTTTAAATTCAGAGTTTGAATCAGGGGTCACATTTTGAATCAGAATTGCTGCTATAGCTGAGGAGCTGGTTGGTGTAATTGTTAATGGCTCCTGCAACACATCTTCCCCTGAGTCCATCCTCATCCTTGCAATCCCCTTAGTGAATGGTCACAAGGCAATTCGGTCAATACCACATCAGATGATACTGATTACTCTCACTCAAATTAGAAACCCACAAATATCAATCATTAACAAAGTTCTGGTCAAAACTCAAAAGCTAGGGCAGTGTCTCAGAAATGTTGTAAACATAAGAAAGTACTACCTCTGTTCCTATAAGAGTTAAATAACTCATTTGCAGATAGGTACGTTATTTGTAACAAATGTTCATGACTTTCTTGAAGTAACCTTTTTAATCATAAAAATTCCCTTAACATGTGATATGAATAGGGATATCTTGGGGGGATTTTAAATTTGAGAGACAAAGTGGATTTAGATCTTATATTTACGACCAAAATAAACCTCTAGTCTAGCTCCTATATTTAGGACTGAAGTGAGTACAAGACAAGAAGAAATAGCAAAAGGATCTTACTGTTGTACTGGTAATTGCAAAGGTCGTCAGGAGTATCAATGTAATGCAAGGCAGATGACCAGGGAAATATGAACTTAACATGATCTGCCCATGAACACACACTCCCAAATCATTTCCTGCTGATTTCGGCAGCAGCTTCTTCACAGCCTCCGCCGCCACCTCGTTCAGCCGAGGCTGTTCAAAAAAAGTAGGAGACAAGTCAAGAACCCCAGATACAAAACACAATACACACACAAGATATCTAACAAATTCGATTTTGATACAGAGAATTAGGTACGCACCTGAGCGATCTTACAGACAATGGCGTGGCCATCTTCTCCCCAGGCTATGGTGGTGCTTGGAAAAAGAAGCACCAGTAGTGAGATTATGGCCACTAAGTGGATTCTGCAGAACTTCATAATCTTTATTTCTCTTTAAATTCAAACAGAGGTCAATAATTATCTGTGTGAGATTTTATAGAGTAATAATAACTAATACCAACAAAGCAAAGAGGGGCAGTGTGAATTGTGTGAACGAGAGAATACCGTTGTTGTGCTTTAGTGAGCTGTATATATACTGTCTTCCTCCATGTTTCTTGACGTGTGTCCTAAGTCACCAGGGCTCTAGTGTCAAATGAGAGTGTGGGATTAAATTCCCCTGGTAGCTTGTTTTAATTATTAGTGTGTAGTTTACATCTCTTGTTAAAAAAAAAAAAAAAAACATTCATAGGCAAATCAATGATATAGGCTGATATGATATCACAATCTGTTCACATTGAAAACTATCACAATCTAGTTTATAAAAAAAAAAAAAACTATCACATTCTGTTCACATTGAAAACTATCACAATCTGTTCATATTGAAAACTATCACAATCTGTTCACATTGAAAACTAAGGTAATGACCATAATGATACATTGAATGTTATTGTCAAACTCTCAAGTTGATTTGAGTCGCTAGTTGCAAACTCAATTAAATTAGTGAATTTACACAAAGAGTTTATGTTTTTATGTTTCCAACTTACAGAATTGAGTGAACTCACTCTTAAATTCATGCTAACTTTTTTTATTTTATTTTATCATGATTAGTGAATTTATATATAAATTTTAGATATTTTTTTTTATTGAATTTGATAAATTATGAATGTTGATAGATTTAATTTCAATTATTTAAATTTAAAATATATTTAAGGGTTAAGGTGTATATTTGCCAACCAACTATTACCCGAGGAGCATCTGACACAAAAAAAAAAATTAAGGAGATCAAAATTACCAATTAACAATTAAAAGTGAAAAAAAAAACACCAAATAACTATTAAAAAAACAACTATCACAATTAAGTTAAAATATGAGGCACTGGCGTAGGACGGTGGTGGAGACACTGGAGAAAAGAGCGGTTAAGCCTTCTTGTTGGATAAGGCAAACACCAACAGAGATGGGACCCATGGGAGCAAGCGTTGTGGCAGCGACCGGTGCTGCTTGTGGCATCGGAGCGATGGAACCAAGGTGCAAGACGCGTGCCGGTCGAAAGCTATGGACTGCTGGATGAGTTCAAGAGGGTGAGTGGAACACCCAGCAACAATGGAAGCTTTGGAGACATCGACGTCGCCGACACTGTGACAGTCAATGGAAGATGAAGACACCAAGACAGTGACGGAGTAATAATTCGTTGGCAAATTTGTACCAAATTGTGTTTTTTTTTCACTTTTAAATTGTTGATTGGTGATTTTGGTCCCCTCAATTGTTTTTTGTACCAGATGCTCCTCAGGTAATAGTTAGTTGGCAAATCTGCACCTTAACCCTATATTTAAATCAAATTGTTGTTATTTTTTACTTAAAAAAAAAAAGACAAAATGTAATGCCCCTGATTAATAATAGGAATAATAATAATAATAAATTAAAATAATAAGATAATAATAAAATATAAAATATCTAGAAATTAATAAAGTTTTTAGTATTAATTTATTAATTTGCAATAATTAAATAGCCCAGCCCAATCTCTGAAACCCTAGATCTTAATTATAAACCTAGGTTTATCCGCCTAAACCTAGAAAAAAGAAACGCTCGACTCTTTTTCTCTCGACTCTTTTCTCTGCTACGGCATCCTCCTCCCGCACTCTTATCAAGCGTTTTTCTAGAAGGCTAGCAAAGACGGAGACCAGGTAATCCTAATCCCCATATAGTTTAGGAATTAAGTATGAAATTTGATAGGTTAATAGGGATCTTGATAGGTAATCCTAATCCCCATATAGTTTAGGAATTAAGTATGAAATTTGATAGGTTAATAGGAATCTTGATAGGTAATCCTAATCCCCATAAGTCTTAGAGTCATGTAATCCAAATATCTAGGTCAATAGAAATCTATCGTCATATGTGTATTTTAAATCCAAACTACCGTTTCGGCTTTTCTTATAGGTGTTGCGTTGCAGGTAGATTATTAATCACAAATTTCCTTTCTCGAATCTCGTGTATCTCTTTATATGAATTCCGATTGTGTGTGTTGTATATATAAACAATTACATTTGCCTCGATTCCGTGCGAAGCTACATCCCTGTGCGAAAATTCCTTGTGGTTAAATGAATAAATGTTGCCTCGGTTTTTGTGCAGCAATTCCTACAATTACATGACCTGTGCGAAAATTCTTTGTGTTAAATGAATAAATGTTGCCTCGGTTTTCGTGCAGAAATTCCTACAATTACATGACCCCTGTGCGTGAATTTTGTAATGATATGCATATTATACATGATCCCTGTGCATCCTTTTTGTGCCTAAATACAATTGCTACAATTACTTCGTGGACTTCTTTTCATTAATTTCATTAATTGCAATAGCCTGTGTCAAGTTATATTATTTGAGTCTTTTTATTTATTTATTTATTATGTGTGTTTAAAAATAATTTAAATCATGGGAGGATAGCTTTGGGACGGTACCTCCTAAAGTGATGAACACAACTAGGCTTTATGCCCCGATCATTATCAAGTGAACCGATTATATCCGTTCTTCCTAAAGTGGTGTCGCGGGGTTTCCGGGACACTAGCAGCAACTTTAGGAAGAGGTGTGCACATTAGGACGAAGTATTTTGATGGCCAATTTGATTGATTGTGACCGGCGGTGGTTTCCGGTCACACAGTAGAGTAGCGGTGGTTTCCCGGGTCTACCATGGTTCTCCTCCTACTAAACAGACTGGCAGGGTTTCCCGGGTCTAAATGCATTTAAAAAGATAATGAATGAGATTTGATACAATTACCGTACTATTATTTATAATTGATTTTATTAATACATTTGAGCTAGGTAAATTATATTTATTTAGGATTACCAGCGTTTGCTGATTTTCTTTTGTGTGTGTTATGGGCTGCGACGATCCTTCAGGGGAGCAGATTTTGATGAAGGTGTTCTCGAGGTTGGGGCTAGCGTGAGAAGTGGGGAAGAACATTCAATTAATCCCAACCACTTTTATTTTATTTTATTACGCTTTGAATAAAACATTTTGATTTCAGCTTAGTCTTAGTTTATTTTAATAAGGTAGCCTTGCACTTGTCCCAGTACAAGTGCGGCGGTAACACTTCCCAAGGATGTTTACTATGGAATTCAGTAATTATTTATAAAAACATTGCAATTTATGTTATTATATTTGTTAGAAATTGGGGTGTTACACAAAAAGAGTCATAAAAGAAAAGAAATTAATATTGATATGGATTTGAAGTACTACCTCTGGTTCTAATTATAGGAACATTTTTGTAGTGCAATTTATACTACAAAAGTGTTCCTATAATTAGGACCGGAGGGAATACATTCAATTGGATTCTTTTAATGCTAGAAATGTTTTTAAGTTTGAAATGCAAGTGGTGAAGGCCATCATGCAATGCAAATTAATGGTTTGACATAAAACACCCAGAAATTTAATCACGGGGAGTGAAAATAAAAAATATTATATTATAAATAAAAGTATTTGAAATATCATACAAACCTAATATATAAAAAAAAAAAAAAATGTTAGCCCTTGACATAAATCTGAATGTTTAGGAATGTCAAGCTCAAAATGTTAGAACTCCATCTTCAAATGCAATTTTTCCATGAAATCTCTAGAATAAAATTTATCAATAAGTTTGCAAATATCATCACTATTAAATGATTTGTACATGTTTCTTGGATCTCAACCCATGTTTAAAGCAAGTAATTCAACAATATTATCACCGGACCTACTATTTAATTATTGCAATTGATAATTAATTGTAGCACAAAAGATATTTACCTATAAAATTTTTCAGTAAAAAAATCACCTTATTCATTTTGGATCCTTTTCTCTATCAAAGCAACGAATTTCTCTATCAAAGCAACAAATTTCTAAATTCTCATAAGGAACCGAGAAGAAAGTATCAGCAACAACTGGTTTTATTACAAGACAGCTCATGATGTTCATATCGATCTATTATGCGCCTTTGCATCTAGCATTGGGTGGACCTCATACAATAACTTCCATAACTCTACCCTATCTTTTATTTCATTTCTTCTGCAATAATAATAATCACAAACACCTTTTGAATTATGGATTCACTAATCAAAATTCAATGCCTAATTTTAACATTCAAAGGATATTCCAGAATAATCTTATTTTTCAGTTATTGAACCTTTTCATTTTACCAAGTTCAATGTTAGTCAGATTAGTCAACATTTATATGTTTCGATGCAACAACCAATTCTTATTTTTAACAAGTAGTTTTGTTGGTTGGTTAATTGGTCACATTTTATTCATGAAATGGGTTGGATTGGTATTAGTATGGATACAAAAATTAGTATTAGTCTGGATACATAAAAATAATTCTATTAAATCTAATGTACTTATTCGATCTAATAATACATTATATTAGAATTGAGAAATTGGATGTCTCGAATCTTTATTATTATTTTTATTTATTTCCTCGATATACTATTTAGGGAGAACACCCACTGCTTGCTTTTATTTTCAATAAAAGAAACTGTCAGAAATTCAAGAAAGAGGTGAAATTGATAAAAAAAAAAAAGGAGGTGTATCTTCAAACAAGACTTATTGCTATTGATTCGATGATCCCTATAGGTCGTGGTCAGCGAGAATTAATTATTGGGGACAGACAAACCAGTAAAACAGTGGTAGCCATGGATACCATTCTCAATCAACAAGGACAAAATGTAATATGTGTTTATGTAGCTATCGGTCAAAAAGCCTCTTCTATGGCTCAAGTGGTGACTACTTTACAAGAAAGGGGAGCAATGGAATACACTATTGTAGTAGTTGAAATGGCGAATTCTCTAGCTACATTACAATACCTCACTCCTTATACAGGAGCAGCTCTAGCTGAATATTTTATGTATCGTGAATGATACACTTTAATCATTTATGACGATCCCTCCAAACAAGCACCTTAGCTTATTGAAATGGGAGAACCAGCTAGCTCTGGGTTCGAGTGGCATTTCACCCCTAACCACAACTCATCCGCTAATTCTTCAACATCAGTCGGTTCGGACCTCCACTTAGTTTCACATAAGCTTCACCCTGGTCATGGATAGATCACCCAGGTTCGGGTCCATAAACAGTGACAATTGCCCTATGAAGACTCACTTTCGTTACGGCTCCGGTGGGTTCCCTTAACCAAGTCACTGCCTATGAGTCGCCAGCTCATTCTTAAACAGGCACGCGGTCAGAGCCCCGGGCTCCTCCCACTGCTTGGGAGCTTACGGTTTCATGTTTTATTTCACTCCCCGATGGGGGTTCTTTTCACCCTTCGCTCACGATACTACTTTACTATCGGTCACCCAGGAGTATTTAGCCTTGCAAGGTGGTCCTTGTTGATTCACACGGGATTCCACGTGCCCCATGCTACTCGGGTCAGAGCTTAAGTTAGTGATGCTTACGGCATGTCAGCAAACTTTGTTTACCCAATCATACACGGTTTAATTTGAAATTTTTTAGGCAGATAATATAATAAAATTATCAAAGTGCCATTTTTTATATATAATATTTTTTTCCTTCAAATTGTAGGGGCCAGCGGCCAACCCTGGCCCCCTAGTTCCACCCCTGAAAACAAGTAATCCCTCCAATCCATAATATAAGACACTTCTAAAACAATAGTTTGGTCCAAAATATAAGTACATTTAAGATAATTAATGCTTATTTTTTTAGTTTTATCATTGTAATTAAAGCTCATTTCCACTTTTGCTCACTAATTAAATTTTCAAACACACTAAAGGTAGAAACGAAAAAAAAAAAATCAATTTATGATATATTTTATGAGTCAATTGTCATTTCTTATTTCCCATGAATTAATGGGAGTAAATATGATCCTCCAGTGTATCGGTATTAATTTTTTTGGTCAAAGCTTACACACTCGTTATATTATCCACACAGTTTGAACTTACAAGTTTACGCTTTAAAAAACCTTAAGTAAAGCATTTCGCATCATTTGGACCACAAGACCTAATCTATAAATTGTTGTTGTTGTTACTATTATCACTTTGGTTACATTATTAGGTGTGCATAACTCATTATGTATATAACAAACATGTTATGCAGAACTCATAAATAGTACGCCTTTTCATTCTCTTATTATAATGCTTCTGTCTAGCCATCTCTTTGCTCTTTTTTTTTTTTTTTAAACTCTTTGAATTTTAAATCGTTCATATCAATCTTATTCAAAGTCAATATATTTTCAGTAAAAATAAATAAACCTGTCAAATTATTATTTATTTCACATATTGGATGAAAAAAAACCTTTAGCTAATAAAAGTTAGTTCATTTGACGGTAAGGAGTTGACTCATAACCTATAAAATCGTAGATTTTAAATACCACTAATGTGGGCTTTCAAGACCTAACTTACTTAAACTTTTCCACATTATGAAAAAAGTGTTGTCTAAAAAGAGAAGAAAATATTTTGGTGGAGCAATTTCCATTAGTAAGATGTAGACAACAATTAAGAATGCATCGGGTTAGAAAACGATTACTGAATTTAAAAATAACAATCACAAATTATTCTCCTTCGCCTTGCAAAAATTGCTAGAAAATGACACCATCGTGAATAAAAGTGTAGGGTACACGCATTTCCTATAAAGTTGTTGTAACAGAATAAAAGACTAAAGTAAAATAGCGATCATTCAAGTGAGAAAGAAACGCAAACAATACCCAAGGCATATTCCCAATAGGATGCATCAAATGCTCAAGGAATATTCCTAAATGCTTATGGCATATACCAAGATACTCCCTCCGGTCCTAATTATAGGACAACATTTGGAAGTTTGTTTTGGTCTTAATTATAGGACAATATTCTATTTTTTGTCAATTTCTTCCTAAAATACCCCTATTGATATGAATGAGAGATTATATAAAATCAATAAAGTAATTGAAATGCAAAATTTATATAAGGGCATTTTAGAACAATAAGTAAAATTAATTAATTTAACATCTATCCTTAATCCCTCCAAAATCGGTTAAACATATCATATAATTTGGACCGGATGGAGTATTAAATTTAGATTCTTGACGACATAAATAAATTTTCAGAATATAATCAATCTTGACTGTTTTCCCGGGGGAATTGACTGTTCACAACGGAATTGGTATGTGTTTGAATTAGCTTTTAGAGAATAACTTTTACGATTTATAAGATACACATGTCAGAGAATTTTTGTCTCAGCTCGCGAAAAAGACTTTCTGAAACCGTGATTTCAAAAGCTACCAAATACTCACTAAGACAACTGGGTTGGCCATGGAGTTCAAAAGCATACCATTAATAGCACAATTAACGCGATTATAGATTATTGATATTTAAATAAGATGATAATAACAGCAGCAACAAAGCCTTGCTAACTAGGTGGGAGATAAGATGATAATTATTTTAAATAATTATTTTTAAGAAAAAAAAAATTCAATGAATCAAAAGAGTCTGGGTTGTGATTGAAGTTTAAGCCCAATCCCATTTCATTACTAAATTGTTAGGCCCAAAAAATTATTTTGTCTAGTTAGGCCCATATCCTAAATCACTTCAAGCCCAATTTCAATCCGTGGAAGGCTTTGGATGGTATTACTTGTTTTTGACAAAAATACACATTTAATCCTTTAATTTCACGAAATATTTCATTTCGATATCTTAACTTTATAAGGCGACTATTAAGTTTTTTAGCTTTAGCTTCATTAACAAAAAACAAAATGCTAATATTGAAATTTTAATTGTTTTAAAAAAAACCTTCCCAATATGTTAAGTTTAATTTTCAAACTAGTAGTAATCGTACAAAAAAAAGTCATCATTTGTGATTAACGATATTAGCATGGTTGTGAAACTCGAACCGGAAACTTTTGAATCGGCCGGAGAATCGGTTTGAGTCAGGGGTAAAACCGGGGGTCTTAAGTCTCGAGTTTACTTAGAGTCAACTTAGTCAACTCAGCTTGAATCGGCCGAATCAAAGAGTGAGAGAGACATAGAGGTGTAGAAGGGGAGGGAGGGGGAGAGAGAGAGAGAGAGAGAGATCTGAAGTGTTTCTCAATGTCAACGTCGGCAATCATGTTGTGGAAGCAAAAGGAGGAGTAACAATTTGTTCTCTGTGGCTAAGACACAGAACGAAAAGAAGGAGAGAGTGAGATTTGAAGTTTGAAACTGGTGGATGTTTGAAACTAATGATGAAAAGTGCAGATCAATGGTAATGACTAGTGAAGATGAAAATTGGAAAAACTGAAGACAACGAAGAAGAGGAAGAGGAAATGAAGGAAGAGAGGGTCGGTAGTCATGATAGAAGAAAAACTTTGGTGATGAAGATTGAAGAACCTCCATTACTATTGGTGATCTCATTCTTCCTTCTTGTTTCTCTCCCTTTTCCTTCAAAGTGTATGAAGGTGAGTCTCAAGGTGTTATTTGATTGGTTTTTGTCATTGTTTGACTAATGGAGGCCGTCATGATGAAGCCTTCTCCTTCTTTCTTGTCAAGGAAAGGACCAAGCATCATCACCTCACTTATCCAAATAAAATAAAAATAAATTAGGGAAAATGATATTAAGGAAGAGAGGCTTGGGTTGGTAGGGCAAAGTAAAAGAGGGAGTTAGAAATAAATCTATTATTGTTTATTCCATATTGTAAATATATGTTGTACATTCTAGAATGATCTTATAGAGATAGATGACACAATGTAATTGAAAGACTCATTCTATAAATAGAATGGTATAGCTTAGTCAATATTTCATTTAAATCTTAACTAACCCCAATCACCAATTTTATACCTCTTAAATTATTATAAGTGCCAATATAATTCCCTCAAACTTTGAGTTATAGGTGTATAAGCTCCTTAAATTTTAAAATATGTGCAAATAAGTAATGAACAAAGTTACTAGCAAGGAAATTATCTACATAAATATGTAGTAATTTTCGCATCGCCGATTGTAATTTCACTGTTTTTGGCCATCAAACACGCCATATATACCTTTTAGCCATTAATTTTTTTCCCTCTCAATAATAAGGTATTGTCAATATTGATTTCCTTTCCTTCTCAATGCTTAATTGGTTCTTAACTTTTTCTCACGAGAAATTCTTACATGAACCGGTTGCACCATATCATATGTGCACTACCTTATAAAATTACACCACATCGATATCATTAAATCCTACGTGTTTAATTTCTTTTCTCTTTCCCCATTTATGTCATTTGAAAATATCTCTTTAATCGAGAAATTCTTGTGTGAACTCGATTTGTCATGTCATTTGCGGTCTGACAAGTTAAAATACAATAACTCAACTAACATTAACCTTAGTTGACTGCTCATGTATTTCTTATTTTTATTTTTCTTAAAAAAATAAATCCCTTAATTAAGATTTCACGAGTAATGAAAAAAATGAATCTTGTGAAATCTTTTAATTTTATTAATATGCCAACTAATATTTAGGAGTTGTCAAATCAGCTCATGAATTGTCGTATTTTAATTTGTTAGATCACAAATGACACGGCAAATCAAATTCATACAATAATTTTTCAACATCCAATCTCCCATCTCTCTCCCACGTAGAATATAATGAGATCAATGTGGTGTGATTTTATTGGATAGTGCACCCGATTCATGTAAGAGTTTATCTCTTCTCAGATGAGTTATATGGACTCTGTTGCCTTCCCTTACAATGGTGGATGATGTTCAATTATTGCACAATCAGCTTAATCCCCCTCTTGCCAAAGAGAGTTGATATAGATGGTAAGAGATTTGGTCAAGTCTCAAAGGGATGTGTGTTCGATCCCCGCCTCCGTCACTGAGACTCCTTTGATAGGCGATCTCGTAAGTCATCATTAAGTGCTCAAAGAGCCTGGGGCTGTGCCCTAGCCTTGGTGGGAGACTGACTTCGAACCCCTCCAAAACCTTTTTCTTATAAAAAAAAAAAAAAAAGCTTAATCCCCCTCTTTCAGTTTATAAAATGTATTTTTTGGTATTCTAATCTTAACATTATTAGTCTGATTTAACAACAAATTCTTTCTCAACAAATTTCAATGATATTCTGCAATTGATGCTGTGAAAGCATGTTTATAATCATTTATATTATTTTAAAATTAAATTAAACTTGTAGAGTAATTAAGCATAATTTTTTAATCCTTTAATATAATTATTTTATATTTAAAAAATAAAATAAATATGTAGATCAAGTTTATTTTTTTGGTAATAACAAGGGTTCCCTTTTCGAGGTTTTCACCTCTCTCAATAAGTACGCTTTTCAAAATTCGAATTTGTGTTCTTCTCTCCCATAAATTTATTTTAGTTTTAATCCTTTAACATAATTATTTTATATATTTTAAATTGAATTAAACATGTAGATCAACAAGTTTATTTTAATTTTAATTAATCCTTTAATACAATATCTTCATATTTTTTAATTAAAATAAACCTACTGATTCGCACCTTTATTTTAGTTCGGTATTATAAAAATAAAAGTATGTTTGCCAACGTTTAGTTGTAAAAATTTTATTCAAATTTGATACTCATCATTTTCTGTTAAACATGACTAAATATGTTAAGATTAAGGGACTAAAAATATGTCTTATCAATTTGAGAGGTTATATTGAAACTTGATATAAATTTATAAGAATACACAAGTACCTTAGCCATTAACCGAATTTTTCTAGCCATTAACCACATTATATTTTACATTGAGAAATACATGATGAAGAATCTACTTATTTGTATTAAAAACAAAGACAGACAGTAAGTAAAGCACAGGAATAGTAATAGTATAGACGTAAAACATGCATACGTACACAGGAAACCCTTGCTAGAAATTTTTCATTTCATAGCAATGTAATAGATTACAGCAAAATAACATGATGTTTCAGCTGAAAATACGATTTAATGTGGCTGCCAAACGAACTCCTCCTTGAGCTAACCTCAGATTTACAGTTGGCAAACGAGATGAGAAGTAATCATCTGCAGAGTTTTAAGATTTCATGGAAGGGTCAAAGAAAGAAACGGGAAAGAACTTTATGGCAGCAACTTTTTGAACATTCAAAACCTCTCATGGCATTACCTCCAAGTACTGAATTTTCAGAGACGTCCTTGTATGCCCATTCGCACGCTGCTTTGATTCCTTCAGATGCATATCTTAACAGAAAAAACAATGAGACATTAAAATCAAAATAGATAGGGATATTAATGGATAAAGTCTAGTTAAACGTACATGTTTGGGCATGTGGTCTTGCTACCATCACAGGTCTCCCAGTCTCCTACTTGATCAGACCATTCCTCCTGTTCAGGGGGGAAGAAAGCTTGGTTAATATCAAACTTTCTTGTGTTTTTTATTTTATTTGAGTGAAATAACAGCAAAATCCACCGCAAAAATACCGTAATATTCTGTTGAATTGCATCAATGAAGCCGTCGATGTTAGAGTCGTAGAATCTTTGTTCTGCTGTCTCTATTATGTTATCATCCCAAACCTGTATGGGATTATTCAATTGGTGCAAGGTATTAATTATAAGTTCATGAGTAAAACTGCGTTAACTATAAACTCTATTCTTCAGTATCACTTATGTAACTGTTAATGAACCGCTACGAAATGAACTGACATGGTGAAGATTAGTCTTTCTGGTGAACCAGTGAACATCAATTGTATTGCCACCCCGGTCTGAAGTAAAGCCCACATGGAGAGGCTGCAAATGAAGCAAGATAATCAAATTGCTGCTAATTCAGATATAAAGGATATGGCTCTGATGATCAGTTCATACACACACACACACACATATACCTGATGTATATCTCCAATGAAATGAGAAAGGAATAGAAGTGCCTGGGTGAGGTTATCTGATATAATGATACAGAAATTTGGTTAGCGAATAGAGAATGGGAAAAAATTGTAAAGACTTGGAGGTGTTTAAATTCAATATGATATGATAGTTTGAATCAGGGTCACATTTTGAATCAGAATTACTGCCATAGCTGAGGAGCTGGTTGGTGTAATTGTTAATGGATCCTGCAACACATCTTCCCGTGAGTCCATCCTCATCCTTGCAATCCCCTTAATGAATGGTCACAAGGCAATTTGGTCAATACTACATCACATGATACTGATTTCTCTCACCCAAATTAGAAACCCACAAATATCAATCATTAACAAAGTTTTAGTCAAAAGTCAAAAGATAAGGCAGTGTCTCAAAAATGCCATAAACATAGAAAGTATCAGGGTTATTAAACCCCAACCGGACCGAACGGTTCAGATCAGAAACCAGCAAACCGATCGATAAACCAATTTGGTATAGGCATTAACCCAGTTTATTTATTTTTATTTTTAAGAAAAACAATTTTTTTTTTAAAAAAAATATTTATAATTTTATATTGATAACTATGAAATCTTCAATTTCCCACCCGTTTGGCCTCGGGTTAGCCCCGGTTTGATTCTGGTCTGACCTACTGACCCTGACTCAGTACTCGACCGGTTTAATGATCGGTCCAATTTTAAAAACCTTAGAAAGTACTACCTCTGGTCCTTAGCATACGAGTTAAATAACTCATGTACGGATAGGTACGTTATTGTAACAAATATTCATGACTTTCTTGAAATACCATTTTTAATCATGAAAATTCCCTTAACATGTGATATGAACCTTGGGGGGATTTTAAATTTCGAAAATAAAGTGGATTCAAATCTTATATTTATGACCAAAATAAACCTATAGTCTAGCTCCTATCTTTAGGACCGAGAAGAAATAGCAAAAGGATCTTACTGTTGTACTGGTAATTGCAAAGGTCATCAGGAGTATCAATGTAATGCAAGGCAGATGACCAGGGAAATATGAACTTAACATGATCTGCCCATGAACATACACTCCCCAAATCATTTCCTGCTGATTTTGGCAGCAGCTTCTTCACGGCCTCTGCTGCCGCCTTGTTCAGTCGAGGCTGTTCCAAAAAAGTAGGAGATAAGTCAAGAACCCCAGATACAGAACACAACACACACAAGATATCTAACAAATTTGATTTTGAGACAAAGAATTAGGTACGTACCTGAGCGATCTTACAGATAATGGCGTGGCCATCTTCTCCCCAGGCTATGGTGGTGCTTGGAAATAGAAGCACCAGTAGTGAGATTATGGCCACTAAGTGGATTCTGCAGAACGCCATAATCTGTGTTTCTCTTGAAATTCAAACAGAGGTCAATAATTATCTCTGAGAGATTTTATAGAGTAATAATAATTAATACCAGCAAAGCAAAGAGGGGTAGTGAGAACTGTGTGAACGAGAGAATACCGTTGTTGTGCTTTAGTGAGCTGTATATATAACGTTCAGAGGCAAATCAATGGTGAAGGGCTGAAGGCTGATATGATATCACAATCTGTTCACATTGAAAACTCAGCTAATGACCATAATCCCTCACGAATTGACTCTCCGAATTTACCATTTTTATGTTTCCAACTTACAAAATCGTGTCGAGTCCCTGTTAAACTCGTACTTATTGTAAACTCGGTTAAACTCGTGAATTTACACAAAGGATCTACTGTTTTTATGTTTCTGACTTACAAAATTTTGTGAATTCACTTTTAAACTTAGGCTAACTTTCTTATTTTATCATGCTCAATGGATTTATATATAATTTTGTTGCTCAATATGATAAATTATGAATGTTGATAGATTTAATTTAAATTATTTAGATTTAAAATATATTAAATCAAATTGTTTTATTTTTATATTTTAAAAAGACAAAAAGAGTTATAAGAAAAAAGAAATTAATATTGATATGGATTTGAAGTATTAATTACTTGATTCTTAGGAGCAAAATTTGAGGGAATACATTCAATTGGATTCTTTCAATGCAAGAAATGTCTTTACATCATGCAATGCAAACAAGTACTCTCTCCAATCCATAACATTTTAGGAAAATAGTTGGGTTCAAAATATAAGTCACATATAAGATAATTAATGCTCATTTTTCAGTTTTATATTTATAATCAATGCTCATTTCTAGTTTTACTCACTAATTAAATTTTCAAACATATTTTTAAACAAGGGTAAAAGTGAAAAAAAAATTATGACATATTTTGTGAGTCAATTATCATTTCTTGCTTTTCGTGAATTAATTAAAGTACCCTATATTCCCGACTGAATGGAGTAAATATAATCCTCTGGTTTTTTGGTCAAAACTCGCGCATTTGTTATATTGTCTACATAGTTTGAACTTACAAGTTTACGCTTTAAAAAACCTTAAGAAAGGTATTGCGCATCATTTGGACCAAAAGATCTGATATATATATATATAGGGTTTATCGTTTGTCATGTCACTTGACATAAGATTATGTCAAGTGAGCCCAAAACTACGTCGTTTTGGGAGTTAAAGAAATTAATGAAGGGTATTTTTTATTTTTGTTTTAGAATTTATTATATGAGTTTTACTAAAAGATCCTTCATTAATTCCACTAACCCAAAACTATGTCGTTTTGAAAGTTCATTAATTCCTCTAATTCCAAAACTACGTCGTTTTAGAGTGACTTGACATAACCTTATGTCAAGTGACATGATAAACGATAACCCATATATATATATATATATATATATATATATATATATATATATATATATATATATATATATATATATATATATATATATATATATATATATATATATTATCACTTTGATTACATTATTAACTCATTATGTATATATATCAAACACGTTACGCATAACTCATAAATAGTACGCCTTTTTATTCTATTATTATAATGCTTATGTCTAGCTATCTCTTTGCTCAGTTTTTTTTACACTTTGAATTTTAAATTGTTCATATAAAGCTTATTCAAAGTCAATATAGTTTCAGTAAAAAAATAATAATAATAATAATAAAATAAAAATCTGTCAAATTATTATTTATTTCACATATTGCATGAAAAAATCTTTAGCCAATAAAGATTAATTAGTTCAATTAGTAAGGAATTGACTCATAACCTATAAAATCGTAAGTTTTAAATCCCATTAATGTTAGTCTTAGGATTTAACTCACCTAAACTTTTCCAAATCATCAAAAAAGGTGTTGTCTAAAAAGAGAAGAAAATGGTGATTGTCTTATAGTGGGTAGAAGAAAATATTTTGGGGGAACCATTTCCATTACTCCATTAACAGCGGTAAAAATAGTAAATTAATAAAATGTTGACAACAATTAAGAATGTATCTGGGTAGAAAATGATTATTGAATTGATTATTCACATTTTAAAAATATTTTGTGTCACAAATTATTCTCCTTCGCCTTGCAAAAACTGCTAGAAAAGGACACCATCGTGAATAAAAGTATACGGTACGCATTTCCTATAAATAAAGTAAAATAGCGACCATTCAAGTGACAAAGAAACGCAAAATATACTTAAGGCATATTCCTAAATGGATTCATAAAATGCTTAAGGAATATTCCTAAATATATTAACATAATACTCCTACGTAGTAAATTTTTTTTTCTTTATACTAATACATTAAATTTAGATTCTCGACGACATAAATAAATTCCCAGAATATTGATTATAGATAAGATGATAATAATAGCAGCAACAGCAACAAAGCCTTGCTAACTAGATGGGAGATAAGATGATAATTTTTTTAAATAAATTTTTTTATAAAAAAAATCAATGAATCAAAAGAGTCTGGGTTGTGATTGAAGTTTAAGCCCAAACCCATTTCATTTCTAAATTATTTTGAGGCCCAAGTAAAATTATTTTGTCTGAGTTAGGCACACATCCTAAATTACTTCAAGCCCAGTTTCAATCCGTGGAATGCTTTGGCTTGTTTTTGGCAAAAATCCCCCTTTAATCCTTTAATTTCACGTACTGTTTCATTTTGATATCTTAACTTTATAGGGTGTAAGGTTGCAAAAAACGAGTTTTTACCTAAAAACGGAAAGAGAATGAAAAATCGTAAAACGTAAAATCGTAATACAAAACGTAGATTTTACCTGCATATATATATATATATTTATATAATTCCTCTTTGCTCACTTCTATTTCATCAGCAGGCATCTTGAAATCAAAGCTAAAAGTAAAGTAGTAATCAGCTTTTTAGCTATACATATTAGACATTTAATTTTTTGTACAAACTCGGAAGACGGTGATAAAAGAATAAGTTTTTCAGCTTTTTTACATATTTGCTTTTTTTTTTTGAAAAAAAAACGGTGCGTTTTTACGTTTAATAGAAGCGTTTTTTAGTTTTTACTAGGTTTACGTTTTTTGCGAAAACGGTGCGTTTTTACGTTTAATAGCTACGATTTTTACATTTTTACTCAATTTACGTTTCATGCTCAAACGAAAAGCGTTTTGCTGGAAATAAAACGTAAAAACGGCGTTTTTATGTTTTAAAACACGTTTTTGACTACCATGATAGGGTGTCTATTATGTTTCTCAGCCTTAGCTTCATTACCAAAAAATAATGATATTAAAATTTTAAATGTTTTTAAAAAAATTCAAATATTAATATGTTAAGTTTAATTTTCAAAATAGGAATGATCGTTACAAAAAACCATCTTCCATCTTTTGTGATTAACGATATTAGAGTTAAAGGACAATCATACTTTTAAATGATAAGAGACTAAACTGAAATTCTGTATAAAGTCATAGGACTAAATGTATATTTTTGCCTATTTTTTTAAAGCTAAATTACACAAAACTTCTCAAACATTGAGTTATATACAAATTTTTTTGGGTCTGTGAATTATACACAAATGACCCTCTCAACCTCTAAAACCTAGGAATTGAAGGAACCCACCTAAATTTTAACTTTATATAGATAAAGTAATAAACCCCAATCACCAATTATATACCTCATTATTTTTGTCTAAATATAATCCCCTGAACCTTTGAGTTATAGGTGTATAAGCTCCTTAAATTTTAAAATATGTGCAAATAAGTAATGAACAAAGTTACTAGCAAGGAATTTTTTTTTTTTTGGAAAATAAAGGCAAGCCGAAGCTTGAGAAGTAGGAGAGGCTAGTATATGAAAGACTAGCACCAAAATACAACAAACTAGTAAAAGAACTAGGATCTACAGACCAATTGGTCATGTAAAGCTATATCCAGGCATCACGGAGGAATTGCGGGACTAATAACAAGCTTGTATCAGCAGGAGTATTATGACCCTCCTTGGCCATATAGTCAGCACAAGAGATGTTATCCCTAGAAGTATGTCGGAGCGTCACGTCCCAGTCCTGGTAGAGAAGGTCTCTAGTCTCCCTAATAAGGTCTCGCAATGGATTCAAATTATCTACATAAATATAGTAGTTTTTGCATTGCCGATTCAAATTTCACTCTTTAAAGAAACTTCTCCCTTTATAAAAAACACACACTAGTAGTTTAGTTTGGGGGATTGTAAAGTTTTAAATCACATAAGAAAGTTATCTATAAATGACATAAAAGTCCAGAAGAATTATATATGTATAATTCTGCGGCTTTGCCTTTAATAAAGCACACGATGGCAACAAATCATACAACAGAGATCAGAGGATTGGCACGTAGCATAATGCTCCCAAGTCAAGACTCCAAAGGTTACGTTGTCACTTCAAACTTCAAAGGAGGTTCTAGAATGTCTTTTTAGACGGAGATGTTGCTTTACTATTGAGTAATAGAGGTAATGGATAAGCTAATAAGCAATGAGTTGTATCATAAATTATAATGATTGAGTTTTCCCCAAATCTATAAGATTTTTAAGCCATCAAACACGCCATATATACCTTTTCGCCATCAATTTTTTTCCCTTTCAATATATAATATGGTATTGTTAATATTGATTTCTTTTCCTTCTAAATGCTTTATTGGTTCTTCACTTCTTCTCATGAGAAATTTTTACACGAACCGGTTGCACCAAGTCATCTGCTTGCGTCCACTTCTTCTCTGGTCCACTCCCATTCACTTCTTTCAAACTGTGCCGTTTTGGGCGCAAAACAGGTGAGGTGCTTTTATATATATATATAATGAGATTGATGTAGATTGATTTTATTGAATAATGCATAGATGATGTGTTAGTATTTAGGTGTTCTAGAGACAATCTGTATGGACAGATCAACACCATTTTCTGCATTGTAATATTTCATTATTAATAAATGAACATATTTTATCTTTATCACATTTATGTCTCGCTTTTATTTTAAAGTAAATATGTGTTTGAAAATAAAAGCCCTAGGAATAAAATATGTGTTAATCTCGAGGATCAATGATAGAGATTATGATCATGAAGACTTGAGAACACTGTATATCTATGACCTAAAACTTGTTCCTAGTCTTGAATCACCAAGAAAGTGCATTGATGATCTCAATAAGACTAGTACGAATTATCTACTTGTATAGAGATACAAGGTAGGGATCTCATGAAATACAGGCATGGAGATGCCTTAGCTGAGGTCTTGGGTAGATTTGTTAGAGAACAGATAGTACCAAACAGACTCGCCGACAGACTCCACAAAAATTCATTGTAAAGAGTATCATTGGATATGTAAAGTCTATCATCGTTTGGTAGTACGGATCGTCATAAACTTAAGGATGTCATCGAACACTATGTTCTAAGATTATACTTTGATTGTACAACTCTATCTACCTGAAAATGGGGAGAACAGTGTACTCTTGGGTGTAACTCGAATACATGAGTATAGATGGACATGCTGAGAAGACTCACAGTCCCCTACAAGGGATTAGTCATTCACAAGATTGGTAGAGCTTGGATAGCTTCTAATTAACTCGGGAGTCTGTGCGCACAGAAAGTGATCATGAAGAGTCATGATCCATTATAGAGCTAATATAAGAAGATTCCTAGTTCTATGAATTAGCTACATTTAGTCAATTAAGAGAGATGATACTCTATCTTTGCTCTTGACTAAATGTGAATGACGATGTGAGGAATAATGACTGCACGGTATCCAAATATGAAAAGTAGTTCACTTGATAAACTCAATTAGTTCTGGGGCCGCAGAGCATTACTGGTGTTTTATGAGGTCATTAAATAAATTGGGCCCGTTAAAGGGGTTTTTAATTGGTCCAAGTTTATTTATGTCAGTGACTAATTGGGCCTAATGGGTCATATACAAAGGTTATTCCCGATTGTTTAAAATTAGCAAACTTGAACCAATAATTGTTATTGGGTTTTATCAAAAGTAAATGTGTAATTGGGTTGGAGTGGGACTCCAAGCCCAATGAGGAGATTTGAATTTTAATTCAAAAGATTAGGTTATAAGAAATAATTCTGAATTATCTAATATATATATATATATATAAAGATCCAATAATGATTGGGTGAAGATAGGAGAAATAATAAATGAGGATTTATTTAAGAATGAATTTTGAATTTTTGTTTAAGAGATAAATATGATTCATCATCTTAAATTATTATTCAATTAATATATGAATTTATTCATTATGATTTGGATTTTCTAATTCAAGTTTGGATTGGACCTTTCTTGTGAGCACTTAAATTAGGGTTAGACTCTTATAAAGTGCTGATTTTTTGTGTGCCTTTTTTATGGACTTTTTTTGAGAAAAAAAGAAAATAAGTTTGATCCATCATCTTAAATCAATTCAACAATCAAGATATGAATATGATTCATCATATTAAATTCAATCAATCAAGATGTGAATTTAATGTAACTTGGTTGACAAGTAGTTGACTTATTACTTAAAACCCCTTTCTTAGTGCATAATCTGAAAATTCCTAAAGCAAGTAGGACTAGAAATTTTTGGCCCACCAAGGCTATAAAAAGGGGAGGGTTGGACCTTTTTTTAGACATCCTTATACTCTCTAAATTTCGGTCTTTACCAAAGGTTTAGAGAGGAAAAGGCACCATCCATAAAAGAGTAAGGTTCCAACCTTGTTCATCCTCCTATCCATAACCTAATTCCAAGAAATCATCACCTTCTTGAAAAGAAAAAAACCCAAGGAAACCAAACCTCAACCTTGTCTTCATCTAGCAAGCATCCAAGGAGCGAGAGATTTTAAGAGAAGGAGTTCTCATTACAATCGGGGGATAGCCGTGTGGATCAACGTTAGAGGACATCAACAACATTGAGGTCTTCAAATGATCTAAGGTAATCCTAATCGTGTTATTAAGTTATCCTAATCCCCATTAGTTGTTTTAAGAAGTAATCCTGAAGCTCATGAATATTATAAATTGTTATGATTTTTTATGAACACCATAAAGAGTTACGGATTAATAATTAATATTAATTAACGTAATGAGTTAAAGTTAATAATTCGTGAGGACCGTAAGGAGTTACGGGTTTCCACAACGATTAAACAAAATTTTTGTTTTCAACCTCATGAAACTTTACTTGGAAGTCATGTAATAGGTAAAATTAACCATCATGATGTAGTGTACCCAATTCATGTAAGAATTTCTCTCTTGTCACATGAGTTATATGGACTCGATCTATTGCCTTCACTTACAATGGTGGATGATGTTCAATTATCGTACAATCAGTTTAGTCCCCTCTTTAAGTTTATAAAATATATTTTTTGGTATTTTAATCTTAACATTGTTAGTCTGATTTTTTTTTTAAAAATCTTCATCAACAAATTTAAATGATATTCTGCAATTAAATGATGTCAAAGCATGTTTATAATCATTTATATTATTTTAAAATTAAATTAAACTTGTAGAGTAAGCATAATTATTTTATATTTTAAAATTAAAATAAATGTGTGGATCAATAAGTATTTTTTGATAATAACAATGGTTTTCCTTTCAAAGTTTGGAGGACAAAAGGTTTTATAACAAATGCGCTTTCTAGAATTTAAACTTATTCTTATATTTTCCTAAAAGACCAACAGAAATGGATAAACAATTTGTAAATTTTGTATCATGTGATTATCAAAGTTGACTTAAAGCATGACATTTCATTTGCCCGGCCATTGGCAGGAGGTGTATAGTAGTGGTCTTGGGCTTGAAGCAACTTGTGATGATTGTGCGAAGTGTTGACATCACATGCACACACACTTATATGTTCTCAACGGAAGAGGATTCTCTCCTTTTCTCATTTCTATCCATCCCTTACAATCTCATTTTGGTCGTCAAAATCTTGATCCAAGGGCCCATAATAATTTTTGTAAAAAATCACATGCGGTTTTTTTAAAATTTATTCTGGGCCATTGGATCAAGATTTTGACGACCACGATTAAAGGACAATGAGGGATTATGAGAAAGTGGCATGTGAGAGAAACCGTTCCCGTTCCCAACACATCTTCCCCACCTTTTTCTTATGCATATCTCCCACATCTTTGTTATTATCGAGGACGGTTTGTATTTCGCATTGCCCACCCTATCCTTCTCCAATAATTAATTTCACCTTGACTTAAGAGTGCGTCTCACCCTATATTCTTAAATGATCAGTCATATTTATATGATACTTTTAGTTTCTAACTTAAAAGTCAACAACTTCTAATTATATCTCAATTTAATTAGCACTCTGATTCTATTTATAAGTTTATATTGATAAAAAAAATTTATCCTATTTATAAATCTCATTTCATGTAATAAATGAGATTGTGACAATCTTATCTAAATTAATTGTACTCATAAAAATAGAGAGAGAAGAAATAATTGAAAAATACTCAATCATAAATGAGGGCAAAGTTAAAAATTTACTCCATAATCATTGAGTTAACTACCTCTCATTGGTATATGAGATTTGATCAAAATATATTTATAAATAAAACCAGAGTGGTATACATAAACACAGAAAAATAACAATGTAACCTACTCATTTGGTCATATATACAAGGAAGAGAGAGAAGAAAAAATTTGATCTTATCTATAAAACATAGAGAGAAACTTTTTCAAGTGAATGTATAATTTTACCCTTCATTTATTATTGTGTTGAATTTTTTCATGGTGTATAAATATAATGTATATCAAATAAGGGTAAAATTAGAAAGTTGTTGAATTTTATGGTAAAGTTAATAAAGTTTAATGATTTTTTTATCTGTGTGAAAAATGTTAGAAGTTCCTTATAAATAGGATCAGAGAAGTATACAATAATAAATATCACTCCAGTCGTATTTATAAGCCCAAGTTAACTAACTCTTACATACCAAGAAGAGTTAGTTAACTCATTAATTATGTGATAAATTTCTAATTTTGCCATTATGTATGATTGTTTCCAAAAGTTAGCATGGATAAATTCTTTTTTATTTTTTACAATTAATAGAGACAAAAAAGTAAGAGAAAAAAACATTTATTATTGTTGTTTAGATGATTTCATCTACATACATCACCCACACCTATGTTCTTGCCTGGGTTTAATGTGATCAATAAAAATTCATTATGATATACTTATATATATATATATATATTTCAGGCTATACTATTCATAAGCCATGAATATTATACTCACTATTCAGGCTCTATACAATACAAGAATACTATTCATAAGCCATGAATATTATACTCACTATTAAGGCTCTATACAATACAAGAAAAAATATATCTAGTTTGTCTATAAATATATTTTTATCGAAATATTCTGGAAAACAATTATCAAAAGATATTAAATTAGTAAGATAAATTTGAAGTTGACCACAAAAATCCTAAATTTGAGTAATATAACTTAGCCATTTTTAGTCAAATAGTTTAAACTACCTTTGTAAGCTTATAAGTTGGCCATATGAATAGTTCATTATTATTTAGTAAAGTTAATATTCAGTATACTAATTTTGTATTTAATTAATTTATTAGAATTTTTTTTTTTGCTCGAATTTATTACACTTCCATTAAACAAGAGGAGGTAAAACTTTCAAGTTAGCCTCCTTTTATTCAAGGCCGTCATAGTGTTATTCGCCAACAACTCTTAATTAACTAATAATATAAAGAGTAAATACCCTTTTAGATCCCTGGAAAAACACGCTCTACCCATTTTAGTCCCTAAATAAAAAAAATGTCATTTCGATCCTTTTTAGGGGCTAAAAATGATTTTTTGGGAATTTGTGAGGGATTAAAATGCCCACAAAAAATGACTAAAATGGACCTTTTTTTTTTACTGTTTAAGGACTAAAAATGACATTTTTTTTACTCAGGGACCAAAATGGGTAGTACGTGTTATTTTAGGACCAAAAAAGGTATTTACTCTAATATAAACCAAACTATAACTTTTTGACAAGTGCAACAAATAGAGTAATTTAAATTTCATCATGAGAAATTTGATTTTTTTTTTTTTGCAAAAGCAGAAAATCAAAATTTTAAATTCAAGAAATTCTCACAAAAATATTAGAAAAAAATAAATAAAAGTGTCCTAGTAACAACCAACATAATTCCTCTTTCTGAAATGCCTTTTCAGCCCCTGCAAACAACAGAGGAAAAGACGAAAGGCAATGCATGATATACTAGTATTTGACTGGACCATGATATATGTTAATATGTATGTGCTGTCATGCAATCAGTGGCGGAAGTATTTGATGGCCAGCTGGCCCCGACTGATATTATAAAATTTGTTATTATATATATGTATTTATTATATGATATTTTATTTGGCCACAAATTTAGCCCCAACTAATTTTTTATCTTCTCTGTGAACCTAATGTTTGTTTCATTACTCATTGGATTGTAAAAGAAAAGTAAAAGTATTGTTTGAGATACTGAAAAGGTTAGTATCATCTTATATATTGTTTTGATTTATAATTATCGGTTATTATTTATTTGTATTTTCAAGGTTATTTGATACTATTTAGTAAATACCCCTTTGATCCTTATTTAAGGAATCAATTAACAATTCTCATAAGTCATTAAAAACAGTTAAAGTTATTAAATTTGTCCTAAAATTTAAGTAATTTTCAATATTATCCCTATTAATTATATTAAATTCTAATATTATATTAATTATTACTCTTTTTTTGCTCGGAAAAAAGAGTAGTAATTAATTTTTATTAATTATTACTCTTACTCACTACCTTTTTAATTATGGGTATACATGAAAAAAAATATTTAATGCTATTTGGAAGCAAACAAGTGTCTTATAAAAATGACTAAATATATTTATTAGTTGGTGCCTTATAATAAGAACTAAATGGAGTAGTTTAATATGTTTATTTTTTGGCCCGGGCTAAAATTTTTTTCTGGTTCCGCCACTGCATGCAATAACTCAAAAGAAAAAAAAAATACAATTACATACATGCTGTCCCATGATAATAATTTTGTATGGCTGAGATTTAATGGGAGGTAATCAAACAAACCAACAAATTAAAAGAAAGTCTACACGAAAAGACAAACAATAATATAATTGAAAAGGGCCTTCTCCTTAATGATAAGGAATTCCCCACCTCACCCAAACCATATATATATATATATGATTTATTGTTTGTCATATCACTTGATATAAGATTATGTAATACCCGGATTTTATTATCTGGAATATTATGAATAAATTGGATATTTCTGATAAGCAAAGTCTTGATCCCTAAACTTGTGTGATCATAGTATATTTTCTAAGTAGGATTTCTGCGTGAAATTAGGGAGTTTAAGGGCCAAAGTGCCAAAATGACCAAAACGCCCCTGCAAAAGGGTAATTAGCTTAGAAAATTTCTGAAAAAATCCTAAAAGGCAGTAAAATGCCCAAGTGAATTAAGAGAATATAATATCTCTAATTATGATAATTTAATAAATTATGAACTTAGAGGAATTGTACAAGAATGTGCAAAAGGTAATAAAGACCGAAATACCCTTACAAATTATAGAATAGTGTAAGAGGCATGAAAATACTAAGGTTAATGCAAGAGTATGAAGGTAATGAGGTATTGTAATTAAGAAAAATACCAACTATGGTTAAAAGAGTGATTAAGCAATTAATGGCTAATTACTTAAGCATAAGAAAAAGAAATTCAGTAATAATTATGGTAAGCTCAAAAATTAGTGGAAATTGGTTGAATATTAGTAAAAATATATTTACTAATTAATTGGAAATTTTTGTGAAAAATAGTTGAGTTTAGGTATTTTTAGACCTAAAAACAAGAATGGACCAATTAGGTGATTTTGTGGAAATTTTGGAAAAATTAAATAATTAAATAATTAAATAATTAATTAAATAAAAAATTAATATTTATTAAATAAAAAAAAATGGGCCAGCCGAATTGGGCCAAAATAAAAAGAGAAAAAAATGTATATATATATGTATAAAGGTTTTTGCAACTTGATATTAAAATATAGTATAATTAATTAAAGTTGAAAAGTATGAATAGTAATTTTTAAATTAGGAAACGGATCCTATCTAGAGATCTATGAATAGGAATCCCAAGGTCAAGGTAAAATATTGATCAGTGAGTTTTTACCTTCAAGTGACCTTTTCCGGGAGTTAATTCCGAGTAGTTTGTCTTTTTCCTAATAAAACAAAATAGGAAAAATACATATAGGCATATTTTTGGAAATAGGGAAAATAAATTCTAACTCAACATTTAGGAATGGGTTTGAATTTATTTAGACATATTTGGAATCAGTGAATTATTTCCAAGAGTGTGATAGTCCCGAAACGAATTCCGACACCGGACGTGTTCGGACACGTTTCGAGAAAACTTCAACAGAATATTGGAGGCCTATATGGAATCAAAATTTAGGTTAACTTGGACATTTCTACTAAGTGAGAACATGTCTTCGAGTTGTAAATCCAGAATTTTGAGATTTCTCCAAATCACGCGAATCGCACCGATCGGAAATTTTACCGCCGGGGCAAAATGGGAAGAGGTGACATCATCATGGATGATGCAATTTTATGCCACCTAGGGCTGTGTATGTCGACCAAAGGGGATTAATGGTCAAGATCAAGCCTTCTTGAAGAAGTTAGAATCCAAAGGTTGAAACAACTTTGGAAATTCCAAGCTTGTCCTTCCAAATTTCTATAAATAGGTAGCTCCCTCCTTCAATATTCTTCACACCACTCTTCACTTCTTGCCTTGACCGAAATTCTTGAGTGAGAAAGAAGAGAGAGAAGCTCTGGGGAAGTTCTGCAGAAGTCTTCAACGGGTAAGTCTTTCGGGCTTTAGTCTTTAAGTTCGAGTTCTTAGTTTTAGTAGTAATGTTAGAATAGCCTTTAAATTTCGAGTATGATTAGGGTATCATATGGGAGGGCTATTTTAGTCATTATTTTTGAAAATCATAGTTATGTCAAGTTCGGCAAAATTTCGAGAAGAAAATTTGTCGTAGTAACGGTCTTGTGCGAAATTCCGCCGATTAGGGGTAGAAGGGCAAAATGGTAATTTTTACCTAAAATGCCGCTTATAGTGCCAAATCACTAATGAAAGTGATATTACTCTTATAGGACGTCGAAATCCTAATTTGTTGCCGTTACTGTCCAACGTGCTCGTTGTCGGACAAACCGTTTTCCGTCGAGAGTACGCTTCCGCTTAAACATTTGCGTACATCAACGAAGGTACGGACGCGCATCGTAACACTAATCCTATAGCTCTCATATACATATATGTCATAGATACGTTCATATACCGGGCTCGCTTAGGGTCGTCGTTATACATACAAACCTTGTACGGGTTATAAGACATGATAATACCGCTTTGAGTTTTCCTAGCGCGAGGACACGTGTTCGTGGCACGGGGTAATGTGCGAGCTATATTTGTGTAGGACTTTACATACCGCTTTATGCTTATGTCCTGTCTCGTGTCACAATGTTGTTGTGTAGGACCTTACATATTGCTCCATGCTTATGTTCTGTCTGTGTCACACTTATCTGATGAGATGTTCTTTGTTATGTCATGAATATCTCGTTGTCTATATACTGTTTTATTTGAGCATAAGGTTAATCATAGTTACCGAGATTCAATGCGGTGAATTGAATCTCCGGATTTATCTTATCGCTTTCTGTACTTATCTTTTGAACAAGTAGGATCACTGTAATGTCAATACTATATTACACTATGGTTCATATTTTGTTATGATCAGTTACTCTTTCGCTCCCATGCTCTACTCTGATTGAAAAAAAAAAAAAATTTCCGCTTTAAAAATTGGGATGTTACAGATTATGTCAAGACATCCCAAAACGATGCCGTTTTGGGAGTTAGGGGATTAATGAAGGGTGTTTTAGTAAAATTTATGTACTAAATACAAAAACAAAAAAACCAAAATATCCTTCGTTTTGGGGTTAGGGGAATTAATGAACTCCTAAAACGACGTAGTTTTAGGGTGACTTGACATAACCTTATGTCAAATCACATGACAAACGATATATATATATATTACCAAACTAACCACTATATTTTAAAATAATTTTATAACATTTTCATCCTTGACTTATATATATGTATGATCTGTTTAGTATTATAAAAATGTGTTTTAACATTGGTTGTTAAATGTTCCATAAAACATTTTTATTGAGATTAAATATATAATTATTGACGGAACCATCCAGGTATAAAATTTCTTGTGAAAACTTCCAACAATAGCTTTTTCAAGCATAAAAATTTATCCATACCCACGTTTTTTCACACGCATCATAATCCAACAACCTATAGCCCATTGCTATAAATATAAGAAAAATGAATTTTTTTTACAAGATATATATATACACACACAGATCATGTTTATTATGCTAAAGTCATCATTATTATTAGATAAACCATGAGGCCCGGTACAATTGACACTAAGTTGGATTTCTTAAGTATCTAGTTATGGATTTCATTTTTTACTTTCACTGTTTCACATATAGACTCAAAATCAAAATATTCGTATTTAAGTGACTAAAACCTCTTATATTGGCATTTTTAACAATAATAAATATATTTGCTTTATCTTCCTTTCATTTTTTCATTATCCCAACTGAACAAGACACTCAACTAAAACGTATGGAAATTTCATTCTCCGACCACGACCACCCAAAACTTAAAGAAAGCCAAAAATGAAAGGGGTCTTTTCCGCCCATACCAATCATCTTTTACCACGTGTCGCAATCCCACTCAGTGATGAGTCAGTATTTCTAACCACCACGAATTCCAGGTGAGCACCTCCTCTGAGGGGATGATCTCCTGCGGTACATAGTACTCTAAATAGTGATTACCTCATCCCTCCAACAAATCATTTACATCCACGTGCCCACCCTACTTTACCTATCTTCTTCGTCCCGCCGCTGTTATTTATCCCCACTTCTGTGCAATCATTTTCTCTCCTGCTTCTGTTCTTCTTTCACTTTCTTCAATCTCTCTCTAATTTTTTCTTTCGCAGCAACCATGGATGTTCCTGTAATTCACAGAATCAACAATTTCCAGATTGCTTCTCCATCTCTCCCAGGTATTCAATCTGTTTCCGCAGCTTACAATTTCTGTAAATGGAGTGCTGTGATTCTCGCTCTCGTTGCTGCCTTTGGGAGTATCGTCAACAGAATCAAGATTCTCATCCTCAGATTGCGCCACGAGACTCAGTCTCTTGCTTCCAGTAATCTTCTCAGCGATCTCGATGATTATACCAGCTGCTCTGACGGCGAGGACGGAAGCTACTCGTCACCGTCCACTGTGTCATCGGAATACGAAGAAGACGAAGATGAGCAAGCTGAGTCATCTGGATCTTTCCACTGGTGGCGCGTGGATGAAGATTTCCTGGTCAGAGGCTCCGGTCATCAGCTTGATGACCAGTTGCAGAGTGGTAAAGTGAGGCATCGACAACGTTGTAGCATCGGAGAGATTTTTTCGCTATCGGAGATCGCTAACAGCAAGAGCGTGGTGAAGCTATGGGATAGCATAGGATTCGGTCTTGGATTAGACTTTGATGAGTATGAATCCTCTTGCTCATCTGCCGCCGTCCATGGAGCCTTGGTGTCCGGCGAAAAAACATCCGCCCCTGCGCAGTCAAGCTTGTCTCCGGCTGTTGTTGTTTCGGCCGGAGAAAGCGCGTCGGGGAATTTGGCTTTGACTATTTGGGACACGCGCCTCCGTCGCCGGACGCCAGCTGTGATTGCGGAGTGGGAGCCTAATGAGGGAAGGGTCGTAGGGATAGGATCTGGAGGGGTGGAGAAGGTGTACGTCAAAGATGACGTCCGTTACGGCGTCACGGTAGGCGACATGAGAAAAGTTACGTCGCCGTTAGGCAATCTAACGGAATCTGACTTGGATATGTGGTGGGATAAAGACGCAGTCATTGTTTCCGGCAAGTCTGACCGGTCATTTTTGCGGCGGAAGTAAAATGGCCGTAAACTGAGTCTCTTATTTTAAATAAATTTTATTTGTATAGTAAGTTCAAATAGTTTAATGGTATTAAAAATAATTCTGTATGATTATATTTAAAAAATAGTCGGTGACAAGAAAAATAAAAATTGAACTAACCACATTGTTTTTATTAAATGAAATCAATATTTGAAAGTGGTGATCTTTTTTTCCCCTTAATATGGAAAAACGGGGCAGAGCCCAAAGTCAATAGAAAAACTGATGTTCCAATTTTAGTCATACGTAGAATGAATTATTTTATTCGCTTGTATATATCAATTGATGGAGCGTACTCGGTTTTTTTTTTTTTTGAACAATGATGGAGCGTACTCGGTTTAAAACAGCTATTTTGCTAATGTGAATTGGCACAACATATTAAAAATTACACAATAAAATAGCTTGCAACAAGATCACTTCAAGCATTCATTATTTTCCTGCATCACTCATCTCCTTTGACCATACAATGTACTAAAAATGACACTTGTTTTCATAAAATCTGAGTAATTTGTAAACATATTGTAATGAACATTGATCATGTGATTTACATATTTTCTTTATTAGATGCAATCTTATTTTGAAGCACTGTCAGACATTAACCACGTGTTTTGATGAAGAGAAAATTAGAGGGAAAACAATACTATGAGGGAGAACCCCTATTTTTTCCTTACTTTTCTCTCCATACAAATATATTATAAATGTGGGTATCTCAACGAGGATTCAAATCTTGATTCGCCATGTTATAAAAGACTAGCTCATAATCACAACCCCGTTTCATATATATTTGCTAACGTGTAATGGGGGATGTTTTGTCAGGCAAAAAAAGAATGGGGATGTTTTGAATAAAATGATCATTTTTCTTATGTTGGGTGTGGGCCTAGATGGGCCCATTTAATAAATAAGCAAAAAGGGCTCGCCTAAGTGGACCCTTTTCTTCGGGCAAAAAAAAAAAGTGGACCCTTTTCAAAACGGGTCATTTTCCAACTTCTTAGCCCATTCTTTATGATGGTGATACGATCAAAAAAGACTTTCGTTGCATTGAAGGTATGATATGGCTTGTGGTTGGAAAGACGGAGACGAGGATTCGATTCAGGGATGACAAAGCTGGTCAAAGGCTAATATATATATATATATATATGCAATTCAGTCCTTTAATTTTTTAATGCATATTTTTTTCTAAAAACAAAAATTGTATGAACATAAATTGCTTATATATAGGATTATTTTTCTTGACATGTCGATGACAATCAACATTTATGTGTCATGGTCAAAGGACACATACCGCATGGTCCGGATGTATCGATGCTGCCTCAAGTCAATGACAAACCTTATGGGAATTAGCCACCCTTTGTCTCTTTATTTTTTGTCCACAAAAAAAAAAAAATCTTTCTCTCTTTTCTCAATTACATCTTTTTTATTTTTATTTAATTAAAAAAAAATATAGAACTCTCTCAATCCTAAATATAAGATAAAGTTGATTTTTTTTAAAGATTAAATAATTTAATTAAATTACTTTAGAATATATGTATAATTAAGTAACTTATTTAGCTTCCTTAATCTGCCTAAAAAAATTTAAGTCTGCCTTGTAATTAGGATTAGAAGGAATATATATAGAAGACAAACTATTCCAAATGTACAAAACACAGCCCAAAAAAAAATTGGACACAACTTAAGTAAATATCTTATATATCATATAATTCAAGACTTTGACTAGAAGTTTTTATGTTTAGCATTGGTTTATGTTAATATTACCTTTCCACTTGACAATAATTCATTGAAGATAATCATGGAGTTGTACGCCGGCCCCTAGATTGTTTTAGGACCAAACGATATTAATTACGAGGAAATTCTCCAATATCAAATGGTACATGTGAACACGATCAGTATTAGTTGGTCTTATTTAGAATTTTCAAATGAAAGGAAGTTTTAGGTCAATCATCCTTTGAGTTGTAAGCTCCAATTACTATAATGATACCTGAGAGAGAATGTTTGACTTCATTAACCCTACATTCATATATAATGTGTGTGTCTATGTATATATGGCTGCTTGGATATTATATATATTTATATTTATATTTATAGGGTGCTAGCTTCAATTCCTTCAAAAGTTACTTATTTAGGTTCCTTAAAAAAATCTAATTAAATTACTTTAAAGTAATTGTATAATTAAATTATTTATTTAGTTTCCTTAATCTACCTAAAAAAATTTAACTCTGCCTTATGGTTAGGATCAAATGAAGTATATAGAAGACAAACTATTCCAAATGTACAAAACACACCCCAACAAAATATTGCGCACACAACTTAAGTAAATATCTTATATATCATATAATTCAAGACTTTGACGGGAAGTTTTATGTTTAACATTGGTTTATCTGTTTGGGTTGGCGGTAGGAGCGGTGGCTTAAAAGCTATCTAACTTTAAAAAAGACTCGGTAGGAAAAAAGTCAGGTTATAGATAATGATTTGAGTTTGGATTGATGGTGGTAGAAGTGGTGGGGCCCACGTCAAAAAGCTGGAGCTTTTTCCTTAACTGACTTTTTGAGCTTTTTTGACTTAAAGTAGGAAAAATTGAGTTTTTTTCTCACTGGGTCGTTGGCTTAAAAGCCACTGAAATTTTTACACACCAACGCTGAAAAATAAGCCACTCCAAATAGGCCTGGTATTTTTCATTTGACAATAATTCATTGAAGATAATCATGGAATTGTACGCCCCTAGATTGTTTTAGGACCAAACGATATTAATTACGAGGAAATTCTCCAATATCAAACCTTAATATTAATATCAAATGGTACATGTTAAGAATCAGTATGGTTGGCCTTAGAATTTTCAAATGCAAGGATGTTTTAGGTCAATCCTTTGAGTTGTAAGCTCCAATTACTATAATGATACTTGAGAACGAATGTTTGACTTCATTAACCCAACATACATATATATATATAATATATAATGTGTGTCTATATATATATATGGCTGCTTGGATATTATATATATATATATAGAGGGTGCTAGCTTCCTTCAAAAGCTTCCAATTGGATGCTTCTGGCTTGCTTCCTCATGTTAGATCAACACGTTTTTAGACCTACAACTATTTACACGTTTAACATTCTTTCCATCTCAACCTTTTTTTCCCCTCTATTTTAATATTATTATCCAGAATCCAGTTCGGAATTGTGGCTGTATCTCCCAATACAAGTATCTCCTTTGAGACTCAATTCAAAGACCTAAAGGGATCTAGCGCGGTGTTACACCGCTAGACCACTTCTATGTTGGTTGTTTTTTTTTTTTTCCCTTTTTCTTGTTATTATATATTATGCGTTGATTATTGTTAATATCAATTGAAGCGGATTAATTTAGACTTTATTTTCCATGGAAACAATAATTGTATGAGGTTGAGGGGGATAATATTGGACCAAACTTATATCCGTATTTATTTTTCTTTGAAATTGATATGGTTGGTGTAAATAAAAATAAAAAGCTTCAGTTCAATTAATTCAAAACTAAATTAAACGAAAGCCATATTCATGTTATATAATTCACATTTAGAGTGAATTCGAATTATATTTCCTGTGATTTATATCTATTTATGTATATTCTTTCGTCAAAAAAAAAAAATTTATGATTGTATATTCTGATAATAACGAACTAAGATTTAATTAGGGAAAATTATAATAAAGGACCTAAGAAAAATAATATTTATTAAGAAGGACCATAAAAATAGTAATTATTTTGAAGGACCAAAAATTAAAACATTAGACTAGAAAGACTAAATTGTCCCTATGTTATCTCTAAATCCTCTTACTTGTTACTACAACTAATAAACGCTATTGCATCAACTAATATGAAGAAATGTTGATGCCCCTGGGACTTTAGTGTACATTCACACTACTAATTATTTAAAATTAAACATTATCTGAAGAAAATAAATAAAAAAACAAATGGTAGAGCTCCATTTCACCATAACTCTATCCGTAAGTGTTATTCTTCAATTGAAGCACATTCTCATTGCTTTTTGACCATAATTAACTTCATACGTACGCGCTCAATCTTATATTGCTCACCTTTCTTCATGATCGAGTTCTCATTTGAATGTACCACAAAATTAACTCAGGTTGTTCAAAGCAATTCCCTCCTCCTCCCGAGTGAGGGAGAGTTTTCTCTCCTCTCGTGAGAGTGCTGTTTTTCTCCTTCGTCGGAGCGTCCATCTCGTCTAATCGGAGCGTTCTGCTCTGGCAGAGAGGAATCTCTACTCATCTAGGCTCTCTCTTCGCCAATCCTTTCATCTACTTGATCTCCTCTTCTTCCTTTTTGTTTTCAATTTGGGGATTTCTTCATTGGGGTTTTTGTTGTTTCTTACTGATTTCTGAGTATCAGATGGAGATCACTATGAATGATCTGAATGAATATGCGATAGATTGGGATGATGAAGAATCAAAGGCTGGAGGTTATGGACTAGCTAGTCGGCAAGCTGGTTTCGAATCGGCCAATTAACCGAACTACTTTCAGGAAATCGTTAGCCAAGAGTCGAAATGTGAGAGGCAGACTGGAAATTGGATTCTCTGAGGATAATGTCTATACATTCTAGTTCGAAGATAAGCAGGAGCAAGAACATATTCTTTTTTTTTTCGATACAAAGAACATATTCTTAATTAGTTTCTGTTTGTGATTATCCATCTTGAGATTGCCAGATTAAAAAAAAAATCATTGCAGAATTTGTTAGAGAAGATATAGATAGCGGCAATTTAGTCTTTCTATTTTAATATTTTAAGTTTTGGTCCTTTAAAATAATTACCATTTTTATAGTCCTTCTTAATAAATATTATTTTTCTTAGGTCCTTTATTATAATTTTCCCATTTAATTAGCACCCGATTTAATATAGACCAAAAGACGAATTTACCATGCATATTAAAAATGACTAATGAATTTTCTTATAATTTTTTCGAAAGTTCCTATCCCAAAATTTTGGATAATACCCGAGTTTTGTGGCTAAATTAGTTATCAGGTATAATATATTCCTATATATAAGATCTCACTTTAATTTTTAACCTAAAATGTTAAAAATCAATCAATTATTGATTAAAAGAAAAATCATTAGCTTTCGAACCTTGAAGGAAACCAGCAAACTAATTAACTTGAAGAAACCCAATAACTTAATTTATAAGTAAACCAAAATTACTCAAATAATGTTTGATACTATTATATTGCTAACATAAGCATCTGTTTCCAGACGTTTTTGTTTACTGGTGGACACGAAAGCGAACAAGAAGAAAGAAACATCAGATTTCCAAAACCATATGGATTTAAAATATATCAAACAGTACTTAAAAAATGAAGTTATGATGATCAACAATCGAGTTGACTTGTATACAATACAATGGTCAGAGATCATGTTCATACGCATCATTTTATTTATTATATATGTGCAACTTACACCAATATATAATCTATTAGTAGATAACTCTAGAATTATAAACGCTGACATATTTGACGGTGAAATAATAATAATTAAGCTTAAAAATAAGAGATGAAGACGAAGAAGAAGAAGATGATGAGAACGATGACTGCTGGAAAGAGATATTTATTCAAAGTTAAGAGATGAAGCAAACAAGGCAGAGTTCAAACTTTTATACATTGAAACATGTAATGAAACTACAAATATATCAAAATGAATTTACATCAACAAAAGGGGAAAAAACAAACTATAAATTAATTAATTATACCCTTGGTGTGTGTGTATCCACAAAGAATAAATTAAATTTTATTGATTGTTCATGGTGGATGATACCAATTATATATTCTAGGCATCTAAATTGTTATTTTGCAGTAAACAAACAAACCAATTAAACTAAAAACTAGGGGGGAATCAGATTGATGACCTTCTTTATTTGCAAATGAACTCCAAAGTTAAAATGAAATTCAATAATCAGGAAGCTCTCTGATGAATTCCAAGCAAGAAGGCGAAATCAAATTACCCAGAATACCGAAGGGTGAATCTGCAGATTGCTTAAACACCGTTGATCTAGAGTAAGGACTGATCAAGAAATCTGACGAATTTGGAGTAAAAAGAGGAATATCTGTATAATTCAGATCTGGAGCTTCATAATTATAACTAGAACTGTATCTATGGTTTAGCAGCGCTGCCGATGATGAGCTGGAAATCTCGTTATTAAAATTAGACTGACCTTCATTATTCTTCTCTTGTTTAATACTACTAATGATGGAATCACCGGACAAAGAAGACTCCAGATTATTATCGGTGCCGTTGCCGGAAACTGCAACGTCCTTGTCTCTGGAACCCATGCCGGTGAGTCTTTGGACGAGAGACATGAAATCTTCACGGTTGATGTGGATGATCCTGGGGGAGTGGGTGTAGATGATGACAGGCTTCCTTACTTGTTGTTGTTGTTGATGATGATGGCCGTGATGATGCGGCGCCGCCGCTGCCGCCACCGTTGATGAGGGTTTTCCGATGGAATGAGAGATTTTGTTGATGGCCAATGGAGAAGGACGAGGGCCTTTGATGATATGCTTGGATTGGTGGTGGTGTTGTTGTTGGGTCATTGTGAGAGAGAGATTGAATATTGAAAGTTTGGATTTTGGAACTACTGTTTGGTGCAGAAACAGCCATGGGAGTGATATCTATATATATATATATATATAAAGGAAAATGTTTCTAATCGTAGCCAGCGATTCTGACTGTTGACACTGGACTTTTATTATTATTATTATTATTATTATTATTGGGAGAAAATGACATTGAAAGATGGATTCTGGACGTAATTGAAAGGAGAGGCTTTATGTGGTGGTGATGTAACTTTTTGATGGCTAAGTTGTTTGTATTTAAATTACCTTGGAGATTAGATTAGCCTTTGTTAATCTGTAATGGGGGTAGGTTTTTTGAAAATGAGGGAAAATTAGGGAGAAGGATTAAGGGAAAAAAATTTATTAGCAAGGATATTGAAAATTGTAATTATTTTGAAGATCCGAAAATTTAAATATAAGTTTCTGGTCAAACAACTTCGTACATTTTATCTAACTCCATCTTTATTAATAAATAATTTTTTCCTTGGTCAAGGTTAGAGAAAATGTAGAAAGCTTGGTCAGGGTAAAATTACGTAAATAAAAATTATATATTTTAATTTTTGATCCTTCAAAATAATTACAATTTTAAGATTATTATTAATAAATATTTCTTTTCTTGGCCCTTCTTCTTAATTCTCCTAAAATATTATCTGTAATTTTGATTATTTGTAAGAAAAATCTAACTCCCAGACGTCACATCTGGTCAATAAAAATAGGAAAAATCCATTTAAGTTCCCACATCCCCAAGAAAATGTCAAAAAAGTCCTAGAAAAAATTCTCATATCAAAAAAATTTTATTGACAATTCCTTTAATAGGGATTAACAACTCTATTTGTGAGTTTTAACAATTCATTGGAACCATTTTGACATCAGAATTTTTTGTGAAACTTTTTTAACATTTTTGTAATCCCTTGGGACTTTAAAGGGATTTTCCCTAAAAATAATTGATTACACATTTAGCCAAAAAAAGAATTGATTATAAAAAGAATATTAATAAGTTTTATGACTAGTTGATGAAAAATAAATATTCATAAAAATACATTTTAAAATATTACTCCCTCGGTAATTAATATAGGATCTAATTGAGGAATTGATGTTGGTTTTAAAGGTAAGACTTATTTTATATGTTTATTGATCAATTTTTCCCCCCCCAAATGAACCCTATTGATATTTCCTCAACAATAATTAAGTAGGAGAGGAAGGGAAACAATTAAGGAAGATGATTATGGTTTTTAGAAAAATACATCATATTAATTAATTTAACAAACATAATTAATTTATTCAAATTAGTTAATTAGGTCTTACATTAAATATCAAAATAGTATTAAATTTGAAAATAATAGATTAAAATGAACTGTTGGATATAAAATAATTCAAGAAAATCTGTAAAAAAAGCGTAGCCTTGTATTTTAATTAATTTGTGTGCTAATAGAGCCTGCAGGTAGGTTTGACCTTACGCCTCCATTATTGTAGCACTTCAATTCTGGGGCTAAATATTTTAATTACCCCACTGGGTGGTTTTTGTAAGTTAGCGTGGAATATTAAGCATTTTGGTAATTACGTGTTTATGTTTGTAATTATAAAAAAATCAAATGTTCAAAATGGGTTTCGTGGGTAATATAATGGAGTGATTTGACATTATTATTTAATTAAATGGGGACACATCAACTGTGTGTGAAATGGATGGTATCAAATTCCAAATATATGTCTGTCATGTGGCTAGGCTGTTGGAGACCAAAGTCACCAGCAAATATTGAAAACACTGTTGCATTGACAAAAAGCTTTAGTTGGGAAAAAAAATAATAGAGGAAGAACAACAATTAAATTTAAAAAAAAATTAACTTAATAATAGTTAGGTTTGGGATCTTATTAATAATAATTTGCAAGTTTTGTAACTAATCCCTTTCTATTTGCCACCTTTTATGGTTTAATTTGCCACTACTTTTTAAGTTTGTTATTGGAAAATTTTTAATTAGGACTTAATTTTTATTTCTAAAAAATTGAAGTAGTGTCTTAAGTTGATAAAACCAAATATATAATTTTTCATATAATTAGATAATATCTAATGTAAGTTTTTAAACCTGCATTTTTTGATGGGATTAAGATTTCTCCCGTGATTGGAGATAAGATTATCTCCAATGAGCCCCAAACTACACCGTTTAGCACTAAACAAAATTAAAAAAATCTAATTTGCTAATTTATTATTATAAAATAAAAAATCCTAACCTTCACCTGCAAATCAGACACCATCTTCACTTGCCTTTACCTCACCGTACGCCTCCCAATCAGAATCGAAAGGAAACCCCAAACCACTGTCAACAGAAAACTCTCGTCCAAAACCCTAAAATTCCCCTGGCATATGGAAAGCTTTTCTTCTCCGTTCTATACTTCTGCTGACATTTTATCTTCAATTTTAACACGGATTAAACAAAAAAAAAGATGAAAACGATGTTTGCAAAAGATAATTTGAAAACAGATTCCTGCAATACGTGAAGCAATCAATTCAAAAACGGACCAAAAAAAAATAAAAAACGGACAATTAAAAAACGTGAAGCAATCAATTCAAGAAAAGGGGTCCTGTCCTTTACTGTATATTCAAGCAATTCAAAAGCGGACAAAAAAAATTATAAGAAAAAGAGTTGGATGGAGCCGTGAATGACCATAATATACTTGGGAATGGTCGCTTGGCCTGGTAAGAAGTAGGAGAGCAATCCCAGAAAAAAAATCGGGCATTTGTAGGAAAAAAAAAGGTTAACAAGATGAGATGATGACACGTACCAGGATTTTGATCTTCTCCAGGAGATGCAAAAAACTGAAAGAACCCTAAAATCTGTCGGAGAACGAAGGATTGCTTTCGGTTCAGGGGTTCGGTTCCAGGGGCACGATGGATGCCGGAGAACGAAGCTTTCGGTTGCAGGGGTTTAGGTTTGTTAGGGATCAAAATTCAAATTAGATGTTGGATCTACAAATTTAAGTAAAACGGTGTAGTTTGGGGCTCACTGGAGATAATCTTATCTCTAGTCACAGGAGAAATCTTAATCCCTTTTTTGATTCACAAGATTTTTCCAACTCACCTCCTTACTTTTTTTTTTTCTATACAATCAACAATTATCCGGTATTTTTTTTTTTTAATCCTATTATCAAACATCTGAGCAACCTATAACTCAATTTTAGGGTTCATAATTGACCCTCCTAGCACTGGTATCTCCTATGAGATTCGAACTCGAAACCATAAAAGATCTAGAAAAACCTTGTAAGAACCGGCTAAACCCAAGAGGGAGGGTGAATTGGGCGAAGTATAAAAATTTAGGAACTTTAAAAAATATTTTTGCAACTTATTAAAACCAGTTTGTATGACAGTAAAGAGTTATAAATCTATAGACTATCACTCAAACATATATGCTGGAAATATAGGAGATTAAGGAAAAGAATATGCAAACTGAGATTTTTATACTAGTTCGGCCCAATCATTGACCTACGTCCAGTCCCCAAGCTCCACTTGAGATTTTCAATCCACTATCCTTTTGTTTAATCCGGGCACAAGAGAAGCCTTTACAAACTCACAAGTTCACCAGGCACTTGTGAAGCCAAATCTCTTACCGAGATACTCCCCCTTACACACCGTAAGATTATAATCTGTTTCCCACTCAAGATCACCCAATCTTGAGTAACTCTCAGATAAAATGATTACAATGAATCTTCTCTCTTAGAAGTGAATAAATAAACACTGAAGTACAAATCATTTCACTCTTTAAGATGAGCTATGTAAGCATTAAGAATAGAGTGTGTATGAGATGAATGTTGAATTCAGAATTTGGGCATTTTGACAGTGCAAGCTCTTGCCATCGTTTTTCTTCATCTTGAATGTGTCTCTACTTATAGATGAAGATCATTAGAATGTTGAGAATATGACCGTTGTGAATAGTAACCGTTGGAGATCAGTTGGAACTAGCCGTTAGAACTTTTGCACAGCTTTCGATGTTCTGACACAAATATGAGATTTTGAGATTTGCTTCTAATCCTTCGTTTTAATCATCTGAAACTCACTAATAAATTGATTAAACATAGTTAAGAATAATAATGAGTGATTATATGAAGTATCTAGATCATATATGAAGATTTCACAAATTCGAGAAAAATGATTTTCAAACAGAGCGTCGAAAACTGGAGTTTTCAACTGTTCACTTAAGTGCAAACTCGAGTTTTGGTCTTTCTCAAGTAAATGTCACAATTGAGATTTGAAGAACATCTTGAAATAGAAGCAAAACTCGAGTCATTAAGTGTCAAACTCAAGTTTTGGAGTTGCTCTGCCCTTGGATGCTCTCTGTCTGATGGAAACTCGAGTTTTGGTCTCAAAAACTCGAGTTTTGGAGATGCTCAGACGTTCGTTGCTCTCTGTGTGATGGAAACTCGATTTTCCAACTTAATGACTCGAGTTTGGACTCTATTGAGCATTTTTGCAACTTCTTCAACTGACTGTCAACTTTCGAAGGCCATATCTCCCTGTTCTGAACTCCGTTTTGGTTGGTTCAAATCTTGATGGAAATCCATTTGAGTCTAATTTCATATGCCACCGATTTCAGATTAATTGGATTTGTATTTTGTGAGATATACTCAAAACATTGAAGCTTGGTCTGTTGTGTGGCGTGAATTTCACTCTCACCTTCTACAATTCATAGCTCCTTCATATGAACTCCTTTTGGCTTGAATTTTATATCAAAATTACGCATTGGGAGTCTAGTTTCATATGCCACTTGTTTCACCTCAATCCAATTTCTGTTTTGGGAGATATCATTGAATTACCAGATATCGCCCATGCTGAACGTGAAACAGAGTAGAACATAGTTGCTGAAGAGAGCTGTAAACTCGAGTTTTGACTTGTAAACTCGAGTTTTCCTTGTCCAGAGACGCCAGAGATGCTGAAGACATTACAAACTCGAGTCAGTTAGTGATTAACTCGAGTTTTAAGTTCCAAACTCGAGTTTTGTGTCCTAAACTCGAGTTTTCTCATACCAGAGGAGTAAATCATTGTAGCGAAGTAGGAAACTCGAGTTTTTAGATTTGAACTCGAGTTTTCTCATCCTGGAACTGACTTTTTGCTGGTTTTAATTCCAAATTGAGTCATTTCAACTTCCATATGATCTTGGAGACTTCTAGCATCAATATAAGAACTTGAATAATGATATTCCACTACATTGTGCAAGTTCTTTTTTCTTCAATTTCTTCTCTCCTTCTATATTATCCCCCAAAATCATTTGATAACTTCTTGCTTCCTTGACATTATGATATTCCCATTATATTGTGCAAGAACTTCTTTCTTCAATCTATTTTCTTGATCATTCTCCATCATTCAACTTGGACTCATCATTCTCTGCAAGTTCTACCTTCTTCAATATCTCATCTTCTTCTTGAACTTGACTTCTCTCTAGTTTCTTCTTTCTAAAATCTCTTATCTCCTTCTTGAGCTATTATTCAACTTAGACTAATCTACATTAAATATAGTAGTTAGTCAATGTAGAAGATAAATATATCATGCAAGTTTTTTTCTCTTAATAATGTCATCTATATAATACATCATCAAAAATAATCATATCCAACAAATATTACACTGCTAGATCAACTCTATGTTAGTAACTCACGTAAAGAATTTCCCTTTGATTGATAGGACTATAACAGGATTAATGATATTATTGCCCAAAAAACAAACATAAATGATATTACTACATTCGGTCCTAAATATAAGACCCGGTTGATTTTTTTTGGGGAGATTGAAGAAGCTAATTAAATTACTTTAAAGTATTTATATATATATTTATCGTTTTTTCTCTAAAATAATTTGTCTCGCTTATAAGCTAATATATAATTTAATTATATACAACATATGATATGATTAAATAACTTATTTAACTTTCTTAGTTTCTCTGAAAAAAAGTTAACTAAACCTTACATTTAAAATAAAAAATAATACCATTTTAGGCGCTCAGATAATGATAGTGATAGCCAAAGAAAATAACAAATCTTCCTCAGTAAACAAGTTGTACAAAAATCTTATATCAAGAGAGGCAATCTTTTTTATTCAGATAAAAAAATACCTTTATATTGCACATAAAATGGAGAAATTGAAAAAATCGAAAACGGGAAATTAAAGATTATAAACAAAATCAAAATCGTAAGTTGAAACTTGAAACATGAGAAGCATCATTAAAAAATTGAATGGATATAAGCAAGACTCGAGACTTGGAATTGGAATTGGATCGGCTGATCGTTGACATGAAGAATTTGAAACTTGAAACATGAGAAGCATCATTAAAAAATTGAATGGATAGAAGCAAGACTCGAGACTTGGAATTGGAATTGGATCGGCTGATCGTTGACATGAAGAATGTCAAATCAATGTACATTATGCATGATCAATTTTCTAACATTGTATATTTCCTAATGAAAACAGCAACACCAAAAGTCAATAATAAACAAAGTTTTACCCAGAGAAAGTAAAAGGCTGAAATAGGAAATGGAAGCACCCATATAGAACATACAATATGAGCTAAATTCTATAAAAATAAAAAATAAAAGAAAAATAGTGGAAAAGGGAGATAATCATATATATGTTGGTACCTGTCGGAGGAACTGGTTTGAAAATGGAAAATAATGAAGCCTCAGCCCTCAAGCAATATGTATCTACCACTTTCACTACAAAAAAAATCAGTTTTTGCAACGGAAAAAATCCGTCGCAAAATGAATCTGCGATGGATTTTTTCGTTGCAATTACAACGGAAAGTAAAAATCGGTCGCAAATCCCAAAGTTTGCGACGAATTAAATTTCCATCGCAAATTTTTCCGATTTGTGACGGAAATTCTATCCGTCGCAAATCCAATTCTATCCATCGCAAATCCTTGATTTGCGACGGATTTAAATTCCGTTGCAAATCTGATCGATTTGCGACGGATAGAATTTCCGTCGCAAATCGGAAAAATTTGCGACGCAAAATTTAATCCGTTGCAAATTTCTTTTTTTTTAAAAAATAATAATATATTTTTTAAATTTTTTTTGTAAGAAAATTTAAATTTTATTTTTTTAAAAACTTTTTCTTGAAAATTAAATAAAAAATAAAGTTGTATACCTTGAAAATATATAATAACAATCATAAAGAGTTTACATAGAGAAAACAACATATTAAAAATAATGTTGCAAAGTACATATACTAAAAAGTAGTCTAAACAGCAGCATTGTGATCGTCGTCGTCATCACCACCAGAATGGTCATCATCACCAAGAGCTGAACCCGAACCCTTGGCACCCATTATGGACAGGAGTTGAAGCTGAATCTGCCTCAACATCTCCTGTGTTTGATGCAGCTCATTTGCTTGGTGACTCATCTGCTGCCGTGTCTCGCTAAGCTCATTTGCTGTTTGACTCCAGAGGTTCTTTGTATGGCTCAGCTCAGCTGCTTGCTCACTCATATGCTCTGCTTGCTGACTCACTAATGCCTTCATCTTTTTCATCTCATCTGCTAAAATATTAGGAAGTACGTTTATTTTTTGTATATCATTTAAATGGATCAGAATCAGTATCAAATGTATTACGTTTACTTGTATTACATTTATTTTTCTCATGCATATAGAAGGTGGGAGGTTGTACGGAGTCACAATCACAGGCCAACAGGAATAATTCTTACCCGTATTGTTGAAAGGAGCGAATCCATCTGAACATAGATCAAGATGGACATTACGAGGATCCATAGCAAACAAAGGATTCACCTCGTCAAATTTACGCCAAGCTTCGGCATCGGATGGATGCGTCACAAAATTTTCCTCCCTGCGATGCTCCCGGTGCCATCTCATGTGAGCAATTGTTTGTTGTGATGAATACAATCTTTGAAGTCTGGGCACGAGAGAAAAGTGCCACATCTTGCTTAATGCTTGACGGGTCAATTTCCTTCCATTCCTGACAACTTTGTATTTGTCATGTCCACAGAATTTACAATTGGTCAGCTCAGCATCATCCTTGTAATACAACATACATCCTCTGGGGCAGCAATGAATTTTTTCACATGTAAGCCCAAGCTCTTTCACCTTTTTTTTATGCTTGGTAAAAATCCTTCGACAAATTATCGTCTTTAGGAGAAACCTTACTCATGATCTGCATCATTTCGTTGTAATTCCTCTCACTCATATGGTGATCAGTCTTCAAGCTTAGTGTTGCTAGGGTAGCCGATAGCGATGAATATCCACTATTTTCAATGTGTTCACAACCTTCCCATAAAAGACGTTGCGCATCTTGAAGCATTTTATAGAACCTATCGACTTCTGGATTAGAATCCTCTCCCATGTACGATGGTTGAGTATGTGCACCGGTCTCCTCTCCCATGTATGACGGTTCAGCATGAGTAACAGGATCAAAGTATTGGCCGATCGACGGTCCCACGACATCCATCACCAACTGTTCATATTGATTAAAGTTGTCTCGATGAGTATTGTCTCCGTAATAACCACTCGGTGTATGTCTGACTTCCCCATGAAATTCCAAACATTCATAATTCGCCATGAATCCTTTTTTACACAAATGGATTCTGACCGTGTCCTGATCTTTAAATTTTAAACACCTACATTTGACACATGGAGAACTGATCCAGGTACTTGAATTAGTTGAATGCGCTAAAGTAAATTGGATGAACTCTTCTAAACCCGCCATGAATGCTTGAGTTAGTTCTCTTTTCTCAGTTAGACGATTGTACATCCAACTCCTATCACAATCGTCTTCCATACTTTCTCAACCCAACCAACCCTACACAAATTTATACACTCGGGATATACTCCAGTCGACAAAACGACATGTCACAAATGGCCAATACAACTGGCCACTTATGTCAAACAATTGCCATTTAATTAAGAAAGTGAGAACAAATACATGCATTAAACTAACAACATATTCCAACAATTATTTAAGACAATATTATAAAAGACTTAATAAGGTTTATCAAACATATGATTCCCAACATTATATTTTCTATTTATAATTATTTTTTAATCTAAACAATATTTATAAACCGTTTTTTAAAATTATCTATGCTTATTGTATGTATAAATTGTTAAGGATACTTTTAAATCAAATTTTTAAATGAAATAATTTTGTTAAGAAATTTAACAGACATTTTTATAAGAGACTAAATCAACTAGCTAATTTCACTAATTTTTATAATTATCTTTTAAACTAAACAGTTTTTATAATTTGTTTTTCCAAATTATCCATATTTATTGTATGTATAAGTTGTTAAGGATAGTTTTAAATCAAACATTTAAATGAGATAATTTTTAAAGAAAAATTAACGGTTATTTTTATAAGAGCCTAAATCAACTAGTTAATTTCAGTCATTTTTATAATCCGTACAAATTTGATTATTCTATAATGTTACACCTTCCTCCTCCTACTTTATGTAATACTCTGAAAATCTTATTTATGATAAGTATCATATTGAGTAAATAATACCTATTGAAATAGGTGAATATGAGGTCTCAAAGACCTTGTGGTGAATTTATCTTATTTTTGGGGTAATTACTCTTGAAAATAGAATAGTTTGCAAATAGGTCCCTAAACGCATTTACGGGTTATAAAATACCCTGTGAAAATTATAAAAAGGAAAGTAAATATTTATTTGAAATAGGGAATAATATTGTCCCTAATTTAGGTAATTTATTAAATTATTACCTTAAAGAAATAAAGGGGGAAAAGTTAAAAAGTATTATAATGACCAAAATGCCCCCGTGAATTTTGATATAATGCATGAGGCATAAAACACTAATGTCAGTATGAAAGTTGTGAGGTAATGAGTAATTCTAACTAATAAAATTATCAACAATTAGTGAGGGGTTAAATAGATAATTATTGGTTAATTATCTAAGCATGAACAAAGGAAAATCCAAAGATAATTATGTAAAACCCTATAATTAGTGGTTTATGGCTAAAATTAGCATAAAATATATTTTCTAATTAATTGGAAAGTATGAAGAAAAATATATGAGATTGAGTAATTTTAAGCCTAAAAACAAATTTTGTGAAAAAGTTATGAAAAATAATTATTAAAAATAATTAATTAATAAATTAAATATATATATAAATATATATATGTGGCAGCCGAAATTCTCAAGGAAAATGGGATAAGAATGAGCCAAATAATATCATGATATTATTTGTGCAAGTTGTATTATTTTAATAATATAATTTATGTAAAAAGCAAATAGGATAAATGACCACGGATAGAAATTAAATCCTATCTAGAAAACCATGGACAAGATTTCTAAAGTCAGAGAAGAATATAAATGAGTGCAAATAGTCCCAAATGGGAACTTGTAGAAAATAAATTATAACTCAACATCTGGGAATGAGTTGAGAATTTCCTGGACATATTTGGAATCAGTGAATTTTCGTCCAGAAGTTGACGATTCCGGAAGTTTCTTCCATAACCGGCACGTTTTTCCGTAAAAATTCATCAGGACCGTTGAAACCCTGTATGGAATCAAAAATTAGGTTAACTTAGACATTTCTAATGTATAAGAAAAGGGCTTCAAAGTTGTGATTCCGAATTTCTGAGATTTTGCGCGATTACGCGATTCGGGCACCGATCGGGGACTCTACCGGTAAAGGTTTCTAGAAAGTGGCCACTTGGCACCATATAATTGGCTCATCCCTTGACTTTTGGGAGCCAAGAGGTCGGCCAAAGAGGTGAAGGGCCAAGATTTTGCCACCTAACAGAAGTGCGATCCGACGGTCAGGATTTCGTCTGGTAAAGTGTGAATAGTGCACAAAAATTTTCCTAAAAATAGGCTTCCACCCCTTTTGAAAATTTCACACCATCTCTCACAAGCCAAGGCCGAATTGGAGCAGCAAGGAAGGAAGGAAGAAGTCCGGGGAAATTCGCAGTGAAGCTCTGAGTAAGTTTTCGGTACTTAGTCTTAAGTTTCGGTAGTTAGAGTAGAAATGTTAGATTAGTATTTAATCTTCCGAGTATGATTAGATATCATATGCTAGGGGTATTTTAAGTGAGAATTTCGAAAATCATGATTGGGTCGAAGTTCTGGCAAAATTTTGGAAGATTTTAGAGTCAAAGTAACGAAGTGCTGGCGAAATTCCGCCGATTAGGGGCATCAGGGGCAAAATAGTCATTTATGCCTAAAATGCCTGTTATGATGTCAAATGTTAATAGAATGTGATATTATCCTTATAGGATATCTGTAATCACGAATCGCTGTTGTACCGCTGTCGTACCGTTGTTAAACGTGTCGTTTTCCGACAGAAGTGCCATTTACCGTCAACGAAGGTACGTTCGCGTACTGTAACACTAACTCTGATGTTTACTGTATGCATGTATGTAGTATGTGTATTGTATTGTATATGTGGTATGTTTATTGTATGTATGTACGTTCGCGTACTGTAACACTAACTCTGATGTTTACTGTATGCATGTACGTAAAATGTATATTGTATTGTATATGTGGTATGTTTATTGTATGTATGTACGTTCGCGTACTGTAACACTAACTCTGATGTTTACTGTATGCATGTATGTAGTATGTGTATTGTATTGTATATGTGGTATGTTTATTGTATGTATGTACGTTCGCGTACTGTAACACTAACTCTGATGTTTACTGTATGCATGTATGTAGTATGTGTATTGTATTGTATATGTGGTATGTTTATTGTATGTATGTACGTTCGCGTACTGTAACACTAACTCTGATGTTTACTGTATGCATGTATGTAGTATGTGTATTGTATTGTATATGTGGTATGTTTATTGTATGTATGTACGTTCGCGTACTGTAACACTAACTCTGATGTTTACTGTATGCATGTATGTAGTATGTGTATTGTATTGTATATGTGGTATGTTTATTGTATGTATGTACGTTCGCGTACTGTAACACTAATCTGATGGATATAGTATGCGTGTATGTGATGTGTGTGTGGTATGATGTGAGTATGATATGTGTATATGTGGTGTGTTGTTGGAATGCATATTATGTTAGAAAATAACTGTATGCATGCTGGGAGCGATATATCTGTAAGGCTGGGAGCGATATATCTGTAAGGCTGGGAGCGATACATCTGTAATGCTGGGAGCGATACATCTGTAATGCTGGGAGCGATATATCTGCATGCTGGGAGCGATACATGTGCATGGGTTGGGTGTGATTTATATGTTGTGATAATGTTGTTCTGTAACCCATATGTGTGTATGTATACATGAGGTTAACCGTTACCTGAGATCCGGTGCGGATCTCAGCTCTTAACATAGCATCAGGGTCGAGAGGACCGAGGAGAGAGGGAAGCAGCAAGCCTAGGGATGCGGCCGAAGACTTTATGATGTTGTCCTTTACTTTTGAAAACTCTCAGTTATTGAACCGTTTCTGTAATTAGCCAGTGGGCATTTTGAATATATATATCAGTTACACTCTTGCTCCGATGCTCTACTCTGATGAAAAAATTTTATACTGCTTTATGAAAACGGGATGTTACACTTTACATCAATTAATTAATTATCTTATCCCTAAATATCAATTCTCGGCACTTCATTTTCTCATTTCAACATCATCCTATTTATAGATTTATGTATCATTACCAACTAATACAAAATCATAATTTTTCTCACACAATTTTTCATTACACAAAATAAACCATAAAAAAAGCAATGATAGATTAAAAAAATCATCAATATCATCAATAAAAATAATGAAAACCAATAGCTAAAAAAAATCATGGAATCTCCTACAAACTATAAGCATAATCGAAATTAATAAGCACATTAAGCATCAATATCATTAAGTCTAATCAGAATTAAGAACTTTTTCTAAGCATCAATATCATTAGGTATAATCATGAAAACTATTTGCTTTATCACTATAAGTATAATCAAAATTAAGAACTTTCTCTAATGTTTTCCACCTTCAAATATCAAATAATAAAACTTCCTAGTAATTTATTGGTCTTACTTGACGAACGGCGACGGTGAGAAAGTCGGAATCCACTTGGACAAGGAGGAGGACTGGCGGTTTTGGTAGAAGACAAGATGGAGATCGCGAGGAGGACGATGACCGGATCAATCAAGGAGGCGGATGACCGGAAAATAGAGGAAGAGGCATAGGAATTGGTCGGCCAGAGGAGCAACACTCGTTGGAAGTACCGAGGAGGTCGGGTCTGCGCAGGGAGAAGCAAAATATGGAAGAATGGGAGGAGAGCCGTCGAAAAGAAGAAGGCAATTTTTTTTTTTTTTTTTTTTTTTTGCGACGGAACTCCGTTCCTCGCTAATATGGAGCAAACCGGCGGCAAATTTCTCGCCGGTTTGCGACGGATGATGGCAACCCCCGCTTGGGGGTTGCGACGGGTATGGAATCTGTCGCAACCCCCACGCGGGGGTTGCAACGGATGATAGAGCTGTCGTAACCCCCACGCAGGGGTTGAGACGGATGACAGAGCCGTCGCAACCCCCGCCTGGGGGTTGCAACGGATTGGGCATTCATCGCAAACCGACGGCAAATTTGCCTCCGGTTGGCTCCCATTTGCGACGGATAATTTTATCCATCGCAAATAACATTTTTAAATTAATTTTTTTTAATTTCTTACCGTAATTAGCAACGGATTTAAAATCCGTCGCAAAAAGTGGAATTTTTGCGACGAATTTTTAGTTTCCGTCACAATTTTTTTTCCCCGTCGCTATTTCTATATTTTCTAGTAGTGTTTGGTCATATTTATAAATATCAATTAACTCTAACATACCTAAAAGAGTTAAATAACTTTTTAATTATGAGCTAAATTTTCAATTTCTTCCTCATTTATGAATGATTCCAAAAATCACTATGAATAAATTCTTTTTGTTTATTGCAATTAATAGGGACAAAATTGTAAAAATTGCATTTATTACTCTGAAAGTTAACTTATAATTAAGACCAATTTTTTTTCTTTCTAAAAAACGAGTTATGAATAGGAATATAGGATCAGATTGGTATATTTGTTGTCAAACTCGCAAGTTGACTCTCCAAGTTTACTGTTTTTACATTTCTAGCTTACAAAAACGAGTCAAGTCACTAGTGAACTCGTGCCAATTATAAACTCAGTTAAACTCACGAGTTTATACATCAAGTTTACCGTTTTTACATTTCTAACTTACAAAACAGTGTTAAAATACTCTTAAACTCGTGTCAACTTTTTTTTTTTTTTAAATTTCGTCATGCTTAGCGGCTTTATATATAAATTTGATAGAAATTTCTTTATTAAATGTGATAAATGATGAATGTTGATGTATTTAATTTCAATTATTTAAATCAAATTATTGTCATTTTTATAGTTTAATTATTTAATTATACACTAGTAATTCCTATTTAATAATAAAAGTAAACTCTTATGAGTTTACGATTCGAGTTCATGATACAAGCTTACATCACTGTCACGGGTATGTTTAAACTCGTGAGTTTCATAATCTTTATACTCATTTGGTAGGTTGGTTTAATTTATAAAGTAGAGAGAGAATATTTTCCCTATATTTAGATTTCTCATCATTAAATCTTTTATATGACCGTCTAAATTCACCCTTCAATTACAATTTGTGTGAACTTTGTACACTTGGGAGTTGGGAGGGATAAAGCATATATTAAATAAGGAAATAAGGAAAAAATTGAAAAGTTATTATATTTTAAAATATAGTTAATAATATTTTAAGTTTTTTTTTTTATTTCGTGAAAGTGACTCACAAATATGACCATATAATTATATAAGTATGTATGATCAATCAAGATAAGATTGACCACATGGTAGATTGAACATTGTGGAGCAGAAAATGACACTTGGATATGGCCAGGATAGGATATCCTAAAATCACGTTATATTTATTGACTAAATTTGCATCAAATTGGGTAGGATATAAGGATGGGAATAAAATATTATCAACTACTATTATTTTCTTATTTAATATTAATCAAAAGTTACCAATTGATAAAATCAAAATAAGATTGAATTATAGTAATAATGCTATGAAAGCTTAGTTAGTATCTTGTATAAGACTACCTCACATGGTGTATAGATGTAGGGTTTCCTTTATGGACTTAGAATTATGGATTTGATTTCTAGGCCATTTAGGTTATATTGTCACAATTCAGCTGTTGTCTTTATGGCTAAGAACAATAAAAGGGGTAGTCGAAGTAAGCACATCGACATCAAATATCTAATCAGAAAAGAGCGTGTTAAAGAATAAAACAGTGGTTATTGAACACATAAGCACTGAATTAATGATTGCTAATCCTTTAACTAAAAGCATGCCTCCATTGAAACTTCAAGATCATGTAGAAAGAATGAGACTTAGTTCCATTATGGAATTTTCGTTGTAAGAACCTCTATTTGTGATATTTTCTCATTTCATTTTTGCGCACATATTCATTTATTTATTTTGAGAAATATCATTAAAGTTTGGGCCTAGAATAAACATGAGGCTTATTCATTAAGTTATATAGGCTTGGGAGACATGATGCATTGTGATAGATGGAAGATAATACTCGCTTTTAGAGGACTTATCGCTATGATTCATGCATTTTGTTTTTCAATGTAGTGTATGATGAAATGTGTGAACCTAGTGGGAGAATGTTTGAATTTTAAATTTTCAAAATTCCATGAAATGGTCCACGTGTATGAATTTTATGTGGTCCACGTTCATTCCCACTATCCCACATTCCTAGGTAACTGTCCACTAACTTATGCATGATTAAAACCACCTATGTGATGGGTAGAGGTGATATTAAGGGGTGCATATATGTTTTTGTCCTCTAAGTCCAAGTCTGTTTTCACGTTCATATTTTTTACACCATCTACAGAGTAAGAGAGAAGGTAGAACCAAAACCAGAGTTTTTCTTCTTCCGAGAACAAAGCAATATCAATGGCTAGAGGTATGTTAGATCCTTTCATTTTTAATTCCGCATTGATTTAATTGCTATTGATTATACAATCATGAATTAGATCATATATATGTCCAAGACTACTCAATTAGGTTGGTATTATATATATATAGATATGATTTCTCTTTTGAAGGGCATGTGTAGATTCTCATGAAAACAAATTTTGTAGCTGATTAGGGTACTAAAAGTTTCATTGGGAGTAGTGTCATTGCGATCGCAGCAGTTGATTTTAAAGGATTGTATGTACGTTGTTTGTTTATTTTTCAGTGTTTTAAGGAGTCCGGTTTCTCTCTTTTTCTCATTTCTGTCCATCCCTTATCATCTACAAATTGTGGTCGTCAAAATTTTGATCCAATGGCCCAGAACTTTGTTTTAAAAAACCGCATGCGGTATTTGTACCGCAAGCGGTTTTAAAAAAAAAGTTCTGGGCCCTTGAATCAAGATTTCGACGGTCAGGATGAGACTGTGAGAGATAATGAGAAAAATGCTCATGAGAGAATCCTCTTCCGTATTTTAAGTATTTCTGCTTGGGGTGTTTTTTTCAATTAACTTTTCTTTTACTCTGGCGGTTTCACATTTATAATGATATATTCCTCGAACAAAAATATGATATATTCCTGGTTGGCAAAAAATCATATAATTAAAAAAAAAAATTTAAAACAAACGATGAAGCAGACACATAAACATATTATATTCCTATGAAATCCCTTAACCAAATAGACATACTCCCTCCGGTTCTAATTATAAGACAACATTTTAGAGTTGATTTTGGTCCTAATTATAAGACAACATTCTAATTTTTATCAATTTCTTCCTAAAATACCCCTATTTATTCTCTCAAGTGTGTTTGGTTTTTGATTATTACATATATGTGTATGTATATATGTGTGTGTCTATATACAAATATACATACATATATACACAGACACAAACACACACACACACATCTGTGAGTGTGTGTGCCTGTCAATATATATGTGGGTAGATATATATATATATATGTGTGTGTGTGTATAAACACACATATATATACATATATGTGTGTGTGTGTTTATATGTGTGTGCCTATATATATTTGTGTGTGTGTATTCATATATATGTGTAGATATATGTATGTGTGTACATATATAAACACACACGTGTCTATATATATATATATTTGTGTTTGTGTGTTCATATATATGTGTTTAGATACACACACACACATATATACACACATATATGTGTATATAGTAAGACCATTATTTCAATTAAAAACCGTGTGGAAATTAAAATTCTAAATCGGAGAGGTATGTGATAGGGGTTGTTAATTCACTTTTACTTATATCATTTTTAATTTATATAAGGACATTTTAGGAAAATGAGTAAAATTAACTAATTTAACTTCTCTCATTATTCTCTCAAAAATCGGTTAAATATGTCCTATAATTAGGACCGGAGGGAATATTATATATCAATCTGCATGTGTTTTTTCAGTTGAGTTTTCGTGATTGCATTATAGTAATAATTATGTACCAATGGGTTAAACGTATGATCCACGTATGGCATTTTGTTGAATGGGTTAAACCGTGTACTGCTTTGAATCCAGAGCTACATCAAATATTGCTATTAGGTACTCCCTCCGGTCTTAATTATAAGACATATTTACCTAATTTTGGAGAGTTTAAGGATAATAGTTAAATTAGTTAATTATATTTTTTTCCCAAAATGCCCTTATTTAAAATTTAAAATGACATCCAGTTACTCTAATTCTCTATTCTTTGTCGGACCTCTAGCTCTTACCTCACACACGACTTCTCCGAGCTTTCACACAATCCAGCATCGTCAATCTCCATAAACAACTTTCGGTCTACTCTTGGAGGTTGGAAGTGTAATTTAATAGTGATGTCATTATAAAATATGACTAATTGTTCAAAATTATTTTAATAAAAAAATAGTAGAATTGAGGTGTATGTGGCATTAATGAGTTGAAAGTATTACTCACTTTATTTGTTGTGGGAAAATACTAAACCTACAATTAAAGGAGACGAGAGCGTTGAATTGTGAAACCCTATGACCAACATAGACATATATATTCCGTGCTATTTGGGGTGTTTTAAGTTGGTTTAATTTAATTTATTGATTAGAATGGCAACTTTTCATTTAGTTACGTACGTAATAGTATGGAGTGTTCTGCTTTGTCTAGGCATCCACCATAATAAACACGGGTTAATTATATTTGACTTTGACAAGTTACGTTGCTATAGTTTTGCTGTATATAGTTTCTTTAAGATTTCAGATACGTACTTGTAACATCCCAACTTTTCGAAAGCAGTATAAAATTTTTTCATCAGAGTAGAGCACCGGAACAAGAGTGTAACTGATATATTGATATAAAATGCCCACTGGCTATTTACAGAAACGGTTCAACAACCGGAGTTCTCAAAAGTAAAGGACAACATCGGAAAGTCTTGGTAGGAACCATGAATCTGTTGCTTTCCTCTCTTCTCGGTCCTCGGTCCTTCGACCACTGACGCTATAGCCGAGATCCAATTTAACACATTGGATCTCGGGTAATGATTAACCTCATATTCACATATACGTATATCATCCACAATCATTCATATTAACAGTATAACAGATGTGTCACACGGAGTGCATAAAGATGTATCACACGTAGTGCATGTAGTTGGGTCACACGTAGTGCATGTAGATGGGTCACACGTAGTGCATGTAGATGTGTCACACGTAGTGCATGTATTCAAAAGCTCATAACAATACTCACAACATATCATCAGACCCTCAACCACAATTACGCATATAGTAAACATCAGAGTTAGTGTTACAGTACGCGAACGTACGTATTCTAACACTACATAAACATACAGTAGACATAAAGTCATCTTCTATCACATATCCTACACCTACCACATATACGCACACGATAAACATCAGCGTTAAGGTTACCAGTACGCGCACGTACATACTTTCGTAAACCGAACAGAATGGCCAGGTAAGTGTCTATCATGGGGGCCTCACCGAGTTCACGGCGACTTAATGGCTTACCCACATAGACTAGCCTTTCTTTCGGCACCAAACTGTTCTAACATATTTGCATTCAATAAACATACCATAACAATACACATAGAACATACATGCATACCATGAACATCGATTAGTGTTACGATGCGCGGACGTACCTTCGTTGATCGGTATTACGGCACGTTTACTAAAACGGTCGTTTGACAGAAAACAATAAACGTCTGTCGGACAACGTAACGACGACAAATCGAGTTTCGACGTCCTATAAGAGTAATCTCACTTTTATTAGTGATTTGGTACTATATCGGCATTTTGGGTAAAAATTACCATTTTGCCCTCTACCCCTAATTGGCGGAATTTCGCCAGCACTTCGTTACTCTTACAAATTTTCTTCCCAAAATTTCGCCAGAACTTCGACGCAATTATGATTTTCGAAATTCTAGACTAAAATAGCCCTATCATATGATATCTAATCATACTTTGAAAAATAAAGGCTACTCTAGCATTACTACTCGACTATTGAAAGAACTACGAAGACTAAAAGCTCGGTCTGGAAAAGACCGATTTCTCCGATCGGTACCCGATTCGCGTGATTTCGGAAAAATCTCAAAATTCTGGATTCACAAATTTGAAACCATTTCCTCACTTAGTAGAAATGTCCAAGTTAACCTAAATTTTGATCCCATATAGGGCTCCAACAGTCCAGTTGAAGTTTCCTCGAAAACGTGTCCGATCGCGTCCAGGTTTGAACGCATTTACGAAAATACCAACTTCTTGAAAAATTCACGATTCCAAATATGTCAAAATAAATTCAAACTCATGCCTAGATGTTGAGTTAGAATTTATTTTCCTTATATCCAAAAATATATCTATATGCATTTTTCCCTATTTTGTTTTATTAGGAAATGCACAAACGACTTCAGAATTTTCTCCCGGAAGAGTATAACGGAAGACAAAATTCCAATGATCATTATTTTTCCCTGACTTTGGAAATCCCATTCCTAGATCTCTAGATAGGATCCGTTTCCTAATTATTAAATTACTATTCACCCTTTTTCACTTTAATTAATTATATTGTATAATATATGCAACTTGCAACAATAATTTTCATTTCCTTTTTCATTTTTTTATTTTCTGCCCATTTTTTCGTTTTTTTATATATTTATTTTTGATTTAATTATTTAATTAATTATTTAATTAATTAAATAATTATTTTACATAATTTTTATAGAATTTTCCCATTGGTCCATTCTTGCATTTAGGCTTAAAAATACCTAAACTCACTTATTTTTCTCAAAATTTCCAATTAATTAGTAAATATACTTTTACTAATTTTCAACCATTCTCCACTAATTTTTGAGCTTTACATAATTATCTATGAATTTTCCTTTGCTTACGCTTAAGTAATTAGCCCAATATTACTTAATTACTTTCTTATCAATAGTTGATAATTTTCTTAATTATAACACCTCATTACCTCATAACTTTTACACTGACACATTTGTTTCCATGTGTTCTGTATTATCTTAGTATCTACGGGGGTATTTCGGTCATTTCCTTACTTTTTGAGTATTCTTCTACAATTTCTCCAAGTTTGTAATTTTAATAAATTACCTAAATTAGGGACAACATCCTTCCCTATTTCAAATAGATTTTTACTTGCTTCTTTTATAGCTTTCACAGGGTATTTATAACCCATAATGTGTTTAGGGACCTATTTGCAAATCTTCAAACGTCTTAGGGACCTAATTGCAAATTATCCTTTTTCAAGGGAAATTACCCTAACAACATGGTAAACTAAATACAAGGTGTTTGAGACCTCATATTCACCTATTTTCAAGAGAAATTACCCTAAGTCAGATTTTAGGGTATTACAGTACTGCTGTGAGATATGTGAATGAATTGATTTTATATGGTTTTTTTTTTCCCTTCCAATTGATCATGTGGGGTTTGACTTTTCTTGATAGGGGAGGCTCTTGTAATACCCTAAAAATCCGTATCAAAATATACCTATTGAAAATAGGTGAATATGAGGTTTCAAATATAAGTTATAATTATCTTATTTTCTAAGGAAAATACTATGGGAATTAAAGGAAATGAAGTGCCAAAACGGCTTAAAAATGCATTTTAGGGGCATCAAATGGCCTAAAAAAAGATAATGATTAATACTAAATAAGAAAATTGTCAACAATTAGTAGATGATTAATTAAATAATTATTGGCTAATTGTTAAGCTTGGATTAAGGGAAAATTCAAAGATAATTATGTAAGATCCTTTAATTAGTGGTTTATGGCTAAAATTAGCATAAAATATATTTGCTAATTAATTGAAAAATATGAAGAAAAATATGTGAGATTAAGTAATTTTAAGCCTAAAAACATATATGGACCAATAGGAAAAATTTTGTAAAAAATTATATAAAATAATTATTAAATAATTATTTTATATAATATTAATTAATTAATTAAATTATAAAAACAGAAAAAAGAAAGAAAGGACCGAAAATCATGGATGGATAAGAGGATAAGATTTTGTGATTAAAGATCATGCTACTTTGGTTAAATGATAATTAAGTTGTAAAAAGTAAATATGATAAATGACCACCGATAGAAATTAAATCCTATCTAGAAAACCATGAACAAGGTTTCTAAGGTCAGAGTATATTTTAAACAAGTGAATTTTTATCTCGGGCAATTTGTCTCAGGGTTATTTCCGAAACCGAAAAGGGTTATATTAGGCGGCTAAGAAGCTATCGATGTTCAAAAGCAAATCGAGATAAATGAAAATCTATAGAAACCAAGCCATAACTTGAAATCCAAGAATGAGTTGGTAAACATCTGGGCATATTATGAATCAGTGGATTTTAGTCCGAAGATGTTACACAGGCGATTTAAAATAGAAGACGTTTATCCGAAAAATCTTCAGCGAAATAGGAGAGGCCCTGAATGGGATCAAAAATTTAGTTGACCCAAGTATCTTGAAAGAGGAAGAAAAGATCTTCAGGGCTATGTTCCCAGAATTTTGAGATTTTACAGGATTACGCGATTAGGACACCGAACAGGGAACTTTATCGCTACAAAAACCATAAAGTGAGCTTGTGACATCATCAAAGATGATGTCATTGTGTGCCAACTAAGGGGGGGAGGTCGGCCAAGGCACTCCAAGGGCCAAGATTGTGCCATTTTGCAAAAGTGCAATCTTACGGTCCAGAATCCGTCTGACAAAGTGTGAATAGTAACCCAGAATTGCCTATAAATAGGCCTTGCCCTTCATTTGAATCTTCACACCATTTCTCTCTAGCCTAGTTCGAAATTCTTGAAGCAGCAAGGAGGAGGAAGAGTCCGGGGAAATTTGCAACGAATCTCTGGGTAATTTCTTCGGTACCGAGTCTTAAGTTCTAGTTTTCGATTCGGTAGTTATAGTAGGAATGTTGTTTTGATCTTTAATCTTCCAAGTTAGTTTAGATATCATGTTTTAAGATTGAATATGATATGTATTTCGAAAATTATGTTGAAGTAGGAGTTATGTTGAAATTTTGGAAGATTCTGTCAATTTACCGTATTCCGCCAGAAATACCGTATAACGTCAACGAATGTACGTTCGCGTACTGTAACATTAATCTGATGCTTATTGTATGCGTGTATGTGCTAGGTGTATGGTATGCTTATATGAGGTAGTTGTTAGCTCTGTGATATGTTCATGTACTGTTGTTATGCTTGTTGGGTATTGGGATACGATTGCTAGGTGTGAAACGATGGCTAGGTGTGAAACGTATGCTAGGTGTGACATGATAGCTAGGTGTGACACATTTGCTAGGGGGTTATGGGTATGCTTGTTTGTTAATATGAATGTGTGTAATGCACATGTTGTGTATGTAAACATGAGGTTAACCGTTACCTGAGATCCGGTGCGGATCTCAGCTCTTAACATAGCGTCAGGGTCGGGTGGACCGAGGACCGAGGAGAGAGGGAAGCAGCAAGCTTAGAGACCGGCTGCAGATTTCCTGTTGTTGTTCTTTACTTTTGAAAACTCTCGGTTACTATATCGCTTCTGTAATTAGCCAGTAGACATTTTGAATATATATATCAGTTACACTCTTGCTCCGACGCTCTACTCTGATGAAAAAAATTTATACTGCTTTTGAAAAACGGGATGTTACATTTTTGGTATCAGAGCAGTAGTCCTGGCATAGATCTAACTATGTTATAGACAAACCTTTTGGTGCTGAAGGCAACGCTAGTCTATGTGGGTGCACCAATTAGTCGCCGTGAACTCGGTGAGGCCCCCTTGATAGACACTTACCTGGCCAATTGGTTTGAGTAACGGAGTTAGGCTCTACGCCTTTTTAAAGAGCATGTTTTGAAAATGAGTACTGATATAGCCCCGAGTCAGTATACCACCCTATTTGGGTATACCAAGTTGAACCGGTATACCATTCTGAACCGGTGTACCACTCTCAGTCGGTACATCAATTCTGATAACCCTGATATCAGCCTCTGATAACCCTTATATCAGTCTCTGATAATCGTCAGTTTGTACTGGACGGTAATTCTATCCTAGTACAGAGCTTATATGTGAAGCTGGGCCACGCCGGATAAAACTCCGAGAACAATAAAGATACGTACATGCAGTATTTGACTCATGTTGAGAAACTTCTGATACGTACTTCCGTACCCGTTTCTGAGTAGAACGAACCAACAAAATTCTAAACAAGGGAAATATTGTGAGTGTCCGTTCGTTTGTAGCGTAAAACTAGGTGCGATAAAGTCTTTGTGCCATACAAATACTAAGTGCGATAGAGTCTATGTGCGGTATAGATACTAAGTGTGATAAAATCTGCGATATATTAATCATTGTTCCTATTATATACCTAAATGTTTCCCCTAATAAAGGAAAAATAACGAGATATGGCGAATATTAGAGGAGCCAGAGCTCCCAGGGGCCGAGGCAGAGGCCGAGGAAGAAGAGGAGGCAGACAGCCTCGGATAGGACCGATGCCTGAACAAAACCAACCAGAGCAGAATGAGATGCAGGAAATGAGGAGAACTCTGCAGGAACAGCGGGCTCTCATAGATGCACTTTTGGAAAGACAAAATAGTCAAGATCGAGAAGCTGAGAGACAACTAGAAGGACGACAAAATGAAGAAGAGCGAAATGAAGAAGAAGAAGAAGAAAATGAGCAAAGGGACGAACACGATGAGGAAGCTGAGGGATCTGATAGGTCCCAGTCACCTTCATGAAGAGGGAGAGTTGTGCAGACCACACAAAATTGGGTCACCCAGTTTTACAAGCTCAAACCACCTGCTTTCCATGGGAAGAACGAATTGGCTGAGGATTGGCTTATGAGCCTAGACAAGATCTTTGAAGTTATGGAATGCCCGGAGGACCGGAAAGCTCAACTGGCAATATACAAACTTGAAGGAGATGCTCACAGATGGTGGAAAAGCGTCGTCACGACGTTGCGGACCCGTTTTTGCCCTGTCACTTGGGAGAAGTTCATAGAAAAGTTTAATGAACAGTATTTTCCTCCCTCGACATAGGTGATTAAGGAGGAGGAGTTCCTTCACATTCAACAAGGTTCCGAGGAAACCTTTGACGATTACTTTGCCCGGTTCACCAATCTATCCCGATATTCTTCGTACCTGGAAGTAATGACAACCAAAGCTGGAAGGCAAACAGGTTGATCTGCGGGCTAAAGTACGATATCAGAGCAAGGCTGGTATCCCAACGTTTTCCTGAAATGGCTCAAGCGGTAGAATCTTGCCGAATGACTGAGCGCAACCTGAAGGAGTTACGTATCTCATGGAATCACAATAGTATCCGTACCGATCGTAGCGAGGTCAATCGTGGAAACCCCTCACGAAAGAGAGAGGCACCCTGGAGTGACGATCAAAGAGAAAGTAAAAGGCCATTCCAGACTAGAGAGCAGGACAACCCAAGGATGCCGGAGACCCGACCATGTCCAAGATGCGGGAACTACCATCCTGGTGTTGACTGTGATAGGAGGCGGATTTGCTACAGATGTCGGAAGCCAGGACACTTTATCGCAGACTGTCCTGAGAAACCTGCGGGGTTCAGGCCACAGAACCCAGGCCGAATGTACGCACTGACCGATACAATGGACAGAGAACTTCCAGAGAGGGTCCAAGGTACCATCTCTTTTAAAAGAAATCTTTTCTAGGTGTTATATGAACTAGGTGTTAGCTATTCGATTGACTCATACGATACGAGAACCACCTCCGTGACGTATTTCATGTTTCCTCGTTATTACAATTCGACCGCGATTGTGTCATTGAGTAGGAGGTACCTTGTGATACCATGGTGTGTGGGCGCCATGGGAACATTTGAAGTATCTTGTGTTGCCATGGTGTATGGGAGCCATGGAGACATTTTGGTATCTGTGGTGTTGACCACGGTGTATGGGAGCCACGGGAAACACTATATATCAAAGTACGATGTGACAAGATCGTTGCGGTCAAACCAAAGCGAATTCTCGATCACCAAGAGGAGCGGCTGGCAAACAAAGTAAAGATCCGACGCGTATAGTTCGAAGTTTAGTTAAGTACTGAGTTTAGATGGTAGAGTGCAAATTTCGAGGACGAAATTTTGTTTAACGGGGGGAGAAATGTAATACCCTAAAAATCCGTATCAAAATATACCTATTGAAAATAGGTGAATATGAGGTTTCAAATATAAGTTATAATTATCTTATTTTCTAAGGAAAATACTATGGGAATTAAAGGAAATGAAGTGCCAAAACGGCTTAAAAATGCATTTTAGGGGCATCAAATGGCCTAAAAAAAGATAATGATTAATACTAAATAAGAAAATTGTCAACAATTAGTAGATGATTAATTAAATAATTATTGGCTAATTGTTAAACTTGGATTAAGGGAAAATTCAAAGATAATTATGTAAAATCATTTAATTAGTGGTTTATAGCAAAAATTAGCATCAAATATATTTGCTAATTAATTGAAAAATATCTGAGATTAAGTAATTTTAAGCCTAAAAACATGTATGGACCAATAGGAAAAATTTTGTAAAAAATTATATAAAATAATTATAAAATAATTATTTTATATAATATTAATTAATTAAATAAATTATAAAAACAGAAAAAAGAAATAAAGGACCGAAAATCATGGATGGATAAGAGGATAAGATTTTGTGATTAAAGATCATGCTACTTTGGTTAAATGTTAATTAAGTTGTAAAAAGCAAATAGGATAAATGACCACCGATAGAAATTAAATCCTATCTAGAAAACCATGAACAAGGTTTCTAAGGTCAGAGTATATTTTAAACAAGTGAATTTTTATCTCGGAGCAGGCTGTCTCCGAGGTTATTTCCGAAACCGAAAAGGGTTATATTAGACTGGCTAAGAAGCTATCTGATGTTCAAAAAGCAAATCAGATAAATGAAAATCTATAGAAACCAAGCCATAACTTGAAATCCAAGAATGAGTTGGTAAACATCTGGGCATATTATGAATCAGTGGATTTTAGTCCCGAAGATGTTGTTACCCGAAGCGATTTCCGTAACCGAAGACGTTTATCCGAAAAATCTTCAGCGAAATAGGAGAGGCCCTGAATGGGATCAAAAATTTAGGTGACCCAAGTATCTTGAAAGAGGAAGAAAAGATCTTCAGGGCTATGTTCCCGGAATTTTGAGATTTTACAGGATTACGCGATTAGGACACCGAACAGGGAACTTTATCGCTACAAAACCATAAAGTGAGCTTGTGACATCATCAAAGATGATGTCATTGTGTGCCACCTAAGGGGGGGAGGTCGGCCAAGGCACTCCAAGGGCCAAGATTGTGCCATTTTGCAAAAGTGCAATCCTACGGTTTAGAATCCGTCTGACAAAGTGTGAATAGTAACCCAGAATTGCCTATAAATAGGCCTTGCCCTTCATTTGAATCTTCACACCATTTCTCTCTAGCCTAGTTCGAAATTCTTGAAGCAGCAAGGAGGAGGAAGAGTCCGGGGAAATTTGCAGCGAAGCTCTGGGTAATTTCTTCGGTACCGAGTCTTAAGTTCTAGTTTTCGATTCGGTAGTTATAGTAGGAATGTTGTTTTGATCTTTAATCTTCCAAGTTAGTTTAGATATCATGTTTTAAGATTGAATATGATATGTATTTCGAAAATTATGTTGGAGTAGGAGTTATGTTGAAATTTTGGAAGATTAAGGTCAAAGTAACGAAGTGCTGGCGAAATTCCGCCGATTAGGGGGTCAGGGGTAAAATGGTCATTTAAAACTAAAATGTCCGTCATAATGTTTGATCCTTAATAAATGCGCTATTATCCTTATAGGATATATGTGATCTCGTACCGTTGTCGTAACATTGTCAATTTACCGTATTCCGCCAACAATACCGTATAACGTCAACGAAGGTACGTTCGCGTACTGTAACACTAATCTGATGCTTATTGTATGCGTGTATGTGCTAGGTGTATGGTATGCTTATATGAGGTAGTTGTTAGCTCTGTGATATGTTCATGTACTGTTGTTATGCTTGCTGGGTATTGGGATACGATTGCTAGGTGTGAAATGCTAGGTGTGAAACGTATGCTAGGTGTGACACGATAGCTATGTGTGACACATTTGCTAGGGGGTTATGGGTATGCTTGTTTGTTAATATGAATGTCTGTAATGCACATGTTGTGTATGTAAACATGAGGTTAACCGTTACCTGAGATCCGGTGCGGATCTCAGCTCTTAACATAGCGTCAGGGTCGGGTGGACCGAGGAGAGAGGGAACAGCAAGCTTAGAGACCGGCTGAAGATTTCCTGTTGTTGTTCTTTACTTTTGAAAACTCTCGGTTACTATACCGCTTCTATAATTAGCCAGTGGGCATTTTGAATATATATATATCAGTTACACTCTTGCTCCGACGCTCTACTCTGATGAAAAAAATTTATACTGCTTTTGAAAAACGAGATGTTACAGCTCTCTTGCTCAATTACAATTCGCATAGTCGGTATAAAATATGAAAAATTTATACATAGCAAGTTACATTATGTAAGAAATATGAATAATCCTACTTATACCATGCATATTTTGTGTGTGTGTGTTTTTGTAATGCATGGTGTGTGTGTGTGTGTTTTTGTAATGCATGGTGGTGTGTGTGTGTGAGTAAATTAGTACTAACGACTGCTAAAGTTTTTCAAACAAATTGATCTTTTCAGTTTGATTCCAAAAATATATATAATCTTGTGGAGGAATTAGGTTTTTTGTTTTTTTTTTGGTATAGTTTACTTTCATTTTAAATCTCACAAATATGGAAATATTGTGAATCAAAGTGAGCACGTGGTAAAATAAAAATTAACTTAAATTTCATTATCATGACATAGAATTTGAATATGTTTAAATATTTTGAATTCTAAGCAGTAGTCTAAATTTAGTTGAGCCATTCATGTACAGCTACTCAAAATATGTACCTTTATTTATATTTATTAATTGTTATTGGAAAGTTGCATAAATTATAAATCCAACAATGACGCAGGCACAAATTAAATACTTTTACATTACTTAAAAAAAAGACAGCTGTGACATTTCTTTTAGGGAAAATTAAAATCAAGGACCTATAATAGATAATATTTATCGAGAAGGACCGTAAAAGTTGAAATTATTTAAAAAGATCAATTAACAATAAAAATTTTAAAATACTAAAGTGTCCCTAATTAAACCTCCTACATTTTCTCTCACATTCTATGTTTAAAACTAATATGAATTTCTAAATTTAATTAAATTAAACACAATTTCTCTCATCATTGATATTTATAGAAAAAAATAACATAGACATCTTTCAATTTTGTCAAAATTATAATTTTATTTTTAAAATTGACACAAATTTTGATTGAAAAAATATATCATTTTTAGGAAAAACTAAAAAAAATAAATTAATAGGGTCATGCTCAACACAAGCATGCCTTCGAGTGTCAACAGACATTAACCCATTATTATATTTCAATTTTAAATACCCTAAAGTAATGTTTTATTTTTGTTATTTGAGCCTACACAACTAGTTCTAATAAGATAAAAAAAATGCGTTTAATTTTCTATTTTGGTCGATAAAGTTTCTTTGATAGAGCTTTTTTTTTCTTGATTTACATATAAATCAAGAAAAAAACTTAATGATATAAAAGGGTTAAAGGGCCAATATCTATGTTACCGGTAATAATTAAATTATATAATGATAAGATATGAAATGCATTTAATTTTTTATTTTGGTTGATAAATTTCCTTTGATAGAGCTTTTTTTTATTGATTTATATAAAATTATGTAAATCAAGGAAAAAAAAACTTAATGATATAAAAGGATTAAAGGGCCAATATCTACCTTACGAGTAATAATTAAATGATATGATTATGTAGATATTAGTTAAAGTTAAAAAAATGATGATTTTGGCAATAGTAATTTTGGTGGAAAAAAATTAAATCACTTTCAAGGGCAATTTAGTATTTCTAAATTTATATTTTGGTAATTGATCTTTCTAAATAATTACAATTTTTACGGTCCTTCCCAATAAATATTATTCTATATAGGTCCTCCAATCTAATTCTCACTTTCTTTTAACAATAACTGTGAAGCTTAGGAAGCGCCACAACTTGTATGTATGTGTGTATATAAAAACACTTCATGTGGTGCTTTCTTAGGGAAGCACCATAGGAAGTGTATATTTTTTGCTTCTTGTGGCACTTTTTCATGGAAGTGCCAATCAAAGTATTTTTTTTAAGGAAAGGAAGATGCCAATAGGAATGGGGATAAATGATAAGTAAAGGAAGTGGCCAATGGGAGTAGAGACAAGAGAATAAGAAAAAGGAAAAAGGAAATTGGTGAGAGAGCTGCTAAAAAATAGATGACCAACTGCTAAAGTGGAAGTTATAAAGAAGGATTTGGGGAAAATATTATAAAATATTGTGTGTAACGCTTATAAAACCAAGCGCCACACAAAGTGAGTAGCAGCTGTGACACTTCGCCTTGAGCAAATGTCGCAGCTGTTACTTAAATTTTTTAGAAAAACACTTTATGTGGCCTTGGTCAAGTAAGCACCACATAAGGCCCACAAACAGTTGTAGTGCGTAACTGCTTACCTGAAAAAGCGTTCTAGCATCCCAATTTTTTTTTTTTAAAAAATAGGATAAAAATTATAGAAGAAGTTGTGCCACAAAACGTGTATCAGTATTCCCTATTTACGTACCGTGTAGACAATCTCTTCACCTTTGTTACAAATAAGAATGAGAGAAACTTAGTATAAAATATTACCAAAAAAAATTTATCTAACAGAAAGAGCAAATGAGTTGTTGAGGGCATGAGATTTTAAATGTGCTTTAAACGATTTTCAAAGCATTTGCAAGGTTGCCACTCCTTTGGTTCTCCTTCGAAACCTTATCTTCCCTTCTTTTCTCCTTTTTCTTTTTTTACTATTAGATTAACATTTGAATAGTCAATATTTATGTGATCGTTTATAAAATTATTATTTAAATGTTGTTATAAAGATAAAAATAATTAATTGAATAAAAATTGCTAAATTTTGATAAAAATAATTAATTGAATAAAAATTGCTAAATTTTGATATAAATAATTCAATATTATAATAAAAAGAATATTTTGTATAAAATTAAATATGAAACATTTAAATGTAAATATAATAATTAAAAAAGGATGAGGAGGGAAAAGAATGGGAAATTAAGGGGAAAGGTTCCGATCCCCCTGTTTGCCAAAAAAATTTGCCCTTTGGTCCTTTATACTCCAAAGTGTCCTAGGAGCTAGTAATAGGGTTTACTTTGATCATATGTATAAGATTTCAATCGATTCTATCTCTCAAACTTATAATTTTTTTTCAAACTAACCTTATTAATTATACATGTTGAGAATGTTTCTATTAAAAGGTAATTCCAATACAAATTATTAAAGAGTGAATTTTTGGAAAACACAAGTTCGAATTTTAACAAGTTGTTCGGTTGATATGATAAGTGGTTTCATCTCATAAAAAGGAGAACACAAGTTTACTTCTTGTGAAGCACAAATCTAAAAAAGGGAAACCCTTGATATTATTAAAAAAACACACATTTTTTACCATTAACTAAATTTATGTTTTTGTAAATTTCTACCGATTAGTTATTTAGTTCTACTACCAACCTTTCCAAAGAATGATCCAGTTGTTGTTTTTTTTTGGGCAACAGTTTAGAGGGTAAACTTGGAGTTACTGGGCCATGAAGGCCCAATAGTGAAAAGGCCTTCTATTCATATTGGTCCCATGTTGGGAACCTCAGTTACCCTTTAGTCCAAATAAGAAAGGAAAAAAAAAAAAAAAAAGACACAAAGGTTTAGTCCGAATAGCAAGAGAGAAAATCACAAACAATGACCATAAGTCTTGACTCTTGAAATTAACTCACTCTTAAAATTCCAACAAGGAGTAATACAGTTGGTTAAGACGTCGGTCTTCACCCCAAAAGGAAGAAGGTTTGATACCTGCTGGTTGATTATTAATCAAATAATAAGTGCACTTTTACATATAATTTTTGTTTAACATATCATTTATTTTTATAATAAAACTCACATAATTTTCTTCTAAAATTAAATAATAATTTTTATGAGAAAAAGAATGTATAATAAATGATATGAGAGAATTAGAGTAAAATATGTAAAGGTGCACTTATTATTTGATTAATAAGTGCACTTTTACATATTTCACATGATAGAGTAAAAATACATACATAAATTTACTCTAATTTATTTGATTAATAAGTGCACTTTACATATTTTACTCTAATTCTCTCATATCATTTATCATACATTCATTTTCTCATAAAAATTATTATTTTATTTTAGAAGAAATTTATGTGAGTTTTATTATAAAAATAAATCATATAATTTTTGTTTAACATATATAATAAATTATAAAACACCTTGAGTTTTATTTAAATCATATAATTATATTTTTAATTAAAACTTTTGTTTATTTTAGAAAATTATAATTTTGACAAAATTAAAGAATGAATAATTTTTGTTAATTTTGACAAAATTAAAGAATAAATAATTTTTGTCCATAGATATCTATACAAGTAGTTTTGAATAATGACAATTGAGAAAAAAATTATTTAATTTAGTAAAATTTAGAATTTTGTGCTGGGCGCTCCTGGAGTAAGAGTTCGTTGGCCAATCTGCACATTAGATAACGGTTAGATAACGGATGTTAACTTTTTGTTAACGGCGTTGTGCTGGGCGCTCCTTTTTAAAAGTTTGTTGATATTTTTGGTACATTTAATAGTTTTTTTGTGCTGGGTGCTCCTGAGCCAATAGTTGGTTGGCCAAATTGCCCTTTAACCCAAAATTGAATTACTTATCATTTTTGTCCTTCAAATCAACTTACTTTCCATTTTGTTTGTCTTAATTTAAATAAACGTGATTGGATATGTGAGAAGAGTTGCCTTATGAACTGAAACGTTTAGCTTCCCACACAAATTATTTACTATTTCAGTACACTTTTCATATTCTGTTTGGAATATTTGTAGGAATGTAATTTTAGACTTATGAACCAAAGATTGCATAAAACAAGGGACAACCACTAACATAGTATTAAAGATCAAGACATCCTTCTAGAACAACAAGATTTATCTCATTAGACGGAGTCAGCTATTTATGAATCGTACGATGTCATTGTGTTTTATCAATAAGTAAATATTTGGATAAATTATTACTATCTCCGATCCTAAATATAAGATATAGTTTGTACTACAAGTTTATACTACAAATTATGTCTCAATCTATCCTGCTCGATCATCAAATCAAGACAAGTATAATAATTGTCTTCTTAGTATTTTTATATACGCACATATGCATTTTGTTAGTTTTTATTCTAGAGCACTGCAAATAATAATAGTTTGAATCAAAAGTGTGAGAAGAATCACGTCATTCGATGAGCAGAAGCATAATTGGAGGTTTACTCATCATCATGTTATGTTGTCCCCCACAAGTTAGTAATAGTAGCTTATTAAAAATAGAAGCCTCTTCTAGCCTCGATAATTAATGGAGTTATTCAGGTAGTAATTATTTTATAAATAAATATAGTAATATAGGATCATGCGCAGAGAATGGGGGGAAAAAACCGCACGCGCACTGTCATTAATTCTTGGATTCTGCCCTAAGAACCCATCATTGTCTCCTTTAATAATCTTCACACACACACGGGGACTTTTGATTCATGCATCTCTCACTACTCTCCTCCATTCCCTACAATAACTTATATTTATAATTATTTTAGTATTTTTCATATGACTGCTTACTTCGTACTTCAGTCAACAAAAGTGTTATGGATTCAAATAATGGGCCTACAAGAGGAAGGCCCAATAGAAGAACTCCTGGCGGGAAGCCTCCCGCGAATCAGGCGCTTCGTCAGCTACCTTACAGTGTGCCGAGAATCCAGCAATCATGCAGGAAAGGGAAGGCGCACGATCGTGGCCGGGAAGGAGGCACGATCACAGTGGAAGGACTCAGGGTAAACGAAATCCTAGGTAATCTCTATATATAAGAGGTTACCTCCTGTGCACGTCCTCACGCCGAACATTACATTCTTACGCTCGTTCCACTGTGCACACACATCACCCTCAGGCGAAAGCCAACCCCGTGTAGCACAGTGATCCTCCGGTGACCGCTGCTATCTCCCCAATAGGTATCAGCGGACGCTACCTTTGATCCAAGATCAATTATACCTAGCCCCAAAGGCTAGACACTTGTGTTTTACTACCGAACATTGGCGCCGACCGTGGGGATCGTCAAACAACTCGATTCCTAAAATCATAAAGCTATTCGTAACCACCGAATATGGCCGCCAACACTAGAAGTCGCACTAATGCAACACGACCACCGCCGCCGCCACTAGATGAACCACAAGCAGCCTTCTAACCCGGGACGCTTGTCACGACACTCGAATCCGGTAGACCGGAGCGAGATGGTGGGAAGAGACCCATCGATATCGAGACAGAGGATACCGCCAATTCTCCCCATCCTAATCGGGAATTACACCAGCTCGTCAAGGAATTCAAGTGGAGGGTTTTCCTCATCCTTCTCGAGAATTCCAGATGGAGCATCCCGACTTACGCCCGCTCCATAACACTATAGGATCGTTGATCCGGCGTATAGATGGCATGGAATACCTGCATGAGCTGCAAAAGACGAGAACACTCGGATTATTCGAGAAGAATTGGAGCGTCAAAATATGGTGTGGAGGCAGGAGGAGCGAGAAAAGAGGCCTCATGAGACGAGAGGAAAACAACTCGGATTGGAGGTCGAATGGTGAAGGCTCGAACCGGATCGCTGGATCGATTTTGTGCAGATCAACCAGATGAACATCGAGAGGAGAGCATGTCGTTATTGGTGAACAAAAAGACCGGGAGAAGGAAGCCACCACAAGATCCAGCATGAAACGGTTAAGAGCACGGACACCGTGGCTAGAAAAATGAACCCTCCGGGGGCTTCCCAAGCCGACTTGAGGGATCGTGAGGAAAGCCGGTTCGCCAAGGAACGTATCGACAGGGAACAACATATCGCATCCCCGCCTCCCAAAAAGACGTTAGGCGAAGTGGATGAAGATAGAGTTTTGGGTCAGTTCACAGACAAAGTTATGGCGGCGGTATATCCTAAGGGATTGAATTCGAGGGAATTACCAAAGTATGATGGAACCTTGATACACCTAAACAACTTCAAAATGGAGATTATGGTCAAGGGGATAAAGGGAGACGTGGTACCCCGTCTTTTGCGGGAACGTCAGGGGAGCGGCGTAGTTATGGTTTCATTCGTTGCCATATTTGTCCATTCCAAACATGAAGACTTTGGAACAAAAGTTTCTGACACATTTCGCAACCAAGAGGGCGGCAACCGAAAACAGAGTTCCAACTGGCCTGTTAGGCAAGGATCGGAGAAGCCTTGAGCAAATACCTAGATCGCTTCAACAATATAGCATTGCAGATTCCGGATCGAAGGAAGAGGTAAACTTGCATTGTATAATAGCCGGCTTGGATGTCTCATCCCAGGCTAAAGAAATCTATCATGAAACGGCGGCCTACATCCCTGGCCGACTTTCATGATAGGTCTAAGCAATATCTAGATCTGGAGCAAATGGAAAGGGCGGCAACGCCGAAAAGAAAAGGCAAAGAGCCCACCGCGCCGAGAGAGGGAAAACCGGGAAAGAAATCACCAAGATGCTTACAGAGGACGCCGCGTAGCCAAGAGACCGGTGGCAAAACCCGGGACCTGTGTTTGACAGATACACACCGTTAAAAATCTCCCAAAGCTAAACTATGGAAAGAAGTCGCGCGACCGAAATGAAGAAGGTGGAAAGACCCCGGCTCTTGGTAAGAGAGCAACGGCCGACAAAACCAGTTTTGTGAATTTCACGATCGCACGGCCACACGACCGAGCAGTTGTTGGGACTCCGAAGAATACGGTGGAGAAGTTCATCCGTGAGGGGAAACTCCAAAGATACGTGATTCAGACCCAAGGAAAGCAGGGCGGCAAGAGACGTGGAAGACCCGAGTAGGAGTCCGCACTGACAAGAGGAAAAAGGAGCGTAAAAGAAGTCCGATGATAGCGACGAGGAATTCCCCGACGCCAAGTACGACCGCAATGTTATTAGCGGAGGTTTTGGCGGGGGGGATTCGTCTAGCCGAGACGGAAATATCCAAGGAAGTATTGTCGATTAAAGATGCTCCAAAATTTAAAAGGACCTAAACAAGCCCGAATCTCCCGTGTTATGTTTCACTGACAAGGACTTGAAAGACGTCGCCCGGGCATCATGACGGGTTGGTGATAACGGAACCCCGGTCAATTGCCGCGTGAAAAGATCTTCGTGGACAATGGAAGTGCCGTGGACATCATCCTCTCGGGATGCGTTCAAGAGAATGAATTTTGATTCCGACGTGCTAAAACCATGCAGACCATGTTAACCGGTTCAATGGTCGACACTCGTCCAAAAGGGTACGTAGATCTTAAACCGACCTTGGGGGATAGGAATGCTTTCAAGACAGAGAGAGTCCGATTTATAGTAGCGACTTTCCTTCTTCTTACAACGTAATCCTCGGGACGACCAACGATTCACAATTGGGATATGTTGGTATCGTCGAAGCACCAAAAGCTTAAGATGATTAGCGGGAAGAATAAGATCGTTACCGTAAAAGGAGACCGAAAGAGTCTCGCGCTGTTACTTCAACACGCCAAGAAAGATTCAACCCGCCAACGCACCTGTAAGCGGATACGCGAGGGAAGTCGGTAAATTTGGTCGAGTTGGATCTACGCAAAGAGGAAAATGCAAAAGACGGAACCAACCGGAGAGCCGGAGGATTTCCTTCTGCACAGAGCCCGGTCAAATCACTAAAATTGGCAAGGCTTTGATCCCTGGATGAGAGAGGAGCTCGAAATACTCCTCGTGGACAATAGAGACGTTTTGCATGGCACCCTTCTGAGATACCCGGATCGATCCGCATTTTTGTTGCCATGAGCTAGCAATCCGACCGGATCTACCCCTGTCCTGTAATAGCTAAGCTCGGGAAGACAGCGGAAAGCTTTGGAAGCACATGTTGCGAGTCAGTTAGAAGCCGCTTTATCCGAGAAATACAAGACACCACATGGTTATCTAATGTGGTCCTTGTGAAAAACCAAATGGGAAGTGGAGGGTTTGCACAGATTATAAAGATTTAAATAAAGTGTGCCCAAAAGACTCCTTTCCGATGCCTAGTATTGACCAATTAGTGGACAGCTTCTTCCGGCTTTTACTATCATTCATGGATGCATACTCCGGATATAATCGATTGCTATGCACCCAGAGGACTGTGCGAAGACGGCATTCATCACCGAGAAGGCGAACCATGTTACAACGTGATGCCTTTCGGTTAAAAATGCAGGAGCCACGTATCGTAGAATGATGAACCGAGTTTTTGAAGATCGATTGGTCTAACGTGGAAGTATATATTGACGACATGATTGTCAAATCCTTGAGTGAGGCAAACCACATTGATGATTTACGCGCACATTCGACAAGCTCGAAGATATAGGATTCGCCTCAACCCGCGAAGTGCGCGCGAGTACCGTCAGAAAGTTCCTAGGATTCTTGCCGACAAACAGAGGCATAGAGGTTAACCCCGACAAATGCCAAGTCAGTCTTAGACATGCAGCCCCCGCGGAACAAAAATGAAGTTCAACAGCTGACTGGACGATTGGCTGCACTGACCCGTTTCCTGCCTAAATCCGCAGAGAGCTCTCTTCCTTTCTTCAAATTGTTGAAAAAGGAAGCATCTGAGGGATGGACGGCTGAATGCGAAGCAGCTTTTGGCAAAATTAAGCGTTGTTTGTCCGCACCTCCAGATCGACAAGACCCCTGCACAGAGAGAGCTTAATCTCGTACTTATCGCAGGAACGAGGCCGTAAGCGCCGCGCCGGTTAGGGAAACAACGAAGGCCGAGTCCTATATACTTTGTAGGTAGAGCCTTGCAAGGCTCGTGAGTCGCAGATCGAAGGTAGAGAAAATGGCATTTGCAAGCATCGATAGCAAGAAGGCGGCTTCGTCCGTACTTCCGTGAGCCATCCCGTCATCGTTCGCACTAACCACCCCATACGACGATCCTTCATAAGCCCGACCTAGCCGGACGGATGGTAGGTTGGGCCATTGAGTTGTCGAATTCGATATTATATATGAGGCTCGACACGCGATCAAGTCCCGTGCGTTGGCAGATTTCGTAATGGGGCAAAAGGACCGTTGATGATCAAATACCTGGGAAAAGTAAAGGAGGTTATTACGGAGTTTGACGAGGTCACAGTGGCACATATTCCGAGAGGAGATAATGTTAGGGCCGATGTTTTGTCCAAATTGGCAAGCACCAAGAGCCCTGGAAATCATCGCACCATTGTTCAACAAAACCTTCGAGAACCCAGTTGCGTGATGCTTATTTCAGATAGTGACGATTGGAGGAAACCCATTATAGATTACATTGAGAGAGGAATTCTGCCGGACGAGTCATTGGAGGCGAAAAACTCATGAGATCGGCGGCCTCGTATACACTTGTAAATGACCAGTTGTATCGGAAAGGAATGCATTCTCCGATGATGAAATGCCCGGCGGCAAATGAGGCCCAAGATGTCCCGCCGGAAATTCATGAAGGGATAAATGGTCACCACATGGGAGCTAAGGCTTTGGCCAGAAGGCAAGAAGGGCCGGTTACTTCGCCCACCTTGGCGCCGATGCTAAAACTCATGTCCAAAAATGCGACAGTTGCCAAAGGCACGCTAGCGCTATCAGAGCACCTCCTGCCACTCTTCAGACAATCTCAGCGCCATGGCCGTTTTTCAAATGGGGAATGGATCTTCTAGGACCATTCAAGCGGGCTGCCGGACAATTACGATGGCTCATCGTGGCGGTTGATTACTTCACGAAGTGGATTGAAGTGGAACCTGTCGCCACAATCACGTCGAGCAGGGTGCAAAAGTTCCTACAGAAGAACATCATAGCACGTTTTGGCATCCCAGCCGAGATCGTTACTTGACAACGGAACACAATTTATTGATAAAAGCTTCCTAAGTTGGTAGCCGATTTCAATATTAAGCAAAGACTTCGCATCAAGAGAACATCCACAATCCAACGGGCAGGCAGAGGCCGCTAATAAGATCATTGTGGATGGGCTAAGGAAGCGGATGGAAGATGCCACATCTAGTCGGGTGGACCAGCTTGCCTTATGCCTTATGGGGATATCGAACGAGTGTCCAAATATCAACCGGTGAAACGCCTTTCAAGCTGACGTATGGGTGCGAAGCCATGATTCCGGTTGAGATTGGAGAATCATCTTGGCGGCGGGTCACGGCACCGCAAAATGAAGAAGAAAACGGTAATGCGATTGCCGTTGAGCTAGATCTCGATAGATGAAGTTCGAATTGCGGCGCATTGCCGAGATTTGGCGCCAAGCAACTAATATCGACACGTTACAACAAGAAGGTTCGACTCGGGCTTTTGACAAAGGGAGCCTCGTACTTCAAGGGCGTACATTGGCAATAAGAATGCCGCGGAAGGAAAGCTAGCTCCTAACTGGGAAGGCCCATACCGGTCACCGAGAACCTCGGTAAAGGCGCCTACAAGCCGGAAACATTGCAAAACAAGGCGGTAAAGCGAACATGGAACGCGGATAAGTTGAAAGCTTACTATAGCCGAAACATCTAGATCGAATGTCAGCAAGCTTCGGAAATCGGCGTGTTTAGCTCTTTTCTTTTTAAACGTATGGCGTTTTGTAAACGCGGATGGTTGAATAAAGAATGATCGATCCCGCTTACGACAGAGTTGTCATCTGCTGTTTTGAAAAACATGTAGAAGCCAGGATACTTAAAAATCCAGTTTCCAAAATCATGTACGATGAAAACATGTAGAAGCCAGGATATTTAAAAATCTGGTTTCCAAAATCATGTAAGTTAAAAACATGTAGAAGCCAGGATACTTAAAAATCCGGTTTCCAAAATCATGTACGATGAAAACATGTAGAAGCCAGGATATTTAAAAATCCGGTTTCCAAAATCATGTACGATAAAAACATGTAGAAAGTACTTAAAATCCGGTTTCCAAAATCATGTACGATGAAAACATGTAGAAGCCAGGATACTTAAAAATCCGGTTTCCAAAATCATGTACGATGAAAACATGTAGAAGCCGGGATATTTAAAAATCCGGTTTCCAAAATCATGTACGATGAAAACATGTAGAAGCCAGGATACTTAAAAATCCGGTTTCCAAAATCATGTACGATAAAAACATGTAGAAGCCAGGATACTTAAAAATCCGGTTTCCAAAATCATGTACGATGAAAACATGTAGAAGCCAAGATACTTAAAAATCCGGTTTCCAAAATCATGTACGATAAAAACATGTAGAAGCCAGGATACTTAAAAATCCGGTTTCCAAAATCGTGTACGATAAAAACATGTAGAAGCTAGGATACTTAAAAATCCGGTTTCCAAAATTATGTACGATGAAAACATGTAGAAGCCCGGATATTTAAGAATCCGGTTTCCAAAATCGTGTAAGTTAAAAACACGTAGAAGCCGGGATATTTAAGAATCCGGTTTCCAAAATCGTGTAAGTTGAAAACATGTAGAAGCCAGGATACTTAAAAATCCGGTTTCCGACATCATATATACCACATTAATTCAGCAACACAAGCAATTACGGATGCATAACGATAAAACTACAAAGATGGCAGGCCGGGATAAAAAGTAAGGATTTATATTGCAATAAATATCTGTCCGAGCGGTACACATAAAATATCTTGGCGTTTCACTAAACAAAGTGAGAAGCGATTAGACCCGCGAGTGTGTCTGGGAAGATGACTCGTCGTCACTATCTTCGCCACTGTGGGGAATCAACCCGCCTTTGCCGCTAACATAAGCCCGAAGATGTAACCCGACAAGATTCAGATCGACGGTGGGATTGAGCACCGGATTTGAGCCACAGCATTTTCAAATGATAAACGCCCGATTTGGCCGTATTTTGCAATCTTCATTCGTGCAAGGGGCTCGTCATCTTTTTCTTTAAGAACGCCGGCAAGGTGCTCATTGTCCGAGATCATCTTTTCTTTAAGAAGCATGTCCTCCCGACAAATATTTGCTAGGCGGAGTACCTCGGCTTGGGCGTTGGCCAACTCAGTTTGCTTGGCATCTAATCCAAGTTGGGCCAATTTCAACTCGGCCTGAGTGGTAGCCAGATTGGTTTGCGCTGAAGACAAGTTGGTTTCAGCCTCAGCAATGTGCTCCACCGCGGTAACAAATCTTTGGTTAAGGGCAGCCAAGTCTTTATGCACTCTCTCCTTCTCAGCCCGGGATATCGCCAGTTCCTTTTGGGCCTGGTCCCTCTCAAGAACTTTGGCTAGATCTGCGTTGCTTTTCAGAAAGTGGTTCTCAGAAAGGAGTTCACTCTTTTCTTTCCTCTCAAGGTCGAGACTACCATTCAACGTGGAGATTTGCTGCTTCAAATCATTCACAGATCTTAGCCGGAGAGCATTCTGAATCCTGAGAGCAGCATAAGGCCGAATTAAGGAAGCCACCTTATAGGCTTGTCGCTCCATCTCAATCCACTGAATTTTTTCTTCGTTAGAGGGCATGGAGGGGGAGTACAGTTGAGCAAAGCGGACGCATAAGATCTCGAATAGCTCCGTTTACCCTCTCGACCAAAGTGCTCCTCCATTCATAGCATCATGGCTATGAGGGATCGAGAAGGAGGATGGAGCCGAGTTTGCGGATGAAGTAGGTACGGGGCCTCGTGGTAGGAGTCTCTCTCATGGGCGAGGCCTCGGCGGGAGTTGAAGTAGGAACCTCTCTAACAGGTGGGGCGGTGCAGAATCACAATGGTTTCTTCTCCAACGACGCCTTTGCTTTTGGGCATCCGCCTCCTTTTTCACCATGTTTTGTCCACCTTTGGGCGCGGAACGCTGGGAGCTTTCGCAATACCGCTCCCTCCGGGATTGGAACTCCGCCACTCACGGTGGGCTCATCCGCTAATGAGGGGGCGAGAGCATTCGCAGGTTGATTTGCTTCCAGCGGCGCCCTCGTCAAAGGCTTCAAGAAACTCAGTCTTCCCATCGGTCGTCCCGCGTGAAAACAACAAACGATATCATCGCGTAATAATATAAATGGACAATATATACGTCTCGAACATATTTGCACATAATCCCATACTCTTTGGTCCACGTCGACGAACAAGGACGGTGGGAATGTGATCGGCGGTGGTCCATCAAAGATTTAAGTGTACCGGAAAGCTCTCGTAAGTTTCACCACCGACGCTTCCTCGGTTTCGATAAGACGAGAGGGGGCGAAGTCGGCGGTTTTGAACTTATGGTGGGTGTTTGTCCAATATAAAGGAAATACACCTTCTAATTCCCCACACTTATCAGGGCGAAGGAACCACGGGCATTTAAAAGGGTGGGCTACGACTTTGACAAACGCATTTTTGAAGTTTTTCCAGGACTCGCAAAAGGGTTTGAAGAGCATATGTTCGCTTCTCCCGCGCAGCGAGGTCCACCCAAAAAAGGTTGTGGAAGGTGATCGAAACCCGCCGAGTTCCAATGAGAATAGAAGGTCATAAACACGGCACGGTGCAGCAAATATCCATTTCCTACAGAGGTTCTCAAAGGCTAAGGCAAAAGCCCAACCATTGGGATGAAGCTGGGTGGGGCTAGCCGCAGTGATTTAGTAGGCAAATTTGAAATTCGAGATAAAGGGAATCTTACACCAAGTCGGGACGAAAACATCTCGGTAGAAGAAAAAGAAATGGGGCACGTGAGGTAGGCTTTTCTGGGTCGGACGGTGGCAACCGACTCGCCGTCCGCAGGAAGCCTTATTGAGTACCCTTCGCCATCTCTCACGCCGAGTGAAGGAAATTCCGTATCAATCAGGGTATTCTTCACCTCGGTCACCCTACAATGGACAACTTTCTTTGGAGAGTTTGGATTCTGGATCGACATGGAAGAACTGCAATCATCCACGAAAGGTGAAGATTGCATCTGAGAAGACGATGCCATCTAAACCTAGATAATGCAAGAGAAGGGCAAAATTAGCACAAAAGGCACATTCGTGGGGCCAATCGTATCAAAAACAAGAGCGGTTAAAGGCTAGCCCTGTGCACATTGCATCTTTCGGGCAATACTATCGATGGGATGAAGGTTGGGGTATCGCAAGTACCTAGGATCGGAACAATTCCCGGGTCGGGCAGAGGGAAAATCGTGGTCGTAACAACCAAATTAAAAACCTATCCTTATCAACCGAACAAAGAAGATGGAAAATCTAGCAGGAGTAAGGAGCAAAGACTACTCTGACGAACAGATATGCCAGAAACTCAGCGAAATATACCCAAGATAGCGACGCAAGGCTCGGAAAATTTTCGCATATATCAGACAAGCATGGAACCAAAAAGATATAAAAGTCAAGGGAAATGCGGTCTTACCTGACTGAGGAATTCGGCGAAAGTAAGACAAATAAAAGTAGGTTGCTGCGGAAGCTCTTGCAGAAAGCAAAGGAGAAGCAGGGGTTTTTTCTTGGCAGCAGGTGGTGGCTAAACGAAGAAATATATAGTTTTTGATTTTCAAAAATTGAGAAACTTTTGAATTCAAATCGTCAAGAAGAGTGACGGCCACGCGCGAGGAGGCAGAGTCCAGATGTTGTATGGATTTCTCTCTGAAGCGACGTGCGCATTAATTCTGCACGGATTCCGAACGCCTATTGAGAGGCGCGCAGGTCTAGAGGCGCAGTTACACGTTACAACGTGTCAGTCTGGCAGGAAGGAGTATGTCTTTTCACATTCGACTAAGGGATTTCAATCGAAGTCTGCCAGCGATAACAATTCGGTATGGGTCACAGCGGTCATAACCGGGATGATATAATCGAAGTAACAGGCCATTGCAAGATCCGGTGGGTTTCTAACGCGGGTTGCTTAGGAATGCATGACACCGGGGTACGTGAAAAACGGGAGGTCCAAACAGCCGAGTTAGTTAGGAAATCAAATGCGGAAAATGGACATTCACACAAGATGAAGCCAACAACAGATACGAGTGGATAACAGGACAGCCTTTTATTGATACTCAAACAGGTGACATGGTTTTCTTACAAAGAAACAAGATGGCTAACTCATTTACAAAGACAATTACAAAAGCATAGTACAACAAGTGGGCGAAGTTTGTAAATGACATTTATGAACCCACTAATTACAACAGTTGATGGTGGCTAGCTATCCATCACGCCTTGAATGGGTTAGCTTGCGCGAGAGGCGCATTGTTATTCGGTCGGATCGTCTCGTGGCTTGAAGTTCCCACCGAATATGCAGCAGACCCTAGGAATGCTTAGATAAGTCCAGGGGAACTGCTAATCAGGCCTCGGGCCTCCTTGATGGAGGGTAGATTCGACTAGAAGATGCTCAAATACAGCTTGATCTCCCTAGGACCTCGTACGACATTGAACCAGACGTGAAGACTGGCAAATGCGTTTGGGATCCCAGGCGTCCACCATGGAATATGCTTGAAGACTAGCAAATGCGTTTGAATCCAAGGTCGCAATCCTTGGAAGGGCTTCCCTTCTTTCTCGATCGCTGTCTTTTTCCCCACATGACCGGAAGAATGAAGGGCGAAGTTCTCACTGGTAAACTCATCATTCTTAGCAGTATCTGTTAATAAAGAAAAGGCGGGGCAGACCAGTGGCACAAGAAGATGAGGAGCGATGAAATTATTTATAGCCCAGGGGGATCGCGAGGTCGAGCAGCGGTAGGTGGGACGTTTAAGGGAGATGACGTTTCAGTTCCCCATGACGTTTCAGTTTCCGCTGAAAGAAATCATGGCTAACGTTAAGAAGCGTGAGTAAACGGCAGTGGCTGCGCAGCATTGAATGAGGATAGGTTGAAACAATGGCGATGCAGAGTTCCAAGAAAAGGAATAATGGCATAGTGTCGGATGAGAAACGATACGCCACATGCCAGGTGTCCCCATTCCACCAAAAATTAGGGGACAACAGCTGGATAGGAAATCCTCAAAACGAAAAAAGTCAATACAGTCCGGCGGGCAAAACGACAAACGAGTAAAGCAAGCAAGCCATTGGCGAAAAACAAACATGGCAGCGTTATTACAAAAACGACTAGGTGTTGCGGTAAAGAAACCCGGTAAAAGACAAGCCCGGAACTAATCCCTGAGGACCCGTGGACAAGGCAAGTCGGGAATTAGTTCTTGGAGCTTAGCCAAAACCGAGATAGACACAACGGGAGAGCCCGAGATAGAAAAATCTCGGCAACTCGAAACCCGAACTCCCGAGCTTGGGGGCAAGCGTTATGGATTCAAATAATGGGCCTACCGGAGGAAGGCCCAATAGAAGAACTCTGGCGGGAAGCCTCCCGCGAATCAGCGCTTCGTCGGCTACCTTACAACGTGCCGAGAATCCGGCAATCATGCGGGGAAAGGGAAGGCGCACGATCAGGGCTGGGAAGGAGGCACGATCACAGTGGAAGGACTCAGGGTAAACGAAACCCTAGGTAATCTCTATATATAAGAGGTTACCTCCCAGGTACGTCCTCACGCTGAACATTACATTCTTACAGTTCTGTTCCACTGTGCACACACATCACCCTCAGGCGAAAGCCAACCCCGTGTAGCACAGTGATCCACCGGTGACCGCTGCTATCTCCCCTATAGGTATCAGCGGACGCTACCTTTGATCCAAGATCAATTATACCTAGCCCCAAAGGCTAGACACTTGTGTTCTACTACCGAACAAAAAGCATGTCTCAATTGCAAACTAACTTTTTTAATACTCTACCACCAAATACGTAGATTAACTGATAGGAGTTGTTCTACCTTAATCAAAAGTCTTGAGTTCGAGTTCTAGGAATACAACAGTGTTAGTCGGGTGGTAGAGTTTACTGCCATTGTGGTGTTACTTAGTTCGATCTGGATGAATCTGGACTCCGATAATTCCTTTGAGTTAAAAGGAGGTAGGTTCAGGAAACCAAATGCTCATGAAAAAAAAAAAAATTTATAATACACTGTCAGTTATTTTTATTCATAATTTAAATTTATAATACCCTGCAGTTACTATGAATATGCGTATCGGCGGGAACTAATGGACACTTCAGACTTGTCCACTCGCTCCTCGGATCTCACAAACTAAACCATTTGTCTCATTCACTCAAACCCCATCATCTTCATTCCTGACCTCGCCTTCCATATTTAGGTGTTCACCACCAATCTGGACAGTCCAAGTATACTCTTTTTAACTTTTGCTTTAAAAAAATATTTTAATATGCATGTAATTTAAAGAAAAAATGATAGAAAAATATTATTTGAATTACTTCCTTTAATCCTTATTATAAGGCACTAACAGGGGCGGATCCAAAAATTTATGGAAGGGGGGCATGATTGGTAGGGGATGTGGGGGTTCGGGGGCAGTGCCCCCAATTTTTTTTTCACTTGTCATTAAAAGCACAAAAAATAATCCAGAACCCATTGATATGGTTAAACCTAATAAGTTATTAGCATATATAGTACTCTTTCTACATTAGCAAAATAGAAGAGAAAATGTTGAATTTTCCTTCTTTGACATAGAGCAGCCATATCAATTGGTCTCAAACATTAGTGCAACACTCATTTAATCATTATCAAAGCATAAGCATGTAGGGGGAACAAGGAAGAGAAAGCTAACATCTTTTGTTTGACCCAACCGTGAAAGCACTTGTCCATCGCCTGCTGATCCCATGAGGGATTCCAATCGTTCTCATAAGAGATTACCGTGTCAGCAGCAGTCAAGATTCCATTCAGTAGCAACCTACATGCTCTAAGCAATTTTTTGTGCTGAGAATATCCACCTAAAATACAGAGAAAATACAATAAAATGCTAGGAAAGTATATCAAAAAAGTAAGCAACCACTCATTAGAAATGAACTTTACCTAATAATTATACTTAAATGCATTAAAAGTTAAAATAATATAATTGCCTCAAAAATTTATCTCATTAGGACGGAAGGTCAGGGAAAAAAATTAAAAAAAAAAGAAAGAAAAGAAGAAGGTTATTTTTGTAATTTTATTTTAAAAATCAAGTGGGGCACGTGCCCCCCTTCTCCTCTACCTGCATCCGCCCTTGGGCACTAACTATAACAAGGAGATTTGGTCGTTTTTATAAAGCACTTGCTAGTTTCTAAAAAGTATTAAATATTTGTTTCCATATAAGCTCATAATTAATAAGGCTAGTGGGTGAGAGCGTGAGAGTAATAATTAATACCACTTTGGTTATATTTATAAGTTCTTTTTAACTAAATCACATATACCAATGAGATGTAGTTAACTCAATGATTATGGGGTAAATTTTCAACTTTGTCATCATTTATGAATGAATATTTTTCAACTCTTTCTTCTCTCTCTATTTTCATTGGTACAATTAATATGTGCAACATTGTCACAATCTCATTTACTATCCTGAAACTAGACTTATAAATAAGACCAAATTTTTTTGTCAAAAAAGATTTATAAATAGGACCAAAGTGATATGATATTAGAGTTTAGTGCAATTAGAAGAGGTGATATTGAAAATTACTTAAATTTTAAGACAAAATTAATGATTTTAACTGTTTTTATTAATTTGTGAGAATTGTTAGTTGGTGTCCTATAATAAAGACTATAATGAGCACAAAAGCCCTGGAATGTCTACTAAATTAGCAAAAGAATAAATAAGTAATTTGGTAGGAATATGAGATTTTGAAGTATGGATGTTGATAGCAACTTAGTATAAATAATACTCCCTCCGGTCCTAATTATAGGAGTAAATTTTAGAATTGGTTTTGATCCTAATTATAAGACCAAGTTTTAACTTTTGTCATTTTTTTTCCTATAATACCCCTATTTATACTTTCTCAATAATAATTAAATAATACACCTATATATTTTATAAAGTAAATAATGTTTTCAACTCATTAATGTCATATACACCTAAATTATACTTTTTTATATAAAATAATTTTGAGCAATTTTTTTCATATTTTTCCCATATCACCCCTACTAATACTTCTTCCACAATAATTAATTTACAACACGCTTATATTCTATTAAGTGAGAGATTCTACCTTATTTTTTATTTTTAAATAAAATAATTTTAATATTCCTTTAAAAATAATTTTAAATTTATTTATTAAGAATTTCTCAATATGGTTTTATTTTTCCGTACAGGTGTAAATGAAGGGTTATTATATAAAATCATGAGAAAGGCGCTATATCGTCGTGTTGTATAAACAGAGGAATTGTTTGGTCCCTTTGAAGTAGATAGACAGGAATGTTGAATCAAACATCTTTCAAGAACTAAATTATATTTAGTTTGAAAACTGAAAAAAAAATCAAAAAATCAAGATGTATATATATAATTTAGCTTCTAATCATATAATAAATACCAGTCTTGATATTTATCTTCTAATTTCATTTCAAGAACTAAATTATATTTGAATGAAGGGCCAAAAATTTCATTTTTGCTGATATTAATAATAGAAATTAGGAAGGAATTGAAGTTACTCGGAATTATAATTAGCTTCGCAAGAGTAGTACTGTGAACGGCTACAATTCAACTAATTTTGCCTTATGTAATTTTTAATTTTTAGAGGGGTATTTTTGGAAAAAACACATAATTAACTAATTTAACCTCCTTCCTTAATCTCCCCAAATTCTAGTAATTTGCTCCTATAATTAGGACCGGAGGGAGTAACAACTTAGGAATCTCAAGTTGTTAATCTCTATATCCAAGTTGTTAATTCCTATACTCAAGTTGTCAATACTTAAACTTTAAAATCTCATATTTCTACTAGATTACCCTATTTGTCATTTTCCTAATTTAGTAGACATTTTGTGGTTTTTGTAATTCAAATGGTATTTTTCTGTCATTTTTTTTCAAATTTAAAATAAGAAAATTTTGTTAAGTTTTAGTTTTGTTAATTTTTTTTATTATTTAAAAATCCTCAAATTGAAAATTTTAAATTTCTACTACTGAAACTATATTTGAATCATATATATAGGACTCACTACAGGAATGAGCACACAAATGAGTCCCATGCCATCTTCACTCATCTCAAATTCTATACTTCCCTTCCAGCTTTTTCATATAAACTAAAAAAATTATCTTGCACAAACTAAAAAAATACAATCGAGTTCAATAAACATATTTAATTAAGATTTAATTTTCCCCCCTAAAAATGCCCATATTAATTGTTTAATACCACGGTTATGTATTCAATTATGCACACAATACAATAAGAGCAAAATAAAAAATTCTTAATAAATACTCCATAAGACAATGGGTCGTAAATGTTCCTTATAATCTATTTATATGTATATCTATCTATCTATTATATTATTAAAAATGTTGTAGAAACGGATTAGTTTAACACCGTTTTGGACATTTGGTTATCAATTTGCCTTTCAATGCCGTTAAGTTTAACACCGTTTTGTAATTAATATTTTATCAATGGAATGACAAATGTTGGGATTGTATTATAATTAGTAATAATTATTAATTTACAATTGATTAATATAATTAATAATGCAAAACAAATGCCACTACTAATATGTAATTGTTAGGGAGGAAGACTCAAGAAGTTGCAACCAATAAATCATGTTGATAACCTTTGATTTTCCAAAGATTGAGATGATAAATTGCATAAACAATTGAGCAAATAAAAAGGAAAAAAGATAAGTAATTACAAGAGCATTTATGCATTTTAATTAATTATACAATTATATTCATATCATTAAGACATTAACCATATTGAATTGTCATAAATCACCAGTGGCAAAACTACTTGCTAGCCTGACCTTCTAAAATTTGTTAGTATGTGTGAGTGTATATATATATGTGTGTGTGTGTGTGTGTATTTTATAATATTTTATTTTGACCAATTGATAATGGTCAGAAGTTGTAGCATTTAATCTTCATCAGGCTACATTTTGTAACATCCCATTTTTAAAGCGAATTTTTTTTTTTTTCAATTAGAGTAGAGCAATGGAGCGAAAGAGTAACTGATACATATTCAAAATATAAACCAGAGTGTAACATAGTATGGATAATACAGTCATCCTACTGTTCGAAAGTAAATACAGAAAACAGTAAAAGGGATCTCCGGCTATCGGTCTAGTCATGCTGCTTCCCTCGCTCTCCAACCCTTGGTCCTCCGGACCCTGAAGCTACAAAGTATACGAGACAATGAGGTAATACCCCAAAAAATGAGATCCAATTTACCACATTGGATCTCGAAATTAGATAAGCAGTTAATCTTATGCTCAAACAATAAAGTATACTATAAAAGACAAGTAAAAATCTACTTGAAATAGGAAGGATATTGTCCCTAAAAATTTGAAGGAAAAAGGATGAGTTTAGGTATTTTTAAGCCTAAATGCAAGAATTGACCAATAGGAAAATGTTGTGAGGAATTATGTAAAAATAATTATTTAATTAATTAAATAATTAATTAAAAAAAAAGGGCAGAAAATAAAAGAGAAAAAAAAACGAAATAAAAAAATAATAGAATAAGAAATAAGAAACTTAGTTGTTAAGTTAAGTTTAATATTTTAATAATATAATTAATTAAAGTGAAAAAGGGTGAATAGTAATTTAATAATTAGGAAACGGATCCTATCTAGAGATCTAGGAATGAGATTTCCAAAGTCAGGATAAAATATTGATCAGTAGAATTTTATCTTCCGTTAAACTCTCCTAAGTTAATTGCAAGTCAATAGGACTTTTCCTAATAAGACGAAATAGGGAAATTCGAGAAAAGGAGGAGATAGCCGGGTTGGAAGTAAAGACTTCAAAATTAGAGTTGTGACAACTGAGAAAGAATTGGGAATTTTTATGGACATATTTGAAATCAGTGCATCTATGTCTATCAGTGGAACTTCCGGATTTCGCCAAACCTAGGACACGTTCGGACACGTTTTTGAGAAAACTTAGTCAATCCGAAATGGCCTAGGCAGAGTCAGAAAAATAGTTGGAATAGACATTTCTAGTATGGAAGAGAATGTCTTCAAAGCTAGTTAACCTGAATTTTGAGATTTCTCCGAAATTACGCAAATCGGTGCCGATCGGAAATGGTTTAAAGAATATTCCAAAAGAATATTCTGTGGACAAAAGAATATTCCAAAAGAATATTCTGTGGACAAAAGAATATTCTTGGAACAAAGAATATTCTCGTGGTATATTACATTGAAGGTTGAGAAAAGACCAAAATGCCCTTGCAAATTTTCCTATAAATAGCCCCTCTTCTCTTCAATTCTCACACCATTTCAAGAAGAGAATTTTGGTTCTAGAGAGGTTTTAGAGAGAGGAGCTCTGGGGGAAAAAGCGTGCCACAGGGGTAAGTTTTCCTAGATCAGAGCTTTAAGCTTTCGTAGTTCTTTCAGTAGTTAGTAAAGCTAAAGTAGTCTTTATTTTTATGATTAGATATCATATGATAGGGCTATTTTAGTCAATATTTTCGAAAATCATGATGGCGTCAAGTTCGGCAAAATTTTGGGAAGAAAATAGCCTATGTAGTGGGAAGCCATGGCGAAATTCCGCCAAGTAGGGTATAGGGGCAAAATGGTAATTTTTACCTAAAATGCCGTTATTGTATCAAATCACTAATGGAAGTGATATTACTCTTATAGGACATCGAAATCCTAATTTTCTGCCGTTACGTTGCCCGACGAGCCGTTGTTGGAGATTTCACGATTTTCCGTAAAACGTGCTAGAAATATCGTAATCCAGTCAACGAAGGTACGTTCGCGTCTTTATAACACTAACTCGATGGTTATTGTATGAATATGTGTGTTTCCTCTTGTCATGTGTGTACTCGATTGTACTTTTGTGCGTACTCTGATTGTATACTGTTCGCATGCCCGTCTTGACTGTATCGTTGTCTGCATTATACATCATTGTATTATTCTCTCGTCATGTCATACATCCGATCAGTATCACTATCCATTATGCCTTAACCTTACATCCGATTTGTATTGTTCGGCCGTGCATATCTGATTATGTACATTCCTCATTGTGCTTTAACCCTACATCCATTTGTATTGTTATTGCCATACATATCGATTATGTATTCCCTATGTCCGATCATAGTAAATGTTGCCAAGATATTTGAATGTCATCGTACATATATGTTGTATATAAACATGAGGTTAATCGTTACTGAGATCCAATGTGGTAAATTGGATCTCGGCTCTTAACATAGCGTCGAGTTCGGGAGGACCGAGGATCGAGGAGAAGGACAAGCAAAGATGCTTAGGAGTAGCGGACCGAGGACCTCTTTCGTTATACTTTTGAAACACTCTTGTCTGCATTGTTTAAACAGCAAGACATGCTACCATGGGTATTTTAATATATATATCAGTTACTCAATCGCTCCGGTGCACTACTCTGATCATTTTGAAATGATGTTTTTAAAAAAAAAAATTTATACTGCTTGTGAAAAGTCGGGATGTTACAGATATTCAAGACAATAATACAGTATATCAATACATAAGCATACAGCAGATGCATGATTAATATGACGACTGAACATAAGCACATAGCAGTATGTAAAGCCCCATAAGGTAAACAATAACAATAGTTTGCACAAAAACCAGTGCCACGATAACCACTCGTGTCCTCAGTGCTAGGAAAACATAACGGCATTATTATGACTATAACCCGTATAAACTGTCTGTATATCAATCTCTGGAAAGATTTTTTCCGTGTCTTCCAAAATAAACCAAGTTCAAAATGATTTGTAGTGATAGGAACCTGGGTCGTTTCCCCAACGAATTTGCAGCAAGTTCGATTAACAACAATAATAGCCAAACGATACGATAACAATGGGGGTTTTTGGTTATGATTAAAACGAAAACTAATAGAAATAGAAACAGAATGAAACGAAGATTAAACGATAAACGAAGGTTAACCCGAGATTTCGAATTCCACCAACTTCCTTCCTTGGACGAAAAACGAAATTGAACAAACTCGTGATTGATTAGAACGAAAATGGAGCAGAAATGAAGAAGTTCATGACGAACACGAAGAACTCGAAGAACGGATGAAGAGCAACTGAGAGAATTTGAAACTTGTGTTTTTGATCCACTAATAGGGTAAAAACGTGAATGAATCTGTTTAAAAATAACCTAAAACGAAATGGGCTCTCATAGTTTTAGCCCAAAACAGAAATAAAATAAAACTGGACTTAAATTACAAAATTCGGGTCCAAAATAAATCCAGATTTGTACATCCGACTTGGGCTCCAAAATCGACCGCCCTCTTGACCGAATTTGCTCTTTATGTCTTCATAACAATTGTAGCTCTCTGAATCATCTGAAATATGAGACAAAAATGAGGCAAATCCGATGTCTGGTTCAAGAGTTATGGTAGAAATAGTGAAGCAACACAAAACTGGGATTTTATTATTAAAAATGGCTAAAATGCAATAAAAGGCCCAATGCCCAAATAAACATAAGAGCCATTATTTATTAGCTAAAGGGTCCTAAATTATTATTCAAGAGACAAAAATAAGTGTATAAAATATTCAATTATCAATCTCTGAACGTATCTATCACATATATGTACCTAAGAAGCACATGATTAGTGTTACAGTACGCGTCCGTACCTCCGTTAACAATATACGGTATTTCTGGTACGTTTTGACGGAAACTGCACTTTTGACGAAAACAGCGAGCTGATAGCGACACGCCAGAAATTCGACCCCATCATGATTTTCGAAATTCATACTTAAAATACCCTTGGCATATGGTATCTAATCATACTTGGAAGATTAAAGACTATACTAGCATTACTACTCTAACTACCGAAAGAACTACGGAAACTTAAGACTAAGGACCGAAGAACTTACTCAGAGCTTCGCTACAAAACTCCCCGGAATCCTTCCTTCCTCCTTGCTGCAAGAATTCCAACTAGAGAGGAGTGATTTTGGTGTGATATTTGAAGAGAAATGCTTGCCTATTTATAGGAAAAAAAAAATGTGCCAAACTTAGTAATTTTTCCCTTCAAACTTGGTAATTTTCCCCTCATTTTTAACCATGGAAAATTTACCTTTATAGAAGGTAAATTCTTGGCCATACAACACACCAAATTCGGCCAGCTCCCTCCCATGAGTCACCAATTCCACTTTTGCTTTTTTGCCTCCGGTTCGATAGAATTCCCCGATCGGTGTCCAAATCGCGTAATCTTGGAAAATCTCAAAAATTCGGAATAGTAACTTTGAAGACATTTTCTTACTCATTAGAAATGTCTGGGTTAACTAAATTTTTATCCTCTCGGGTCTTCTCCGGTCTGTCGAAGATTTACGAAAAACGTGTCGATTACGAACGAACTTCCGAAATCATCAATCTCTGGACAAAAATTCACTGATTCCAAATATGTTCAGATAATTATCAACTCATCCCTAGATGTTGAGTTATAATTTATTTTCTTTAAACTCCAATTCGTGACTATCTGCCTTTTTCACAGATTACCCTATTTCGTCTTATTACCTAAGTATTCTACCGATCACGGAAATGACTTCTGGGACAGTCTACTTCGAGATAAAAATTTACTCATTAATAATGTTCTCTGACTTTAGAAACTTTGTTCATGGTTTTCTAGATAGAATTTAAATTCCATCGGTGGTCACTTATCTTATTTGCTTTTTACATATATTATATAATAATGCAACTTGCAAAAATATCTAGATTTTTCCTTCCAATTCTTATCCATATTTTTGGTCCAATACAGATGGTCCTTTTTTTTTTTAAATTTTTGTTTTTTATTTAATTAATTTTATATAAAATAATTATTTAAAAATTATTTTATATAATTTTTTTTACAAAATTTCCCTATTGGTCCATACTTTGATTTAGGCTTAAAATTACTTAATATCACCAATTTTTCTTCATATTTTCCCATTAATTAGCAAATATATTTTATGCTAATTTTAGCCATAAATCACTAATTATAGGGTTTTACATAATTATCTATGGAGTTTCCTTTGTTCATGCTTAAGTAATTAGCCAATAATTACTTAATTAATTCCTTACTAATTTTTGATAATTTTCTTAACTAGAATAACTCATTACCTCACAACTTTTGCATTGACATTAGTATTTTATGTCCCATGCATTATATTAAAATTTACGGGGGTATTCTGGTCATTTCAATACTTTTTGCTTATTCTCCTCTAATTTTTCCAAGGTGATAATTTATTAAATTACCAAAATTAGAGACAATATACTCTCTAAATTTTATAATTATTTTACTGCCTTTTAGGATTTTTCATAATTTCCTTAAGCCACTATATGCTCCACAAGGGCATTTTGGTCATTTTGGCCCTTTATTATTTTTTCCTAATTTCCAAGAGATTTTTCCCTCATAAATACGATAAATATAACAAAGAAATTGAGACCATAATTTTACCTATCAGAAATAGCCATTTTATTTATCCGGGTATTACACCTTTAGTCAACGGTATGGCTCATCAACATTCATATGTTCTTTGCCTATAAAAGGTAATACGTGGTGTGTGCTGAGCATACATCGAGCTCAGAGTTCTATTCTCAAACTCCCTTCGTCTTAAGTTACATTACTATTGTATTTTTAATTTTTTTTTGGTTCTGTCACCCTATTTTCTGCAAAAAGGGTTCATTAAATTCAAAGGAATGACACATCTCTTTTTATTGAAAAAGCAAAGGAATTATTTTAAAGGATAGTGGTAGAACTCAAATTATATATTGTTATTGTTTTGTATGTACTCGCATCACTTTTTTATACATCAATAAGTCTATGGTGATGGCCAATAGGTCTAGGAGTGCAACTTTAAAATTCTGGATAATTAGTACAACACTTTATATATTACTTGTAGTTAATGCGCACAATGCTTCCTAACCATGTTGATAAATTAGTAGGGTTATAGTAAAATTGCAAAATCATAAATAGAGAGCCGATGAATAATCAAGCTGATAAACTCCATTCCATCCATCGCACGGGGAGTTACAAATGAAGGCAGACCATTTTTTTGTTTTTTTGATATTAAAAATTTAGGAGTGGGGTTGGGTTTACCCACAGTCCAAGAGCAGGGCGCTATGACTTTGCTCCCAAGGACATACAGGACTGAGAGTACATATGCCTCCATCTCAACCTGCGTTTCCATAAGTTCACATCACCTAGGATGCCACCCCCAGTGCCTTGACCAACTCCAAGATCGAACCCCTCTCTTTGGTGAGAATGTTTGACCCTTTGCCAATTGAGCCTAAAGACGAGGGGTTGAAAGCTGACCAATTACAAATCAAACGTGAAGGTAATATGTGAATTTTAAAACCCAACTTTTTTTTGGATATAATTAAGCCCAACTTAATTAAATCAAACCACTCACTGGACTCAGCCCAATATATATAATCTTCAATGACAATTAACATTTTTTTGCCCCAACAATGTGGCATTAAAGCCATTAACTGACTTATAATTTGTATATGAGTAATCTATCCGAATTACATTTTATTCTAGCTACTATATTTTTTTTCATGGTAAAGGAGAGGCCTAAACCAAACACTACTGCATCAATATGATAATTAATTAATGTAAAAGGATTAAAGAAAGTGGTATAATTTTTTATCTGAAGAAGTGATATAATTAAGTAAGGCCAAGTTGTGGTTTTCAAGGTAGCGTTGTTTAATATTTATACATGCCCTATTAGCATCCCAGCTAGCTAGCTTGCGTCTCATTCCCAATAATATGTTGCCAGCCATTTAGAGTTTGCAACACATGTGTGCCCATACACACATTTATTCTCATTGTTGTCATCTTCAGTACTACTCTGGTCTTTTTAATAAGTCTAGCTTACCTAATTTTTAGATATTCCCTCTGGTCTTTATTATAAGGCATCAACTAATAATTCTCATAAACCAATAAAAACTGTTAAAGTCAATAAAGTTGTCATACAATTTAAGTAACTTCAAATTTAGTCTTACTAATTGCATTAAACTCTAATATTATATTAATTATTACTCTTACCCATGACCCTTGTTAATTATGGGCATACATGAAAAAAAATAATTAATGCGCTTTGGAAACAAGTTTGGAAACAAGCAAATATCTCATAAAAAGAACTAAATACAATAGTTAGTTGGTGCCTTATAATAAGGACTAATGGAAATACTAATAAAAGTTAATTGATTTATTAAATATATCCTAAATTGATAATAACCTCCCCCAATTTTACCATAATACATAGAGTGCTTTACCTCTTTCTCATCTCTTCGCATCTAACCAAGGTAAAATTATAACACTGTCATTAATTACTCTTTGGGTGTACTTATAAGAAGGACCTAATTAATTTTTTTTTTTTCTAAACTAGACTTGTAAAAAGGATAAGGATTAGAGTGGTAGTCAATAATTAAAATACCCGTAGTTGCATTAGATTTGTCCAAGGTTTCTACCAATTAGTTACAATAAGAGATCCTAATAAAATTATAAGATAGATCGAAACCAGTTTGAAACCCAAAATTTTTTCCTTATTAGAGCGTGCTACATACTACCCCCGGTTCTAATTATAGAAACACTTTTGTAGTGCAATTTAGACTACAAAAATGCTCCTATAATTAGAATTGGATGGAGTAATAATTATATGAAGACTTAGCTTGTATATGTTTCAAGTGTCTTGTAACATCCCGACTTTTCACAAGCAGTATAATTTTTTTTCTTTAAACATCATTTCAAAATGATCAGAGTAGTGCACCGGAGCTATTGAGTAACTGATATATATATTAAAATACCCATGGTAGCATGTCTTCTTTGTTTAAACAACGGTACAATAGTGTTTCAAAACTAATACGAAAGAAGTCCTCGGTCGCTACTCCTAGGCGTCTTGCTTGTCCTTCTCTCGATCCTCGGTCGACCTGAAGCTAAGTTAAGAGCTGGAGTCCATGCATCGAACCCCAGGTAACGGTTAACCTCATGATTACATACATCATATATGTACAACAGACATTCTTAGACTCTTGGCAACATTTACTATGGTCAGACATAGGATATACATATCAGATATGTATAGCAATGACAATACAGTCGGATGTAAGGTTAAATCACAATGAGGAATGTACATAATCAGATATGCACGGCCATAACAATACAGTCGGATGTAAGGTTAAGGCACAACGGATAGTCATACAGTCAGATGTAAGACATGACAGAGAATAATACAGTCGGATGTATAACAACAGTACAGTCAGAGTACAGACAATGATGAATGTACATAATCAGATATGCACGGCCATAACAATACAGTCGGATGTAAGGTTAAGGCACAACGGATAGTCATACAGTCAGATGTAAGACATGACAGAGAATAATACAGTCGGATGTATAACAACGATGAGTCGAATGTAGACATGACAGACAATTGGCATGACAGGACAATATACACATATGCATACAATAAACATCGAGTTAAGGTTACGATGCGAACGTACCTTCATTGACGGTAGAGCGGTACTTCCGTCGGGAATCGTACTTTTTACGGAAAACTGCGAAACGTCCAACAGTGGCACGTCGGGCAGCGTAACGGCAGCAGATCAGAGTTTCTGATATCCTATAAGGGTAATATCACTTTCTTTAGTGATTTTGACATTACGACTGACATTTTAGGTAAAAATTACTATTTTGCCCCTATACCCCTAATTGGCGGAATTTCGCCAGCACTTCGTTACTCTGACTAATTTTCTTCCCAAAATTTTGCCAGAACTTCGACGCCATTTTGATTTTCGAAAATAAAGACTAAAATAGCCCTCCCATATGATATCCAATCATACTTGAAAATTTAAAGGCTATTCTAGCATTACAACCCCTACTTTTGAAAGAACTACGAATACTTAAAGCTTGGTACCAGAAAACTTACACAGAGCTTCGCTTCAGAATTCCCCGGACTCCTCCTTCTCTCTACCCTCTCTCTAGATTAGGCCAAGGAGCTCTTGAAATGGATGTGAGAATTCAAGAGAATTCAAGGCTATTTATAGAAGAATTTAGGGACATAAAGGTCTTTCTTCCATTTGATTTAAACCATTGGATTTCTCTTGGATTAAATGGTAAAATCTCATCCCTCCATGCTCATGGTCGACATAGCAGCCCTAGGTGGCACCAAAATTGCATCATCTTGATGATGTAATTAACTTGTTAAGGAAGGTTTAAATGCAGATAAACCTCGATCGGTACCCGATTCGCGTAATTTCGGAAAAATCTCAAAATTCTGGATTTACAACTTTGAAGACCTTCTCTTCCTCATCAATAATATCTATTTAAACTTGAATTTTGACTTTAGACGGGGTTCCAACCGTCCTTGAAGTTTCTCGAAAACGTGTCCAAAGCGTCCAGGTTTGAACGCATTTCTGAAATCACCAATCTCTTGGAAATAATTCACTGATTCCAAATATGTCCATATAAATTCAAACTCATTCCTAGATATTGAGTTAGAATTTATTTTCTTCATTCCAAAAATATGCCTATATGCATTTTTCCCTATTTTGTTTTATTAGGAAAATGCACAAACGGCTTCAGAATTAACTTCCGGAAGAGTTTAACGGAAGATAAAATCCCACTGATCAATATTTTACCTTGACTTTGGAAATCTCATTCCTAGATCTCTCGATAGGATCCGTTTCCTAATTTCTAAATTACTATTCATAATATTTAATTATATTATTATAATATTGGAAGTTGTAACCAAATATCTTGATATTTTCTTTAATTCTTATCTTCAATTTTCATTTGAATTTTCGGTCAAAATCTGATCCTTCTTTTTTTTTTTTTTTTCGTTTTATATTTTATTTAATATAAAATAATTATTTTATAATTATTTTATAATTTTCCTATTGGTCCAAACTTGTATTTAGGCTTAAAAATACCTAAACTCAACTATTTTTCTCCAAAATTTCCAATTAATTAGTAAATATATTTTTACTAATTTTTGGCCAAAAACCACTAATTTTAGGGTTTTACATAATTACTTGTGAATTTTCTTTGCTTATGCTTAAGTAATTAGCCAATAATTACCTAATTACTTTCTTATCAACAGTTGCTAATTTTCTTAATTATCATGCCCCATTACCTCATAACTTTTGTATTGACATCATTGTTTTTATGTCTCTGCATTATCTTAGCATTTACGGGAGTATTTCGGTCATTTCCTTACTTTTTGAGTATTCTTCTACAATTTCTCCAAGTTTGTAATTTAATAAATTACCTAAATTAGGGACAATATTCTTCCCTATTTCAAATAGATTTTTACTTGCTTCTTTTATAGCTTTCACATGGTATTTATAACCCATATTGTGTTTAGGGACCTATTTGCAAATCTTCAAACGTCTTAGGGTCCTAATTGCAAATTATCATTTTTCAAGGGAAATTACCCTAACAAGTGTCTGATTAAACTAAGAATGATGTATCTGATTAAATTAAAGTAAGTAGTCTCTATCTTATTCAATGATGTGGCATGTGATAATCAGATTCAGAATGATAATCACCATCTATATATCTTGAATATATTTTTTGTTCAATGCCCAAGCTTTAAAAAAAAAAAAATCAAAAACCAATGATTCATAACAAAATGGAATACAAATATAGGAGAATATTGTTAAAAGAATATTAATGTTCGATATGAAACATTAATCTACAAATAATGAACAGCTATAATAATAATAGATCTTCCTCAGCTTGTGTGTATGCTTTTTTCTTTCTTTTTTGAACATAATCCTCATGTTGCATATAAACAATTCCAAATGATGATGTTAATTAAGGATCACATTCCCACTTATTTGGCAAGTGGGATATGAGAATTTTAGATTAATATCCGAATCTATTTGGAAAAAGCCATGAAGGGAAATATTCTTAATTATTCGATACGGTCATAAACAAATTCTCACATGACTATCATTTATCATTATTTAGGATTCTCAATATTTGGTTGTTCAAGTTCCACATATACTATTTCGTACAACCCTAAAACATTTTAATTTATTTCGCTACAACTTTGTTATTATTATATTAATAGTCCGTCGTGAAGCATAATCTTCTAATAACAACATATATATATATATATATATATACTAGTTTGCATTCAGATCAGCATCTAATCAAATAAGAGTTTATGTTACGCAACTCTTTGAAGAGAAATACACAAAGAGACTCGTATGATTTTTTTATTTTTATTTTTCTGAACAGAAGAGAAAATTACATCTAGTAGCAAATGATTAGCATTTGTTTTTTTTTTTTTGTCAAAATGAAATTTATTAGTAGGTGTAAATCTCTCAAATATGACTTTTTGAACGAAACTAAAACACACACACACACACATATGACTTGTATATTTGGGAAGAATAAGGAAACATGAGTGTGGAGCAGGTGATGTGTAGAACATTATTAGTTGTGTCTCTGTGATTCATTGATTGCGAGTATCTAGTACATTATATGTCATTTTCTATTTTGTTTTAAATCTTTCTTCTTCTCAAGGCAATATGTATATATATGTGTGTGTATATTACGTACACACACATGTGTGCGCGTTTGCGTCTCAAAGCTTGCAGCCTTATTATTATTCTTTTGTGTGCATTATATTGCACATGCACATGCGCGTTAGCAAATTGGAGATTTCTATATACGATCATTTGGCACAACCTGTACCATTAATTAACCAAATAACGCACTCATTTAGCGCCAGAATTAATTTATATATAAATTACAATAACAAGACTTAGCTTATAATTAATCATATATACATCTAGCTAAGCCATTTTGTGGGGGTAGTTCCTCCACGTCTGATTGGTGTCAGCCAATTTGGTTTTTTTCTCTCTATCGTTTTTTTGGAATAATTTAGAAAGTGCGACGTGTAATCATGGAAAGACAGCCACACTATGCTAGAATTTGGAGCTCACAGAGAGAAACTTGTTGCCTGCTCGAATGGCAATCAACTTTATTATGTGTTTAGTATAGTTGCAACTAGCTAGCAACTGGCAAACTTTAGTTAATTAACATGAATTATGTTGCTTCTTAACTTGCTCATCTGGATCGATCGAGTATGAGGTAATATGTTCTATCTTTTTTCTTCAACTAGGCAATAAAATAAGAGGATAGGGATTTCAGTTTTGGTTCATTTCAAAAGCTTTGGTGTATGAGCATGTGTAGAAGGCATTTTGAATTTATTAGCTCAAATTTTTGGAGTTAGATTGAAAATTAAAAGTCATGAACTTCTTTTAAGAAGTCTTTTTAGGTGTGTTTCAAGGTTTTGTGTTACCCTAGTCTCTTGTAAACTTGTCGCTTTTGAATTATGAGGACTTGATTAGAGGTTACGATTTCTTTTCGTAGTTGATGTGGTAAAAAGTCTTAGAGAACATAGCCACACAGACAGAGTCATGTTTAATTTGTTAGGGTTTAGTCGATCTTTAAAACAAAAAAGTCACGACTTATATATATAACATACACTTAATTATAATACGTCATTGTGTCTTAATTACTTTTTTTTTTGGGGGGGGGGGGGATACTGGTGGCTTAAGTAGGTTCCTAGCTAATTAATGCTTAGAATTGGATCTATGCATGACAGTTAGGAGGAGACATTAATTTTCTATGTTGCAAATAATTTGTGTGAGTATGTCAAATAAAGAAGTCTCATGCAGCTTAAGATGCTTAAGATTGGGGACGCCCCAATATATGATAAAATATGAGCTTGAGTTAATACAAATGCTAAATGAGGAACCTTTGAACTGGCCGTTATTAGATATATCACTACTATAAAAAAGTGATTTTACTTCCCTAAGAAACGTATCTTTTTTAAAAAGAGAAGTAAAAACTAAAGACGGTAGCATTCTTCTAATTATGTGTGAGAATTTTGACATATTGGGCGTTCCTTTAGCAAAATGGATGTCAAAAGTTGATTTTTGATATCCCAAATTTAAATTGGGACACCAAAGAGGGTAAAATTTCAGATCCCACCCTTTGTTAGAAAAATTTCAGACCCACACTATCAAAAATTCCAAATTGCGCCCTCAGCCACACACTACAAAAAAAGTGCTACTTTGTGGCGGTTAATTTGTAGCGGTCAAAATAAACCGCTACAAATATGCGAATTTGTAGCGGTTTATACGAAACCGCTACAAATTTGTAGTGGTATGACTCGCGCCAAGTGGCGCGCTGTTCGTAATGACATTTGTAGCGGTTATCATAAACTAACCGCTACAAAATATGGCGCAGTTGGCGCCAAATTTGAAGTGATTATTTTGTAACGGTTTATTTATAAAAACCGTCACAAATATGGCGCGATTTGGCGCCTTATGGCACGTCATTAGTGGCGGTTTTGAAACCGTTACAAAATGCAAAAAAAAACCGCTACAAAAGTGAACCGCTACAAAAACTGTTACATCAACCGCTACAAAGTGTGTAATATTGAAATTTGAATATTTCGAATCCCGCCAAGTTTATTTTTTTAAAAAAATATGTTCATATTTGTAGCGGTTGTTAGTATAACCGTTGCAAAATGTGATATTTTGATTTTTTTTTTTAAATACCAATGAATTTTTGTAGAGGTTTTGAAACCGATACAAAACGCAAAAAAAAAAACCGCTACAAATGTGAACCGCTACAAAACTGTTACATCAACCGCTACAAAGTGTGTAATATTGAAATTTGAATATTTCGAATCCCGCCAAGTTTATTTTTTTAAAAAAAACTATGTTCATATTTGTAGCAGTTGTTAGTATAACCGTTACAAAATGTGATATTTTGATTTTTTTTTTTAAATACAAATGAATTTTTGTAGAGGTTTTGAAACCGTTACAAAACGCAAAAAAAACCGCTACAAATGTAAACCGCTACAAAAACTGTTACATCAACCGCTACAAAGTGTGTAACATTGAAATTTGAATATTTCAAATCCCGCCAACGTTCATTCATTTGTAGCGGTTGTTAGTGTAACCGCTACAAAATTTGAAAATTATATATATTTTTAAAATACTAATGAATTTTTGTAGCGGTTTTTAACCGCTACAAAACATTAAACCGCTAAGAAATCCGTCACATCAACCGCTACAAATGTTACGTATATCCCTATAAATATCCCCACCACACCTCATCTCACACACTCATTCATTTCTTCCCACTCACTTCTCTCTCGTTTTCTCTCATTTCTTCCCACTCCTTCTAAAATCTTTGATTTCAATGTTTTATTTTTACTTCTTATAATACTGATACTATTTTTTTCCTTATCCAGAACTTTAAGTATATTTCCTCAATATTCCTTCTATCATCATCAACTTTCTTTATATAATCAAATATCATCTAATGCACAATATAATTTTTTTGCTCAGAGGTGGACAACACAATAAATCCTTATTATCTACATATTCTCAATATTATACCTACATAATATTTATACTTATCTAACTTAAGTTAATCAGTTTTTAAATATTAACTATTATCATTTAATTTGTCACTTAAATAATAAAAATATTCAATATAATATTGTAACAATGGACACAAATTACGATTTTTTTTTTCAATTTTTCAATATTTTGTAGCGGTTGTAAAACCGCTACAACAACCGCTACAAATTTTAATTTAAATTCGGATTAAATATTTGTAGCGGTTTTACAACCGTTACAAAATTTGGGCGCCATTTTTTTCAATATTTTGTAGCGGTTTATCATAACCGCAACAGATATAGTAGCGGTTTATATGTATGTAGTATCGGTTTTTTTAACCGTTACAAATCGGCTTGCCACAGGCGTTTTTGTCGCGGTTCCTCTAACCGCTACAAATGTCGTTTGTCACGTCAAAAACCGTTACAAATAGGTCATTTTAACTGCTACTAATTATCGTTTTTTTTGTAGTGACAGCTCACGCTTGTTTGAAATGCAGGAAAAAGTGAAAGTGAGAGATCAAAGAATCGTACACGCTCTCTCGCCCCCTCTGTTATCTTAGATCCACAATCTCTTCCCTCGCCCCACAGTGGCGTTCTTCAAGCACCGGCGGTCTCGTGCGATGCCGAAGCTTGAAGTGCGTTCTCCAAGCTCGAAGTCATTCCCTGTCATGTCTACGTCTTCGAGCGTGTCCTCAAAGTTTTCCATATTGGTTTGGACCACAAAGACGAAGGTTAATCAGTTGCCGCAGATCTGCCGCACCGCCTTCCACCGACGTCTTTTTCCCATTCTTCAAATCTAAAAACAAATTTGTTGTTCAATTTTTTTTGGTGACTGCAGATTCAAGCGAGACCCAGACCTAGCTACTCGTCCGGAAGGCGCACCGTCGAGCTTCAACCACTTCGTCATCACCACTACAGCAGACACGGGCGCCACGAGCTTCTTCTAAAAAATCGAGAGTGATAGAGGCACTAGAAGAAGAGGGAGCTTGGAAGCACGACGTATTCTCTATTTTCATAATCCACTCACTTGATTCCACTGATCTCTAGTATAATGGTGGAAAAAAAATTAAACAAAATCAGCCTCTGACGACGTCCCAAATAAAATTTTGGGACGCCGTAAGTGGTACTTATGGCGTCCCTATTTCAGTTTGGGACGTCGTAAGTATTACGTCCCTAGATAGGCGTTCCCCTGTATTGGAACGTAGAATGGGCAAAAAAGTGGACATTAAAGACTTGTTTTGTAATAGTGTATGATGACCCTTGTAGCTTTAATGTTGATTAATCAAATGGTTTTAATGACATTTAAATGATTTTATTATATTAAATCACCATTAATCCTTATTTTGTAATTGTCACCAAATCATTTTTAAGAGCTTTTTTTAGTTAGCACTACAACAAAAAATGGATTTTATTTCTCCAAAAGACGTCCCTTTTTTAAAAAGGAAAGTAAAAAAAATAAAGGATGTGACATTTTTGTAATTATATGTGAGACTTTTGATATATTAGACTCTCTTTAATAAAAAAGGATGCCAAAAGTTGATTTTTGACGTTCCTTTTCAAAATTTGAGACTCCAAAAGCCCTACTTTTGGGTCCCAGTTTGGAAAGGGATGCCAAAAGTGGTGTTTTTGGCATCCCAATTTAAAATTAGGACACCAAAAGGGTAAAATAAATCTCAGATCCACGCTATTCTCCGCACAAGAATCGTGCTTCCCGCATGCCTCGCCCCACACACTCCCTTCTTCACTCCTTCCCATCTTTTGACCAGTGGCGTCTGTAACAACCCGACTTTTCTAAAGCAGTATAATTTTTTTTTTCAAATATCATTTCAAAATGATCAGAGTAGTGCACCGGAGCGATTGAGTAACTGATATGTATATTAAAATACCCATGGTAACATGTTTTTTGTTTAAACAATATACGAAGTGTTTCAAAAGAAATGACAGAAAGGAGTCTTGGTGGGACTCCTAGGCGTCTTTGCTTGCCCTCTCCTCGGTTCTCGGTCCACCCGACCACGAAGCTAAGTTAAGAGCCGAGGTCCATGCATCGAACCCTGTGTAACGGTTAACCTCATGATTACATACATCATATATGTACAATGAGACATTCATAGACTCTTGGCAACATTTACTATGGTCAGATATAGGGTATACATATTCAGATATGTATGGCAATGACAATACAGTCGGATGACAGACAATCATACAGTCGGATGATAGACAATAGTACAGTCGGATGTACGGAGAATAGTACAGTCGGATGTACAGACAATAGTACAATCAAAGTACAGAGCAATAGTACAATCAAAGTACAGACAATAGTACAATCGGAGTACAGGCATGACAGACAATTGGCATGACAGACAATATACACATATGCATACAATAAACATCAGAGTTAAAGTTACCAGTACGCGAACGTACCTTCGTTGACGGTAGACGGCACTTCCGTCGGAAATCGTACTTTTCTACGGAAAAACGTAAAAACGTAAAAACGTCCAACAGCGGCACTTCGGCAGCGTAACGGCAGCAGATTAGGATTTCTGACGTCCTATAGGAGTAATATCACTTTCATTAGTGATTTGGCATTATAACTGGCATTTTAGGTAAAAATTACCATTTTGCCCTTCTACCCCTAATCGGCGAATTTCGCAAGATTTCGTTACTCTGACAAATTTTCTTCCCGAAATTTTGCCAGAACTTCAACGCATTTATGATTCTTGAAAATAAAGACTAAAATAGCCCTCCCATATGATACCCAATCATACTCAAAATTTAAAGGCTATTACTACCCCTAACCTTTAAAAGAGCTATAAAAACTACAACTTTTCAGCGACTCGATCCCTACTATGTTTACACCTCTGCATATTTTTTCAACGCAAACAAGGCTCTAAAACATTTGTAGGAATCTTGTCACCTACTTTCTAAATCTATCTAACAATTCTACTATCTTTCGAACTAAAAACTAAAGATCGAAAGACTTACCCGTTGAAGACTTTAGGACAATTCAAGAGGGCTTGTTGCCTGATTCCCCAGAGCTCCTTTCTCTTCTTTCTCAGCCAAAAATTTCGGCCAAGAGAAGGAAGAAAAGGTGTGAGAATTATGAAGGGGGTATTTATAGGGTTTTGAAGGGACAAGGTGGGAATTTCCAAAATTGTTCACTTTATGCCCTGTCACTGATTTTCCCGATCGGTCCCCGTTTCGCGTAATCTCGGAAAATCTCAAAATTCTAAATCCATAGCTTTGAAGATCTTCTATTTCTCGTCAACAATATCTAATTTAACTTAAATTTCGGTCTCTTACAGGGTTCCAACAGCCAGTCTGAAGTTCCTCGAAAACGTGTCCAAATGCGGTCCAGATTCTGAAACTCGTTTTTAGAGACATCAATCTCTTCAGAAAAATTCACTGATTCCAAATATGTCCAGATAAATTCAAACTCATTCCTAGATATTGAGTTAGAATTTATTTTCTTCATTTCCAAAAATATGCCTATATGCATTTTTTTCCTATTTTGTTTTATTAGGAAAATGCACAAACGGACTCAGAATTGATTTCTGTAAGAGGTCACTTGAAGGTAAAAACTCACTGATCAATATTTTACCTTGACCTTGGGATTCCTATTCCTAGATCTCTAGATAGGATCCGTTTCCTAATTTCCAAATTACTATTCATCCTTTTTAACTTTAATTAATTATATTATTATAATATTTGCAAGTTGCATATTTATTTTTCCATTTCTTTTTCTTTTTTTTTCTTTTTCTTTGGCCCAAAATTCTGATCCTTTTTTTTTTTTTTTTATTTTCGTTTTTTTTTTTTTAAATTATTTAATTAATTATTTAATTAATTAAATAATTATTTTCACATAATTTTTTACAAAATTTTCCTATTGGTCCAAACTTGTATTTAGGCTCAAAAATACCTAAACTCAACTATTTTTCTCCAAAATTTCCAATTAATTAGTAAACATATTTTTACTAATTTCAAACCATTTTCCACTAATTTTTGAGCTTTACATAATTGTTTCATAATTTTCTTTGCTCAGGCTTAAGTAATTAGCTCAATATTACTTAATTACTTTATTATCACTTGTTGATAATTTTCTTAATTAAGACACTCCTTTATCTTCAAACTTTTGCCTTAACATTAGAATTTCCATGCCTCATGCATTATTTTATAATTTACAAGGGTATTTTCCATAATTTTTCTAAGTCATTTATGTCCCTTAGGGGCATTTTCGTCATTTGGCACTTTGGCCCTTAAATTCCCTAATTCAAATTTCGGGTATTACATTTCTCCCCGTTAAACAAAATTTCGCCCTCGAAATTTGTACCCATCCCACTATACTTTGTACTAACTAGACTCGTCCTTCTCGGAATCGAGCTATATGCGTCGGATCTTCAATTTGTCTGTCATTTGCTCCTGGTGATCGAGAATTCGCTTTGGTTTGACCATAAAGATATTGTCATATCGTACTTTGATATATAGTGTCTCCCGAGGCGCCCATACACCGCGGTCAACACCACAGATACCAAAATGTCTCCATGGCGCCCATACACCATGACAACACAAAATATCATACATGTCACCATGGCGCCCATACACCATGGCAACACAAGATACCTCCTACTCAATGACATGATCACGGTCGAAATATAGTAACGAGGAAACATGGAATACGTCACGAAGATGGTTCACGTATCATACGATTTAGTTGCACAATTAACACATAGTTAACGTACAGAGGAAAAATTCCTTAAGAGATGGTACCTTGGATTCTCTCTGGAAGTTCTTTGTTCATGGTATCGGTTAGCGCGTACATTCGGCCCGGGTTCTGCGGTCTTGACGCTGCAGCTTTCTCCGGACAGTACACACTGATGTGCCCCGGCTTTTGACACTTGAAACATATCAGCTTCCCATCGTGGCCGTACTTTGTGGATGATACTTCTGCATTTTGGACATGGTCGGGGTCCCGATGTTCTGGGTTATCTGCTGCCTAAATCGGGCTGGCCTCTTGCTTTCTCCTTGAGAGTCACTCCAGGGTGCTTCTCTCTTCCGTGAGGAATTTTCACGGTTGCCCTCGCTACGATTGGTATGGCTACTATTTTGATTCCGTAATATACGTAATTCCTTGAGTTGCGCTCGGTCCTTGCGAGATTCCCTTGCTTTGGCCATTTTAGAAAATTTCGAGATACCGGCCTTGCCCTTATGTCATATTTCAGCCCGGTTACGGTCGGTTAGCCTTCCGACTTTCATTCTTGTAGATTTTCGGGTATGATGAATACCGCGACAGGTTGGTAAAACAGGCGAAGTAGTCGTCGAATGACTCTTCAGCTCCTTGCTTGATCTGCGAAACTCTTCTTCCTTGATTACCGTATCGAGGAAGGAAAGTATTGTTCATTGAATTGCTCCAAGAACATCTCCCAAGTAACGAGGGCTCGTAAAGTTGTGGAAACACTCTTCCACCATCACGTGTGCGTCACCATCGAGTTTGTAAATTGCCGGTGAGCTTTCGGTTCCCAGGACATTCCATTACTTCAAAGATTTTATCTAAGCTCATCACCAATCTTCTGCCAACTCGTTCTTTCCATGAAAAGTAGGTGGCTTGAGCTTGCAAAACTGTGTGACCCATTGTTGTGTGGTACGCATGGCTCTCCCTCGTCGTGGAGGTGATTGGGACCTTTCTGATCCCTCCGATTCCTCATCGTGCCCGTCACTTTGCTCGTTTTCCTCTTCTTCATTATTATGCTCTTCCTCATTCTGTCGTCTTTCTAGTTGTCTCTCAGCTTCTCGGTCTTGTCGATTCTGTCTCTCCGAAGTGTATTGATGAGAGCCTGCTTGCTCTTGCAAGGTTCTCCTCATCTCCCGCATCTCATTCTCGCTCCGGTTGGTTTGGTTCGGATTTACCCGAGGTTGTCTACCTCGTCCTCCACCACGGCCTCTGCCTCGGCCTCTGGGAGCTCCGGCTCCTCTCGGATTTGTCATGTCTTGTTTTTTTTCCTTCATTAGGGAAACACTAGTTATACTCGGAGTACAACGATGATCATATCACAATTTCTATCGCACTTCATATCTATACTACTAACAAATAGACACCAGCAACATGTCCCTCGTTCGAATTTCGTTGGTTCGTTCTTCTTAGAAACAGTATGGGAAACGTATCGGAAGTTCCTCTACATGAGTCAAATCTGCATGTACTTATCTTTATTGGTCTCGGGGTTTCATCCGGCGTGGCCTATCATCGCATGTAAGCTCGATGCTAGGAAAGAATCACCGTCCAGCCACAACACTAGCGATTATCGAGTGCTCGAGGCGACGTCGAGTTGTCGAGATATCGGATCTATCGGAGGCGATATCGAGCTATCGAAGACTAATATCGAGCTATCGAGCTATCGGACACTGATATCAGAGCTATCAGAGCTATCGGAGAGTGATATCAGAGCTATCAGAAACTGATATCAGAATTATCAGAATTGATGTACCGACAGAAAGTGGTACACCGGTTCAGAATGGTATACCGGTTCAAACTAGTACACCGAAATGAGGTGGTACACCGACCTTGGGCTATATCAGTACTCATTTTCAAAATATGCTCTTTAAAAAGGCGTAGAGCCTAACTCCGTTACTCAAACCAATTGGCCAGGTAAGTGTCTATCATGGGAGCCTCACCGAGTTCACGGCGGCGATTGGCTTACCCACATAGACTAGCCTTGCCTTCGGCACCAATGGTTTGTATATAACATAGTTAGATCTATGCCGGGACAACTTGCTACGATACCAAATGTAACAACCCGACTTTTCTAAAGCGGTATAATTTTTTTCAAATATCATTTCAAAATGATCGAGTAGTGCACGGAGCGATTGAGTAAGCGATATGTATATTAAAATACCCATGGTAACATGTTTCTTTGTTTAAACAAATGATCTGAAGTGTTTCAAAAGAAATGACGAGAAGGAGTCTTGTTTGGGACTCCTAGGCGTCTTGCTTGCCCTCTCCTCGGTTCTCGGTCCACCCGACCACGAAGCTAAGTTAAGAGCCGAGGTCCATGCATCGAACCCTGGGTAACGGTTAACCTCATGATTACATACATCATATATGTACAATGAGACATTCATAGACTCTTGGCAACATTTACTATGGTCGGATATAGGGTATACATATTCGAGATATGTATGGCAATGACAATCTGATCGGATGACAGAGACAATCATACTGATCGGATGATAGACAATAGTACATCGGATGTACGGAGAATAGTACAGTCGGATGTACAGACAATAGTACAATCAAAGTACAGAGCAATAGTACAATCGGAGTACGCAGACAATAAGTACAATCTGAGTACGAGGCATGAATGAGACAATTGGCATGACGGACAATATACACATATGCATACAATAAACATCGAGTTAAAGTTACGACGCGAACGTACCTTCGTTGTGGTGAGACGGCACTTCCGTCGGAAATCGTACTTTTCTACGAAAAACGTAAAACGTAAAAACGTCCAACGGCACTTCGGCGTAACGGCGGCAGATTAGGATTTCGACGTCCTATAGGAGTAATATCACTTTCATTAGTGATTTGGCATTATAACTGGCATTTTAGGTAAAAATTACCATTTTGCCCTTCTACCCCTAATCGGCGGAATTTCGCCAGCACTTCGTTACTCTGACAAATTTTCTTCCCGAAATTTTGCCAGAACTTCAACGCATTTATGATTCTTGAAAATAAAGACTAAAATAGCCCTCCCATATGATACCCAATCATACTCAAAATTTAAAGGCTATTACTACCCCTAACCTTTAAAAGAGCTATAAAAACTACAACTTTTCGTGACTCGATCCCTACTATGTTTACACCTCTGCATATTATTTCAACGCAAACAAGGCTCTAAAACATTTGTAGGAATCTTGTCACCTACTTTCTAAATCTATCTAACAATTCTACTATCTTTCGAACTAAAAACTAAAGATCGAAAGACTTACAGTTGAAGACTTTAGGACAATTCGCAGGGCTTATTGCACAATTCCCCAGAGCTCCTTTCTCTTCTTTCTCGGCCAAAAATTTCGGCCAAGAGAAGGAAGAAAAGGTGTGAGAATTATGAAGGAGGGGGTATTTATAGGGTTTTGAAGGGACAAGGTGGGAATTTCCAAAATTGTTCACTTTATGCGGTCTGCAGATTTCCCCGATCGGTCCCCGTTTCGCGTAATCTCGGAAAATCTCAAAATTCTAAATCCATAGCTTTGAAGATCTTCTATTTCTCGTCAACAATATCTAATTTAACTTAAATTTCGGTCTCTTACGAGGTTCCAACAACGATCTGAAGTTCCTCGAAAACGTGTCCGCACGGTCCTAGGTTATGAAACTCGTTTTTAGAGACATCAATCTCTTCAGAAAAATTCACTGATTCCAAATATGTCCATATAAATTCAAACTCATTCCTAGATATTGAGTTAGAACGTTTTTTTTTTTAATTATTTAATTAATTATTTAATTAATTAAATAATTATTTTCACATAATTTTTACAAAATTTTCCTATTGGTCCAAACTTGTATTTAGGCTCAAAAATACCTAAACTCAACTATTTTTCTCCAAAATTTCCAATTAATTAGTAAACATATTTTTACTAATTTCAAACCATTTTCCACTAATTTTTGAGCTTTACATAATTGTTTCATAATTTTCTTTGCTCAGGCTTAAGTAATTAGCTCAATATTACTTAATTACTTTATTATCACTTGTTGATAATTTTCTTAATTAAGACACTCCTTTATCTTCAAACTTTTGCCTTAACATTAGAATTTCCATGCCTCATGCATTATTTTATAATTTACAAGGGTATTTTCCATAATTTTTCTAAGTCATTTATGTCCCTTAGGGGCATTTTCGTCATTTTGGCACTTTGGCCCTTAAATTCCCTAATTCAAATTTCGGGGTATTACAGCGTCATCCAAGCACCGACGGTCTCGTGCGGTGTCGGATGGTCATGTACCATCTACGTAGGCGATGAGATGGAGAGATTTGTGGTCCACTCCAAGCTCTTGAACCACCACTAGTGCAAAAAAGAGCTTTAAGACCGTCTCATTTAGACCGGATTATAGAGAATCCGGTCTAAAAAGTATGACCGGTGGCAATTTCGTAAATATAAAGAACTTTTTGGACCAGATTATAAAGGATCCGGTCTTAAAAGTATGACCGGTGGCAATTTCGTAAATATATAGTTCACTTTTAAGACCGGTTGTTTGAAACAGCCGGTCTTAAAAGTGTAAAAAAAAATGACCGGTGGCAATTTCGTAAATATATAGAACACTTTTAAGACCGGTTGTTTGAAACAGCCGGCCTTAAAAGTGTTTTATATATTTACGAAATTGCCACCGGTCATTTTTTTTACACTTTTAAGACTGGTTGTTTAAAACAACCGGTCTTAAAAGTGTAAAAAAAAAAAAACCAAATTCGCTAAACCTGTTAAGTCCGTGAGTTTGCTTTGTCTTCTTGGTGATATAACATTTGCTTAGTTATAGATTCAACGAGTGTCCCAAGAGCCTCACGGGTCAAATTCTCAGCAAGAATGTCATCATCTTCCTCTAACCTACTCGCAATCTTTGTAAGTCATCCCAAGAGCCACACAATCAAATTCTTAGCAACGTTGGCGATGAGATGCTTGGAGGGTTTTGCGATGGCGTCGACTCCAATCCTCAGCAACGGCGAAAGCGTACTACTTTGAGGATTCTGGACGACGACGGCTCCTTCCTCTTCGATCTATGGCTCCTTCCACGCCGCCTTCGCACAGATCCGGCTTGAAATCAAACCCAGATCTCTTCTTGCTTAAGTCTGTTTATTCCTACCTTGACCGCTTCGCTCGAGATCTAGACTTCGATTTTGGTTGCTTGAAGCTTTGCTAGCACCGACAAGAGGATCTTTGCTCGATTTGGTTGCTTTAAGCTTGTGATTTTTTTGTAGATCTGGACTTCAAATTCGATTTCCATGGTGAATGATTCTGTTTCTTGTTATTTTTTCTTATTTCTGGACTTTGTAATCATCTTTTTTGTTTTTCTTGTTGTTGTTTCTTCCAATCTTCTCTTGGTTCTTCGTCGTTGATGACGAATGAACATTCAAAATGTTGCTAGATCTGGTGATTTGGGACCAGTTGTTTCATTTGGAGTTTTTTTTTAAATTATTCTGAAACACTTTTAAGACCGGATATTTCAAAAGTTCGGTCTAGAACAATTTTTTTTAAGACTGGTCATTCATCCGGTCTTAACAAGTAACATATTTTTAATACCGCCTGGAACAAGACCGGTTCCAGATCCAGTCTTACGAGGCGTTTTTTGTATGGTCTTAAAAGGCTTTTTTGTACTAGTGCGCTCGTCTTTGCTTCGAGCTCATCCTCAAAGCTCTTGATCTTGACCACAAAGATAAGGTTAGTCAGTTGCCGTAAATCTGCCACTGGAAATCCAGGTTAGCCTCTGCCGCAAATCTGCTCCTTTCTGTCTCTTCGATCTGATCTGAGGTTCACCGACGTGAGAAACTACGTGATGGTCTCTGGTATTAGGAAAGGAAGGTCGTTGGAAATGGAGGTGAAATATGTTTCAGTGGTGGAGCTCTATCTGATTTGATCTGTTTCGTCGAGGTCCCAGAGCTCTCTCTCTCTCTCTCTCTCTAAAAATGTGGTGAGTGTGAGGATGGAGAAGGTCACTTGATCTATCTCTAGATCCGGCACGAAGTTGAATTTGATGCTAAAGAACAAACGACGTCTTGACCCGTCTATTTTGGGTTTTTTTTAAAAAAAAATAAAAAAGACTTAAGGCATCGTAATTCTACTTTACTATGTATCCCACATAGGCGTTCTCTTAAAAATGAACATAAAAATAGTTTAAAAACAAATGTTAAAAGCACTTTCTGTAGTAATGCATGCTTTAATGGATATATATTATGGTTATTCAACGGTCACATGCTTTATGTAAAAGACTAAAAGGCAATAATGTACTGTGTAACTAAGGTCAGAAGCACCGAGCTAGGCCAGGGGGACTGAGGTGTACGTTACACCAATATCCTTGTTTTGTGCTCTCTTGCATCATCAGATAACATATTAGATTATTAGGAAACAAGCTACGTGGCTATGATGGTGTTTTTTTTTTTTTTTGGTCAGAAGCTATGATGGTGTTCTAACAACACTAATCAACTCAAGAAATTCTTAGATGAACCGGATGCACCATATCATCCACTACCCAATAAAATTAAAACACATCGACCTCATTAAATCTTACATGGGGGGAGAGAGGGGAGATTGGAGAGACATTTTCAAATGATATAAATGAGAAAATAGAAGAGAAATTAAACACGTAGAATTTAATGAGATTAATGTAGTATTATTTTATTGGGTGGTGACAGATGACATAGTGCACCTAGTTCATGCAAGAATTTCTCAATTAACTCCTTATATATATTTTTATTTATAATTGTGGATATATATGATTACTGTACTTTATCAGCATCCCAATATTGTTTGATTACTAAACATTTATTAATGTCAAAGCCAACAAGAAAATCCATGTTGCCTCAACAACTTAATCACACACACATATATGTCCATATATAAACATCAACTTCATAAGTCAAAACGAATCTTAAAGTGCTTCTCGTGAAATTAACTAACACTTGATCATCAAACTAAACAATATTATATCCGTAACCAATATAAATTTTAATATTTTTAAGAATTTGAATCTCCTTTGAATCGGTCACTCTTTATGTGATGATTAATTCACACTTTAGTTTTTTTTTTTTCCTCCCAATATAAATTACTTCATATACATGAGTCCTTTAAGTTTAGCTTAAATGACAAGAATTAGTTAAACAATATGAACAGTAATAAATAGTTCAAACTCTTTTAATATGACGAAAGTATTATTTAATATAAACAATGTAGTACTACTAAGGAAATCGATTTTACTTCCCTAAAAAACGTTTGTTTTTCCAAAAGAGAAGTAAAAAATGAAGGCGGTGACATTTTTATAATTATGTGTGAAAATTTTGACATATTGGATGTCCCATTAACAAAAAGGGATGCTAAACGCTGTCCCATTAAACCTTCCCTTTCCCTTGCTACTTCTGCCCATTCACACCCCTCACTCCTTACTTCCAATTGGACACGAATGAGAAGTTAAGGTTCTTCTTATTTCGCAAACAATCAGAGAGATTAGCTCCATTCATGAAGTCGTACATGAGGTAGATGTGGTCACCGGAGATGCAAGCACTGATGAAACTTGCACTAGAAAACAATGACGTCTCTGCCTCTGAGAGTACATTGCCAAGAGAGAGTAGAATTGAAAAGGAGGAGGAATAACGCTTGGCGAGGAATTGGTGGTGGAACAAATTTCCTTAATTTGTACTCGTCGGCAAGCTCTTCCTTCACATGCCTAACCTCATCGGCTCCCATATTTGTCTTTCTGATCAGTATCATCTTCCTGAACATGATCGAATCCATCACACACTCTAAAAATTGCAGATTTGAATGTGAATTTTGCATTTTGAATTTGAATTTTACAGATTAGGTTAGTATTGGAGCTCAAATCTCTTTCAGTTTGAATTTGAATTCTTAGATCTGTAATTTCTCAAGACATTCGAAATTGCTATTTGATTGTTGTAGTTCATGGAGTAGAGTATGCTTTCGGAGCTCACAAGTACTTGACGAAGGAAATTTTTGAAGGTGAACCTAGACAGTGTGATAGATTGATGTTTAGGAAGATATGATGATATTGATCTGAAAGGTTTTTTTTAAAAACAAAAACAAAAAAAGCCTTATGTAACATCCCGTTTTCATAAGCAGTATAATTTTTTTTTTCAAACATCATTTGTAAACATCAGAGTAGAGCACCGGAGCGATTGAGTAACTGATATATATATTAAAATACCCACGGTAGCATGTCTTCTTTGTTTAAACAATGGTACAAGAGTGTTTCAAAAGTATAACGAAAGGAGTCTTCACTGGGACTCCTAAGCGTGCCGCTTGTCCTTCTCCTCGATTCTCGGTCCACCCGACCACGAAGCTAAGTTAAGAGCCGAGGTCCATGCATCGAACCCTGTGTAACGGTTAACCTCATGATTACATACATCATATATGTACAATGAGACATTCTTAGACTTTTGGCAACATTTACTATGGTCGGACATAGGGTATACAAATCGAGATATGTATAGCAATAACAATACTGATCGGATGACAGAGACAATCATACAATCGGATGATAGACAAGATACGATCGGAGTACGAGAAAATAGTACAGTCGGATGTACGAGACAATAGTACTGATCAAAGTACAGAACAATAGTACAATCGAGTACGCACAATAGTACAATCGAGTACATACAATAGTACAATCGGAGTACGAGGCATGACAGACAATAGGCATGACAGAACAACAAGATACGATCAGTACATGCATGTGAGATAATTGGCATGATGAAGAACAAGATGCTGATCAGAGTACAGGCATGACAGACAATTGGCATGATGAGAACAACGAGACGGTCAAAGTACATGCATGATGAGACAATTGGCATGACAGGACAATATACACATATGCATACAATAAACATCGAGTTAAGGTTACGATGCGAACGTACCTTCGTTGTGATCGTCGGTATTCGTCGGAATATGGTACGACAGTAGGTCAGAACGTAATCAGGGATATCCTATTAACATAACAATGTACTTGTTAAGGATCTATCATTACGACGGACATTTTTAGTCAAAATGACCATTTTACCCCTGACCCCCTAATTGGCGGAATTTCGCCAGCACTTCGTTACTTTGGCCCTACTTTTCCAAAATTTTGACATAGCTCCTACTCCAAATCATTTTCGAAATATAAATCATATTAATTAATGATCATAACAGGCATTTTAGGTAAAAATTACCATTTTGCCCCTACCCTTACTAGTCGGCGGAATTTCGCCAGAGCTTCGCTATTTTAACTCTAATCTTCCAAAATTTTGCCAGAACTTCGACCCCACCAAGATTTTCGAAATAATGACTAAAATACCCCTAACATATGATATCTAATCATACTTGGAAGATTAAAGACTAAACTAGCATTTCTACCCTATCTACCGAAAGAACTACGAAAGCTTAGGTACCGAAAAACTTACCCAGAGCTTCGCTACAGATTTTCTCCAGAGCTCCTCTCTCTAGATTTCGGTCTTGCCTCTTAGAATTGTGAGAAAATGAAGAGGATTCAAGGCCTATTTATAGGGGAAAAAAGTGCCAAATTGTGTAATTTTCCCTTTCCAACTTTGTAATTTTCCTCATTTTTAACCATAGAAAAATTAGGGTTTTGGTGGATGATTTGTGGCCATGCAAAGCAAAATTTCGTTCAGCCCTTATGAGTCACCAACTTGTGTGACAAGTTGGTATATTCTAGAAGCATTTATACCCCGATCGGTACCCGATTCGCGTAATTCCGGATAATTGTGAGAAAATGAAGAGGATTCAAGGCCTATTTATAGGGGAAAAAAGTGCCAAATTGTGTAATTTTCCCTTTCCAACTTTGTAATTTTCCCCTCATTTTTAACCATAGAAAAATTAGGGTTTTGGTGGATGATTTGTGGCCATGCAAAGCAAAATTTCGTTCAGCCCTTATGAGTCACCAACTTGTGTGACAAGTTGGTATATTCTAGAAGCATTTATACCCCGATCGGTACCCGATTCGCGTAATTCCGGAAAAACCTCAAAATTCTGGATTTACAACTTTGAAGACATATTCTCACTTAGAAGAAATGTCCAAGTTAACCTAAATTTTGATTCCATATAGGGCTCCAACTGTCAGTCTGAAGTTCCTCGAAAAACGTGTCCGTACGGGTCCGGTTACGAAACGCGTTTTCGGAATCATCAACTTCTGGACAAAAATTCACTGATTCCAAATATGTCCAGATAATTTCAAACTCATTTCTAGATGTTGAGTTAGAATTTATTTTCTTCAGATCCAAAAATGTGTCTATCTACATTTTTCTCTATTTCGTCTTATTAGGAAAATGCGCTAACGGCTTCAGAATTAACTTCCGGAATAGTCTAACGGAAGATAAAAACTCACTGATCAATATTTTACCTTGACTTTGGAAATCTCATTCCTAGATCTCTAGATAGGATCCGTTTCCTATATATTGTGTTACTATTCACTATATTTAATTATAATATATAATATTACAAGTTGATATAATATCTATATATTATGTTTTCATTATTATCTTCATTTTGCTTGCACAATTTCGGTCAAACAATCTGATCCTTTTCTTTAATTTTCGTTTTTATTAATTATTTAATTAATTAATATTATATAAAATAATTATTTAATAATTATTTTTATATAATTTTTTACAAAATTTTCCTATTGGTCCATTCTTGTATTTAGGCTTAAAAATACCTAAACTCATCCATTTTCCTCAAAAATTTCCAACTAATTAGCAAATATGTTTTTACTAATTCTTGACCAAAAACCACTAATTTTAGGGTTTTACATAATTATCTCTGAATTTCCTTTGCTTATGCTTAAGTAATTAGCCAATAATTTCCTAATTACTTTCTTATCAATAGTTGATAATTTTCTTATTTATAAATACTCATTACCTCACAACTTTTATACTGACATTAGTGTTTTATGCCTCACGCATTATATTAATATTCACGGGGCATTATGGTCTTTTCAATACTTTTTGAGTATTTTCCTTCAATTTCTCCAAGTTTGTAACTTAATAAATTACCTAAATTAGGGACAATATCCTTCCCTATTTCAAATAGATATATACTTGCCTCTTTTATAGCTTTCACGGGGTATTTATCACCTATAATGTATTTAGGGACCTATTTGTAAATTTTCAATTGTTTTAGGGACCTATTTACAAATTATCTAATTTCAAGAGAAATTACCCTGACAACAAGGTAAACTCAATACAAGGTGTTTGAGACCTCATATTCACCTATTTTCAATAGGTACATTTCCCAATTTTTGATATTTACCCTAAGTGTGATTTTTAGGGTATTACACCTTATGGCATTTGTTTTATAAAAGAGATGTCGTAAGTCTCTTACGACGTCCTTTTTTATACAAAAATTGTTTTCAGACTTTACTACGTTTCTCACATAGGTGTCCTCTGAAAAAGGTCGTAGAAATGGCATAAAAACGGATGATTATATTCATAATTCTTCTATTTAAAAACTGGAAACATTTTTCAGTTTTTAAATTACACAATATTTTTCCAATATAGAATAATGTACAAATTTTCTCAATTGATGGACGTGTTCAAATAAAATAGAAATTCAAACAAACTGAAATAATTAATTTTGAAGTTAAAAAAAATAGATATTTTATAATGATCATAAAAAATATCATAAATATTATGTATAACGAAAAAATTTATTTAGTAAAATGATAATATTTTATTTTGAGTGCCAAAGAGAATAATCTAAAATTTCATCAACGTTACAATCAATTTCTTTTATTAAAATATTTTTTAAGTACTGAAAAATCACATGATATATTTCCCCCCTCTCCAAATCTACTATAGCCTAAAGCCTAAAAGTTATTCCATATTATCATTAATGGAAGCCTAAAAATCAATTTATAAGAAATATTTATATAAAATAAAATAATATATATATTTACTGGACAGTTTCAAATGGACAGGGCGGCATACTTTGCCTAATGTCTGACCCTACCCACAAAAATGCTTAGCCCGAGAATGTGCCCAAGGACGGATCTTTTAAGGGACAAGTGGGGGCCATCCCCCCCCCAAAAAAAAATTGTTTAGAATTTTTCTTAATTTTTTTTTAATATAATATAAAATTAAATTTTTGGCCCCCCAATTTTCCCCCTCTTTTTATATCTTTGGGGCTTATAATTCAAGTTGTGTTCTATGTGGAGTCTTATATGATTTATGTTAATCTTGTCATTTTTTTCTATATTTTATTCTAATTACCTGAAATTTTTAGCTTATTAGTGAAATTTACTTTTGTGGTGTATTCTTTAGTATGCTTTTACCCATTTTACACTACACATGTGGATGAAGTTTATTGATTTTTCATTCTAAACCTCAACCTCTTACCTTCCAATGTTGTGGTGCTCAATTACATGAAGTCTATGGTTGAACCAAAGATTCACAATCACATAAATTAAAGCCTATTGCTTTCCAATGTTTGTGGTGTATTTTTTTATATTATTTTCTTTTTTTGTTTATATTCTTTTATTTTTTAATGCATATAAAACTTTCCTTTTAAAAAAAGAAATTTCGGGGCACTGTCCCCGAACCCCCGAATCCCCCCACCACTATTTGGCCCTCCCAATTTTTTGTCCCAAGCTCCGCCCCTGAATGTGCCCATTATATTTATGCAATTGGTCAACTCTAAACATAAAGGTAATTTAACTAAATACAGAATGAACAAGAAGTTGTTCGCGTCCTTCAATTTGACAGAAAAGCCACGTATATTGAAGCGTATAATATTGTTTTTGTTTTTCAATAATGCTACAAATTCAACCTTTTATTTGCCATCCCATGATATATTGCATTACATGCATACAAAAGACAAAAGTGGCTCTTGTCTTCTTGCTTATGTAAATAAAAAGCCACTAACTCAGTCTTTTCTTTTGATCATTGTGTAAGCATTGACTTTTAAGTTACTACATTAAATTTAAGTGAATCCAAACAGGCCCGGTCTATTGCATCAATAAATATATTATTACAAATTTAAATGAAACTTAACTCTAAAAATATGAAGGCCTAATTTTTTTTTTTAAAAAAAACTATCTTAATATATTTGATATTCAGTTTCTTGGCCCCTGAATCCAGAGTGTCATTCTTTTTCGCCACTTGGAATGTTTCCGCTCCCTCCTTCTCTCCAAAGAATAACATTCTCAATTTAAGTCACAAAATATATCAAAAGTACTGAAAAACGAAATACCCAAAAACAAAATTACAATTTCCCTTTACCAAAATTTATAATAATGCACCCTAGTATCTTAACATTTGGTGCATTATATTGTTTTTCTAATTTTAACTTAAAGTAAAATGAAAATGCTTACCCCGTGGCCAGCCTTCTACTGCTTTATGCGCTGACAGTAGGGCGAATGATTAGTCTCATGGCTATCGGCTGTGGGGATACCTTACGTAAGAAAAAAAAATGAAAATGCTTACTTAAACAAGGTCTCGAGATCGAGCCTTATGAATGCAAAAAAGCTCTGCTAGGAGACTCTCCCACCATAGTCAGGTGCGCGACGCGGGTCGGATCCGGATTAGTCAGGGTGAAGTTCTGGTGAACCAGGTGGGCAACCCAAAAAAAACACTTGTGAACTAAAATTAGCAATTTTCTGACTCTAATTTCTTCCTTTTTGTTATTTTCAGAAATGGAGAGAAAAAGAAGAAAGAAATTAAAAATTATAAGTTGGAGAGTAGCTGGATTTGGCTGGAAGACCTACTCCCGCAAGAAGCCGTTCACAATCTTCACGCTGGGCTGAATCACCTCCCTCTCCCAAATATCTGACCACCGTTCGCCGCGGCCGCCATTCTTTCCCAACTTCACCCTGAACACCTCCGTCGCATCCACCCTCTGTAGGTCCCACCCGGACTCTCTTAGCCGCAAGATTTTCTCTAACTGTTTTCTCACTAGCCGATACGTGTTGTCCTTTATCGCCCTCACCGCCTCTTCGTATGCACCCTTCCGTACACGTTCCTCTTCGCTCGTACACTCCTCCGCTGTCAGCCCGCCCGGAGGCGGGTATCTCTTGAAATACCGGTCGAACTCCGGCACGCCTATGGCTTTTCTCAACCCGGTCCGATTCTCCGAGTCAACCTCTAAATCGTCCTTGTCCGGGTCGAAGAACTCGGCCAACTCTTCCACCATTCCCGAGTCGAGCATGTCGTCGACTCGCTTCATTAAGTAATCGGACAACACAGGAAATGACACGTCCACCCACAAGAAGCAGCACTCGTATCTCAACTCCGACGAGATCAAACTCGACGACAACGACCCGTCAAATACATTTATCTCCGGGTCGAATCGGTCGGCGAGCAGAGCGTGAACGAACGAGTTAGACCCACCAACGACAATGGGAAGCTTTCCCCTGGAGGTAATATCGGAGATGACAGAGCCAGCGCGTGAACGGAAATCTAAAGGCTTGAACTCTCCGTTCTCCGGGTGGACGTCGCCGAGGAGATGATGAGGGACGGCGTTGCGCTCGTGAATGGGGATCTTGTTGGTGGTGATATCGAGGCCTCTGTAGACTTGCATTTTATCTGAATTGATGATTTCGGAGAAGGGGAAACGGGTTGCGAGGTCAATGGAGAGGCTGGACTTGCCGGCGCCAGTGGCTCCCATGATGACAATCACCTTCTCTTTAGGGTATTTGCGGCTGACGAAGATTGGGGCGGAATCCATTCGGGGCCAGCGGTTTGTTTTTGCAGAGGAACAAAACAGAGTAAGGGATGATGAATGGTGAAAGTGAATGGAGGAGCAATGGTGGGAACAATGAGCAGGGAAGGAAGGGAGTCTCATAAGGAAGAAGAAGAAGAAGAACGTTGGAGGTGAGGGGAGAGAGAGAAAGGGTGTGTTGGTGTGGGTGGAGCAGAGTGAGAGTGTGTGTGAGAGAGTGCTGAGGTGAGGTTGGGTTTTGATGGCGTTAGAGAAATGGCGTGAGAGCAAGGATGGGCAGCTGGAAAATGGAAACGCAAAATGGCATTGTGTTGCCCCAGAATTAATGCCAAATTGCAGAAGAAGCCCCCAAAAATGGCTGTCTGTGATCTTTTCTCGGTTCTGCTTCTTACAAGTTTAAGCTTCTTGCTCCTCCCTCTCCCTCTCTGTTTTCTGCTTGCACAGGACATGAATTAGTTTGTGAAGGCTGATGCTACCCAACACACACTCATATAGAACTCGTAGTATTCGAATTTTTATCTTTGATCCACCAAGTGCATCTATAATTTATAAGAAATCGAAATGAGAAATAGGACTTCTATATAGATTTGGCTTAGGTTCGCTGCGCTGCCTGGAATTGATTGGGCCGTTTTGGCGTAGTTTCACCCCTATCCCTTTTTTGTTTTTGTTTTTTTTTTTAAATTTCAGGCACTGAATAAAAAGATAATTTAGGATATTTAATGGTACTGAAAAAAAAATCTTTAAGATGTTGAAAAATTATTTTAGAATCGTAAAAAAATATTTGAAGGTACTAACTAGTATTAAAAGATACTTCATGATACTAAAAAAATAATTCAAAATCTTGAAAAAATATTTTAGGATGTTAAAAAATATTTTGGGATCATAGAAAAATATTTCAGGTACTAATTGGTATTAAAAGGATACTTTAAAATATTGACCGATACTAAAAAATAATTCATGATCTTAAAAATTATTTTAGTATCTTAAAACATATTTTTAATAGCAGTCAGTACCTAAATTTTTTTCAAGATCCAAAATAATTTTGTTAGGATTAAGTTGCAGATTTGCCAACGAAATATTACCCGATGAACATTTGACACAAAAAACAATTGAGGGTACCAAAATTACCAATAAAGAATTAAAAATTGAAAAAAAATACCAAATAACTATTAAAAAAAACAACTATCACAATTACGTTAAAATATGAGACATTGGCATAAGACGGTGGCGGAGACGCTGGAAAAAAGAGCGGTTAAGCCTTCTTGTTGGATAAGGCAAACACCAACAGAGATGAGACCTATACGAGCAGGCGCTGTGGACTGTTAGATTTGGTTTCAGTGCGCGATTCTCGCCCTGAAGCTGCATACGACGGACGTTGATGAGTTCAAGAGGGTGAGTGAAACACCCAACAATAATGGAAGCTTTGGAGACGCCAACGTCACTGACACTATCACAGTCAATGGAAGACAGAGACACCAAGACAGTGACGGTGTAATAGTTCGTTGGCCAATTTACACCTTATTGTATTTTTTTTCACTTTTTAATTGTTGATTGATAATTTTGGTACCTTCAATTGTTTTTTTGTACCAGATGCTCATCAGGTAATAGTTCGTTGGCAAATTAGCACCTTAATCCATTTTTTTAAGATCATGGATTATTTTTTCAATATACTGAAATATCCTTTTAGTACCGGTCAACACCCTCAAATATTTTTTTAAAATCCTAAAATAATTATTCAAGAGCATGAAGAATTGTTTCAGTATCCTAAATTATGTGCCTGAAACTTAAAAAACAAAAAAACAAGGATAGAGGTGAAACTGCGCCAAAACGGACAGTTTCATGCCGTGGTCGGCAGCGGACCTAAACCAAATCCCTTCTATATGGGAGCTAACGGTCACGGGGATATGGAAGCGAAATTAAAGAAATCAAATGTGAATGGGAGAAAAAGAAATGAATAAAAGTGGAGGCTAGGCGACTACTTGAGATTTTCGGGGCATTATTATTAGTGGGTGGGAAAAAGAAATAAAAAAAAAAAAACTGCACATGATAATTCTGGATAATAGTGTATTGTTTGAAGGGAAAAATGAAAGACTGGAATTAAATAAGAAATTGCATACTTTGTTGATTCATCCTTCTATCGTCCTCCAATCACTCAAATTCCATTTCACATCATGTATCTCTCCCTCGTACCAATTCTTATAGGGTAAAGGAGTAAAAATACACATGTATTTTATCTCTAGGAGCGCCCACCACCATATGCTTTTTTGGGAGCAAAAATACACACGTGATTACCATTTTGAAGCAAAAGTCACATCGCACCGTTATGTTACTGTTCACTTCAGCTCTTTCTCTCTCCTCACAGTGAACAGTAACATAACGGTGGGATGTGACTTTTGCTCCAAAATAGTAATCAAGTGTGTATTTTTGCTCCCAAAAAAAACATATGGTGTTGGGCACTTCCGGGGGTAAAGCACATGTATATTTTTACTCCTTTACCCATTCTTATATTAAGTTTGTTCATTTTCACCAAATTATCTTGTTAACATTCAAATCTGGACTCAAAAAATGTAGGAATTGGCCGCAAAATAAAATGATAGACTCAAAATACAAAATTAATAATTAAAAAAAACGAGGCGGTTATGAAAAATGGATAATGAGAAAGATAATTACACTATATTTTGTAAATTAATAATAGTGGAGGTAGGTACAAAGTATTTAGTAAATATTTAATTAAATATTTTGATTATTCTCTTAGAGATCTAAATGATTTTTTTATATAATAACACATTAATAAATACTTGCCCTCACGCACGCCTGGGCTTGTTTTTTAAATAATAGTAAAAATATGAATTAATTTTGCATCCAATTATACGAAAATAAATTTTAATCTTTATATATATGCACAACAAAAGAATAATAAAACTATACAGATTATTCTACATTTGAACTTTGAAGTAAAATGCACTGCAATTATATGAGCATTCTATTTATAATAATCGTTATTATTATCAACGATGCATTATTTATTATCTTTTATTTTAATTTTTTTTAATGATTCTGATTCATCAATGCAATTTTTTTTGGTCAAAACAAAGGAATACCTTAATCAAGTATCAACCTTACTAGTTGGTCACATGCTCGCTATACTGCATGTATAGTTTTTTTTTTGGATGCTAATACTTGAAATAATTTAATTAATTTAGTACTATAATAACAAACTTGGAATCCTTCGACAGTGGGACTAAAAATAGTCAAACAAATTTAATATCATGATCTAATCTAGACAAGAATTATTATTTTTTATATATTGACTTCTGGAAAAGCTATTTTAGCTTGAATTCTTAACAAGGATATCTTAAATGTGAAAAATGAGTTTTATGTATCCCACAAAATTTAACAATAAATCGTACTCCCTCCGGTCCTAATTATAAGAGCAAATTTTAGAGTTGGTTTTGGTCCTAATTATAAGAGCAAGTTTTAACTTTTGTCATTTTTTTCCTATGATACCCCTATTTATACTTTCTCAATAATAATTTAATAATACACCTATATATTTTATAAAGTAAATAATTTTTGCAACTCATTAATGTCATATACACCTAAATTATACTTTTTTATATAAAATAATTTTGAGCAATTTTTGTCATATTTTTATCATATTACCCCTACTAATACTTCTTCCACAATAATTAATTTACAACACGTTTATATTCTACCAAGTGAGAGATTCTACCTTATTTTTTATTTTTGAATAAAATAATTTTAATATTCCCTTAAAAAAACAATGACAGATTTTTGCAAAAAAAATAATAATAATAATAATTATGAGAGACAATCTCCATGACATCCAAAAAGCTTTCCCATAACAGTACGGTATTGAATGTCATATCTGGAAAATACATAAAATTAACTAGGACTGGAGGGAGTATCATTCTAAATCTTAGGTGAGGGTATTTTAAGAAAATGTATATAATTAACTAATTTAACTATCCTCATTAATCCCTCCAAATTCTGATAATTTGCTCCTATAATTAGGACCGGAGGAAGTATTACTTATTACTTGAAAGGCGTGAAATTTGTTAAAAATGATTTGATCGTTAAAACTGGCTAAATAGAACTCCTAATCTAATTCTTGATGTAAAACCTAATTATTTGATTTGGAGAGGTTTTTTTGTCAAAAATTTGGAGAGATCAAAAAAAATAAATAAATTAATTATGTATAACATATGTGACATGATCTTTCTAAAATATTTATATGTAACCATAACATTAAATTATATACCAGTTTATGAGTTAGGCAAATTATTATGGAAAATGAATAATATAAAAGATAAAATGAAGAAAGGCCTTATATTTAAAACAAAATTCACTCCCAAACTAAATCTTACATTTAGGAACAGAGGAATACTTGATAATTACGAGTATTAATTACTTGGTTAAAGTATACTTTTAGTCCTTTGAGTTTATATGAAGTTTCATTTTAGCCATTTAAATTTAAAAAGTGTATTTTTAGTCCTTAAAACTTGTAAGAGTGATATTAATTTCAATTCCTCCTCCAGTGGGAGAGGGGTGTCTCCTTTGATCATTCTCTCTATTTTCTCTTCATTTAGTATATCGATCAAGTTTTAATGGTTAAAATTTATTCTATTTGCCATGGTAGATTTTTATTAGATTTAATGTTATAATAATATTTGTATATAGTATTAAATCTCAACCATTAAAATTTGATCTAATGGTGGATACACTAAATGGAGAAGAAATTGAGAGAGTGATCAATGGAAATATTTGGGAGTCTGAGAATAAATTGTGAAGGGTTGTACTTGTTATAAATTTTATATTAATATTCTTTGATGCAGAAAATATGGGTGAAAGTGTAAATTTATTAATGAATAATTTCGTTATGAGCACCCATAAGACTTAATTATTTTCAAGTGTAAAAATAGACAAATAATTTATTTGGTAGCAGATATAGCAATTGACTTAACTTTGGTTACTTTTTGCACCATGGGTTCCATCGGTCTTCTCTCTCTTATTTTAATATTTTTTTTAATGGGAAAATATTACTTAGACTCCATGAAAACAGTTTCATTTTAGTTAACCCCAAAAGATTCTGAAATTTCGCTGTGCCCATTAGGTCAAAATGAAATTAATTTTTTTTGTAGTGAAAAGACAATAACGCATTTACTTTATTTATTTTTTTCATAAGACAATTTATAAGATAAATATGGGTATTTTTCAGACAAATAAAAACATTTAGAAGAAAAATAAAGGGATTCAAAAGAAACCAATGAGTTAATAAGAACATTTTGGTCATTCACAAGAGAAATAAGAGAATTTACAAAACAAATAAAGGTATTCACAAGATAAAAAAATGCATTTACGTGACAAATAAAAAGATTTAAAAGAATCTAGGAAATTAAAAAATTTCTTACAAATCAAATGTAGGCATTATTTATCATATAAATGATCCTACAAGAAAATAAAATAGAAGCATTATTGTCTTGTCATTGAAAAACTTTAATTTCATTTTAACCTAAAGATGGCAATGAAATTTCAAAATCTGCACGAGGTTAACTAAAATGAAATTATTTCTATGGGTCTAAGTGATATTTTTCCATTAAAGAATATTAAAATAATATAGAGAGAAGACCGGTGAGACCTATAATATAAAAAATAACAGAACGATGTTGTTATAATTATTTATGTCTATTTTTACTCTAAAAAAAATAGTTAAATCTTATAGATGGCCATTACGAAGTGATTATTTAATAAATTTACACACTCAACGAAAATATCAAGGTGTTTTCTTCTTTTAAGTGCGTGTGAAAAAAATTCGGTGGTCACAAGTAAACGGTCAAAGGTATCAAAGTTCAAAAATGCAACAAAATCAACTCCATGGACTTGACATTTGTGAGGCGATTATGTTACGTCCACATCCAAAGCATCCATTTTATCTTTTCCCAAAAACAAAAAAAGGTCTCCTCATACATTTACTAATTCTTTGAATTAATCGTGATTATTATTATTATTATTAGAGTTAATCACGATTTTAGTCTCACAGCGCTTGATCATTATTTGAAAAAAAAAAAAAAATCCATATCTTCAACTAAAATATATACAAACCCTTATTTTTTTGGGCTAGTATAAAAGTTTTTATTGTTATTGTTAATTATATAAAATAATAAAAAATTTAGTTAGCATATTTTTTTTTATAACCGTACCATGTGGAATTTTGTGTCGATTATATTACCAATAAAAAATATTTTAATACTATTACTTAGTTGAAATGTAGAAGAAAATTTTCAGGTTGCTGATCAGTTGAGAGTGAAAGGGAAAGAAAAATGGTGTTCATATTTTTCTTACCTTTTGACATATTCAAGAAAATTGAACTTTTATCCTTTTTAATTATTAGATAATAATTATTTTTAATTGTTGTTAAATTTATTTTTTATACTATTATTATTTATTACGGATGTGGTTAATATTAGCTCAATAAACATAATTGAGATTAATAAATTAAAATTTTCATGATTATATATATGTGTGTGTGTCATAGAATTTTTTGACATGGCAAGAAAGAAAAAAGTATTTTGGCAAGAAAATATTTTAGTAAAGTGTTTTTTTTTTGTATCTCACCCGATTCACCGAAACCTTCAGTTCTGACTAATCCGGATTTCGTTTCGCGTTGGGTCCATCCCACGTCCTGAATCAAAGATATGGTGGTGGGAGAGCAAGTCTCTTTCCACATATTCCCCAATAGATGTTGGTTTTTTTTTTTTTTGCTAAAAAAAAAGTTTTGGAGGGGTTCGACATCAGTCCCCCACTAAGGTCAGGGCACGGCCCCGGGCTCTATGAGCACTTACTGAGGACTTACGAGATCGCCTATCAAAGGAGTCCCAGCGACGGTAGAGGGGATCGAACCCACGACCCAAGGGCCTAATCCTAGACCCCTTACCATAGATGTTGGTTTTAGCAAAGTGTTATAATAGAGTAAGTTTTTTTTTGATATGAAATAGAGTAAGTTGCTATAACCGCACGGCGCCCACAATCAACGGTAATCATATTAAGTTTGGGCCCATCGTGATAGATCCGGACTCATCATTTTAAGTTTTTTCTTTTTGGTACAATAAGTTTTAAATATTCTATTCATTTTATAAGGGCGGTAAGATGACAAAATTTACAATGATAAAACTTCAGAAAATTAAATTATTCAAAGGGTATTCATTTTCACACGAGTCATTATCACAAAAAAGGGTTGTTACACCGCCTCGTTTAGATCAGAGTATTGAGGCTCCAGTCTAAAAAGTATGACCAGTGATCCTTTCGTAAATATCAAGAATTTTTTGGATCGGATCCTTTAATCATAAGTCTAAAATATATCATCTAGACCGGTTTCATAAACAAATGGGCTATTTCTGATAAGTGAAGTTATGATCTCGAGACTTGTGTTTATATAGTCTATATTTCTAAGTTGAATTCTGTAGGAAATTAGAGAATTTAAGTGCCAAAATGTCAAAATGACGAAAATGCCCCTTTGGGACATAAATGACTTAGAAAATTGTGGAAAATCCTAAAAGGCAGTAAAATAATTATTAAAATTGAGAGAGTATATTATCTCTAATTGTGGTAATTTAAAAAATTATAAACTTTGAAAAATTGTGAAGGAATGTTCAAAAAGTATTGAAATGACCGAAATACCCCCGTAAATGCTAATGTAATGAATGAGACATGAAAACACAAATGTCAGTGCAAAAGTTATGAGGTAATGAGTCATTCTAATTAAGAAAATTATCAACTATTGATAAGAAAGTAATTAAGTAATTATTGGCTAATTACTTAAGCATAAGCAAAGGAAATTCAAGAATAATTGTGTAAAACTCTAAAATTAGTGATTAATGGCTAAAAATTAGTAAAAATATATTTGCTAATAAATTGGAGAATATTGAGAAAAATAAGTGAGATTAGGTATTTTTGAGCTTAAATACAAGAATGGACCAATAAGGGAATTTTGTGAAATTTTTAAGAAAATTGAAATATATAATTAATTAAATAATTAATTAATTAAAATAAATAAATATTAAATAATAATATTTAAGGGCCAGCCGAATTATTGGGAAAAAATGAAGATAAGAATGAAGAGAAAATATCAAGATTTTTTGGTTACAACTTGTATTATTTTAATATATAATTAATTAAAGTGAATAGTAAAAAATAAATAGGAAACGGATCATATCTAGAGAACCAGGAATAGGTTTTCCAAAGTCAAGGTAAAATATTGATCAGTAGATTTTTATCTTCAAGTAGACTTTTCCGGAAGTTCATTTCGAAGCCGATAGAGCATTTTCCTAATAAGACGAAATAGGGAAAAATGCAGATAGGCACATTTTAGGATTGAAGGAAATAAATTCTAACTCAACATCTGGAGATGAGTTTGAAATTATCTGGACATATTTGGAATCAGTGAATTTTTGTCCAGAGGTTGATGATTCCGGAAATTCGTTTAAGTAGCAACACGTTTTTAGTAAAACTTCCGTCAGGCCGGAGAAGATCTAGACAGAGTTAAAAAGTTAGTTAGACCAGACATTTCTAATGAGGAATGAATTGTCTTGGAATTTTCTAATCCAGAATTTTGAGATTTTCCGAGATTTCGCGAATCAGACACCGATCGGAGAAATTCTATCGGACCGGGCATAAAGTAACCATGAGTCACCACATTGGACCATTCATTTGCTGCCACCTCAGCCCCCTATGTCGACCAAGAGCTCAAATGGACAAGATTTTGCCTTCTTGAACAAGTTGGATCCAAGGGCTAAAATCAAATTGGAAAATTCCCTTTATGTCCCTTGAAATTTCTATAAATAGGCATGAGGTGCTCTTCATTTTTCACACCATTTTGAAGAGCTTGGCCGAAATATAGAGAGAGAGAAGAGAGAAGGAGGAGCCCGGGGAATTCTGAAGCGAAGCTCTATGTAAGTTTTTCGGTACCGAGCTTTAAGCTTTCGTAGTTCTTTCAATAGTTAGAGTAGTAATGTTAGATTAGTATTGAATCTTTCGAGTATGATTAGATATCATATGATAGGGGTATTTTAAGGGAGAATTTCGAAAATCATGGTGGGGTCAAAGTTCTGGAAAAATTTTGGAAAGTCGGAGTCAAAGTAGCGAAGCGCTGGCAAAAATACGGCGATTAGGGGAATAGGGGCAAAATGGTAATTTTTACCTAAAATTCCTGTTATGATGTCAAATATTGATAAATGCGATGTTATCATTATAGGATATCAGTAATCTTGATCTGCTGTCGTTACGCTGTCCGACGTGCATTGTCAACCCATTGTTTCGTCACACGGTGCGATTCCGTCAAAACGTACCAGAAATACCGTAAATCGTCAACGGAGGTACGGACGCGTACTGTAACACTAATCCTGTGCTGCTTAAATGCATATATGTGATAGATACGTTCGTAGACCGATATACAGACAGTTTTACACGGGTTATAATAATAATAATGCTGTTATGTTTTCTTAGCGCTGAGGACACGAGTGGATATCGTGGCACTGGTTTATGTGCAGGATGTTGTTGTTATTGTTTACCTTATGAGGCTTTGCATATTGCTCTGTTCTTATGTTCTGTCGTCATATTGATCATGCATCTGTTGTATGCTTATGTATTGATATACTGTTGTATTGTCTAGAATATCTTGTCGTATCTTGTGTTGTTTGGGCATAAGGTTAACCGTTACCTGAGATCCAATGTGGTAAATTGGATCTCAGCTATAGCTTTAGGGTCTGGAGGACCGAGAATTGGAGACTGGGGAAAACAGCAGGAGTAGACGATCAGCCTAGGATATCTTTACCGCTTTCCGTATTTTATATTCGAACACTAGAATGACTGTAATCATTAATATGTTACACTATGGTTACTGTTTGAATGCAAGTCAGTTACTCTTTTGCTCCAATGCTCTACTCTGATTGAAAAGAAAAATTTCACTTTAGAAAACGGGATGTTACACGATTGGACGTAAATAGTATCCAATCCAAAATATAAGAAAAAAGTTTAAATAAAATTTTTATTACTTTTAAGACCGGATTTTAATATATAATGGTCTAAATGTTAAACTTGTAAGACCGGCGTTTAAGAAAACCGGTCTCAAGTTTTTTTTAAAAAAATTGAATCTTGATTATTTTTAAGAGTAAACTTTTACGACGTAAATAGTAGCCGGTCCAAAATATAAGAAAAAAAAATTAAATAAATAATTAATTACTTTTAAGACTAGAGGTTAATACGGACTGGTCTTAAAGTTTATATTTTAAGACCTGATTCTAAAATTATACGGTCTTAAAAGTACTAGCACCAAAAAGTCACTATATCTTCTCTTTTTCACACTGAAACCTGAAGTTGCTCTTTCTGAACCTCTCTTCCTTGCCCATCACCACTAGCCTCTATTACTCTCTCATTCGCTCAAGCATTCCTCTGTTAAGATCGATCGGCTAGGATTTACATTAGTTGATATCAATAATAGAGTTGTGGAGATGGACCTTTTATTATGGCAGACCATGCAAAACAACTATTCTATATCACCGATCAGGAAAATAAAATGTGGTCTGTAGCTCTCTTAAGGAAAAAGTTTCATTGATATGGATGGAGAAATTCATTCCAATCATGATCTTCTTGAGACAACTCTTTCTTTTTCAAAGGGTCTCCCGTAAATGAACGAAGAAGATGAAGAGGATAATGAACCCAGCAGGGATATAGGAGGATATCTCTTTATAAAAGAGACAATTCATCAGGTAATATATTCATATGCATAATTGTTTGAAAACTTTAAGGTTTTAACTATATATTCTTCCTCTGTTCTTAAACAATATTAATGTCATTGACTATGAAGCTTTTGTTTTGTAATTATTTTTGTGGCAGGATCCTCGGGAGATACGAAAGAGGTATGATAAAAGAGGAATGTTGTTGGGTGAGAATCTGATCAAGACATGGTGAATTGGGCATGTATGTTCATTTAGGTGTTGTGTTTGTAACTTATGTTGTATTGTAACTCATATTGCATATTCATCTAGGTGTTATCTTAGTATATTCATTAAGAGGATATAATTCATAGTGAGTAATATTTGTATTTATTTCCAATAATTCAATTTGCAATTCATAATGAATTGTTCATAGTTTGTAGCTTCAAGTATTGTCTTTTAGATGCTAGATTAGCTGGTGGATAGGTAGGAGGAAGAAATAGATTAGAAGAAAAATACAAGAAAATTTAGATCGGATAATAAAAATAATAGGTCTAAAAAAAATTTGGTCTGACTTTTAAGACCGGATGTATTACACAAAAGGTCTAAAATGTCCGATTATTAAGACTAGATATATCACGAATCCGGTCTTAATAGTTGTAATACCCTAAAATTTGACTTAGGGAAAATATCATAAATTAAGAAATAATACCTATTAAAGATAGGTGAATATGTGATATCAAATTTGTAGGGGAAAAATCTCTTGAAAATTAGAGTGCCAAAATGACGAAAATGTCCTTGTAGGATATAAATAACTTAGGAAAATTATGAAAAATCCTTAGAGGCAATAAAATAATTATTGAAAATTAGAGAGTATGTTGTCTCTAATTTAGACAATTTCTGGGATTTATTTCCTTCAGAAATAGTGAGAGAGAAATTAAAAAGTATTCCAGGATCATTATTGACCCCGTAATTTTTAATATTTTATGTGAAGCATAAAATATCATTGTGAGTCCAAGTGTTGTGAGGAAGTAATTAATTCTAGATAAGAAAATTGTCAACAAATAATAGGTGGTTGATTAAATAATCATTTGATAATTATTTAGGCTTGAACAATGAAATAATTGTGATAAATTGTGTAGAATTCTATAATTAATGGTTTATGGCTAAAAATTAGCATAAATATATTTCCTAATTGATTAGAAAATATGAAGAAAAATTGGTGAGATTAAGTAATTTTAAGTCTAAATACAAGTATGGGCCAATAGGAAAATTTTGTGAAAAATTATGTAAAAATAATTAAAACAATAATTAAATAATTAATTAAAAAAAAATATATATATATATATATATATATATATATATATATATATATATATATATATATATAATATGTGTGTGTGTGCCGACATCAAGAGGGGAAAAAGAAAGAAAAAAGAAAAAAAATGATGGTGGAGTGTTGAATTAAAACTCTTGATTTAAAAATTAATTAAAGTAAAAATAGAAAAGGTAAATAAACACCGATAGGAATTGGATCCTATCTAGAGAACCAGGAACAGAATTTCTAAAGTCAGGATATAATATTGATGAGTGGATTTTTATCCTGAATTGAAATGCACTGAGTCGTTTCGAGATCGGTAGAAGAAGTTAGTAATAAGACGAAATAGGGAAAATCGAGAAATAGGCGGATAGTCATAAAATTAGGATTTGAACAAAATAAATTATAACTCAACATTTGGAGATGAGTTTATGATTTTACGGACATATTTGGAATCGGTGAATTTTTGTCCGAAGTTGATGATTCAGTTCGCCCAAACCAAGCACGTTCTTCCGTAAAACTTCCGCTGGACCGTTGAAACCCTGTATAGGACCAAAAAGTGAGTTGACTTAGACATTTCTAATGAGAAAGAAAAGGTTTTCAAAGTTGTAATTCCGGATTTTTGGGATTTTACGCGATTACGCGATTCGAACACCGATTGGGACTTTATCGGTCTAAGACCTTCTGGAAGCAAGACAAATGGCATCATTTAATTGGATTCTTGGTTGAATTTGGGGACTAGGCAGGTTGGCCAAGGGAGAGAAGAGAGGAGGAAAACTTGTTTCTTAAGTTTTGAAATGGAGGGCTAGGATTTCGTTTCATAAAGTTGATCCGACGGTTGAAAATCATGGAAAAACTCTATAAATAGAGGCCTTTGCCTCTTCATTCTTCACACCATTTCCTTTGTGAAATTCGAAATTAGAGAGAAGTTTTAGAGAGAGAATCTCTGGGGGAAAAAGCAGCGAAGCTCTGGGTAAGTTTTTCGGTACTTAAGCTTTCGTAGTTCTTTCGGTAGTTAGAGTAGAAATACTATATTAGTCTTTAATCTTTCAAGTATGATTAGATATCATATGTTAGGGGTATTTTAGTCATTATTTCGAAAATCTTGGTGGGGTCGAAGTTCTGGCAAAATTTTGGAAGATTAGAGTCAAAGTAACGAAGTGTTGGCGAAATTCCGCCGATTAGGGGGTCAGGGGTAAAATGGTCATTATGACTAAAAAAGTCCGTCGTAATGATAGATCCTTAACAAATACGTTGTTATATTGATAGGATATCCCTGATTACGTTCTGATTACGTTCTGACCAACCGCCGTACCGAAATTCCGTCAACGAAGGTACGTTCGCGTACTGTAACACTAATCTGATGTTTATTGTATGCATATATGTACTATGTGTAATGTATGCCTATTATGGTAGCTGATAACTCTGTGATATGTTTATGTACCGTTGTTATGCTTGCTGGGTATTGGGATACGTTTGCTAGGTGTGAAACGATTGCTAGGTGTGACACGATAGCTAAGTGTGACACATGTACTAGGGGTTATGTGCTGTTGGGATATGCCTGTTTGCTGTATGATTATCTGTAATGCATATGTTGTGTATGTAAATATGAGGTTAACCGTTACTGAGATCCGGTGCGGATCTCAGCTCTTAACATAGCATCAGGGTCGGGAGGACCGAGGACCGAGGAGAGAGGGAAGCAGCAAGCTTAGGGATGCGGCCGAGGACTGTTATGATGTTGTCCTTTACTTTTGAAAACTCTCGGTTATTGAACCGCTTCTGTAATTAGCCAGTGGACATTTTGAATATAAATATCAGTTACACTCTTGTTTCGATGCTCTAATCTGATGAAAAAATTTTATACTGCTTTTGGAAAACGAGGATGTTACAATAGTCCTGACTTTTAAGACCAAATATATTACACAACCGATCTAAAACTTTAAACCTTTAAGATTGGTTGTGTGTAGTTATATATCCGGTCTTAAAAGTCATACTTTTTTTACCGGCGTTTTTATAAATCGGGTCTTAAAAGTTAGTCTTTTTAGACCTCACATATACGATGTCAGGTCTATATAGTATGACTTTTAAGATCGCATATTTTAAAAGTCCAGTCTAAGAAAAATTGTTTAAGACTGGTCTCACATCGGCCTTAAAAGTATCAGACTTTTTAGACTGCTTACATTACGAGACGTGTTTCATCCGGTTTAAAAAGTCTCTTTTGTAATAGTGACTGGATTGAAAACATGAAAAAATCTAGTAAGCAACAGTATCAGTAAATTTTAGGAACATTTCATATAAAACCCACTGAAATAAGAAAATCCAAAATCAGGTTACCAAATTTAACAAATCTCAAATTGAGTTCATTACTCAATAAGGAATTTGTAAACGTTGTGTATTTTCGCCCATGATGAACCTATATAATATGTGGTTGAAAAGAAAGAGGAGATGTGAGAGTTCAAAGTCGAAACATCTAACACTTTTGTGTAATTGTGTTTACCTGAGAAGCCACCTTTGTCACGGATTAAGATTAATTCCGATTTCCTATATTATCATGAAACACTGCTAACAAGTAATGCGACCGAAGAGAGACCAATATTTTTTAGGAAAAATTACACATTGGTCCTAAACAAAGAAAAATACGATAAGATAATTAATTAAAATCTTAAAATTGCGGTGAAATCTTATGAGACTTTTTTATAATACTTTTCATATGTGAAAAGACAACAAATGTTTTTGAGCAAAAAAAAAAAAAAGACAACAAATGTCCCAATGGAGGAGGTTTATAGACTTGTCAACACTATCACATGGACTTGTCAAAACATGCTCATTGACTTGTCCAAAGATTTATGGATTTGTTAACCCATACACATGAATTTGTCTAAACAGTTTCATGGATTTGTCAACAGTACTCAACACAGGCACATGGGGGGCATATGTATCTTTTCAAATATGAAAAATATTATTAAAAAAAGTTTCATGGGACTTCACTGTAATTTCAAAATTTTAAGGGATCATTTTATCGATTTTATCGCATTTTCCCTTGATTGGGATCTATGTGCAATTTTCCCATTTTCTCAAAATAAAATAATATAAAAAGAAAATTAACCAGATATTGCCTTATGAAAATGTCACCTTTCTCTAGTTGTAATTGGTGTCCAAGTTTTATTAAATTAAAAACTGCTTATAAAACCAATATTTTTATGAGTTACGAATCGTATCTTCATCGACTAAACCAACTTTGATGGGAAAATAATACGACTTAATTTGGTAAAAAAAAAATATTTATTGCCTTATATTCCTATTAATTATTTCTAAGATAAAAAAAAAAAAGTATAAAAAAAAGTAGAATTTTAAATTTAAATTATATCTTCCCCTTTTGTGACGTAAAGATGTGACAGAGACACGAATGATAATGACTAGCCTGAACAATTGTCGTATCTACAAACAAAAATAAATAAATAAATAAATAAAACTACAAATTCCGAGTATCTGGGTTTTCAACATGAATTCTAAGCCTTTTTTTTTTTTTCCTGCTTGGGTCCCTTTCATATGTAACTCACAAACATCAAATGATGCTATTATTAGCACTAGTGTTGAGTACAAAAAATTACTTTGTTAAAAAATAAAAGGGAGACTGATAACCAAAAAAAAAAAAAAACTCTCTTTGAATTTTTGAATTCTTCGATCAATACTTCAAATTAGGGATTGGTTTGGGATTATTTTTTTAAATTACCAAAACGCCCTTAATGTGAAAATAAATAAATAAATCAAATTAAATGACAAAAAATAGTTTAACAAATAACAACTTTAACATCAAATAATAACAACAATTAAGTCAATAACAACGAATTTTTATTAAAGGCAACTATGTCATTTCACAAAAACTAAATTCCAAAATAATCCATAAAGATTTCATAGGAATTAAGCCATTTTAAAAGATATATTTTTGGATTTTCTAATTTCGGAAATCATTATATATATGTCTCACTCCCTAAATAAAATCTTAGTTCAAATTTTATCTTTAAAACAAAATCCCAGTAAAACATATACTACCTCCAGTCTTAAATATATGACATAATTTGTAATGTAATTTACATTGTAAACTATATCCTATATTTAGGATCAGATGAGTATAATTTAAAACATGAAGCAGTCCAAAGTTTTTATTAACTGAGAGTACTATAGATATTGAATAATTCAAATAAACAATAGACAAAGATTTGTTAAAATATAATTCGCCCAAAGTGCACGCCACACTTAATTAGTATATTCGAAGATCTTTTTGGGCCATCCTCACATATTCATAGGCAAGAAGAAAATGACTGAATTGTCTCTGCATGCAAACTCTCACATAGATCGAGTCTATTTATAAAGTTTGATCACTTAATTAATTAACATCATATCATATGACATCACTCTCACTAAAATTATTCATTCATGTCGTTTTTCTGCAATTTCCATAGATAAATTGCTGCTATATAAACTTCAAAAATTAAGTAATTTTCAATTAAAAACCCTTCGGCCATGCATGTCAATGCCTTTCTCTATCTCATGATATATACTACATTCGTTCGGTCCTAATTATAAGAACATTTTTGTAGTACAATTTGCACTACAAATTAAAAGTGTTCTTATAATTAAGACCGGAGGGAGTATTGTTTAGTCCATAAAGCTGTTAGTGTTAATTCAACTTAATAGATGTTGCAACAAAGAAATTGATGCCGCCCAAATCTGAATGAGATCTCGTTGTTGTGTCTTTCTTCATAGAAATGTTGAAGTAGTGACTTGCATGGTTAGAGAAAAACCGAGTAAAAGTTAAAGATCCTTTAATTTTAGTATGACCGTGGAATTGTCCCAAAAAAAAAAGAATGACCGTGGAAAGTGTAAGCTTCCCTTTGTTCTACATTCATTCCTATTTAATTTACACTTACCAATTAAAACGATCAAAAACATTAAATTTAAGTGATTTTTATAAGAAAAATGGGTAAAAAGTCTCTCTTTGAAATTTTATTATCTAAAAGAATTTGATATATTTTTATACAGAAAGTATCAATATTTTGTAGGATTTCATACACAAAAAACACTAGTAATCGAATTCATATCCTTTTGACATATAAAATTTTTAAACAACGACTTTTCACTTATTTTACTTTCTTAATATTATCATTATTTACTATATCAAACTCCAAACATGATATTAATTTATATTCTTTCTCACATAAATATAGGGGGAAACACCAATGTAGCAACTTTTACCAAAAATTGTATCCAATTAAAGTACTTTGAAAAATATTTACCGAAGTAGAGCAGTTGAAGGCGTCACCTAACAAAACGCCACTGACATTAGGGTTCTTGACGCCACTGAGGTAGTGGCATCATGAGAGCTGAAATTGACGCCACAGGCGTCAATTTTCAAATATTTTGACAATTTACAAGATAAATATAAAAATCCACAAGATAAATATGAGAATTTATAAGACAAATCAGATAATTTATATAATAAATAAAGTAAAAGCTTTATTGTCTTTTCACTCAAAAACTTAATTTTATTTTGAATTAAAGGGTGCAGTGAAGTTTCAAAAAATTTTAAGGGTTGGATGAAATTATGTCATATTACTGAAATTCTTTTAACAAAATGTGTTATATTAACAACGAACGAAGTGTTATATAAAGTGGCCTGTGTATGGATTGGATATGGGCACTTGTCAGAAATGTTGAAGTTAGGAGTTGAAGACTATCAAAGTTGCAATGATTACATGCTGTGTCATGATTTGAAGACGATAATCTCTTTACTCTCATCACTCCAATGAATATTATAGAATAATATTCCTTTTCGCATGCCAGTTTACACAATTCATGAATAAAAATCAGAGTGTAAAATGGAAAGGAAAAGTGCGTGGAAAAAGGTACATAATAATTGAAGTTCATCATGCTTACAAATGACCCTGTAAAACGTGTGTTTAATTTATACTTCATGCAGATTATCCATCTCTCAACTCTACTTCTTCTATGTCTAATTTTCATATCTTTATAAGTGGTATATAATTAAAAAATGTTATCATTGAAATATGATGCATGGGATCACGAAATTAAAGTAATATGAATACTCATATAAATGAAGAGCTAACTGTTATGGACCAGTATATTGGGCCCAGTAAGAGCACTTTATGGAAAAATCCTTCCATAATCAGGTAAAACACTAATCACCCTATAATCATGCCTATAATCCTGGATAGTATAGGTAGTGAAACGGGCATTGGCAGAACGTGGAGGCGCATATTACCTTAGGAGCGGATTCACGCCTGGAGGAATGAAACCCTAGGTAATCTTTATAAATAGGAGATTAACCTCACAGGTGCACACTCTCAATTCATTACCTTTTACTATACAGTTACACTGAGCACACACCCTCTTTGATTATTCTTGGGAGTCTTCCTCATAGACCTCTCAGGAGCAATCATCCTATTTTTGATATCTGCTAATGGATATCTTAGGGAGAGTCACAGATCCAATATAAACTTCCTAACCTATCGACGCTAGACATCTATGTTCTTATATAAGAACACTAACAAATCATAATCATTGATAAATTTTTTCGATACACATGCATGCATGGAAGATATCCCATACTTAAAAAAAAACATTGAGTAATAATTGTTATATGATGATTATTACACTTTAATAAAAGAAAGATGAGCTAGCAGCTGAAATGCTATCCGTTTGAATTAAGGATTCATTGAAAATTCAATTTGGGTGTGCGATCTTTATCCATCAACATGTATGATTATATCAACATTGTTCAAAGGAATGGTCAAGGTAGCTAGTCTTCAGTAGAAAGCATGCTTAGCTGAAATTTTTAATCCAAAATGATTTGTTTCGCTAATCGAGGAAATTAAAAAAGAGCTAGGTTACGATCAGTTTCTATACAAGGCCGGTGGGTAACTTTTACCGTTGGTTTGGATAGAGAGAAAAGTGAGGAAAAAATATAGAGAATGAATATACTAGGTTTGAAAACTTCCATAAATGATAAAAATTTTATTATTTTTGAAAGTTTTCTCTCTCCTAATTTTCTTTTCCCCCTAATATTTTCTCAGTCTAAACATAGGGTTAATGTACATATTTTATAAAAGTGTAGAGATTATGTTCATATGTATAAAACATATCCTTATAAATTCTTCATGGATGAAACATTTTGGATGAAGCTATGGGATAGGTAGAAGTAGTATTATTGATCAATTATTATATGAATTTATCGTTAGATATAATATGTCCGGTTTCAGTGTTCCACAACACTTAATTTTTTTTTTTTTTGGGTACAAACACACATCGTTGTCAAACTTGTGAGTTGACTCTCCGAGTTTACCGTTTTTACGTTTTTATCTTACTAAATCGAGTTAAGTCTTTAGTAAACTCGTGTCAGTTGTAAACTCAGATAAACTCACAAGTTTACACAACGAATTTACCGTTTTTACGTTTGTAGCTTACAAAATTGTGTTACTTAATTTTTTCAATTTGGTCATCTTCAACGGCTTTATATATGAATTTTATAGAAATTTCTTTATTAAATATAATAAATTATGAATGTTGATATATTTAATTTCAATTATTTGGATTTTAAATATATTTAAATCAAATTGTTGTCATTTTTATATTTTAATTATATACTGTTGATACATATTTAATGATAAAAGTAAACTCTTACGATTTTACCGATTCGAGTTCATCATACGAGTTTATGTTACTCTCACGAGTTTGCTTAGAATCGTGAGTTTGACAACATTGCAAACACACACTTAATATTTTATAGTATCTGTAATTATAATGAATAAAATGCCTAGGCCCACTTTAGATTCGGGAGATCTTGATTTTGAAAAGTGGTAATCTCTTAAATTAGTTTCTTTCCTCTTTCGCTAAAACCATGCGCACCACCACCACTTGTGTTCCTACTCTATTTTCTGTATATAATCACAATGTATTTAGAAATTTTTCTTCTCTTGAAAAAGAGATGCAATAATTCAAAATTTCTTGTCGCTATTATTTTTTTAAAGAAATCTACCTTATTCTTTTATATATAATGATCATACCACCATCATTAATAATATACTGATTTTTATGACAAATATACATCCTATCAAGTTTTTTCATTTAACAACGTTACTCATCCATCATATATATCGACACACGGTAATTATTCTATCAACTTACTTAAACGCGCTTTGGTAATTACACATGTATACTTCATTTCTTACACTTAGAAGCTCCCAAATCCCAATTGTATATTATGCATGATTGAAGAAGCAAGTTTTAAGTGGGTTTTATGATTATATGAGTAGTAGCACTTGAAGTTCACGTACATTTTTTGAGATTACTATTGATCATAAGAATTAAGAAAATGACATAAGATTTTGCTTTTGCGGAGAGATCTGGTGATGTTGATATTAGTTTCATGATTAGAGACTCTAATATAATGGTTGCTTGCTTGGATGATTCAGAAAAGAAATAAAAAGCAACTTCCATTCTCAAAATCAACCAAAGACTCACGTTTAAGTTTATCATGTGTCTTTCTATGATTAAATTCTTGTTGTCATGAAACTCATTATTTCCATCTTTCATTACTAGTAGTGTGCTTTTTTTCTTTTTTCTTTTTTTGCTACACACAGTTATCCTTTTATTAGAGACAATTTTATTTGATGCAGTGTCATACACAAAATATAGACATATCTTTTAGATATTCAAACATTAGTTCATCAAATTGTGAAGAATTAGTTATTTCCGTTAGACCTAATTCCCTTAACTATATGGGGTGCTTATATTAATGAAAGCTGTTTTCGCTCGAAAAGACAAAAGAAAAGAAAAGGACACATAACTTACCTAATGATATTGGTATTAAAATAATGTTTTTTTTGGGTCTTGAGTTCGCATCGTTTGAAAAGGGAGCTGAGGGTGGAGGAAGCCGACCAATTTCTTTCAGAGGAAAATTGAAATAATAATCACTACTACAAAAAGTGGTTTTTGAGTCCCAAAAAAACGTCATTTTTTTTTAAAAAAAAAGAAGTAAAAAATAAAAGCGGTGACATTTTTGTAATTATATGTGATAAAAATTGACTTTTGACATCTAAGTTTATAACTTAGACGCCAAAAGTCCTGCGAGAGACACTTTTGGAGTCTAAGTTTTAAACTTAGACTCCAAAAGTCATGTTGTAGCAGGGGAGTCATGTCGTGCAGCAGGAGGTTATATGTGGGGCCCGCGAGAGACACTTTTAGAGTCTAAGTTTTAAACTTAGACTCCAAATATCATGCTTTTGGAGTCTAAGTTTAAAACTTAGACTCTAAAAGTCCATCTGTTGCACAACGCGACCTTTTCTTCCCCCACTTCATTTCATTTTATTTCATTTCATTTCAATCTGTTGTTCCTTCTCTCCTCTGCACCTTCATTTCCAACGCTGCCTGAGACCTTCATCGTCGGCCCTCCTCCGTCATCGCCCCTCCTTCGCCGTCCTCCCTTCACCGTTAGCGTGGTTCATGCTCGTCTTCGTCCTCATCTTTTTCCGTCAACCATCGTGCGTCTTCCTCGTCATCTTTTTCCGGCGATGCGAGCCTCTCTGTCTTCTTTTACTGAAATCAAACTCATATCCAGGCTAATGAAGGAGGATGATGACAAAGGTGAGCAAAAACACGGATCTGTAGAATTTTTTTATTTTATTTTGAGTTGCTCTTATTATTTTTCAAAAACACGAACTTAGATCTGTGTTCCTAAAGCTTTCAATGTGCTATAGATGATAGGTTCGATGATGTTTTGTTTATTGCGTTCTAGATTTTTTTCCAGATCTGAAATTTCTCAGAGCTGTTTATTGTGTTTTGGATTTTTTTTTTTTCATATCTTAAACTTCCTAGATATGTTTATTGCGTTCTGTATTTTTTTTCATTCTGGATTTTTTTTTAGATCTTAAACTTCTCAGATTTGTGTTTAACGTCGTCGCCGTCCCCATCTGTTTTTTTTTAAAAAAAAAAAATACTTATGGCGTCTAAGAAATATTTAGACGCCGTAAGTCTCCACTTTTTGCGCCTCCCAAATAGACGTCCCCACATTTTTAGACGTTAAAAGGCCAAATAAAAGAACGTTATGGACCTTTTTTGTAGTAGTGAATAATAATAGTGATTTGACGACTTACTTAAGATAATGATGTTTACTTAATTAAATATAATTAACTAGTAGACCAATGTAATTAGAAATCTTAATGACAGCGACTATTATATATTCTTCCATTTGGACTTCTGATGGAATGTGATTCATGCATGAGTATCATGATCCTAATTAGCGTATACAAATTTGAATGCATAACTATATAATGATTAATGGCCCGCCATCATTGTCATTTCACACTTGCATACTTAATATAATTGTTAGTTCTTATAATTTCATCAAATTTTGACTTGATCTTTATAATATGAAATCATGGTTTTTTTTTGTATCGATAACTTTTTCCGTTCCAAGACGTTATTCTCTATAATTTCATAAAGATTTAGATATATGTTTAATAGTGTTAACTTAAGCATACATATTAAGTACATATTAAGGCTAAAATAAGATTAAATTTTGAAGACCAATAATAGTAGTAATCAATTAAGATGAAAAGTAATTTTTAAAACAAGCATGTGAATGCCATATATTATCTTTAGAATAAATATTTACTTATTTTTGTTTAATGCAAGGTTTGATTTTAAATTTAAATGATCAGATCATGCATGTTTTACTATAAAATTAATTGACTTTGAATTTTAACTTTCAATTTGATTACCCATTTTCTATGATTGACACCATTTTGTCATGCGTAAAAAAACCACTTGATTTCTTAAATTCTGTTTGAGCCTTAGATAATTGCTCGCCTCACTGCACAAATTGAAATATATGACTTTTGAACCTGAAACACCAAAATATTGAACTTCCATAAACTTTTTGACGCACTAAAAAAACTTTGTCAATAAAAATTTTCTAATGTTCTTAATTTCACAAATCATTCTTCACATTAATTGTACCATGAAATTCAGCAATCATCAAATCAAAATAAAACACATTTACAGAGTCGCACCGGCGAGCAAACTATTAGATCTACTTTGTCAGAAAAACACAAATATGTGTCAGCAAATAATTATTATATATTCTGACAAAGGAGTTCAAATCAAATCATGATGAAGAAATGGGTTTTGATGGACGCATACCGAATTGAGCAGCAGGCTATTGTTTGTAGGAATCGACAAAACCATCGCTTCTTCCTTTGTAGATGAAAAGAATAAAAACTAAAGGTACAAACACATAATAATAATAATAATAATAATAATAATAAAACAAAAAGCTTGTCTGAGTTGTAATTCAAGAAGAACGTTCATACTACTCAAAACACTGTAAATTATGTTAAAAAAGTAATTTTTACCGCTAATTTAAACTGACAGAGAACCAATTAGCTAGTGACCATCGAAATGAAAGTTCCATATTCAATTTTCTTTGTGATGGTAACTGGGCGAACTTTTGACTATTTCTCCACTTTGGCTTAAAATTTTTCTCTCTTTAATCATTGCACGAAACTTTATCCCCTACCTGTTTGACAGATTTGATGCTGACCGAAAAATTGTAATATCATTGGTCCCACATTTGAAATATATCAAGGTCACCTTTGAAAAATACATTTAGTTTTGAAGAAGAATGCTTTAATGTGGTTTCTAGTTAATTCTATTGCTCGTCCATATCCGACGATGGCGACAATAAGAAAGTTGAGGTAGATCAATAATTCTCAAGGACTAATATGGTATGTAATTATGTAGGGTCGGAAACCTTATATAGTTACATATATATGATGAAAGATCATTACAGGGTTGTCAATCTCTGACTCATTCCTACAATTTTAGTTTTAGTTCATACCATATATTCCCATCACTTTCATGCTTTTTTTTAGTAATTGTTTACGTTAGAACGTCCCGATGTAACTGGATTTGAGTTGGAGTGGAAAATCTTTTTTTTTTTTTGGTGAGGTGGTGGGGAAAAGTTCACATCCGTTAGAATTGAGCTCAGTGATAGATGAACAGTCTTTCAATGCTTAATGAAAGACCTATCTATGTAACTTGATTAGATTAAAAAAGTTGGTTAATATATCATGTTTTTCTAAAATGCTATAATCATCTTCCTTTATTTCCTCTATTATTGCCTTTATTGGTTACTCCTCATATCCTTAATATAAGACATATTTATTTAATTAAATTAGATTAATGAAGTTAGTTAAATTAGTTAATATGACATGTATGTTCTAAAACACCATAGTAATCTTCCTTAATTCTCTCATTCTCTCTCCTCTTTGATTATGGTTGAAGGAGTATCAATAGAGGTAAATTAGGAAAACATTGGCAAATAGGTAAACTATGTCTTCTATTTAGGATTAAGATCAACTCCTCGAATATGTCTTATATAATATTAAGGACCAAAGGAGTATTATTGAGAGAGTATCAATACGGGTAATTAGAAAAAGATTAACAAATATGAGAAATAGGTCTTAGATTTAAGACCAAGATCAACTCTTCAATTAGGTTCTACATTAAGGACTGAAGGAATAATGAAGTGAAAAGATCAACTCTTCAATTAGGTTCTACGTTATCAACACGAGATTCTAAATCTTCCGAGGCAAATTTGCATATTAACAAACATGTTGTGGATGACATGTGGACTACCAACTGATCAGTATATTTGATCAACTAACGGTTAAAATTAACTAAGATAACGGTCATGACAAAATTACTCTTTTTTTTTGAATTTTTGGGGGTAAAGTTGCCCCTCAAAAATTCCTAAACAAAATTGAGCTTTAATTTAACCCATGATTTTATATTGGCTAGTGTATATATAAACAAATACTTCATTGTTGTTGCTTTTCTAATATTTATACTCCATCTTTGCAAGTCCTGGTTGCATTATTAAGTTCTCCGTGCATGTTAATAAAGAACCCACATTGGAACCCAATACGTACAAAATCATGATCGGTTGCCAATTTATTTTTTGAAGATAATTATTTTGAACTCTCCTTTACTTAAGTATAAATTAATTAAAGACAATCTAATTGTCCGGTTGCGGAGCTTTTAGCTAGAATGGAACCCACCTAGATCAAGAGGTCATTATATATATATGTGTGTATGAGTTACGGGCCAATAATGACGACTTAATCATTGCATTCGTACGTACCGTGTACTCATGTATTATTATCATTAACTAATGAGTAAAGCTAATGAAGAAGTTTGTGCAATAATTCATATGGTGGTGTCATTTTTTTCAAGTTGCTCTTTCCTAATTTAATACTAATAATAATGATGATACAGAATTACCGATGGAATAAAGGTACAGTCATGGGCGACAAAATGCCAGAATTTATCCAAGCTGGCCTTACCAAAAGGCTCTCACCGGATCGATCAGGCTGAGTCGTTTAATCAAAAGGAAATTAATTGTTTTTGTAAAATATGTATTCTGATGCTTAATTTAAGATATATTTATTTAGTTTGATAAGATTAAGAAAGTTAGTTAAGTTGGTTAATATGATATATATTTTCTAAAACACCATAATCATCTTTCTTAATTCCCTAATTCCCTCTTCTTATCGATTATTGTTGAGGGACTATTAATAAAAATAAATTAATAAATAAAAAATATATCTTATGTAGTATTTAGGATCAAGATTAACTTCCGAAATAAGTCATATATTAAAGACCGGAGGAAGTAACTATTAATTGCTTTAATCATGCCAAATATGAATAAATTAGGTTATGTTCCTATGAACTACACTACAAAAAAAAAACGGTTTTTTGCGGCGGAAAACTTCTTTCGCAAAAAGCTATTTTCCGTCGCAAAAATGATTTAAACGCGGAAAAAAAGTCCGTCGCAAAAATGACCCTCACAAATCACTTTTGCGACGGAAAAATGACATTTTTCCCTCGCAAAATTGAAATTTGCAAGGGAAACTTTTCCGTCACAATTTCCCTTGCAAATCTTAGATTTTGCGAGGGAAAAAGTTTCCTTCGCAAATCATAAACTTTGCGAGGGAAACTGTTTTCCCTCGCAAATTCTGGATTTTGCGAGGGACAATGTTTTCACTCGCAAAAGGGTCATTTTTGCGAGGGAAAGTTAATTTCCCTCGCAAAAATCACCATTTTGTGAGGGAAAATTTGTTCCATCGCAAATTTACCAAAATTTGTAAGGGAAATGAATTCCCTCACAAATATAACATTTTCTAGTAGTGCTACGAGGTAGGATTTGGATCCTCTAATGCTCTCCTCATCTTTTCCCCCCTCATTATCTCATCTCTAACTTCAGATTGAATAATGAACAGTTAAACTTCAATATTTTTAAATTTTCATATAGTCTACGGTTGTAAATGCATATCGAATGTTAATAGCTTATTTTGATATTTTACTTTTTAATTTAAAAGTAAAGATAGGATGAGGAGAAAAAAATGAAAAAAATGATGAGGAGGAATCTGGATTTGAGCTAAAACTACGTACATTCCTCCCCTTGCAAATAAAACTACGTATGATAACAATTAGTGAAGTTAATATATGCCTCGAGTTAGACAAGACCAAGTGGGTTTTGATCACTTGGTCAGGAACCTTTGGTCTGATTGATCTATTTCTATGAGGTTGGGTCGGATGGTTTATCTATATCATTGGGCTTCTTGTGTAGTCCCAATACAACATAGCCTTGTCCCTTCACATACATGGAAGTGCATATATCTTATTTGAAACATCTCAATCACCACGTTGTCATATATAATGATAATTTGCTCACAATTTAATCAAGTTTCTGTTACTTTGGATGTGATTACTACGTAATTTATAATGAAGCTGTTAGAATTTGAAGGATTAAAATAGAGAGGAAACAAGAATATCTGAATATTATTGAATCTTTAATATTTAATCCTTGAATCAATAAGAGAACTAGAGCCTTTATATAGGCAAAGCATAACTTAAACTAATCCTAGAATATAATATAATCTCAATAAATCTTAATCAAATATAAACTCTAATACACTACTACTTCCCTAAAAAACGTCATTTTTTTTTAAAGGGAATTAAAAAAGAAGGCGATGACATTTTTGTAATTATGTAGAGACTTTTGATATCCAAATTTAGAAAATGGACGCCAAAAGTTACTTTTGGTGGCCTATTTTAAAATTAGGACGCCTAAAGTAGTATTTTTGGCGTCCTAATTTCAAAATAGGAGGCAAAAAGTCACTACTAGAAATTTCGTAATTTGCGACGGAAAAAAATCCGTCGCAAATTTCAGGAATTTTGCGATGGAAATAACAATCCGTCGCAAAAAAAAAAAAAAAAAATTGCGACGGAAATATAAAATCCGTCGCAAAATTGCAACGGAAATGTATTTACGGACTGCCCCTCCGTCGCAATCGTCCGTCGCAAAAAATTGCCGCCCGTCGCAAACTGGCGGACTTTGAGTCTTATATATTATGGATGTTAAATAATCTCTTTAACTTAGCCCATATATCTTATAAATTCCAAAATACTTATATAGATTTCTGGCATCGAATTACATGTTTATTATGTTGGTAACTGAACTAGCTAGGAAATATGGAAGGCAATCATGATAGAAGTTAGATGTACAATCGTCTAACTGATAAAAGAGAACTAACTCAACAATTCTTGGTGGGTTTGAAAGAGTTCATCGAATTTGCTTTGGCACATTCAACTAATTCAAGTAGGGCGATCAGTTGTCCGTGTGTCAAATGTAGATGTTTAAGATTTAAAGATCCTAGCACGGTGAAAATCCATTTGTGTAAAAAGGGATTCATGAAGGATTATGAATGTTGGGAATGTCATGGCGAAGTCCGACAGACACCGAGTGGTTATTACGGGGACAGTAGTCATCGAGACAACCTTAATCAATATGAGCAGTTGGTTATGGATGCCGCGGGACCGTCGATCGGCCAATATTTTGATCCCGTTACTCATGCTGAACCGTCATACATGGGAGAGGAGAACGATACACATACTTAACCGCAATACATGAGAGAGGATCCTCATCCGGAAGCCAAAAGGTTCTATAAAATGCTTCAAGAAGCGCAACGTCCGTTTTGGGAAGGTTGCGAACACTTTGAAAATAGTGAATATTCATCGCTATCGGCTACCCTGGCAACACTAAGCTTGAAGACTGATCACCATATGAGTGAGAGGAATTATAATGAAATGATGCAGATCATGACTAAGATTGTTCCCAAAGACAGTAATTTGCCGAATGATTTTTACCAAGCAAAGAAAAAGGTGAAAGAGCTTGGTCTTGGATGTGACAAAATCCATTGCTGTCCTAGAGGATGTATGTTGTATTACAAGGATGATCTTTGAGATGACCAATTGCAAATTCGTGGACATGACAGATACAAAGTTGTGAGGAATGGAAGGAAAACGACGCGTCAAGCATTAAGCAAGATGTGGTACTTTCCTCTCGTGCCCGGACTTCGAGATTGTATGCATCGAACAAACAGCTGCGCATATGAGGTGGCACCGGGAGCATCGCAGGGATGAAAACTTTGTGATTCATCCATCCGATGCCGAAGCTTGGCATAAATTTGACGAGGCAAATCCGTTCTTTGCTATGGATCCCCGTAATGTCCGTCTTGGTCTATGCACGGATGAGTTCGCTCCTTTCAACAATACGAGGAGGAGTTATTCCTGTTGGCTTGTCATTGTGACTCTGTACAACCTCCCACCTTCTATGTGCGTGAGAAGAGAGTTTTTGTTTCTGAACACGTTAATCCCTGGGCCATCCAACCCAAAAAAGAAGATAGATGTGTACCTCAGGCCTTTGATAGACGAGTTGAAGATGTTGTGGACTGAAGGGGTTCTTACGTATGATATATCATTAAGTCGAATTTCACCATGCGCTGTTGCCTTAATGTGGACGATAAATGATTTCCCGCATATGGGATGTTGAGTGGGCAGCAAACGTCGGGAAGCTTGCATGCCGGTATGTCTTGAACAGAACATGGGTTTTAGCTTGGAACACGATCGCAAGGTCGGTTGGTTTGATAGGCACGGCGATTCCTACCCCGATCATCCGTGGAGGAGAAATAGAAAAGACTTCACGCGAATGTTGTCGAACGAGCGAGCAACCCCGTCGTTTAAGTGGCCAAGAAATATGGGACGAGGTCAAGTACATTCAAAGTGTCGAAGAGGGGCTGCTTCTGGGGAACCTGAGGGATACGGCGTTGATCATCATTGGAACAAACGCAGCATCTTCTGGGAACTACCATATTGGAAATATCAATTGTTAAGACACAACCTCGATGTCATGCATATTGAGAGGAATGTGTTTTGCAATATTCTGTACACCGTGATGGACACCAAGGGCAAGACGAAGGACACAGTCAACTCAAGACGTGACATAGAAGCGATTTGCAGAAGGCCTGCTTTGCATTTGGTGGGGAATGGCACGGGACGGACTTCCAAACCTAGAGCGTCATACACATTCAACAAACAACAGAATTTAGAATTGTTGCAATGGGTTACAGATCTGAAACTCCCGGACGGTTATGCGTCAAACTTGAGAAGATGTGTTGATCTGCACGAGGGAAAGTTATTCGGGATGAAGAGTCACGATTGCCATGTTTTTTTTATGGTCTATTCTGACGGAATTTTCCATGTTCTTTAGAGAAATTTGTGCTTCTGAACTTAATGTTGAAAAGTTACGCCACTTAGAGGCGAGCATACCAATAACGCTATGCAAGTTAGAGATGGTGTTTCCTCCTAGCATGTTTGACTCAATGGAACATTTGCCTGTTCACTTGGCCTATGAAGCAAAGGTAGGAGGTCCGCAACAATATAGGTGGATGTATCCGTTTGAGAGGTAATATATATATTTCTTTCGCGCGGTTGTTAATTGACAGACATGGTACTTTAGTTTATAAATACCCTCTCATTGTCCATTGTAGGTTTTTACGCACACTTAAGAACAAGATCAAAAATCCAAGGTACGTCGAAGGATCTATCGCTGAAGCGTTTCTAGTCGAAGAGGCCACTAAGTTTGCGTCATAGTATTATCCTCCTGAAATGATATTAAGATGGAGAGGGGTACCTCACAACGATGATGGCAGAGATACTTGCAATCAAAATTCAATATTTAATTTTCCAGGCCGAGTAGTGGGAAAACGTTGGAGGTCAACTCAAGAAGGAAGAGATAAGCAAGTAGTGGAGTGGTACATTCTAAACAATTGTGAAGAGGCCGCCCATTACTTAAAGTAATATTTCTTTTCTTTTTACTGTTACGGGGAAGTATTGAAGTATTAACTTCATCTTTTTGTTACAGTTACTTCTCTAACTGGGTCCGATCGACAAATCCTTTGATGTCGGATTCCAAAGTTGAGCAAATCACGAACTGTAAGTTTCCTCAATGGTTTCGATCCTACTTCGTGCAAAATCCATCAGACCGCAATGAAGTTGCGTGGAGTTTATCTTATGGAATTGTTACCCGGTGCAACAAATACGTAATCAATGGGTATCGATTTTCAACTGTTCAAGGAAACGCAAATACACTATGCTGCAATTACGGTGTATGTTGTCGAGGTGACCAAGTTGACGGGGTCGAGGGAGCCTACTACGGGAAGTTAATCGAGATAATTCAGTTGCATTACCAGTGGGACAAGGTGGTGACTCTGTTTAAGTGTGAGTGGTTTGATAACAGTCCGTGTGGGACAAAAGTGGACAAATATGGTAATGTTGAGATCCACTGGACAAGGAGATATACGGTTGGTTATGACTCATTCATCCTTACTCAACAGGCGGAACAAGTTTACTATACCTTATACCCCACATCCCGTCAAGGGTGGAGGGGAGTTATCAAAACCAAAGCACGACATATTATACCCAACTCGAAAAAGTCAGAAACAAATGACGATATGCCTGAACCATTCCAGGCTGATTTGGAACATGTACTTCCCCTAAAGATTGCCGACGACGATGTACCAAGTAATCTGTTTAATTCGGCTGCGGAGTTAGATTTGATTCCTATCCAACTTGACGATGAAGAATCGGACGATGAGGCGGAAGTGATTTACTCTGATAGTGAATCTGAGTTTGACGATTATGAGACTCCAGAGGAAGGCGTGCAAGCAAATGACGAAGAACAAGAATCGTCTGGTTGATGTGTGTTAGTTCTTTTTTATGACGATCTAATTATACTACATACTCCGTCATATACTTCGCTACTGTCATATTTAGTAAATATCTTTTTTATATATATATTTTGACATAATGTTTATAAGTGTTCAGAGATGGAGTATCAAGGAGGACGTTCCGGTAGTGGACGTAGTAGTGGTCGAGCCCGACCCCGTCCTATCAGAGGGGGTAGGGCGACGTCATCTGGTGCCTCTGTAGGTAGAGTGCTCAGTGCTTCCCCAGACGTTCCGCTATTTGAGATGTCATCTTCACCGTCGGTTTATATGTCATCGTCGCCGTCTACTACCGACTCTTTCTTGGGTGGTAGAGCTGGGCCAGGACCTTCCCATATGTAATACTCTAAAATTTGACTTAGGGTAAATATCATAAATTGGTAGAGTATACCTAGTGAAAATAGGTGAATATGAGGTCTGAAACACCTTGTATTGAATTTATCTTGTTATTAGGGTAATTTCTCTTGAAATTAGATAATGTGCAGTTAGGTCACTAAAACGTTTGAAAGTTTGCAAATAGGTCCCTAAAATATTTATGGGTTATAAAATACCCTGAAAATATTATAAAGAGGCAAATAAATATTTATTTGAAATAGGGAAGAATATTGTCCCTAATTTAGGTAATTTATTAAATTATTACATTGGAAAAATTAAAGGAGAAAAATCAAAAAGTATTGTGGGGCCATAATTGAGCCCATGATTTTTAATATTTTACATGGAGCGTGAAATACCAATGTCAGTAAAAAGTTTGTGAGATAATGATAAATTCTAAATAAGAAAATTATCCACAATTAGTAAGTGATTAATTGGATAATTATTGGCTAATTACAAGGGAATAATCATGGTAAATTGTGTAAAACCCTATAATTAGTGGTTTATGGCTATTTACTTAAGCATGAACAAGGGAATAATCATGGTAAATTGTGTAAAACCCTATAATTAGTGGTTTATGGCTATAATTAGCATAAAATATATTTGCTAATTAATTGGAAAATATGAAGAAGAATTGGTGATATTAAGTAATTTTAAGCCTAAATCAAAGGATGGACCAATGGGAAACTTTGTGCAAAAATTATGAAAAATAATTATTAAATAATTAAAAATATATATATTATTAATTAAATAATTAATTAAAAAACGAAAATAATTTAAAAAAAAAAGACCAGAATTGTTGACCAAAATTTTGAGCTCAAATGGATAAGAATTAGTGAAGAATATTCTAAGGAATATACTATGGAATATGGAATATACTATGGAATATGGAATATTCTATGGAATATTCTGTTGAAAAAGAAAATAGGATAAATGACCACCGATAGAGATTAAATCCTATCTAGAAAACCATGAACAAGGTTTCTAAGGTCAGAGTATTTTATAGACAAGTGAATTTTTATCTTGGAGTGAGCTGTCTCCGAAGTCATTTCCGAAACCGACAGAGCGATTAGGGGATAAGACGAAAAGGACAAGGGAGCAGTTGAGAAAATGAAAACCTATAGAAAATAAATCCTAACTCAATATCTGGGGATGAGTTGGTAATCAACTAAACGTTTTATGAATCAGTGGATTTTTGTCCCGAAGTTGATGATTCCGGAAATGATTTTCGTAACCGATCGCGTTTTTCGAAAAACTTCAGCAGGGCCGTGGAAGACCTGAAAGGGATCAAAAATTTAGTTAACCCAAACATTTCTAATGAGTAGGAAAATAACTTCAAAGTTGTGATTCCAGATTTTTGAGATTCTCCAAGATTACGCGATTAGAACACTGAACAAGGAACTTTATCGGTAGAAACCATAAAGAGCACATGGGTGACATCATAAGGATGACCTCATTGTCTTGAAGAATGATGTAAGGAGGTGTGTTGGAGGGCTAGGATTTTGCCAACTCAAAGAAGTGCGATCCGACAGTCAGGAATTCGTCTGATAAAGCATGAATAGTACCTAGATTTTTGCCTATAAATAGGCTTTAACCTCTCCTCAAATTTTTCACACCAAGAAGCTTGTCTAGCTCGAAATTCTCAAGGAGGAAGAGAGGAGGAGGAGTCCGGGGAAATTTGCAGCGAAGCTCTGGGTAAGTTTTTCGGTACCGAGTCTTAAGTTATAGTTTTCGATTCGGTAGTTATAGTAGAGATGTTGTTTTGGTCTTTAATCTTCCAGGTATGATTAGATATCATATGTTAGGGGTATTTTGGTCATTAATTTCGAAATTCATGATGGGGTCGGAGTTATGGCAAAATTTTGGAAGATTAGAGTCAACGTAACGAAGTGCTGGCGAAATTCCACCGATTAGGGGGTCAGGGGTAAAATAGTCATTTATGACTAAAGTGTCCGTCGTAATGATAGATCATTAACAAATGCGTTGTTATGTTGATAGGATATCCCTGATTACGTTTTGACCTACTGTCGTACCGTATTCTGACAGAAATACCGTATATCGTCAACGAAGGTACGTTCGCGTACTGTAACACTAATCTGATGGATATAGTATGCGTGTATGTGATGTGTGTGGTATGATGTGAGTATGGTATGTGTATATTTGGTGTGTTGTTGGAATGCATATTAAGTTAGAAAATAACTGTATGCATGCTGGGAGCGATATATCTGTAAGGCTAGGAGCGATACATCTGTAATCTTGGGAGCGATACATCTGTAATCTTTGGGAGCGATATATCCGCATCTTGGGAGCGATACATGTGCATTGGTTGGATGTGGTTTATATGTTGTGTTGATGTTGTTTTGTAACCCATATGTGTGTATGTATACATGAGGTTAACCGTTACCTGAGATCCGGTGCGGATCTCAGCTCTTAACATAGCATCAGGGTCGGAAGGACCGAGGACCGAGGAGAGAGGAAAGCAGCAGGTTCAAGGATCCGGCTGAAGACTTTCCATTATTGTCCTTTACTTTTGAAAACTCTCGGTTATTGAACCGCTTCTGTAATTAGCCAGTGGGCATTTTGAATATATATATCAGTTATACTCTTGCTCCGATACTCTACTCTGATGAAAAAAAAAATTTATACTGCTTTTGGAAAACGGGATGTTACATTTTTGGTATCAGAGCAGTAGTCCTGGCATGAATTTAACGAAGTTATTACGGACAGTTTGGTGCCGAAGGCAAGGCTAGTCTACGTGGGTGTGCCAATCAGTCACCGTGAACTCGGTGAGGCCCCCATGGTAGACACTTACTTGGTCATTCTGTTCAGTTAACGGAGTTAGGTTCTAAACCTTTTCAAAAACTTGGAGCATATTTTGAAAATGTGTACTGATATAACCCTAAAGTCGGTGTACCACCTTATTTCGGTATACCAGTTTGCACCGGTATACCATCCTGAATCGGTGTACCACTTTCTGTTGGTGCATCACTCTGATCCAGAGCTTATATGAGAAGCTGGGTCACGCCAGACGAAATTCTGAGACTGACAAAGATAAGTACATGCAGTATTTGACTCATGTAGAAAAACTTCCGATACATATTTCTGTACCCGTTTTTTACCGGAAAGATTCAACGAGAATCTGACGAAGGAAATGTTGCGGGTGTCTGTTCATTTGCGGTGTGAATACTAAGTGCGATAGAGTTTATGTGTAGTATAGAATGATGATCGAGGAACTCCGTGCAGAAAGGCAAGCGGAGGGCAACGACGCAAAGAAGAAACCAGGATCGAAACCTGGCTCTGTGGTTCGAAGTCGATAATCAGATACTGCTACGAATATCCTTGGTGACCGGTGTCAGTAGAGAACTTCAAAGGTGAACGTATAGTCCGTATTCCGAAAAACCACCTCCGTGACGTGTTCCATGTTTTCTTAGTTATTACAATCCGACCACGATTAAGTCATTAAGTATTAGGTATATATATATATTTTATGGAACATAATTAGTTCTAATTAAAAAAAAAATTATTCTAAAAAAAATTATTATTATTTTTTAAAATTAATTTTATTTTTAAAAAAAAATTGCGACGGATATTGAAATCTGTCGCAAAAAATCAAAATTTGCGACGGATTAATAATCCGTCGCAAGCAATTTGCGACAGATTATGAATCCGTCGCAATTGCGACAAGGATTTTTGCGACAGACAAAATCCGTCGCAAAAGCCCTTTTTTGCGACAGATTTTGTCCGTTGCAAAAACTTTTTTTTTGTAGTGAGTATACCCTCACAATACTTCTGGATGTAAAAGAAGTATTTCTGGCATCCTAATTTTAAAATAGAACGCCAAAAGTGTATTTTTGGTGTCCTAAAAATTATTTAGGACGCCAAAAGCCTGAAAAAAAGGCGCCATTTTTTAACAGAGCATCGAGTCACGCGTTTTGTCTAAAAAAACAATGGCAGAGTCAATCACTTCCTCATTTTCAAACAGAGCATTGAGTCTTGTCATTTCCTTCATCGATCTGCTGTCGATCTGTGCCCTTCAGTTGATTTCCTTCACCGTCTCTACCTTCAATCGTCGGAATCTCTTCAATTCCTTCGCCGCCGCTCCAGTAAGTCGCTCCTCCTCCTCCTCGTCAGTGATTTGCGAGTCGACGCATTCTTGGCTTCAGTCGTCGGATCGACACATGCTCTAGAATCTCCTCAGTGTTCACGTGCTCCAAATCCATAGCGTTCGTGACCCACAAGCCCACCAGCAACGGCGACAGACGCGGCCTCCTTCTACATCCCTTACGATGGCGGCATCTCTAGGTTGCAGATCTACAGATATGTTTTTTTGTTTCTTCAGATCTAAAAACGCGTTTTTACCTTCTGATTCATCCCATTCCTGAGGTACTCTTCAATTTTTTTTTTCTTTTTTTTTTCTATCATTTAGTTATTTTAATTTGGGAAAATTAAAATTAAGGACCTATAACAGATAATATTTATTAAGAAGGATCGTAAAAGTTGTAATTATTTAGAAGGATCAATTAACAAAATAAAAATACTAAAATGTCCCTAATCAAACCTCCTACATTTTCTCTCACATTCTATATTTAAAACTAATATGAATTTCTAAATTTAATTAAATTAAACATAGTTTCTCTCATCTTAGATATTTATAAGAAAAATAACACAGATGTCTTTCAATTTTTTCAAAATTATAATTTTATTTTTCAAATTGACACCAACTTTGATTGAAAAAATATATAATTTAGGAAAACTCAAATTTTTTTATAATTTATTATAAACATTAAAGAAATATTTTATATATATATATATATATATATATATATATATATATATATATATATATAATATTAATAGGGTCATGTTCAACACAAGTGTGCCTTCCAGTGTCAACAAACATTAACCCATGATTATATTTCAATTTTTTATACAATATAGTAATGTTTTATTTTTGTAATTTGAGCCTACACAACTCGTTCTAATAAGATAAAAAATGCGTTTAATTTTCTATTTTGGTTGATAAAGTTTCTTTGATAGAGCTTGTTTTTCTTGATTTACATATAAATCAAGAAAAAAACTTAATGATATAAAAGGGTTAAAGGGCCAATATCTATGTTACTAGTAATAATTAAAGGGTTAAGGTGCAAAAATAGACAAATGCTTTTCTCAAAAGAGCGTCCAGTAGCAAATACTTTTTTTTGGCGCAAAAGTAGACACGTGGTTACAAAGTGGAGCAAAATTAGCGTTTGACCGTTAGTTGACCGTTAGTTTGACCAAAAACATTAAAATGGGTGCTGACTCAATCAAATGTTTTCCTACTTGGCGAGTAAAAAAAGAAAGAAGAAATAAAAAAATTCCAAAATTCCACATCCTTTCTTCTTCCCCACACGATCCGCCACCACCCACCCCCCACAAAATCGCGATCCACCGCCCCCAACGATCTGCCACAACCCACCGCCCCCCCAAAATCGCGATCCGCCACCCCCCCCCACGATCTGCCACCCCCCCCAAAATCGCGATCCGCCACCCCCCCAACGATCTGCCACCCTTTGGACGTGGGAGAAGCAGAGGATCGAGGGTTCGAGTTCATTGTGGATGATGACCCACGGACTGATGATTTTGCGTCGATTATTCCTGAGGATTTCTGATTTTGCGTGTTCTTATTTGTTTTCTGATTTTGCGTGGATTTCTGAATGGGAGGGATTCCTGAGGATTTCTTATTTGTTTTCTGATTTGTTTCTGATTTTCCTGAGGATTTCTTATTTGTTTTCTGATTTGTTTCTGATTTGGCTGAAGATCTGGGGGGGAATCTGGGTTTGGGGGGGTGACCGGAATCTGGGTTGGGGGATCACCGAGGAAGAAGAAGGTCCTGGTCAAAATGCAAGTTTTGACCAGGGATGTAATACCCGGATATTTATCTGGAATATTATAAATAAAAGTTGGATATTTCTGATAAGTGAAATTTTAATCTCCGGTCTTGTATAATTATAGTCTATTTTCTAAGTAGAATTTCTGTAGGAAATCAGGGAAATTAAGGGCCAAAGTGCCAAGATGACCAAAATACCCCTAAGGGACATAAATAACTTAGAAAATTTATGAAAAATCCTAAAAGACAGTAAAATGACCAAGTGAGATAGGAGAGTATATAATCTCTAATTATTGTAATTTTATAAATTATGAAATTGGAGAAATTGTTGGAAAATACTCAAAAAGAAGTGAAATGACCATAATACCATTGTAATTATGGAATAATGCAAGAGGCATGAAAATACTAATGTTAATACAAGTGTATGAAGGTAATAAGGCATAGTAATTAAGAAAATTATCAACAAGTGATAATGAAGTAATTAAGTAATATTGGACTAATTACTTAAGCATAGGCAAAGGAAATTTAGTAATAATTATGTGAAGCTCAAAAATTAGTGGAAATTAGTGGAATATTAGTAAAAATGTATTTACTAATTAATTGGAAATTTTTATGAAAAATCATTGAGTTTAGGTATTTTTAAGCCTAAATACAAGAATGGACCAATTAGGGATTTTTGTGGAATTTTTGGGAAAAAGTAAATAAATAAATGATAAAATAATTAATTAAATAAAAAATAAATATTTATTAATATAATTAAAAGGCCAACCGAAATTTGGGCCAAATAAAAAGAAAAAAATGAAAAATGAAATAGAAAACAAGTTGGCAAGTTGCAACATTAAAATAATAATATAATTAATTAAAGTAAAATATGTGAATAGTAATTTTAAAATTAGAAACGGATCCTATCTAGAGATCTAGGAATAGGAATCCCAGGGTCAAGGTAAAATATTGATCGGTGAGTTTTTACCTTTAAGTGACCTCTTAGGAAGTTAATTAGAAGTAGTTTGTGCTTTTTCCTAATAAAACAAAATAGGAAAAATGCATATAGGCATATTTTTGAAATAGGAAAATAAATTCTAACTCAACATTTAGGAATGGGTTTGAATTTATTTAGACATATTTGGAATCAGTGAATTATTTCCAAGAGTTTGATAGTCCCGAAACGAATTCCGACACTAGGACGTGTTCGGACACGTTTTCGAGAAAACTTCAACAATAATATTGGAGGCCTATATGGAATCAAAATTTAGGTTAACTTGGACATTTCTACTAAGTGAGAACATGTCTTCGAGTTGTAAATCCAGAATTTTGAGATTTCTCGAAATCACGCGAATCGGGTACCGATCGGGAAAAACTAGTGGACCAGGGCATAAAGTAACAATTTTGGAAATTCCCACCTTGTCCCTTCAAAACCCTATAAATACCCCCTCCTTCATAATTCTCACACCTTTTCTTCCTTCTCTTGGCCGAAATTTTTGGTTGAGAAAGAAGAGAAAGGAGCTCTGGGGGAATGCGTGGAAAAAGCTCTCCTGCAGAATTGTCCGGAAAGTCTTCAACGGGTAAGTCTTTCGGGCTTTAGTTTTTAGTCTTTAGTTTTTAGTTTAGTAGTTAGTAGAATTGTTAGTTAGATTTAGAAAGTAGGTGACAAGATTCCTACAAATGTTTTAGAGCCTTGTTTGCGTTGAAAAATATGCGAGAGGTGTAAACATAGTAGGGATCGAGTCATTGAAAAGTTGAAGTTTTGCAGTTCTTTTAAAAGTAAGGGTAGAATTTGTTAGAATAGCCTTTAAATTTCAAGTATGATTGGGTATCATATGGGAGGGCTATTTTAGTCATTATTTTTGAAAAGCATAATGGCGTCGAAGTTCTGGCAAAATTTCGGGAAGAAAATTTGTCGAGTAACGGGCGTCTCTTGCGAAATTCCGCCAATTAGGGGTAGAAGGGAAAAATGGTAATTTTTACCTAAAATGCCAGATATTGTGTCAAATCACTAATGGAAGTGATATTACTCTTATAGGATATCGAATCTCGATTTCTTCGCCATCCACGCTGCCGACGAACCGCTGTTTGAAGTTCACATTTTTCCGTAAGAGTACGTTTTCCGCCGGTAGTACCTAACGTTGCCAACGAAGTTACGGACGCGTACTGTAACACTAATCTTGTGCTTCTTAAATGCATATATGTCAAGGATATGTCGTAGACCGTCATACAGACAGTTTTAAACGGGTTATGTTTGGAATGCCGTTATGTTTTCCTAGCGCCGGAGACACGAGTGTTTATCGTGGCATTGGTGAATAGTGCAGGCTGTTGTTGTTATTTACCCTATGGGGCTTTACATATTGCTCTGTGCTTATGTTTTGTCGGCATAATGATCATGCATCTCTAGTATGCTTATGATATACTGTTGTATTAGCTCTAGAATATCTGTTGGCTGTATACTGTGTTGTTTGGGTATGAGGTTAATCGTTACCTGAGATTCAATGCGTTGAATTGAATCTCAATGTAGCTTCGTAGTCGGGAGGACCACGGTTCGTGGATCGAGGCAAATACCCGAGTAGGCGTGCAACAAGATTTATCTATCTTATCGTTTTCTGTTTCTTTCTGTTATTTCCTTTCTAAACCTTAGGATTACTGTAATCATTACAATGTTACACAATGGTTGATGTTTTGGCTAAGAATCCAATTACTCTTTCGCTCTATTGCTCTACTCTGATTGTTTGTTTGAAAAAAAAAATTTCCGCATTTCAAACATGGGATGTTACAAGGGACTTAAATGAAAATTTTAAAAGTTTATAGAGGGACTAAATTGAAATTTTTGAAATGTATCCGGGGCTGAACTGTAATTTATAAAGCATTAACAGCCACGTCATCGTCCACGTCATTATTTTCAATTCAGAAAAAGTCAACTAACGGTCAAACGCTAATTTTGCTCCACTTTGTAACCACGTGTCTACTTTTGCGCAAAAAAAAAGTATTTGCTACTGGACGCTCTTTTGAGAAAAGCATTTGTCTATTTTTGCACCTTAACCCAATAATTAAATTATATAATGATAAGATATGAAATGCATTTAATTTTTTATTTTGGTTGATAAATTTCCTTTGATAGAGCTTTTCTTTTCATGATTTATATAAAATTATGTAAATCAAGAAAAAGAAAGTTAATGATATAAAAGGGTTAAAGGGCCAATATCTACCTTACGAGTAATAATTAAATGATATAATGATATGATAGATTATGTAGATATTAGTTAAGGTTAAAAAATGATGATTTTGGCAGTAGTAATTTTGGTGGAAAAAAAATTAAATCACTTTCAAGGACAATTTAGTATTTCTAACTTTATATTTTAGTAATTAATCCTTCTAAATAATTACAATTTTTACGGTCATTTCTAATAAATATTATTCTATATAGGTCTTCCTATCTAATTCTCTCTTTTAATTTCTGTAGGTACCTTCTGATTCATCCCACTCCTGAGGTACTCTTGAAATTGGTGTTCGTTTTTCTCTAAGGTTTTGATTATTAAGTTCTTAAATCAGAAGCAATTCTGGACTTGTACTTTGATTGTAATTTTGTCATTTGGAAGCCTTTATCGCGTCATTATTATTTTGATTCTCTCTGTTTTAATTTATTTTTCTCCACAGTAGTGACAACTAGTGACCATTGCATCAATCATTTTGGTCACAACATATCATATCGTAAGTTACGAATAATACTGGATGCAATTCTATCTCCTTTATCCTCATAATTTAGTGCAATTTTTTAGAACATATATAATAAGTGTGATTTGACTATGTCAAAGTGTTGCAATCCAGGACCAATGGATGCCTTGTGCATTGGCCACCCAGATCTCCGGCAATGTTTTTTATGATTCAGATCCTTCTAGAGTTCAACTTACGGTTCTTCTTTCATTCTGGAGAATGAGAAGAAAAAAAATTAAAATTAAGCACTTACAGCGTCCTAAATTTTTTTAGGACACCGTAAGTGCAACTTACGGCATCCTACTTTTTTTTAGACATCGTAAGTTGTACCTTTTTACGCCCCTCCAGATACGTGACCTACGAAAAAAGGACGTTAAAAGTACAAAAAATAGGTTGTCGTAACCCTTTTTTTGTAATAGTGATAATAATATCTATCTTATCGCTTTCTGTTTCTTTCTGTTATTTCCTTTCTAAACCTTAGGATTACTGTAATCATTACAATGTTACACAATGGTTGATGTTTTGGCTAAGAATCCAATTACTCTTTCGCTCTATTGCTCTACTCTGATTGTTTGTTTGAAAAAAAAAAAATTCCGTATTTCAAACATGGGATGTTACATTTTATGGTATCAGAGCAAAACTTTCTGGCAAGTATTTAACTATGTTACCACGGACAGTTTGGTGCCGAAGGCAAGGCTAGTCTACGTGGGTGTGCCATAAGTCACCGCTAACCCGGTGAGGCCCCATGGTAGACACTTACCTGGCCATTCTGTTCGGATAACGGAGTTAGGTTCTTAAGCCTTTTAACTTTGAGCACATTTTTGAAAACGAGTATTGATACGACCATTGGTGTAAATGTGTAAAGATGAACAGGGATAATGGCTAGTATGCCTTTAGAGCCGAGAAACTGTCGATCGATCATTCATCCGATGATGACAACCGTAAGTATTCCCAGCTGTTAAGCTGTCAGGACGATTCGAGAGTGAATCTTTCTATGAACCCAACATCCTAGACAAGTTCTAACTACGAACAGAACGTTGATAAGCACTATACGATCAAAGCATTGGATGGCGGAACAACGTAGCAAGACTATTAGAAGAGCGTACTTCCGATATGAAGTTATGAATTACGAACGCGAAGGATTTAAACCAGCTGGATGATGTAGTATACGTTTGCATGTGCATTACATCTAATATAAAAATATATAGGTTTTGATGCCACGTGATGTGTTATTTTCTGACACATATATCTGTTATTTAATTAAAGGAAAGAGATAAACATGGCAATCTTAAGAGGTTAGGTGCACCAAGAGGCCGAGGCCGTGGACGAGGCCGAGGTCGAGGTAGAGGCGAATGACCTCAAGATAGAGCAATACCCGAAATTGGACGAAACCAAGAGGACCAACATGCACGTAATCAACTCTGAACCAACAAAACGATATACGAGGAGATGCAGCGAACTTTGCAAGAGCGAGATAGCTCTTATCGATGCATTAATGGCGAAAGGCTTTGGAAAGACAAAGACAAGATGAAGAGCGCAACAATGAGGAACATGAAGAAGATGACCACAATGATAATGAAGAAGAGTATGATGACAACGAGAATGATGAAGAACCCGAGGGTCCGAGAGATCCCAATCACCACCTAGGCGCAATCAAAAGAGAGAACCACCGAGAGCCGGGTCAACCGGTTCGCAAGTCGAAGCCACCCGGTTTCCGGGAAAGAATGAACTAGGCGAGGATTGGCCGCTAAGCCTAAAAAGATTTTTGAAGTTATCGAGTGCCGGGAGATCGGAAGGCACTGCCGGCTATCTACAAGTTAGAGGCGATGCCCACGAGATGGTGGGAGAGCGTTTCCACAACCCTGCCAAGCCCTGTTACATGGGAGATGTTCTTGGAGCAATTCAACGAACAATACTTTCCTCCCTCAATTCGTGTGATTAAGGAGGAGGAATTTGCAGATACAACAAGGGAATGAGGAGTCATTTGACGACTACTTCGCACGTTTCACCAACTCGTCCCGATACTCTTCGTATCGAAGAGCAATGTGAACGAAAGCCGGAAAGCGAACCGATTGGTGAACGGGCCGAGGTACGACATAAGATCGAGGCCGGTATCTCATCAATTCTCTAGGATGGCCCAAGCCGTGGGATCATGCAGATTGACAGAGCGCAACTTGAAAGAACTGCGCAAGTCCCGAAGCCAGGAAGGCAACAATGCTGGTCGCGGTGGATCCAACCGCGGAGGATCCTCACAGAAGAGGAAAGCGCCTTGGAGCAACAACCAAGGAGGAAACAAGAAACCCTACCAACAGTACAATCTGAAACAGCAAGGATCCCAGACATGTCAGAAATGTAAGAAGTACCATCCAGGAGCCAACTGTGATGGGAAACAAGTCTGTTTCAGGTGTCAGAAGCCTGGACACATTAGCAGGATTGCCCGAGAAGGCTGCAGAGGCGAGACCTCAAAGCACCGGCCGGATCTTTGCATTGACAAATACAGAGGCCAAGAAGTCCCCGAGAGATGGTTCAAGGTACCATCTATCTCAATGGAAATCTACTTGAAGCATTGTATGACTCGGGTGCTAGTCACTCGTTTATTTCCTATGATTGTGCAAGTCGTTTAGGATTGCATGCACCGTAGATTACCATTTGATCTTGTAGTATCTACACCGTTGGGTGTAAAGTCTTTAGCTTCTGATGCGTGTATGAATTGTACGGCTGACGTGGATGGACGAGTTTCTAAAGTGGATCTTATCCGTCTACCTCTTCACGACATCGACGTCATATTCGGTCTGAACTGGTTAACGGCCAACGGCGCAATGATTGATTGTGGCAAAAAGGAGATATCATTTGCCGGAGACAAGGTTGAAGTGAGCCTGAACTTTCTCTCCGCCACAGAAGCCGATCGGTGCGTGAAGCAAGGATGTCATGCTTTCATGGTATTCTTTTCTGTCAAAGCAGAGCGACCTTTCACTCCAGGATATCCCCTGTGGTGAATGAATTTTCGATGTATTTCCGGAGGATCTCACCGAGTTACCTCCTATCCGAGAAGTGGAGTTCAATATTGACTTGATGCCTGGCACAGGATCAATATCAAAGGCGCCGTATCGAATGGCTCCTAACGAGATGCAGGAGTTGAAAAAGCAGTTGGAAGAGCTTTTGAAGAAGGGGTTCATTCGACCCAGTGTATCACCATGGGAGCCCCGGTGCTTTTGTAAAGAAGAAAGATGGAAGCTTCCGACTCTGCATCGATTACCATGAACTCAACAAAGTAACCGTCAAAAATAAGTACCCACTTCCCGGATTGATGATCTTTTGGATCAATTGTGCAGTTCCACAGTCTTTTCGAAAATTGACTTGCGTTCGGGATACCATCAGTTGCGAGTTAAGGATGGCGATGTTCCCAAGACGGCTTTCGAGAACCAGATATGGGCATTATGAATTCCTTGTGATGCCCTTCGGATTGACAAATGCCCCTGCGGTATTCATGGATTACATGAACCGTATCTTCCGACAACACCTAGACCAATTTGTGGTGGTGTTCATCGACGACATTTTGATATATTCTAAGAGCAAAGAAGAGCACGAAGAACATCTGCGAAAGGTGTTGAGCATACTCAGGGAAAAACAACTATATGCTAAGCTGAGCAAATGCGAATTTTGGGCCTGGAAGTTAAATTTCGGGCCATGTTATATCTAGCGGCGGAGTTGCGGTTGATCCAAGCAAAGTAGAAGCGATTCGGGTGGAAACGGCCGAGGCGCGTGACGGAGATCCGTAGTTTTCTTGGTCTGGCGGGATACTACCGCAGATTTATACGGGATTTCTCGCGTCTTGCCCTACCATTGACAAAGCTTACGAGGAAGAATCAACCCTTTATATGGGGAGATGATTGTGAGGAGAGTTTTTAGAATCTGAGGGAGAGGTTGACTACAGCACCGATATTGATTATCCCCGATCCAGATGAGACCTATGTTGTCTACAGTGATGCCAGTGGGCAAGGATTGGGATGTGTCCTAATGCAGCAGGGCAGGGTGGTGGCCTATGCCTCTCGTCAGCTAAAACCTCACGAGTTAAACTATCCTACACACGATTTAGAGCTGGCGGCTATCGTGTTCGCTTTGAAGATATGGAGGCATTACATGCGGTGTAACCGTAGAAGTGTATTGTGACCACAAGAGTCTGAAATACTTGTTCGATCAACGAGAACTCAACATGAGACAACGTCGTTGGATGGAGCGATTAAAGATTACACCCGGAGATCAAGTATCATCCGGTAAAGCAAACGTCGTTCTTGATGCTCTTAGTAGGAAGACGGTGCAGGTATCATACATGATGATACAAGAGCAGTAAACTATTGGAAGATTTCGAGGATCCGAATTGAGAGATGAAGTGGAGAAAGCTCAGAAGCAAGATGATTGGGCAAAAGAGATACGTGAGAAAATCACTCGAGGTGAGACCCAAGACTATGACCTGTCACTTAGTGGTTTGGTCAGGTATAAATAGCGAGTTTACATACCGCCGGTTGATGAATTGAGGCGGACGATAATGGATGAGGCTCATAAGAGTAAGTACACTCTACATCCGAGGCATGGTCAAGATGTACAGTATGAAATCCGAACTGTGGTGGCCGGAATGAAGAAAGACGTAGCGAGAATACGTGGCCAAATGCTTGACTCCGTCGAAAGTGAAGATTGAGCACCGTCGACCCCCTGTCTTTTGCAAGGACTAGAGCTGCCGGAATGGAAATGGGAGAACATAACCATGGATTTTGTGGTAGGTCTGCCCAAAATCGAAATCATGATACAATTTGGGTAGTTGTTGACAGTTAACCAAGTCGGCACACTTTATTCCCATCGGTATCACTATTCTCCGAACGATTGGCGGAGATTTATATCAAAGAGATAGTGAGATTACATGGTGTTCCTAAGAGCATTGTCTCTGATCGTGATACACGATTCAAATCCCGTTTCGGCAAGCGTTACATGAAGGTATGGGGACTAAGTTGAAGTTCGGTTCGGCTTATCACCCACTGATCGACGGTCAATCGGAGAGAACCATACGAGTATTTGGAGGATATCTTTGCGAGCATGTGCCACGGATTTCAAAGGAAGTTGGGATCAACATCTTTCGCTAGGCGAGTTTGCATATAACAACAGTTATCATGCTAGTATACAAATGGCCCCGTTCGAGGCATTGTATGGGCGGAAGTGTCAATCACCATTATGCTTGGATGATTCATCGAAAAGCGATTACTTGGGCCGGATATGCTTGAGCGGACCTCCGAACAAATCGCGTTAATCAAGAAGAGACTCCTAGCGGCACATAGTAGATAGAAGAGCTATGCGATAAAAGGAGGAGACCTCTAACGTTTTATGTCGGCGACCATGTATTTCTAAAGTTATCCCCGATGGCGGTGTCGGCGAACGCTTAAGAGGAAGAAACTCACCACGGTATGTTGGACCATTCGAAATTCGCTACGCGCGGAGAAGTAGCTTATCGATAGCCTTACCCCGAACTGAGTAATCTCCACGACGTTTTCCACGTGTCGCAATTGAAGAAGTACCAACCGAGGCGGTGATCATGTCATCGAGTACGAGGATGTCGAAGTACGGCATGATAATACCTTCATAGTCGAGCTGAGCGGATCATCGATCACAAAGAGAAACGGCTCGAAACAAGACTATTTTGATTGTGAAGGTGGTCTGGAAAGGTTTGTCACCCGAAGAAGCGACTTGGGAAACCGAGAGTGACATGAAAGAGAAGTACCCGAGTTCATGGCCCGAAGTTTAGTTAGTATAGACTAAATTTCGAGGCGAAATTTTGTGTAAGGGGAGAAATGTAATACCGGATATTTATACGGAATATTATAAATAAAAGTTGGATATTTCGATAAGTGAAATTTCAATCTCCGGTCTTGTATAATTATAGTCTATTTTCTAAGTAGAATTTCTGTAGGAAATTAGGGAAATTAAGGGCCAAAGTGCCAAGATGACCAAAATGCCCCTAAGGGACATAAATAACTTAGAAAATTTATGAAAAATCCTAAAAGACAGTAAAATGACCAAGTGAGATAGGAGAGTATATAATCTCTAATTATTGTAATTTTATAAATTATGAAATTGGAGAAATTGTTGGAAAATACTAAAAAAGAAGTGAAATGACCATAACACCATTGTAATTATGGAATAATGCAAGAGGCATGAAAATACTAATGTTAATACAAGTGTATGAAGGTAATAAGGCATAGTAATTAAGAAAATTATCAACAAGTGATAATGAAGTAATTAAGTAATATTGGACTAATTACTTAAGCATAGGCAAAGGAAATTCAGTAATAATTATGTGAAGCTCAAAAATTAGTGGAAATTAGTGGAATATTAGTAAAAATGTATTTACTAATTAATTGGAAATTTTTATGAAAAATCATTGAGTTTAGGTATTTTTAAGCCTAAATACAAGAATGGACCAATTAGGGATTTTGTGGAATTTTTGGGAAAAAGTAAATAAATAAATGATAAAATAATTAATTAAATAAAAAAATAAATATTTATTAATATAATTAAAAGGCCAACCGAAATTTGGGCCAAATAAAAAAAAAATGAAAAATGAAATAGAAAACAAGTTGGCAAGTTGCAACATTAAAATAATAATATAATTAATTAAAGTAAAATATGTGAATAGTAATTTTAAAATTAGGAAACGAATCCTATCTAGAGATCTAGGAATAGGAATCCCAGGGTCAAGGTAAAATATTGATCAGTGAGTTTTTACCTTTAAGTGATCTCTTCTGGAAGTTAATTCCGAGGCCGTTTGTGCTTTTTCCTAATAAAACAAAATAGGGAAAATGCATATAGGCATATTTTTGAAATAGGGAAAATAAATTCTAACTCAACATTTAGGAATGGGTTTGAATTTATTTAGACATATTTGGAATCAGTGAATTATTTCCAAGAGTTTGATAGTCCCGAAACGAATTCCGACACCGGACGTGTTCGGACACGTTTTCGAGAAAACTTCAACAGAATATTGGAGGCCTATATGGAATCAAAATTTAGGTTAACTTGGACATTTCTACTAAGTGAGAACATGTCTTCGAGTTGTAAATCCAGAAGTTTGAGTTTTCTCCGAAATCACGCGAATCGGGTACCGATCGAGGAAAAACTAGTGATAGGGCATAAAGTAACAATTTTGGAAATTCCCACCTTGTCCCTTCAAAACCCTATAAATACCCCCCCCCCTCCTTCATAATTCTCACACCTTTTCTTCCTTCTCTTGGCCGAAATTTTTGGTTGAGAAAGAAGAGAAAGGAGCTCTGGGGGAATTGTGCAGCGAAGCCCTGTAGAATTGTCCGGAAAGTCTTCAACGGGTAAGTCTTTCGGGCTTTAGTTTTTAGTCTTTAGTTTTTAGTTTAGTAGTTAGTAGAATTGTTAGTTAGATTTAGAAAGTAGGTGACAAGATTCCTACAAATGTTTTAGAGCCTTGTTTGCGTTGAAAAATATGCAGAGGTGTAAACATAGTAGGGATCGAGTCGCTGAAAAGTTGAAGTTTTCGCAATTCTTTTAAAAGTAAGGGTAGAATTTGTTAGAATAGCCTTTAAATTTCAAGTATGATTGGGTATCATATGGGAGGGCTATTTTAGTCATTATTTTCGAAAAGCATAATGGCGTCGAAGTTCGGCAAAATTTCGGAAGAAAATTTGTCGAGTAACGAATCTTGGCGAAATTCCGCCGATTAGGGGTAGAAGGGCAAAATGGTAATTTTTACCTAAAATGCCAGATATTGTGTCAAATCACTAATGGAAGTGATATTACTCTTATAGGATATCGAATCTCGATTTCTTTGCCGTCACGCCGACGAACCATTGTTTGAAGTTCACATTTTTCCGTAAGAGTACGTTTTCGCGGTAGTACCTAACGTTGCCAACGAAGGTACGGACGCGTCTCGTAACACTAATCTTGTGCTTCTTAAATGCATATATGTCAAGGATATGTCGTAGACCGTTATACAGACAGTTTTAAACGGGTTATGTTTGGAATGCCGTTATGTTTTCCTAGCGCTGAGGACACGAGTGTTTATCGTGGCACTGGTGAATAGTGCAGGCTGTTGTTGTTATTTACCCTATGGGGCTTTACATATTGCTTTGTGCTTATGTTTTGTCGGCATAATGATCATCCATCTCTAGTATGCTTATGATATACTGTTGTATTAGCTCTAGAATATCTGTTGGTTGTATCTTGTGTTGTTTGGGTATGAGGTTAACCGTTACCCGAGATTCAATGCGTTGAATTGAATCTCACCGTAGCTTCGTGGTCGGGAGGACCACGGTTCGTGGATCGAGGCAAATACCCGAGTAGGCGTGCGGTGAAGATTTATCTATCTTATCGCTTTTCGTTTCTTTCTGTTATTTCCTTTCTAAACCTTAGGATTACTGTAATCATTACAATGTTACACAATGGTTGATGTTTTGGCTAAGAATCCAATTACTCTTTCGCTCTATTGCTCTACTCTGATTGTTTGTTTGAAAAAAAAAAATTTACGCATTTCAAACATGGGATGTTACAAGGGACTTAAATGAAAATTTTAAAAGTTTATAGAGGGACTAAATTGAAATTTTTGAAATGTATCCAGGGCTGAACTGTAATTTATAAAGCATTAACAGTCACGTCATCGTCCACGTCATTATTTTCAATTCAGAAAAAGTCAACTAACGGTCAAACGCTAATTTTGCTCCACTTTGTAACCACGTGTCTACTTTTGCGCAAAAAAAAAGTATTTGCTACTGGACGCTCTTTTGAGAAAAGCATTTGTCTATTTTTGCACCTTAACCCAATAATTAAATTATATAATGATAAGATATGAAATGCATTTAATTTTTTATTTTGGTTGATAAATTTCCTTTGATAGAGCTTTTCTTTTCATGATTTATATAAAATTATGTAAATCAAGAAAAAGAAAGTTAATGATATAAAAGGGTTAAAGGGCCAATATCTACCTTACGAGTAATAATTAAATGATATAATGATATGATAGATTATGTAGATATTAGTTAAGGTTAAAAAATGATGATTTTGGCAGTAGTAATTTTGGTGGAAAAAAAATTAAATCACTTTCAAGGACAATTTAGTATTTCTAAATTTATATTTTAGTAATTAATCCTTCTAAATAATTACAATTTTTACGGTCATTTCTAATAAATATTATTCTATATAGGTCTTCCTATCTAATTCTCTCTTTTAATTTCTGTAGGTACCTTCTGATTCATCCCACTCCTGAGGTACTCTTGAAATTGGTGTTCGTTTTTCTCTAAGGTTTTGATTATTAAGTTCTTAAATCAGAAGCAATTCTGGACTTGTACTTTGATTGTAATTCTGTCATTTGGAAGCCTTTATCGCGTCATTATTATTTTGATTCTCTCTGTTTTTAATTTATTTTTCTCCACAGGTAGTGACAACTAGTGACCATTGCATCAATCATTTTGGTCACAACATATCATATCGTAAGTTACATAAACCCTTAGTAGAAAATAGAGGCTTCGAATAATACTGGATGCAATTCTATCTCCTTTATCCTCATAATTTAGTGCAATTTTTTAGAACATATATAATAAGTGTGATTTGACTATGTCAAAGTGTTGCAATCCAGGACCAATGGATGCCTTGTGCATTGGCCACCCAGATCTCTGGCAATGTTTTTATGATTCAGATCCTTCTAGAGTTCAACTTACGGTTCTTCTTTCATTTCGGAGAATGAGAAGAAAAAAATTAAAATTAAGCACTTACGGCGTCCTAAATTTTTTAGGACACCGTAAGTGCAACTTACGGCATCCTACTTTTTTTTAGACATCGTAAGTTGTACCTTTTTACGCCCCTCCAGATACGTGACCTACGAAAAAAGGACGTTAAAAGTACAAAAAATAGGTTGTCGTAACCCTTTTTTTGTAATAGTGATAATAATATTTATAAGATATATAAAATATCAACAAATGATATATAATATATCAACATGAGAATATATAAAATATTAATATAAGATGTAATAATATATTAACACCCCCTCAAACTCAAGATCATCTTGAGTTTACCAACTAAAAACTAGAAGCGGAACCGAAAGGAGTAGCTACAACAGCAGTGGAATAAAAGTAACATCTTAAAGCAAGTGTTGATCTGGACAAAACATAAACGATGTCGAGTTGATATGGATGGAACCTGAAGGTATTTGGGTCAGGGCGGAACCATGCGCTCTTCGGGTCTCGGCGGAACAAGATGGTCAAGAGATCTGGGCGGAGTTCTAGGATGAAATCATATACTCTCCAGAGAATGAAAGATCTGGGCGGAACCAGATGGACAAGTGATTTGGGCAGAGCTGTGTGATAAAACCATACACTCTCTAGGAATGAATCTAGCTAGGATGGAACCGGATAATTTGCAAAGGAAAGAACACATGCGTAGTGGCATCCACTAAGCACCGAACGGAGAAAGGTGACCAGAATTAAGAACTCTTTCATAGGACGAGAGAATGACCAAGAGAGAATGTGAGGAAAAGCCTAACTTGCCAATAAAAAGAAAGTTCATTAGCCTTAATCTCAAGGCTTAAGGAGGTACAATAATTAGATAGCATATCTACTACAACGGTTGAAAAGGAATGGACATTCTTCTTCTTCTTCTTCACCATTAGCTTTGATGTCATGTTAGAATTTGAAGGATTAAAGTAGAGAGAAAACAAGAACTTTTGAATATTATTGAATCTATAATACTTAATCTTTGAATCATCAATAAAAGTACAAGAGGTCAAGAGCCTTTATATAGGAAAAGCATAACCTAAAAGAATCTTAGAATATAACCTAATCTAATTTAAATAAATCTTAATCAAATGTAAACTCTAATAATAATATTTCTAAGATATATCACATATCAACAAATGATATATAATATCTAACATGAGAGTATACAAAATAATAATATAAGATATAGTAATATCTTAACTGAAGCTAATGTTATTTAAACTTGTTGTGAGCTCCATATGTTAAATAAAGCAAATTTATCCAAAATCAGTTGAAGATGAAACCACAAGATTGAATGACCCTGATTTTAAACTTGTGCTTCAAACTTTAACCATACTTTAGATTGATTTTGACAAAAACGTAGCGTTTAAAGGTTCGTGTTTAAATAATACTCATTTGGTTCTTAATATAAGACCTACTTATCTAATCTGATGTTATTAAAGAAGTTAAATAAATTATTAAATTATATCATATGCAATGTTATACTACATCAGTTTATAAGTTAGGTAAATTAGTTTGAGAAAATATGACAAAATGGAAAAAAGGTTTTACATTTTGGAATTAAAGTTTACTCTAAATTAGGACTTACATATAGCACTATAAAGAGTATATTACTCAAACATTAAAACGTGCAGCTCCAAGCATTTGTGGACTTTGTTTATTTTTTTTTTATACAAAAATTTTAGGAAAGGGGTTGGGTCCATCCACAATCCAAGGGCAGGGTGAAATCTCCCTTCCTCCTAGGTGATACCGATGTTGGGCAGGGCAAGCTGTCTATTACCCTCAGGCGTTAACCTAGGCACCTAGGAGTTAGGATGCCTCTTCTAGCGTCTTGACCAACTCCAGGATCGAACTCCCTCCTTTTGATGAGAGTGTCCGACTCTTTTGCTAGTTGAGCCCAAGGACGAGGGGTATGTGGACTTAGTTTATGAAGAAAGGGATGCTATTCACTTAAGTGGGTCTATTAGCATGGATTTATTGGGCCATTTTAATTTTCTTAGAATAAGCCGAAGAATTATAAAACTAAGTCTATATTCTTAGGTAGTGAAATTATTATTATTATTATTATTTTTTTGCTAAGAAAGATGGCATATAGCCTATATTATAAATAAAACATTACACTAATGGGGAAATGAATCCCAAACACTCCTGATCCACCCAGCCTCTCAAAAAGACCGGGCAATCATCAAAAATCCTAGAACTTGCAATACCCTCTTTAGCTAGGGCATCAGCAATTCTATTGTAAACTCTAGGGATAGATATAATATCAACCTGCCAATTAAGAAGTAACATCTCTCTAGCCTTAAGGATTATACTACTACATGACACACAATCATGATCCAGAAGCAAATTAATCACAGAATCAGCATCCGACTCTAGGATTATCTTCCTATATCATTGGCATCTATCATTGGTATTACTAAAATTTTAGGCCTACATATTGTTGTATGAGCCCACTAATACTGTTTTTGGTAATATGAGCCCACCAATATTTGCATTTCGTGAAAAAAAAAAAAACAAGAGTGGAGAAAGGCGTATGCCAGCTATGGATTGAGTAAAAAGTGAAGATTTTTCCATGCAAGAAGAAAATGACAGCATGGAGTCCACCTGTATCGTCTTCATTTGATGTGGCTTTGACAAGGACCAAGTTAGAACCCATCAAAACTATAATTGCTAAGTCGGAACGAGTCAAACTATAATGACTAAGTGTTATAGATTCGGTAAAATTATAAGGATTAAATACTCCTTCTGAATTCTGATACTTTTTATAAGAGCTTAAAATTTGAATTATCTTTATCGTTTTTATAAAAATCCGATAAGAGTTGTCTCAACATTTGATAATTTTTTTTCCATTATTACCCCTCATTAATTATATGTATTGCATTAATTAAAAGGATATTGATACTTATATTTACTCTATTTTTCTCCCTTATTACCCCTAATAAATAAGGGCATACTTTAAAAATAAAGTTTATTTTAGACATACTTATTATTTTTAACTAATTTTAACAGCTTTCTTAAATCGCATAATTCAGTTATTGAGCTCTTATAAATAGAACCATAGGGAGTAATTAATTTTTCCTGTAAAAATAACAAAACATTAAGTTTGAAATATAATATAACATATTATTTTTAGCTATTTAATAAATACTCCATTAGTCCTTAATGTAAGGCTTAATTAGGGAGTTGCTCTTAGTTTTAAATGTAAAAAATATTTCTCATATTTTTTAGTATTTTCCTAATTTATCCTATTATTGCTCCCTGAACAACAATCCACTAAGAGACAAATTGAGAGAATTAGAAAAGAGGATTATGATATTCTTAAAAAACATAATCCTTCCATCCCTATATATAAGATCATATTTTTTTGAATGAGTTTATCCTTTTTTTTATAAGATTTCGTTTGAGTCCGTATAAATAATGTAACACCCCAAATTTCATACTACTTATTGTGCCTGGTGACACGTAGTATCTAGGAATACGGTGTTGACAACTCAAAGTAAAGCGGAACAGAGAGCATGCATTACGTTTGGACAATGAGTAACTGATATAAAATGTCCAGACATAAGCTAGTTAAATTCAAATTCCTAAAGAAATATTCATGTGATACAATAATACAGAACTTGTATAATTAAAACTTCATCTTCTCCCTCATTTAGTGCCGACATCACTCCCCTCTCAATAGCCATTTAATGTGGTTTTAATTAACAAAATATCCCATGGTTCAAGCTTCTCATTGGCTAGTTGAAATTGTTGACTTTTCAACTCTAATTTACAAAGTTTAATTAGCTTCTCTTCCTTCCCTTTGGCTGGTCGACATGCACAATGAATTGAGGTCTTTGGATGGTTTTATTTGTGGCATTAATCCAATGGCTTAAGTCTCTAATTGGTTGGTTTAATTATCTAAGATTTAGGCTTAATTACTTAGGATAATATCCTAAAATACTTGGCCTACAATGCTCAGACACTATTCTTGACTTTTGGGGTTGATTAAGAAGCTCAATTAACTCCCTAATCAAGTGTTTAAATGCTCACTAATTACATGTGCCATTGCATAATTGTTTTATTAGTTTAACCATGGTAATTAGTGCTTATTTAGACAAGTATTATTTCATTCTCTTTGGCTTAATTATTTTTAAATATAATTAGCCCTCTTTTGATGATTCTAATTTGCGTCTAATCATCTTGAAGAATTATGTAACTAATCTCAATTAATGCAAGCTTATTTTGCTAAGGATAATTGTTAATAAATAACAATTAAACTAAGTATTTCCCTATTCCCTTTTCTTGTCCTATGAGCATTTAAAATAGTTATTATTTCATGTGATTTTATGTCACATTTTATAGCTCCTAATATGTGGTCTCATTAATCAACCATTGGTTAATTAATTCCCAAGTGAAATTAGGACAAAAATATAATCAATAGATTATAATTCCTTGAGACACATATTCACTTTTGTATTTTGGTAATTATTTACTAAAATACAATTTTTACTAGAATTATGAAAATTAGGGTATTATAAATAATAAATGCATTTTTATCCATTTTATCCTCAATTAATCTCATAGAAGGCATTAATTAAAACGTTGCCACATTTCCTTTATTCTCTGACATTATATTTTCTTCATACATTTTTATATTAACTAACTTTCTTATTCTCATTAAATTAGATAAATATAATTAGATTTTAGAGAGGATATTACATAAATAAATAAATAAAAATTCAAATTATTGGACGGCGTTAAAAGTAGAGTCGTCCGCAATTTGCACATGTGAATGTGACATCCACTTTCTCGTGCGTTTTTCCTCCTTAAATTCCATCACGCCTTAAAAAGTCCACGGTATGAAACACGTGTCTTTGTCAGCATACACTTTCTTCTATATCAAAATTTCGACTTTCTAAATTCTCAGAAAGTAAATTTATAACTTAACAAAAGATTTACACTATAATTGAAATATAAAAAATATATACTTTTTAATTAAATAATCCTATTTTTCGAAAAAAAAACTAAATAAATGATCGCCTAATTATATTTCATTTTATTCCATATTGATAAACATAAGCTAATTATATACTTTCATGGGTTGATCTAATATTTACCTCAAATTCATAGATTAGATCAACCCATCGTGAACCGACCAGAAGACCAAATATTGCATGGGAAAAAAAAGAATATTGTTGAATGGTCAAAAATATAAAATTGGAATTCAAAGTTCAGCCTCATGAAAGTCAATTTCAAAGATCTGATAAATATACCTAATTTAGATAAATTAAGAAAGTTAGCTGAATTAGTTAATTTGACATATATTTTTTAAAACATTATTATAATTTTTCTTGATTAATAGATGAATATTAAAAAAATGTTATATTTATATATATTTAGAATTAAAGTAAACTTTCTAAATAAATTTTATATTTAGGACATGAGTGGTATATTACATACTTCCCGTTGTATTTTTTTTATTGCACAATTTAACTTTGTCTCAGCACCGACCCACTCTCGTTAAATGAATGGGATCATCATTCACTTACATGATTATATCTGGTCAAAATAAATAAACGACTGTACATATATACACTTTTCCTTTTGGTTGTGGTTGGAGCAAAAATTAAAATAATGAAGTCAAAGAAGGAAGCAATCTAAAGGGGCATTGTGAGTACTGAGTAGTTCCTCCTAAGCAGCCATGGAGCTTTCTCAAACACTCCGATTTCGATCGCACACATTACCCTTTCAACACCCTCTACATCATAACTTACCCACTACGCCCAGACTCAACTTCATTCCCAATCGTCCTCTCTCCAACACTAAACTCACCGTTTCAGCCATGAGAAAGCCTCCGATTGAAGGCTTAAGCGACGAGTTAAACGCCATCGCTAGGCGCAACCTTGACTTCCCCTACACTCGCCGCCAAGTTCGTGATGCTTTCAAGGATGTGCAACAGGGGCTGGATCATTGCTTATTCAAGGTTTGTTTGTTCGTTTGATCTGTTGGGTATTTTCAAGAATCTTCCTCTTCTTCGTGTTCAATCAGTGACTGATGTTTCAATCTCTTTCTCTGTTCGTCTTTGATCGGCATCATAGACGGCTCCTGCTGGGATCATAACTGAGGAGGTAAGCTAAGCTTATACTCTGAGCTTATTTTATTTTTCGAATTATTTTGTTACTTTATGATTCTAGTATTGATTGGCTCTCTCAAACTTCTTTTTCTATCACCTTGATACCCAACGATATGTTTTGATTTCTAGTTCATCCTTCTAGAAGTAAAGATACTTATTCTACAAAATTAAACTTTCCAGTATGAAAGTGAACCAGGGATTCAATTTTCACTGGGCCCATCTTTTGAGGATCAAATGAGTTTTTTTTGTTTTTTTTTCTTTTTCAAAATTAATTCATGTTAGCTTGGTGAATAAATGTGATTAATTTAGGAGGCTATTGAGTTTATCTCTGGATACTTCTTGTAGTGGTACGAAAGGAATTTGAGGGGTCTGGAAATTTTCTGCAAAAGTTGGATGCCAAAACCTGGCGTTCCAATTAAGGCAGCTGTGTGTTTCTGCCATGGGTATGGTGATACTTGCACTTTCTTCTTTGAAGGTTTGTCATAATCTCTTGATTCAAGAAGTATTCTTAATCTGCATAAGTAGTATCAGTATGTTGGGTTTTTCTGCGGTTAAAGATTAAAGAGATTCATCATATGATATGATTGGGAGAGTTTGAATTTTCAGGCATTGCCAGGCGGATTGCTGGATCTGGGTATGCTGTTTATGCTATGGACTATCCTGGCTTTGGTCTTTCTGAAGGACTACATGGTTACATACCGAATTTTGATTATTTAGTCGACGATGTTATAGAACACTACAGAAAAATAAAAGGTATGATGTTTTAGCCCTCATGGTTTCATATTAAAAAATAAATAAAAAAATTGACCTTGCTTTGCATCTTAATTGACAGCAAAACCTGAGCTAAGAGGGTTGCCTAAATTTATATTGGGTCAGTCAATGGGGGGAGCAGTTACTCTCAAAGTTCATTTGAAGGAACCGAATAATTGGGACGGAGTTCTCCTTGTTGCACCCATGTGTAAGGTAACACCATTTTACTGTGTTGCAGTTGATGTGAAACAACTCCACCATTGTAATTTAGAAGTTCTGTTTGAGATCAAAGTCCATTTCATACTGATTAGTTTCTCTCTGTTTCTACCATCATAGTTCTGTTCTTATTTTGAAAGTTCAAAACATACTAACTCCTGTTAATTTAAATTGTTGGTTTCTCCTTCTCATCTTATTCTTTAAACAACAATGGAACTCTTGGTCCTTTATGCCATAGGCATAATTATGTGAAATATAAAGAAAAGCATAATAGGTGTCACAACTGGTTATCAGGCTTGAAATTGTTGTTTGAATCATTTACGTTTTAAATGATTGCACTTCCTATAAGGCAAGAGAAAAGCCACTTACTTTGGTTTAATACGACCTTTTTATAAACATTTGAGCATACCCAGTAATGTTGTTTGGATGAACTGTAAATTCTTAGTTAGTTTATGCATCAATCTTGGAATAATTTCCTGCCTTCCGGGAGTTTTGCTTTATTTTCTGGCTTTAGATTATTCTTAATAAATATCAGATCAGAGATGATAGTTTTCAGCACTAAGAAATCTTTGCCTGAAATGAGATCCAGATATTACTGAAACTGAGTTGTTGAGTGTTGAACCAAAATTGTCGATCTCTTGAAATATAGAGGTGTCTATCCAGAGAAGATAAAACTGATTACTTATTTTGGCCTCTTATTTTTCTGGTTTTAGTTGAGGTAAGGCTTTTGTAGACCAAAAATATGATACTATAGGCTTGGGGTGTGCTCAACTAGCTTAGGGATTGAGAGGATGTAGTGATAGTGACCTGATTTCTATAATTAACTAGCATAACCTTTCAGTCTTTCAATTGTTAATAGCCTTCAGGAACCCGTGGATACCTATGAGGATCAAACTTTTTGATGTGGGATTTGTATGAAAAAACCCGAAAATATGGGGATTGATAAGCTAAAACCCTAGAAGAACTCGTCTCTAGATCCTTAGCTATAAAAAGGCCCCACAAAAGTTGATCAGATTTTTGCAACCTATCCGTATTCTTTCCTGAATACAAATTCACAAGTAAACTTTAATAATATCTGAAAATAACTGAGTACAATTTGACCCTTAAAAAGAGAAACTTTCTAAACCTAATACGACTCAAATTAAAAAAAGATATTCTAAGATATTGGTCGAGGATCATATGGCATCTAAAAATAATTAAATCAAGGATAATAATAAGATTTTAATAATATCCTTAAACGAAATCTACTAATAAATTTAAAATATTCTTAGAATAATCCGAAAAGTAATAATCTAGAAAATACAAAATGATTCTTTTAAATAATAAATTATATGGAAAATAAAAATAAAATGATTTAATTGAGAACCCATTTGTCTTGCACATCTTGAAAGTTGAATGCCACTAAGGATACTTAGCAAAATTGACAAAATTGCCCTTTGGATTCCTATCACTTTTGAATGACTTTGGACTGCTTTGGAGTTGTAGTTGACTGTGTGGCAGTAAAGCATATTTAAATAAACTGATGGAATCTAACCAAACTGCCTTGAAAATATATTTTCAATTTGCTGCTACATATTGTTTCTGAGTGAACTACTAGACAATTATGTTTGGACTATGGGCTGACTACTACCACTCCTTTTGTGCCTGTAAAGTGAAAATAATTTTAGGAAGAGGAGTCACCAGAGTTAAACTCTAAATCATTGGTCATTGTGGATCATTTAATTTTTAAGGAGATTATTGAAAGCTTAAATAGTTCCAGTTACACCCTAAAATTAGTTTGTCTTTATAATTGCAATTGCTTTTGAATGTGCTGCTTCCTCATTTTCCACTCTAGTGAGTAAACTATTTATCTTTCTATAAAAGGTGGATCATTTTCTTAAATGTTGTAGAGCCTAAAATCTTCATGCACTTTCTGGGAAATTTCATACAATCTACTGTTCAAGAATTGATGGCTAAACAGAATGGAAGAATCATGGCTTGACTATTGGCTTATTGCATTATTTGTTGTTCTGAGGAATTTCTGCTCTTCTATTTTAACTATGCGGGGCTTATTGTGTCGGAGGAAGTAATAACCTTGGTAACATTATAAAAAGTTAAAGACAGTAAATGTTTTAGTAAGTTGATATTGATAACAGAATGCATTTGAATTGAATGAAAGTGACCATTTATTATATTCTACTGCCTATTTGGATGTTATATTAGTGTATATTCCTCTATAAAGATGCCTAATTTATTTATATGTGTGGCTGTTAAGGTTGCAGATAACTTGTTACCACCAGATGCAATTTTGAAGGTATTAACGTTTTTGTCTAAAGTGATGCCAAAAGCAAAACTCTTTCCACAGCAAGATCTAGCTGAGCTGGCCTTCAGAGAGCCAAGCAAAAGAAATTTGGTTGGTACTTTTGTCAAATACCTTTTATTTACTGAGTCTTTAGGGATTTTTATCCTGCATACGATTGTCTTCTGTATCTTTCATGCAGCATCATACTCAGGATCAGTGACCCGAACAAAAGGCATTATTGTAGAAGTTAACACACCACTTTAAAAATCCACAAAAATGAATTTGGCCATTCATGAGTTTGTGGATTCGAACACATGGACAACTCAATAATTTCTTCTATTATTAGATTTGCCACACCTTTGTATTTAAAGTTCACCACAGTTTAACAAAAAAAAAACGAAGAAAAAAAAATCACAGAAGATATTATGATATGCACTTTATCCAAATTGATTTTGTTAGCCAGACATCGCCTCAAAACTAGAGATTGGCCACTTTATCCTATTGCTTATTCTTTTCTATGAATGTGCAACTTTTCTCTGCCTCTACCCCTTTTTTCCTAGGAAAAGAACAGAAAAATTGAAAATATAAAATGATTAAAACACCAGACCATGAAGATTCATATAGACCAAGTCAAGTTGGTGGCACTTACTTGAGCGTATCTTGTTTGTTTGTTTGTTTTTCCCTCTCAAAATTGTGCTTTGGTTGACATTGTTATTCCTTTGTAAACTATTTATTTTCTAGGCTGTGTACAATGTTATATGTTATGAAGATCAAATGCGTCTTAGAACTGGCATGGAACTTTTAAGGGCCACAAAAGACATTGAGTCACAAGTCCAGAAGGTCAGCTTTTGCATTCTCTGGGTTTCATCTATGGTTGTTTGTAGTTTCTGCATGCTTTTGCGTTTATTACACTGGAAAGGTCTTCATTATGGAAGGGGATGGGATGTGGCATTGCAGGTATCAGCTCCGTTATTAGTTCTTCATGGAGCAGACGATAAGGTGACAGATCCTATGGTGAGCCAATTTCTGTATGAGAAAGCATGTAGCAAGGACAAGACGCTAAAGCTCTATGAAGGTGGTTTCCACTGCATCTTGGAAGGCGAACCAGATGACAGAATTTTCACAGTCCATGACGACATTATTTCATGGCTTGACACTAGGTGCGCTGTAAAAAGTGTGGTTCATTCTTCATACCATTGAACAAATTAATCATTTCTACTACCTCCAGTTCACATTCATAGTGCAATTTACACAACAAACAAAATTTTATATTAAGAACTAGAGGTAGTAGCATTTTGTAGCTGCTGTTGCTGCAGTATCATCAATAATATTATCGAATAGTGTCACCTCTCTTGATTTCGAGCATGTTGCTTCCATAATCCACCATAGCCCGCCTTCCTATTTTCTGCCATCTTTCAACTTTGAAGTGCTTTTGCAGATTTTCACTGGTTTAGTGTCCTCCTTAGTCCTAACTACGCTCCTTATATATGATGGAGTAGGAAAGTGATGTGTGATTCCTTTTTTATAGGACATACCACCAAATAGTGGCTTCTAGTTCTTGTATGCTGATAAAATGTAATGTAGTGTTAAATGTTGGTTCCATGCATTGTAAAAAGTATAACTCATGCACATACTGTTTATAGCTTATGAACAGTGTAGCTTGTTTATTTGATTTTTTTTTTCCCCTAAGCATGGACATTTTCTTATTGGAGGCAATTTTTTTCAAGGCACTGTTGGGTACTAGATGTGGGATTTGACTCCTATCCCTTCTTCATCTCAGTTGTTGGATTGAAATTTGAACGGTTCAGATTTAATTTTTTATGAAAATATTAATAAAATATTAAATTATTAAAAATATTTAAAAATAATATTTTTATAAAAGATTTAATCTGAACCGTTCATATTTCAATTTAATAGTTGAGATGAAGAAGAAGATGAGAAGTGGATGGAAAGGGAAGAGGATGGGAGCCAAATCCCTAAATGTTAGCACATCTAATTTGAATTTGAATCCGTCATGTTGTGAAGGAGTAGCCTGTTCTAGACCCTATCCCATTGGTGTATATTTGATATTTTGAGAGAGAGAGAATGGCAGGAGAGGATCCAGGTGCCCAATCTGTTTAGGCCCGCAACTGTAGGCTTTGTCTGATGCACTCGATCCAATCCATAAAGCCTATGCCTAGTTGCCTACCTACATTTCTTTGTAAATATTTTTTCCGGCCCAAAGCGTCGAATTAATACTCATAATAGTTTATCACCAATAATTAGTACTGCTGTAATTGTGAATAAGAGGAATTAAAAGGGCGTTTTTAATTAAATTTAGGGCATATTTGATTTTCTGTTTTCAAAATAATTTTTTTCTTAAAAACAAAATCAAAGTATCGTTTGTTATTTTTCTGTTCTACATTAAAGAAGAGAGTAAGAACATTATATTTCAATTAAAGGAAATTAAATATAAAAATTATTCTTCCACCCCTTTATTACCACTAAATTCTTCTACCCTTCATTTCATCCTTTTAAATATATTTTTACAATAACGATTCAAACAGTTATTTATATTTTTTAAACTTTTTTTTTTTTTTTTTTTGCTACAGAAATTTTAGGAAAGGGGTTGGGTTCACCCACGATCCAAGGGTGGCGAAATCTCCCTTCCTCTTAGGTGATACCGATGTTGAGCAGGGCGAGCCATCTATCACCCTCAGGCGTTAACCTAGGCACCTAGGAGTTATAATGCCTCTCCCAGCGTCTTGACCAACTCCAGGATCGAACCCCATTCTCTTTGGTTTTTAAACTTGTTCTAACAGGTTATTGTACTGAATTGTTTAAGGACATAAAAATAGAAATAGAGAATAGAACCCAAAGCCCTTGGTTTTATAATTATAAACTGTCAAACTGAAACCAAGCAAAACCACATCGTAACAAATTAATTCACAATCTTTCTTGTGGAATTGTACCAGAGCCATCAAAACTGGTGTCATACCACTGCACCACCAAGGTGCTAGTATTCACAATCATTTTTTTTAGTATAAAAATTTTAGGAAATGGGTTAGATTCACCCACAGTCTAAGGGTATAACGCACACGAATAGAATTTGAGTATATAAATGATTGCTTCTATTGATAAAAGATAAAGGGAAAAATTCACAAAAGAAAAAAAAAAAAAGATTAAGGGGGAAAAACTTGAAGATGAAAGATATTGATAGTGAACTTGAGAAGTGTTAATAGTTTTAGAATTTTTAATTATAAGGTAGACACTAACGGTCTGAAGTTAAAGATGGGATCGAGCCCATGACTTCCCACCTATAGTAAAATTATCATGCCACTAGGCTGTAAGATCATTAGGGTCCCCCCCCCCTTTTTTTATTGTGAGGCACACATATCCTTCTAGAGGTAATTATATTTGAGACACTATTAAACACTAAATGGGCACCTATTCTAATAAGGATTTAAACATTGGCTTGTCACATTGTAAGAGACTAACTCCTTCCATCAGACCCAATCATCACTGCCACTGGTGCCCATGATGACTTTTAGCAGTCTTGAGTCTTGACTCTATATTTTCGGAGTTTTCTTGGTGAACAACCCAATTCGCTCCACTAAGGCCCAACCAAAGTCACATGAAATTAACAAATTGAACTTGATTTTAGAATAAACGCAAATTCATCCGATAGTGCACGGAATTCAAGTATAATGAATAATGAAAAGTAAAAAGGGGAAAAAAACATGAAAAATAAATAGTCAATAGCAACGGGATTTGGTACAAGTGGTAAGCGGTTTGTGTCGCTTAAATAAGATTTTGAGTTCGAGCATTGTAAATGCAGAAAAGTCTCGCTGGACTCACCCACCTTAACTAGGTGCACGACCCGGGTCGGATTCGGATTAGTCAGGGCGAAGTTCTGGATACCGGATGGGCAACAAAAAAAAGTGAAAAGGAAAAAAATCATGAAAAATAAATAGTCAATTTTACTGTTCATTTCTTCCTTTACACACACACACATCTACGTAGCTCTCCGAATAATGCTTATTATCTCCATTTCAGTGGACGCTTGGATTAAAATTTAAAATTGTAGCCTTTAACTTGTAATCATCTTAGCTCTAATTATATATAATTTTTTCAAAACATGTAATTCTCCTAATAGAACTTACCGCCACGTTTAATTATACCTAACCCATTCAATTATAAGTAGCCGTTAAACTTTTACTCATAAACCAACCATGAACGCATTATCTCAATCTCTGAGCAAATTGGGCAAAAGGGAAGAAGCAAAAGTTAGGGCATTCCATCCAGTTAAAATTGTTGAACTTAAAGGATTCTCTCCCTTTTTGTCACCCTATAATCTATATGGTTACGTTGAACTTAAAGTTTGAGCAACACTGTACAAAAACTAAGAAGTAAACTCGTTCTCAAACCCCGCATGAATTAATTCTATATATATTTATATTGAGGAATTAAGGAAGTTAATAAGAGAATGAAGCTGAACTAGCTTTTCCAAGTTCCAACCAGGAACTTGAATGAGACAACTCACAAGACACTTGCAAGTCTCTACTTTTGAAGGCAAAATGTGACACACTGTGACTTATACTGTTCAAGAATGTACAATCTCAACCTTTGGGACAAGACATAACTAAGGTTGAAACTGTTCAAGTCCGACCTATGTAAAGTCGTATAGCAGAAGCCAGCAGCTGGATATTAACCTTAAATCATTTATGAGCTCCGAAGTTCATGCAATGTCTCTCTCTCTCTCTCTCTCTCTCTCTCCCTCTCTCTCCCTCTCTCTCCCTCTCTCTCTCTCTCTCTCTCTCTCTGTCTCTCTCTCTCTCTCTCTCTCTCTCTCTCTCTCTTTGCTGGTTTCTGTGACTATTATTTTAAGGGTTTCCGACAACTGAAGAAGACAGTGTATGTAGTGTTGTGAGTTGTAAGGAGAGTGGGTGTGTATGTTTTGCTGTATTTTCTATTTTAGGTATGGTTCCGTATGGTCCAACACTTACAATTTTTGCAACATGGCATAGGTTTGGTTTGCTTTGTCTACTCAGGGCTGAGGCTACTATACCAACCCTACTTCTATTATTGTCTCCTCAACCTAAACTTCATTATTTCTTTCCCTAATTTCAAGATACTCCATTCATCCTAGTTTTTAATATATATTAGAGGCATTATGAAAGATGAAGTGCGAACCACTATAATAAGATTGAGTATTTTCTTTAATGCTATCTGTAACAAAGTCATTGACATTGAAAAGCTGGATGAATTGGAAAATGAGAGTTCTATTATTTTGTCCCAATTAGAAATGCATTTTCCTCTTGCATTTTTTGATATAATGGTGCATTTGATAGTGCACTTGGTAAGGGAGGTAAGGCTGTGTGGTCCAGTTTACCTAAGGTGGATGTATACCCTTTCGAGCGATACATGAAGATCTTAAAAGGATATTCTAAAAATCCTTATCGACCGGAAGCCTTAATAGTTGAGAGATATGTAGTTGAAGAGGCTATGGACTTCTGCAAGGATTATCTATCAAGGGCGACGATACAATCTCAGCATGACGAGGGGATAAGCTAGGGAACTCGAGGAGTCAGATTGAAGAATATGCCTCGTGAAGAGGTGTTGCAAGCACACATGTACATCCTGAATAATATGTAAGTGGTTCAACCATACATTGATGAACACAGGAAGAGTTTGAAGAATATGAATCCAAGGAAGAACGACATGCAGATAGCTAATGAGCAAAAGAATACATTCATAAAGTGGTTCCAGCAGAAGGTATTGCACGAGACCGGTGTGTCGGATACAATTGAGTGGTTAGCCTGGGCCTTCTTTTCGTGTCATCACATGGAGTGGTTATGATATAAACGGATATTCTTTCTACACAAAGACCAAGATGACAAGTTCGTGCAAAATAGTGGGGTGATGGTTGAAGTCGAATCCATGCACTTTTCGAGTTCGAAAGACAAAAACCCGGTTTTAGCATCAATGGCTTATTATGGAGTTATTGAAGAAATATGGGAGATGAGCTACAACAAGTTCAAAGTTGCTTTATTCAAATGTAAGTGGGTTAGCAATAATGCTGTTGTCATAGATCCTAAATTTGGATTTGTCTCAGTTGACCTTCAACGACTTGGTCATAGAGATGAGCCATTCATTCTAGCAAGTTGTAACAACCCGACTTTTCTAAAGCAGTATAAATTTTTTTTTTTCAAATATCATTTCAAAATGATCAGAGTAGTGCACCGGAGCGATTGAGTAACTGATATATATATTAAAATACCCATGGTAGCATGTCTTCTTTGTTTAAACAATGAGTACAAGGGTGTTTCAAAAGAAATGACAGAAAGGAGTCTTCAGCTGGGACTCCTAGGCGTGCTGCTTGTCCCTCTCCTCGGTTCTCGGTCCACCCGACCCTGAAGCTAAGTTAAGAGCTGAGATCCAATTTACCACATTGGATCTCAGGTAACGGTTAACCTCATGATTACATACATCATATATGTACAACAGACATTCATAGACTCTTGGCAACATTTACTATGGTCAGACATAGGATATACATAACAGATATGTATAACAATATCAATACAGTCGGATGATAGACCATAGTACAATCGGAGTACAGACAATAGTACAATCGGATGATAGACAACAGTACAATCGGATGATAGACAACAGTACAATCGGAGTTCAGACAATAGTACAGTCGAATGTACAGACAATAGTACAGTCGGATGTACAGACAATAGTACAGTCGGATGTACAGACAATAGTACAATCAAAGTACATACAATAGTACAATCGGAGTACAGGCATGACATAACAACAGTACAATCAGAGTACAGACAACATACACATATGCATACAATAAACATCAGAGTTAAGGTTACCAGTACGCGAACGTACCTTCGTTGACGGATTACGGTATTTCTAGCACGTTTACTAAAATCTGTACTTTTACGGAAAATCGTGAAACAATGCACGTCGGGCGTAGAACGGCGGCAGAATCAACGTTTCAGATATCCTATGAGAATAATGTCACTTCCATTAGTAATTTGACATTATAAGCGGCATTTTAGGTAAAAATTACCATTTTGCCCTATAACCCTACTTGGCGGAATTTCGCCGCGCCGCTACATAGGCTATTTTCTTCCCAAAATTTCGCCAGAACTTCGACGCATTTATGATTCTTGAAAATAAAGACTAAAATAGCCCTCCCATATGATACCCAAATCATAAAAAAATAAAGACTATTCTAGCCTTACTAACTATTAAACTAAAGACTAAAGACTAAAAAAACTAAAGCCCGAAAGACTTACCCGTTGAAGACTTCCGCAGAATTTCTTCAGCTTCTCTCTCTAAAACTTCTCTCTACTTTCGAATTGCACAAGGCAATGGTGTGAAGAATTATGCAAAGGGTTGCTTCCTATTTATAGGGAAAATTAAGGACATAAATGGCATTTTCCAAATTGTTTACATCCCTTAAATGCAACTTGTTCAAGAAGGCATAATTCCAATCTCTCCCTCTCTTTGGACGTTTTGCAGCCCTTAGGTGGCACAAAGATTGCATCATCTTGATGATGTAATCAACTTGCTAAAGAAGGAGTTATACCGATAAAATTTCGATCGGTGTCCGAATCGCGTAATTTCGGAGAAATCTCAAAATTATGGATTTATAACTTTGAAGACCTTCTCTTCCTCATCAATAATATCTATTTAAACTTGAATTTTGACTTTAGACAGGGTTCCAATCTGTCCATTGAAGTTTCTCGAAAACGTGTCCGAACGCGTCCGGTTTGAACGCATTTATGAAATTACCAACTTCTTCAGAAAAATTCACTGATTCCAAATATGTCAAAATAAATTCAAACTCATGCCTAGATGTTGAGTTAGAATTTATTTTCTCTATATCCAAAAATATGCCTATATGCATTTTTCCCTATTTTGTTTTATTAGGAAAATGCACAAACGGCCTCGGAATTAACTTAGGAAGAGGTCACTTAAAGGTAAAAACTCACCGATCAATATTTTACCTTGACCTTGGGATTCCTATTCCTAGATCTCTAGATAGGATCCGTTTCCTAATTTCCAAATTACTATTCATCCTTTTTAACTTTAATTAATTATATTATTATAATATTTGCAAGTTGCATATTTATTTTTCCATTTCTTTTTCATTTTCTTTTTCTTTGGCCCAAAATTCTGCTCCTTTTTTTTATTTAATTTTCGTTTTTTTTTTTTAATTATTTAATTAATTATTTAATTAATTAAATAATTATTTTCACATAATTTTTACAAAATTTTCCTATTGGTCCAAACTTGTATTTAGGCTCAAAAATACCTAAACTCAACTATTTTTCTCCAAAATTTCCAATTAATTAGTAAACATATTTTTACTAATTTCAAACCATTTTCCACAAATTTTTGAGCTTTACATAATTATTTCATAATTTTCTTTGCTCAAGGCTTAAATAATTAGCTCAATATTACTTAATTACTTTATTATCACTTGTTGATAATTTTCTTAATTAAGACACTCCTTTATCTTCAAACTTTTGCCTTAATATTAGAATTTCCATGCCTCATGCATTATTTTATAATTTACAAGGGTATTTTCCATAATTTTCCTAAGTCATTTACCCTTTCTAGGGGCATTTTGGTCATTTTGGTACTTTGGCCCTTAAATTCCCTAATCCAAATTTCGGGGTATTACATTTCTCCCCCCGTTAAATAAAATTTCGTCCTCGAAATTTGTACTCTACCCACTAAACCTCGTACGAACTAAACTTCGTTCTACTTGGAATTTGGACTATCCGCGTCGGATCTTTGCTTCGCCTGCCTGTCGCTCCTCCTGGTGACCGACAATTCGGTTTGGTTTGACCATTATGATCTTGTCATATCGTATTTTGATATATAGTGTCTCCCGAGGCGCCCATACACCGCGGTCAACACTACAGATACCAAAATGTCTCCATGGCGCCCATACACCATGACAACACAAAATATCATACATGTCACCATGGTGCCCATACACCATGACAAAATAAGATACCTCCTACTCAATGACATGATCACGGTCGAAATATAGTAACGAGGAAACATGGAATACGTCACGAAGATGGTTCACGTATCATACGATTTAGTTGCATAACTAACACATAGTTAACGTACGAGAGGAAAAATTCCTTAAGAGATGGTACCTTGGACTCTCTCTCGGAAGTTCTTTGTCCATGGTATCGGTTAGCGCGTACATTCGGCCCGGGTTCTGCGGTCTTGACGCTGCAGCTTTCTCCGGACAAGACACACCGATGTGCCCGGCTTTTGACACTTGAAACATATCAGCTTCCCATCGCGGCCGTACTTTGTGGATGATACTTCCGCATTTTGGACATGGTCGGGGTCCTGATGTTCTGGGTTATCTGCTGCCTAAATCGGGCTGGCCTCTTGCTTTCTCCTTGAGAGTCACTCCAGGGTGCTTCTCTCTTCCGTGAGGAATTTTCACGGTTGCCCTCGCTACGATTGGTATGGCTACTATTTTGATTCCGTAATATACGTAATTCCTTCAGGTTGCGCTCAGTCCTTCTGCAGGATTCCACTGCTTTGGCCATTTTAGAAAATTTCTGAGATACCAGCCTTGCCCTTATGTCATATTTCAGCCCGGTTACCAGTCGGTTAGCCTTCCAGCTTTCATTCTTGTAGATTTTCAGGTATGATGAATACCGCGACGAGTTGGTAAACGGGCGAAGTAGTCGTCGAATGACTCTTCATTTCCCTGCTTGAATCTGCGAAACTCTTCTTCCTTGATTACTGTATCGAGGAAGGAAAGTATTGTTCATTGAATTGCTCCAAGAACATGTCGTCTTTCTAGTTGTCTCTCAGCTTCTCGGTCTTGTCGATTCTGTCTCTCCAGAAGTGTATTGATGAGAGCTTGCTGCTCTTGCAAGGTTCTCCTCATCTCCTGCATCTCATTCTGCTCCGGTTGGTTTGGTTCCGGATTTACCCGAGGTTGTCTACCTCGTCCTCCACCACGGCCTCTGCCTCGGCCTCTGGGAGCTCCGACTCCTCTCAGATTCGCCATGTCGCGTTCCTTGATTAGAGGAAACGTTAACGTTAGATATAGGGAAGACATTCCGCATAACACAGACTTTATCACACTAGTCTCTAAACTCTATCGCGCTTAGCATTTACACTGCTCCAGCTTTTACCGCACTTACTACAAACAAATATACTCCATAAAATCTCCCCCTTCATCAGAATTTCATTGATTTGGTTTACTCAGAAGCGGGTACGGGATGTCGTATCGGGAGTTCCTTTACATGAGTCAAATACTGCATGTACTTATCTCTATTGGGCACGGAGTCTCATCCGGCGTGGCCTATCTTCGCATATAAGCTTGGTCTTTGGGAAAGAATCACCATCCAAAGACAAACCGATGATTATCGAATTGATGTACCGGCAGAAAGTGGTACACCGGATCAGAATGGTATACCGGTTCAAACCAGTACACCGAAATGAGGTGGTACACCAACTCAGGGCTATATCAGTACTCATTTTCAAAATATGCTCCAAATTTGTGATAAGGCTTTAGAACCTAACTCCGTTAACCGAACAGAATGGCCAGGTAAGTGTCTACCATGGGGGCCTCACCGAGTTCACGGCGACTGATTGGCATACCCACGTAGACTAGCCTTGCCTTCGGCACCAAAACTGTCCGTAATAACATAGTTAAATTCATGCCAGGACTACTGCTCTGATACCAAATGTAACAACCCGACTTTTCTAAAGCAGTATAAATTTTTTTTTTCAAATATCATTTCAAAATGATCAGAGTAGTGCACCGGAGCGATTGAGTAACTGATATATATATTAAAATACCCATGGTAGCATGTCTTGCTGTTTAAACAGCGGTACAAGAGTGTTTCAAAAGAAATGACAGAAAGGAGTCTTCAGCTGGGACTCCTAGGCCAGACATTCATAGACTCTTGGCAACATTTACTATGGTCAGACATAGGATATACATAACAGATATGTATAACAATATCAATACAGTCGGATGATAGACCATAGTACAATCGGAGTACAGACAATAGTACAATCGGATGATAGACAACAGTACAATCGGATGATAGACAACAGTACAATCGGAGTACAGACAATAGTACAGTCGGATGTACAGACAATAGTACAGTCGGATGTACAGACAATAGTACAGTCGGATGTACAGACAATAGTACAATCAAAGTACAGACAATAGTACAATCGGAGTACAGGCATGACATAACAACAGTACAATCAGAGTACAGACAACATACACATATGCATACAATAAACATCAGAGTTAAGGTTACCAGTACGCGAACGTACCTTCGTTGACGGATTACGGTATTTCTAGCACGTTTACTAAAAGCGTACTTTTACGGAAAATCGTGAAACAATGCAGACGTCGGGCAGCGTAACGGCGGCAGAATCAACGTTTCAGATATCCTATGAGAATAATGTCACTTCCATTAGTAATTTGACATTATAAGCGGCATTTTAGGTAAAAATTACCATTTTGCCCCTATAACCTACTTGGCGGAATTTCGCCAGCGCTTCCGCTACATAGGCTATTTTCTTCCCAAAATTTCGCCAGAACTTCGACGCATTTATGATTCTTGAAAATAAAGACTAAAATAGCCCTCCCATATGATACCCAAATCATAAAAAAATAAAGACTATTCTAGCCTTACTAACTATTAAACTAAAGACTAAAGACTAAAAAACTAAAGCCCGAAAGACTTACCGTTGAAGACTTCCGCAGAATTTCTTGAGCTCCTCTCTCTAAAACTTCTCTCTACTTTCGAATTGCACAAGGCAATGGTGTGAAGAATTATGCAAAGGGTTGCTTCCTATTTATAGGGAAAATTAAGGACATAAATGGCATTTTCCAAATTGTTTACATCCCTTAAATGCAACTTGTTCAAGAAGGCATAATTCCAATCTCTCCCTCTCTTTGGACGTTTTGCAGCCCTTAGGTGGCACAAAGATTGCATCATCTTGATGATGTAATCAACTTGCTAAAGAAGGAGTTATACCGATAAAATTTCGATCGGTGTCCGAATCGCGTAATTTCGGAGAAATCTCAAAATTATGGATTTATAACTTTGAAGACCTTCTCTTCCTCATCAATAATATCTATTTAAACTTGAATTTTGACTTTAGACAGGGTTCCAACCGTCATTTGAAGTTTCTCGAAAACGTGTCCGAACGCGTCCGGTTTGAACGCATTTCGAAATTACCAACTTCTTCAGAAAAATTCACTGATTCCAAATATGTCAAAATAAATTCAAACTCATGCCTAGATGTTGAGTTAGAATTTATTTTCTCTATATCCAAAAATATGCCTATATGCATTTTTCCCTATTTTGTTTTATTAGGAAAATGCACAAACGGCCTCGGAATTAACTTAGGAAGAGGTCACTTAAAGGTAAAAACTCACCGATCAATATTTTACCTTGACCTTGGGATTCCTATTCCTAGATCTCTAGATAGGATCCGTTTCCTAATTTCCAAATTACTATTCATCCTTTTTAACTTTAATTAATTATATTATTATAATATTTGCAAGTTGCATATTTATTTTTCCATTTCTTTTTCATTTTCTTTTTCTTTGGCCCAAAATTCTGGTCCTTTTTTTATTTAATTTTCGTTTTTTTTTAATTATTTAATTAATTATTTAATTAATTAAATAATTATTTTCACATAATTTTTACAAAATTTTCCTATTGGTCCAAACTTGTATTTAGGCTCAAAAATACCTAAACTCAACTATTTTTCTCCAAAATTTCCAATTAATTAGTAAACATATTTTTACTAATTTCAAACCATTTTCCACAAATTTTTGAGCTTTACATAATTATTTCATAATTTTCTTTGCTCAGGCTTAAATAATTAGCTCAATATTACTTAATTACTTTATTATCACTTGTTGATAATTTTCTTAATTAAGACACTCCTTTATCTTCAAACTTTTGCCTTAATATTAGAATTTCCATGCCTCATGCATTATTTTATAATTTACAAGGGTATTTTCCATAATTTTCCTAAGTCATTTACCCTTTCTAGGGGCATTTTGGTCATTTTGGTACTTTGGCCCTTAAATTCCCTAATCCAAATTTCGGGGTATTACACAAGTCAGGCGAAGCAAGTGTTTTATGTTACAGACCCTGCTGATAAAAAAATGTCTATTGTGCTTCAAAGTAAAAAACAGAAGTATGGTGAAGAATGCCTGAACCTTGATGATACACTCCCTTTCTCAACAAATCCACCTATAACACGTGAAGTAGAATTGATAGATGATGAAGAATATGATGCAAGAAAGGATCATTGTGAAGGAATATGGGAAACCATATGAAGATTGCACACTTATGTACGTGATCGCTCCATGATTCTCAAATGCATTTGATATTTTTGTAGATTGCACACTTGAGTTTATGGCTTGTTTTCCAATTTACAGTTTTTTGATAGTGTTGCTCTGTTCTTGGATGAAGAAGTTGATACTGTTCGAGACGTGTTTTGGCTAGACATCTTTATGTGAATTTGACATTGTTGTTGGCTGGTACCCGGTAGTGCACTTGTTCAAATGTTTAATGCGAATTTGACATTGTGTTCATCCTTATGTATTTCATTTTGACATTATATTGTTGTTGATATGGTCATCATAAATTTCATGTATTTCAAATGTTACTGTGCACTAGTTTATATGTTTCACGGTTAAATCAGCCTAATATATGTTAATGAAGGAAGGTTATTTTTAAACTGTGGCTACCTAGTGGATTGTAAATATTGTATTCTTGTTTTGCAGACAATTTGAGAATTTATATAAATAAAATGTATCATTTTAAAAATAAAAACTCAAATAAAACGTCCGGAAAGTAAACAAAGGACGCCTCATATTGAATAAGAATAAACTAAACAAGGCATCCTGAAAATAATTCAGGTCGCCTTATATGAGGCGACCTGAAATTAATTAAGGACGCCTCATATGAGGCGACCTGAATTACTTTCAGGACGCCTTATATGAGGCGACCTGAAACTACTCAGACGCCTCATATTAGGCGTCCTGAAATTAATTCAGGTCGCCTAATATGAGGCATCCTGAAATTAATTCAGGACGCTAAACTTAAAAATATACGACTACCCAGCCCGAGACGTCCCTGTGAAAAAGGACATTAATTGGGTCTTATTTAGGTCGTTTTTTTCCTTTTTTTGTAGTAGTGTTAATCAATTTAGCAAATTAAGAAAATTAGTTAAATTAGTTATATGTAAGAAATATGAGTTGATTTTCTAAATTACCATGTTGATTCATGACTATTATTGGATGGAATTTCCCTTGAAACCAAGGATTTTTATGATTAATAAGACAATTAGGGATTATTCTATTTTAATGTTGATTGGTTGTTATATTTTAGGGTTAAGTATCAATTTTGCCCTGAAAATTTTTTTGGGAGTAATGTTGCCCCGGAAGTCTAAAAACGTAGCAATGTTGCCCCTATGTTAACAGCCCTAACGGTCAAACTTTAGTTGACCTTATTATGCTGACATGGATTATCTATGTGGCATCTTTCTCACCTTTTTTTTTTTTTTTTGCTTAAGTAGAAATTTTGCTCCGGAAGTATACGCCCATAAGCAATTTTGCCTTCGATTTTTTTTTTTGGTCTCAATGTTGCCCCGGAAGTCTAAAAACGTAGCAATGTTACCCCTCCGTTAACAGCCCTAATTAATTGTATTTGACACTTTTTGTAAGCTTTATTTTCTCAGTCATCCCTGCTTACAATGCACAAGAGGTTCGTTAATTGTTCGCGTAGATAATTTCGCAAGCAAGTGATTATTGTTAGTTGTTTGAATTGCCTACGACGTAATTGATCTTCTGTTCGGAAAAATTCGTTCTTAGTTTTTTTTTGTTTGATTTGTTCAAAACATTTTTTGTTAGTTCTCTATATGTGTTTTGATGATGATTAACCTTTGGAAACAATTATGCATTATGATCTAGGCAAAATGATCTAACTCAGTCGAAAAATTGTATTTTATCAGTTAAAAGGTTTGCTGTCAGATTGGCTCGAGCCAACACTTAATGACTCGAGTCAATCCCTTCTCATATATTTCAAAATTTCCATATTGACTCGAGCCAGCATATTCTATGACTCGAACCAAGTTTCTGAAAAACTTAAAATGGTTTTATTCTATCTTCGCTGACTCGAGCCAGTGTGGTTGACTCTAGCCAAGAATATTGACCATTACTTTTGAAAATGAGTTTTGACTCGAGCCACCACTTATTGACTCGAGCCAGACTTTGATTTCTGAACTTTCAAATGTTTTTTCTTCGCGATTGACTCGATCCTATTTTACCTGCCTCGAGTCTAGAGGTTGACTTGAGCCTATTTATTTTGCCTCGAGTTAAATCTCTTCTATATTTTTTAATGTTCATTTAAATGTGACTCGAGCCATGTTTTTCTTGACTCGAGCCTAAGCCTAGACTCGAGTCAATGTTTTGTCTGCCTCGAGTCAGATAATATTTACAAAACTTCTCTTTGCCTTGAACGATGGATTGACTCAAGCCAGTGATAGCCTTGACTCGAGCCAATGTATCTCTGTTCTTGAAAATGCTTAACGACATTCTGAAAATCTCTAAGTATGTTTTTGGACTCTTCATATCATCTATCATTATTGTTCTTAACTTCGTTTAATCAGTTTATTAATGAGTTACAAATGATTTAGAATGCGGATTAAGTCTACTTTTTGAATAAAGTAATTGATTTGACGGAAAACCTTAGTCGCCTCAGGGTCAAATCACAATTCACCACGAATTAAAAATGCAATATAGTGCAAACAACTCGGGATCGTTCTCTTATCAAGGAGCCTTTTATTTTGAATTCCTTAGGTTAAACTAAGTGCTAAAAACATGGTTAGAAAGGGGGTTTTGAAAATTGATTTTCTCTAAACTAAAATTCATAAAAATATAAAGAAACTAATTCTATTCTTTTTGGTATTTTTGACAAATAATGAAGAATGTTTTGGATTAAAAAGGAGTTTAATGATGGATGCTCTTGGTAATGAAGAAAATAGCTATCATCGCTAAAAAATATGGGAGTCAAAGCTTCATCAAGTCTTAATAAGAAAAACCTCAAGATACCACTTGAGTCCAATATTCCCAATTAATAGTAGCTCCTACTACCGTAGCTAACTACCACCTCTTGAGATATTGTTAGAAACTACTTAATGTGCAATTGAAATTGGAATAATGCAATTTGAGTCTTCTTAATTTGAGTGCTAACCAACCCCTCAAGGGTACAATTCAACAACATTAACTAGACAATACCACGCTAATCAACATAGCTTCATTGCAACCACAAAGAAATTCATACATATATAATATTCAAATCACAATATCCAACCTCAACTACAAATATCAAACTAAAGAGATAATTACCATTAATCTCAGTTCCAGAATCATATATAAAAATTAACAAATTCAAATACATAATTCTAGACTAATAGAATGATAGATAAAACTCCCCTATGTAAGGACATGTGAGCTCAAGCATTAATCTTCACCACCAAGAAGCAAGGGAATCAGCCACACATAGCAATCAAAGAATCCCAAGCAATCTGTATACTTGGACCAGCCATGAAAACAACTCGCCGGAAAATACAGAGTTCACCGGAATCTGGAACAACTCGCCGAAAAATTCTGTTCTGATCTCTGTAGTTGCTGCAACGCAACGTCCTCCCAAACTCGAGCTCTGTCAAAAACGAAGTAAGTCCAAAGCTCCCCAAATGGCGTCTCAGTCTCCACGATCAGAAACTCCCAAGTCGTGGCCTTCTTCTGCGGTGGTGAGAGTGGTGGTCGCTGGAAACTATGGCAGCGGTTAGGTGAAGGTGTCGATGAGGGTGGAGGTGAAAGGAAGATTATGAAGGAATCGAAGGTGTGAAGGTCCTCTCTGATTCTGGCCGAATGTCGCGAAAAAATGGAAGGAAGGTCGAAGGTCTCCCCCTGTTCGCGGCGCTCGTTCTATTCTATATCCATTCATCCCTGCGTCTCGGGTCCTGGTGAATCAAGAAGAAAACCTAATTGATCAATTAATCAAAATGTTGAGTTTTACGTGTTAGGCCTTCTCTACCAATTTCTCCGTTTTAGGCCCTTCTTTGACATTAATTGGGGTCTTTCTCTTTCATAAATTCTGGTCCTTCTCTGACATATTTTCAAGTTTAGGTCCTTTTCTGACAGTAATTTGGGTCCTTCTCTAACAATAATTCTGGTGTCTGGTCCTAAAAAATCTCCATTTTCTTCTTAAACACCTACAATGCAAGATTAAACACAATGTAGCATCAAGAGTCCAAGAAATCATTTGCATGAATAATTAATAAATAATGACCATTTTGCCCCTAATTTCACTTAATTCAATACAAATGTCTTTAACTCAATTTAGTACTTAATCATGCAATAATGTCCCAGAAAATGCATTAAAAATCCCAATTTAATAATGAAAAATCATATAAAAATATGGTTTGATCAGTAATCCGACATGTCAGAGCATTTAATGCACTTACCTATTCGAGACACTCGACCAACAGACATACTTCTACGCATCAGAAAGACGTTTTGAGCAAGATTATTTCATTCCTTTTGCTGGGCTTTCCAACGGTCATATTTGCAGGAACAAAAGAATTAAAGAATAATTATGATGACGATTTTACAGACTTTCCGCGCTTCATCTCTAACGGACATTTAGTAGAGTGTCAACGGATATTTCATCAAGCTTCTCAACGGTCATAAAGGAAATCAACTATAAATATTGGAAGCTTTAAATTCTCCAACTACCGAAACACTGTGCAATCAATTCTACTCAACTACTTCTTGTTGTTTCATTATCTAAGCTAATATCTTCAGATATTCTCATTATACTTCAATGTTTATTATTTATCTACTCAGTGAGGAGTTTAAACACTATTTGATTACTTGATTAGTTGTTAAATCTTAAGGTTGTGGAACCTTAAGAGTGGGTGTACGATTACAACTTGTAAGGGGGAGTGAGTCCAAGAGTGAAAGGATCATCCTGAGTTATAGAGTGTGTAATTGTATTTGTGTTTGAAGAGTTAGTGGAAATCTCAATGTGCTTGGGGACTGGACGTAGGTCGAAAAGTTAGATCGAACCAATATAAATCGCTCTGTGTAAATTCCCTTATCTTTGTCTTTGTTTTTAGTATCTGTGAGCGTTTAGCGAAAAAGATTTTATAATCACCTATTCACCCCTCCTCTAGGTGATATTCTACCTTCAATTTTTCCTGGACAAATTCCGCAAGCGAGTGATTATTGTTTGATTGGGGAATGCTTGCGATGGAGGACACTATGGGGGAAGATGAAGTAGGCTATGTTTACTTTTTTTTTAAAAAAAAAATGCCACTCCTACTCCCTTATCATGATTATAATTATAAGACTAGGTTGACTTTTTTTGAAGAAATTAAGAAAACTAAGTAAGTTACTTGATCATACTACCTCCAGTTCTAATTATAAGACCGGATTGACGATTTTTGGAGAGATTAAGGAAGCTAAATAAGTTATTTAATCATATCATACGTTTTTAGATTTCCGGGGCAACATTGAGACAAAAAAAAACTTCCAGGGCAAAATTGCTCCTGAAAGTGTACTTCCGAGGCAAAATTGCTACTTAAAAAAGTGACAAAGATGTCATATAAACAATCCACGTCGGCATAATGTGGCCAACTAACGTTTGACCGTTAGGGCTGTTAACAGAGGAGCAACATTGCTACATTTTTAGACTTCCGAGGCAACATTGCTAAGAAAAAACTTCCAGGGCAAAATTCTCCTGGGCGTGTACTTCAGGGGCAAAATTGATATTTAACCTTATATTTTATCATTAATGTTATTTTCATTTAATTATATGATACTAGAATGTTCTCTTTTTAATTCTTAGGGTTAGAGTGGAGACTATAAATAACTCACAACACATCTCATTTGTAGACATCTTATAATTGCCTAATATGAATTATTGAGTTTTCTCCCCCTCCTATATTTCTCTCATTCCTCTATTGTGTATTTAGTAGAAATACTTTGAAGAATGAATTATAAATTTAGAAGACATAGTGAATTGAGATCTTATATTTAGAACAAAGTCCAACACTAACTAGCTCTTATATTAAGGACAAGAGATAGTATATACTACCTTCAATTCTTCATACTCCCTCTAGTCCTTATTATAACACACCAACTAATAAGTGTATTTGGTCCTTTTTATAAGGCACTTGCTTGTTTCCAAATAATATTAAATATTTTTTTCCCATATATACCCATAATTAAAAAGGATAGTGGGTGAGAGTAATAATTAATATGATATTAGAGTTTAATGGGGTAATATTGGAAATTACTTAAATTTAATGACTTTAAATGTTTTTATTGGTTTGTGAGAATTGTTAGTTGGTGCCTTATAATAAGGACCAGAGCAAGTATATGACATATTTATTTAATTGATTATATTAAAGAAGTTAGTTAATATGATTTGTATTTTCTAAAACATTGTAGTCATCTTCTTTGATTCCCTACTCCATTATCCACCTAATTGTTGAGGGGGCATCAATATGAGTAAATTAGGAAAAAAAATTCACAAATATAAAAACTATATCTTATATTTATAGTCAAAATCAACTCCCCAAATATGTCTTATATTAAACACCGGAGGGATCAGAGTAATATAGTACCACAAAGAAATGTGAGGCAACACTCTTCACCATTATAATTTTTGTTATTTCAATCAAATTTTAATTAATAGTCTTGAATTTATTTATTTTAAAGTTTAACAACTCAATGTAATAGTATTTTTTTTTTCAAATATTAAATTAGAATAATTGAAATTTGATTTGAATAGTTCAGATATTATGTAAGAGGAGGGGGAAGCTTGTTAGGCATGAGTATTTTCTCTTTCCCTTCTTTTTATTTTGTTTCCTCAAAAAGTGAGTACATCTAATGCATTAAGGGAAAATAAAATGATTAATGCCAATTATTATGTTATCACAGGGAACAATTTTTAGTGTTAAGAGGGTAGATATCAGGGCTCAATCGGTGTTGAGTGTGAGTTACTGAAAAAAATTGAATGATTGTAATGAATACACATGTGGATAAATACATATAGCAAAATTTTCTTATATATACCACTCCCTTGCCAAATATACACATCAAAATTTGGAATAAGGACCTGATCATAACCTTAATTAGGGAAGAGGATATAGATTTCTCAAACAAAAAACATGAAAAAAAAAAAACACAAGATACTAAAGTTAAAATACAGAACATGAAGGATGAAATCCATATCTTTTTACCAGGTCCTTCTTTGAACACAAAAAAGCCTTCTGTATTCTACACTTTTTATTCTGTGTTGTTGGCTGGAGAATTCTAGGTCTTTTTTCGTATAATAGCATTTCTTAATGGTTCCTAATCCTCAATTTCTCCTATACATAATAAATACACGGATGTTTAGAATTTAATTATTATTGAAAATCCAATGATAGAGATAGAGCACCCACACGCACGAGCACACACACACACATATATTATCTTCCTCTCTTCAAACTTGAAGTAAAATAAACTTCAAGAAGATTCTGATCCGGATATAAATTTACTCTTAAATAATTAATTAAGTTGTAAAGCAAGAAGAATTATCGCTCCTTTAGTACCGCATGAATCTCTGTGACGTGGGATTTCATCACTGGTCTTAATAACCATCAAATTAAGAAATATGAAAAGGGATATAGGATAAAATTAAAGTTACTCACTTATTGGCATCTTCATATATATATCTTTAGGTTAATGTTCAATTTTTCCCCTAAGTTTTTTAAAGAGCAATGTTGCCTTTGAAGTTGGCAAATCGTAGTAATTTTACCTCGGTCTTTATCTAGTTTAAATTTAATCATTAGTTGACTAAATATGTTAAGTTGGCAGATCCACGTGTTATCCACGTCATTTTTTAAGGTACAAATATGCCCTGAAATTTGTCACTTATGATCAATGTTGCCCCAAAAATTTTCAAATTGTAACAATGTCGCCCTAACTGTTATTCAAATTAAGTTTCACCGTTAGTTGACCGAATATACTAAGCTGACATTGTGCATAACAGTGAAGAAGAAGTCGCAAATAGATGGAGGGGGAGCTCACGTTCGTTAAAGAGTAATGAAGAAAAAGATTCAATTACTGGATGTTGGACACACTGAGAGAGATTGTCGAGAATAAGGCCGCCAAAAATCCTTTGTTGTCGTACGTACCCAGCGATGTCGAGATAGACGGGTACCTCTTCAATTTTCTCTTCAGTGCATAAGATTCTTTCACCTCTTTGCTTTTCTCCAATTCTTCATATGAGATGCATTTTCTTAAATTTCTTGCCTTATTTATAAATCTAACTTGGAAAGCAATGAAGTGGACCTATCAGATCAGCATATTTGGTCAACTAATGTTCAAACTTAACTTGGATAACAATTGTGTAGAATTGCTACAATTTAGAAACTTCCGGGACAATATTACTCCCGGGTGGAAACTTCCTTAAAAAATTTGCACCTTAACCCAAAACAAAAATGACGTGGTTAACACATAAACTTGTTGACTCAGTATATTTGGTCAAATTTAACTTAGATAACAATTAAAGTGAAATTGCTACGATTTTGAAGACTTCTGAGGCGACATTGCTTTTCAAAAAACTTTTAGGGCAATATTGCTCGTGACAATTTCAGAAGCAAAATTGACCCTTAACCCTATATCAATTAATTTACACTTTTAGCATTGGAAACAAGCAAGAGAAAGTTCCTTTTTCTTGTATGGGCTATGGTCAAGAATTTGCAATATGAATTGCGAAGTTAAATATACATTTTATATGTGTGTGTGTGTCTGGTGGTGGTGTTGCAGAAGACAGATTGATAGATACCTACCGTCCACTATGATTTTCATCACAATAGCTCCAAGCAAAGATCCAGCAAAAGCTGTGTCAATATACTAACAGGATTCTTTCAATCAGTTAGTTTAAAAAGCTGCTGTTGCCTAACAATAATCCGACTCTTTAAATTTTATCAACCACGAAGAAAGCAAAATTTTAAGATAATCTGTGATCAGCCAACCGAGTTGGCCAAAAGTATACACAGATAATATAATATATATTCTTGTCGAGCAACGTTGCAACATAAACATGACAAAAACATGCACATCAAATCCATTGAACAGTACTCTGTATCCTCTTACATATATACTCCATATATATATATATAGCAAGTACCAACTCCCCGCGCAATGCGCGGCTGCAACAATTTGTTTATGTGTGAACACTGACTTCAATAAATATAACCTAACATTTTGTAATTGAGAATAATTATTTAATATGAAAACAATTTTTAAATTAGTAAATCGATGTTGGCAAAAAAATTAGTAAAACAAAATAATAATAATAAAATAAATCAGCATGCATAATCAATTACTTACATTGATAATTTAAAAAATTAAGATGGCTAACAATTAGTCAATTAATATTAACAATTATTACTCCTTTCAATCTTATTTATAAGAATTCAATAATATATTACACGGTTTGAGAAAACGGTTAAAATTAGATAAAAATAATAATTAAGTCTGAAATAAACTTTTTATTTCAACTATGTCCTTATTTATGAGGAGGCAAGTAAGAAAGATAAATAAAATAAATATAAGTATCACCAACCTTTTAATTAAGTTAAAACATATAATTAATTAGGGTAAAAATGGTAAAAACTTATTAAAAACTTAAACAACTCTTATAAGACTTTTATAATAAAAAAAAAACAAGATAAGTCAATTTTTGGATTCCCATAAAAAATGACCAGAGGGAGTAGCTGTTAGTCACTATCAATGCCTGCTAATACTAATATTTACCCAATAGTTTGGTAGTACTATTAAGAATTAAGAATAACTCAGAATAATAATTAATTTATAATAGAAATTTTTTCTGCCAAATGCGTAATCAATATTAATAATAGTAAATTAGAATAACTACCACAATTTGTATGGACAACATTAATATCTGAACAGAACTCATTTCAAAATGGAGTGGAATTTTATTTTGGAAGGTATAGTTTTCTTCGAAGTAAAATGGGGTGGGTGGAACAAATAAGAGAGGAACCAATCACTAACCATCATAATAATAATGAGTTTGAAAAATGAATTTAAAATCTTAAATTGAAGACATAATTTGGATTTGAAATTTTTCAGATTTCAAAACTTCTCATTGTAAACTAAATACTCATTTAATGAATGGAATATATCCGTGAGAAGTAAAAAATGAACCAAAGCAACCAATGAGAATGACATGTGAACAGTACAAATCGACCAATCAAGTAGGTAACATTATTGAATAAATATATATTAATGATAGGAGCAAATGAGTTTAATTTGTTAACCTATAAAAGATAGAAAATGCTCAAAAAATGATAATAACCAAACGCAAAAAAAGTACTCCAAAAAATATACATGGCTGATTTAACTTAATCAACCCATCTCCAATATTACAGAAACCTCTGAAACTCTGCAACCCCCCAATCCAATTTCTTGGTGTAGAGAATTATAAGAAGTTCCTGAAAAATAGTAAACTACATGAACCAAATCACAATATATATTAGAACATATTTATGTAACAAAAGCTATATAGGACACGTAGAAGCCAACAATAACCTTATATTGTATGATAAGATATCAAGAAAGAGATCATATCAGACAACCAATTTTTTTTATTTTTTTTATGGAAAAAGAATGGAAGACAATAATTTTCCATACACCAAACTGAACAACTTTGTACTCCATGCAATTTTTTATTTGAATTGTATATAACCAAAGAAAAATAACATAACATGAATCCATGTTTCTCAAGTAATGTAGAGACGTGTAAACAAACCACAAATTGTTTGCAAGGATTTGCCTATAAGATTGCAATTTTGTTATAAATTTAAGCACATCAGAGATGAAAGGTCTTTGTTTTTTGACACCATCATCAGTTAACCGTTTGCCACATATTTCCAACGACCTCGTGTTTTTAAATTTATGCTTCACCAGGAAAAAATGTTGAAAAAATAGTGAGCAAAAATCATAAATGATTAGAAGGCTTAGCGCTGAAACATCATCTATCTGTAAATTACCAAAATGCAACATTATTTTAAAAGAGAGAATACTAAGTCCTTATCAATAGCAACAAAGAGTAGCAAAATTGCAAATATAGGGGCTTGAGCAAGTGGACAAATCAAGACTTTCAACTTTTTCTTTCCCAAGTCCAGAAGATGGATGGATCAAGACGACCATGAGGACTGTAGTCTACCAGAGAATGATAGAAAAATGACAACATCAAAAGATCCTAATTAAACTAAGCAATAATATAACACATCTTTCATCAAATTCTTGAAAGTTACACAATGATTTCTACATAAGTAACAACCAACATCAAATGAATTACTCCTTTAAAAAAATACTACATCTCCGGTCCTAATTATAGGAACATTTTTGTAGTACAAATTGCACTACAAGTGTTCCTATAATTAGGACCGGAGGAAGTAAAAGTTATCTCAATATAATAATTCCTTTATTAATAAACAGAACCACAATCATATTGATTCCAATTTTCATATGAAGCCCGGCTAGAATAGAAGAACAGGCGACCAAACTTTTAGAATTGCCATCCAAGAAAGAATATAACATAAACATAACGACAAAAACATGCACATCAAATCCATTGAACAGTACTCTGTATCCTCTTACATATATACTCCACACACATATATATAATGGCCAGTTTGCGAGTAACATATATAAAATAAGGTCTATATATATAAATGAATAAACATGAAACAGAGATGTGGTTAATTTCTCAGTCAATTGATGACTTCGTGAAAGGATATATATTAATACAGGCATGCATGTTGAAATATTTAGGGCACAGGGACTAGGGCATGGAGATTTCAGACTGGGAAAACTACTGTGAAAAACTTATTAGTACACAAATACAACTGTTTAAACATGCTAAAATATTTTGAGCAATAAAGTGATCCTGAAATATTTTGGGGGAAGCTGATATTGATACTTGTCATTTTCTGAAAGACCAAATATAGAGTTTTGTTTCTTGGTTTTAGTAGTATTCATTTCAGAACCTGATCATATATAGATTGATAGGCTAATATATATAGGTGGTCGTTCTTTTTAAAGAAGAAAACGAAGTAGTAGGAATTGAATTACAAAGGGCACTGTGCAACGCATAAAGCTATATTTATTAGCAGCTTTAAACGTTCTCTCACTTATGTAAGAGGGGTCATTATTCTTTTATCCGTTGTGATATATATGAGGCTGCTATATATACTCTCTTTCTTATTCTTTGGTTCAGCACATGCAACAGTCTAGAACATGCCACTTTTTTTAGTGTAGTTCTGGCCCCTATATATGTCACTGCACAAAGATATATTATTATCTCTCTCTCTCTCTCACATCTTCCTGATCCCGAGAGAGCGAGACATTAAAGAATCAAGAGTACTTCAGACTGGGTATAAGATGCCTAGAGATAGAGAGAGGAACTAAACCATTTGTGGGGTCATTGTTTTTATGCTGGTCTAATGCATGTGCCTTTCTTGGGTTTTTCATATATTTATAAATGACAAACCCTATGATATACAGGTACACCAATGCTTTAAAAATGACACAGCAAAATCTCTCTCTCTATATATATATATATATGTGTGTGTGTGTGTGTGTGTGTATGAGTAGTGTGGTAATTACTAATTACTTGCTTTCAATTCTGTAGAACTGACCTCAACATTTGTACTGATCATTCATCATCATCATCATAAAGTTTTTGCCTTTCGTGACATGGAAACCAGAGTTTAAGTTGCTCACGCAAAAGAGAAACATTCCCAATTTTCTGGGATTACAACACAAGTTCAACTTCCTGGTTATATTCGAAATGTAACTAGGTATTACAGCAAAAACAAAGGTTTCGAAACCAAACTAAGACAAAACGAAGTCGTCAGTGAATTAAACCTTTCCTATAACACCCAAAATGAAGTCTTTCTTTTTTTCCCAAAACAATTGAACTGTAAGAACTGTGTAGTGAAAGAGAAATTGGAGAACTGGCTTGTTGCTGCTCTCGTTATTCATATACAACTGATAGTGCAGTTAATTTGTTTGCTCATCATCGAACCGGTCTACTTTTCGTTAAAGTTAGGAAGGATTCAATTTTTCTTCTTTGGATCTCTATATAACTAATTTTTTTTTTTTTTTACTTAATACTACTTCCAGTCCTAAATATAAGACTCAATTAACTCTTTGAGAATATTAAAGAAACTAATTAAATTACTTTAAAATATTTATTTTTATCGTCTCCAAATTAATTTGTCTGACTTTTATATACTGATATATAATTCAACATATGATATGATTAAATAATTTATTTAATTTTCTTAATATCTAAAAAAAGTCAATTAGGCTTTATATATAATAAGAGTTAGTATATAAAAATTTCCCACTCATCTATTGAAGGAAAGAAAAAACTTTTATATAATACATGAAGGTCCGTCTATGTTTATAGGGGTCGGGTTGACCCTCTAGGGTAGCAATTCGTAGAACGTATGAGAAACGAATCCCCAAAAAAAAAAAAATCTTTGAATTTTTCTAATTTGTTGCTTTTCATAAAAATTATGAAATATAATCTTGTATTAAATCCACATGTATATAGAACACTTTTATTGCCAGACATGCGCACACACATAGTGTCATATTTTTGCATATAAAGAATACTTTATTAAACTCATGGAACGAAGACTAAATCAGAACTCATATTTCATGCTTAAATAATTGACTGCCTGAGCTTTAATTAATTCAATTACAAAACGAAATTGTGAAGAGCCAGGATTTTAGGACGAAAGGATAATAATTCGTCTTGAAGAAGCATCCCATGGAATATTTCCTCTCTTCTGATCTTAATCGCTATTAGTACTTAGAATTATAGATTGGTCCCCACAAATTTCAAAATTCTACTTAGATTGATGTACACTATATCTTCTTCTCAATCTTTATAGTAATATGTATTTCATGTTTAAAATGTTGTAAACATAAAAATGATGCCGAAACAACTAAATAAATAATACTCTTTCGTATCCTTAATATAAGATATATTTACCAATTAGATTTGATTAAAGAAGTTAGTTGAGTTGGTTTATATGACAAGTATTTTCTAAAACATCCTAATAATTTTCCTTAACTCCTCCTTAATTATTGTAAATGGTGCATCAAATAAGAGTAAATTAGAAAAAAATTGACAAATATATATATATAAAAAAAAGTTTTATATTTAAGATTAAGATTAACTCTTCAAATATGCCTTATATTAAATACCGGAGGGAGTAATACTTTTGGTGATTAGTGAGCTTAGCTAGAAATCTAAATGTCACTCAAAATCAAAGAGATAAATTATTATCTTTTTTGGACGAAAATGATTATTTTTTATGCCTTTCAAAATTACCATTGGTATATGTTTGGCATGATTTTCCATATATTATAAAGGTGTTTCAGATTATTTGAATGAAAATACTTTATTAATCAGTATATTTTTTAAAAGAAATACTGAAATTAGATTTTTAGGAATAATATTAATTTGTAAAATCTTTAAGCAGTATAAGGATCGTTAAAGGCCATTAATTCCATCAACATAATTATACATATCAGAAATTGTATTTTGTAATATTAGTATGAAAATAAGCAGTAGTATATATGATTCATTTATAGAATAGGTTCAATACATGGATAACCTTGTCTAATTTTTCTCTTAAACAAAAGATATAATATGTTGAGTGAAAGGTTATTTTGTTCATTTCCCCTTTTCCCAAGAATAAACATGCGCCACCAACAAAAATTGAGTATATATAGTGGAAGGGGCTAGTCCCTCACAATGTAGTGAATGAATGTTCAAATCCATACTAAAAGAGATACCTGCATTTAGTATCCGACAATGCCTTAAACAAGATTAGAGCATATATAAGTGCGCCTTTTTTTTTGGGGGGAGATAAACATGGGTCAGCAATTAAACGACTGTGTTCTTATTGCTTCTCGAGCAGACTGATGACTGAGTTTTTTCTTTCCCTCTGGTATAGTAGTGTTATTCTGTGACTTTCTATTCTTCCGTATGTGTCATTATAGGAAACTGAGTTGCTGTAGTGTTCACTCACTGCTACAAGCAAAGCATCTTCTCATTTTTTAAAAATATTTTTAATATACTTGATGATTACATCATTAGATGAAAAGGAAGAGATCAAAAAAGATTACATGTTTGGCGGTCAATAGATCTGAGACAAATATCCATCTTTCCTTCCAAAAAGTTATTATAAAATGAAATCTCTAATCTGACTATAATCATGTCTTCAAACTTTTTTCATCAATTCAGTGTAAAGATGACATCATTTATCTGACCTGCTAACAGAACCCAATTAATTAACAATGTTCATGTAACTGTTAACTAATATGATGATCATGCTGGCTAGAGGTAATTTAGAAGAATTGTTGAAAAGTTGATGAGTCTGTAAACTACTACATATAACGCCCCGTTATTTCTTGGCTGGTCTTCTTATAATGAATCCCAGCATGACCATTTCATAAGTGTTTCTTTTCTTTTATTTACCAGATTTTATCAGTTTAAAAATCAAATATGAACAATCCCTGAGGTTAATTTGGCAATAACAGACTTAATTAATAAACTCAGGTAAATTTTACTACCGAAAAGACTGATTTATGAGTGAAGAAGAATTTGAAAAAGTTGCATCTCAAATAAATTTGAGAACCTTGTTATGTTTACACAACTATATGTATATTAATTTTATCAAAAAAAAAACTATATGTATATTAAACCTTAGAAATGCTTAGTCATAAAAAAAAAAAAGGGGTTTTAAATTAAAGCATGTGTACGATAAAGATAAAAAATAGTAAAGTAGTATTTATGGAAGCAAAAGGAAGAGAAATATAGCAAAAAAGGGAGGGTTTGGAAACTTTCAGTTCATATCTAACTTGCTGTCCCACCAAGTCTAGTCTCCTCCAGTTTTTTGCAAAGTTTGAGCAGTAGTACACCTGCACAACACATCCAATACAAACACACACTCACAACACCACTAACACACTTGACACACAGCACCAAGCCAAACTAGCTGACCCTGTCCATGAGCTCAAAAGCTGTCCTACACTTACTGTACCCTAAGAATAATAATAACAACAATAATAATAAACCCCAAAAAAAAAAAAAACACCTTCATCATATCCTCCTCATTCATACATATGACCCCATCTTGATCTGTCTCGTTATCTCTCTCTCTTCTTTCTGGGTGGTGATGATGATGTCGTTCGTTGTCTTTATGATAATTAATTAATAAGTAAAAAAGACTTGTAATTTATTTCTTTTTTCTGGTTAGAAGCCATCTTGAAACCGATTGATCGCTGAGTAGCTCCTTCCCCAATTCAAAGCCTCATCCTGATTCTGCAGTGTCCCGTCCTTGCCACCAATAAACCCTCCTCCTTGACCCACTGGTGCCCCGATACAGGTGTAGCTCGATGACTCGCCCGCGTAGTTGTGTAGAACGTGACCCACATAGTAGTCGTTCACTTGGTGGTGCTGGTGTTGAGGATATGGTCGTGACGACGTCGTCGGAGACGCGTACATGTATGGCTGCGGTGGCGGTGGAGGAGGAGGAGGTGGCGGTGGAGATATGTGGCTGGTGGATGAACCCGACAAGTACCTCGGAAACCTCAGAGGCATTGTTGGATCTCCCATGTTGCTGCCTCCGTAGCCTCCCGCCACTACTGGTTGGCAGCACCTAAATATATATACCATATTGGAAAAAAAATAAATAAATTGATCTTTAAATTAAAGTTGGGTTCTTTGTTCTTGATTTCAACAGTTAAAGATACAATAAGAAGAATCTAAGAAGGGAATCTAAATTTTCTATTATACCCTAAGTGAGGGGCCACTTGGGCGGCTATGGTGTGATCACTACGGAAGACGAGTTGGCGAGCTTGGTTCAGTGTTTCGGTTTCTCTTTCTGCAAGCCGAAATCCAACAAAGCACGTACAAATACACTCACATCAAATCAAATCAATCAAACTTACTGTATAAAGCAAAGAAATTTCTGTGCTTGAAATGACTACGCTTCTAGTTCTACTGTTCTAGCCCATCAAACCATTAAACAATTAGTGTGCCTCAGTTTTTGGCCTACACAAACTCACAGACGTGGGTATATAAAGAGAAAGAAGAGAGAGAGACTAGCCTTGGCGGTGACGGTTCATGTGACCACCGAGAGCCTGAGATTTGCAGAACTTGAGGGAACAAAACCTACACTCGTAGACCTTCCCACACTCTTCCTTTCCCTCCTTCCCGCCGCTTTTCTTTTTCCTGCAACCTGCTTCAACCAAACACCCACCCAATTAAAGCAAACTTTGATTCAAAAACCTACTTCTTCTGGTTACCCAAATCATGGACAATAAACAAGCACTCACGCTACAATTTAAGGAAATAATTTAACTTTTAAACCTTGTTTTTTCCCTTTCCTATTGGAACTACTAGCTTGCAAAGAAGGGTAGAAGAAGAACAAAAGATGATAAAATATTGCACTCTATAATGGAAATTTTGTTTCCTCAAGTCTTAGGAGCATATCACTTTGTGATATATAGTGAGACGAAAAACAAGTCAAGGTTGATGTTTTTATTTTTCTTCATAAAATAGGATACACGAGATCAATAGTTAGCTAGGAGAGAACTTTACCAGATGAGGAGATATCTTCGAGGACTTGTTTACCATCTCTATGGAAGTCATCAGGCAAATTGTTGAGATCTAATGGGTTCTCTTCTGGTCTCCTGAGAAACACCAAAGTTAAACAAACAAAGTTGAAACGTTATATTGAATTGTGAAAACAGATACGAGTAAGCAGAAAAAGGAAGAGAAGATAAACCAAAAAGAAGACCTACATGGTACCGCCAAAGAGGGAGACAGATATGAAAAATGTAGGAGTGGCCGCAAGAACTCTTTAAGAAGGAGGAAAACACATACAACACACTTAAAGCCTTTTCTTTTATGAACTTATAAAGACTTTCAGTTTGAGACTGCAATATATAGGCCAGTTGAGTGATGGTGGAAGAAAAAGAGCTTTGAAAGTTCTCTATCAGTTCCTCTGCCACGTCCCTCTTCTTTCTCTTTCCCCTCACCCCACACCCACAAACACATGTAATTCAATCACCAAACCCACATTTAATTTAGCTGAGTCGCTAATAAAAAGGTGTGCCTCTCTAACAAGAACTCATGGGTTCAATTTTTACTATATTTGTAAAATTCTAAATGTCTTTTAAGTAATGCATTAATTAACCTAGTGTACGTAGTAGTACCTTTTAAGATGTAGTCTAAGAAAAACTAGCTTAGAGAAAACCTACAGATTATACTCCATATACCTGACTTTAATAACAAAAGAGAAATTGACGGTGATGGGTCTCGTGACTATAAACAGATAAAAAAAGACAGGGTGTGGGTGAGTGCAAGCCAAGAAGTGACTTAATTGGGCATTTCCTAGTGTGGTCGGGTTGGTTTAGTTGAGACTTGAAATTTAAAGGGTCGGGCAGATATAAATGAGAAGGACATTGCCTTTATTATTAATTAGTATTACTAATCTTCCTCTATCACTTTCATCAGTCTCTAGGCCCTTTGCCCTAGGGCTATAGTATATAGCAGCAAGCGGTAAAAAAACAAAACAATATATTCAATCAATAATAAAGCAAACAAATGCATATATAAAGTGATAAATCAATGGCTAAATAACTTTACCCAAAAGGGAAGGCAATGAAATGTACTGAAGATATCTTGGAGCATTAAAGGTTTGCCCTAAGAGTGAAAGATATGGCAAGTTTACACCAGAAAGATCTAAGGACAAGGCATAGTTGGAACACACACATTTTTGCGCAGTTAATGATATTATCGGGTCATGTTTGTGTGGTATGGTCCACAATAGTTTCATTGCCCCCTGCTGGGTGTTAAGAAATTCTAGCTATATGTGCCTATCTAGGGGACTTGACTTGCATAAAGAAGGGTTGCTATCAGAATCTATTATTAGGGTTTTGAATCTAAGGCATGTTGTTTTATTCTTTGGAAGTTCCTACATACTATATCTTTTTTTTTTTTTTTTGGTCAAACATACTATATCTTATAGATTACATATACATAGTCCTTTTCACTTGATGAGCATACATTTTGAGAGAGTGGCCTTGCCTTTTGTTAAACTTTTTATCATATTCTTCATTTTTTCCTCTGGCTTTTTGGATACAGACTTCTGATGTTATCTATGATTTTTGGATTCAAATAATGATTCATTAAGTAAATGGAAAAATAAACAGTCACATGTTAATTTCTTGCATACAATTCTTTTCTTCCCTTAAAAAATGAAACTCTAGATGTTATTTCATCAGATTGTTAATTTTATTTGATTAATTAATTTGGAGCAGAAATCTCTGAGAAAGTCAAAAACATTAACTTGAAAGTCAGATTTGAGACACCATATCTTGTTGACTAGCTAGCTAGCTGACTCATTTACACCTGAAATAAGATATGAGGGGGAGGGAGGGAGATCGACAAAGCATAATTAAAGAGATATAAGCATTAAAATCAGGTGTGGTTCATGGACCACTCTATACTTGAAGTTGGTTGGTTGGTACTATGAAGGATTAATTAATTTGTGACGCGTTTAATAATAATTTTCAAAGGAAGAGCCAGAAAGATATATTCATGCAGTGACCAGCTACCCCGCCCTCAACTATCTGAAATATTTCTTTAAAGTGTGTAGGCATACATGATTACCTTTTGAGGTGGTCCATATCAGAATAAGCTGTAGTAATTAATTAAATCCATCCAACATCTTCATATGGTTCAGAAGCTTTCAAATAACCAATACAGGAAACTTTCTTTCATCATCACATAGTCTTAATTAATAATCCTTTCTTCTATAGATATAACTTCCATCAGGAGCAAATTTAAATTGAAAAGTTGGTTCGAAGTTAGCTTGTGATTGAGAAACAGTCTAATAAAAAAGTTATAAAAAAAATAATAATGTTACTGTATTCCCTGCTTTTGAGATAATTCGTTAAATTCCGGTCAATTTCTTGGGAGAAATGGACCAAAGAGAATATATTTTATCACTGTCTTGGTAGGTTCAGATTGTTGTACAACCAACTCTTTTTCATGTCTTCTTACTCCTTAGAAATGTAAGCTCTCCATTTCAGTTTTTAGAAATAGATGAGAATATAATTCCTGAAAAATTAATTAATTTTCATTTCATGCAGGAACAAGAAAGACCCTGTATATACATAACGAAGAAAAAACAAAATCTATATGTATAATTTCTTATTCGTAGAAAGTCATCTTTGGAAGGGCACAAATATCGAAGAAGTAATAAGGCAGATAATCAATTTCTAGTAATTAGTATATACATTCTGTATAATTAAACATTAGAGAGTAAGAGCTAGATATCTCTAACTTTATTCCAAATATTTTGAAAAATACTGTAATATTTATGAGAAAATATGAATGGATAGATAAATAAGTTAATTGCAAAAATTTATCGGCTAGGCCAAAACTTATCAATTAGGCCAAAATCTATCGTTTGGCTAATTTGTAAGAATTTCTTTAGACATACTCCCTCTGGTCCACAATCTAGGTCACTTTTAGAAAAAAATGTATAGTTTAAAATACAAGTCACCTCTAATTTAATTAATGTCAGTTTTCGTGTAATTTACCCATGTGATTTATACTACTTTCCAACTTTGTTTACTCATTATATCCCCCCCTCACAACGTTCCCAATGCAATTAAACACATTTCTCAAGAAGGGTAAAAGTGAGAAAAAAATTATATTTTAGGATATTTTAAATGACTTATTAACTATCATTTCTTGTTTCAAATTATATAGTTGAAGTCACATATTATGAAGAGGAGGAGTATCTTGATTCTAGCTAGCTAGTGAGTCTTTGGGACTCAACTCAACTAAGGTTTTAATTGTTTATGAAAAAAGATAAGGGAAACTGGTATGAATATGTATAAGTTATTCATCTGGTGAAGTTAATCCAATTAGATTTAATTTTTAATTTAAATTCAGCTATTTGCTTGTAATGAAGGGGAGAAATCAAGATACAATTGCAAAAGTGAATCTTCTCGATCTCTCTAAGTACAATACATGCTCTATCTAACACAAGAAAAGTAGGGTGAATCTTTAATTGTGTGTTTTTTTTTAATCAAAAATAGTTTATAAGAGTTGAGTCTGGCTCACCAAAACTAAAACAAACATCAAAACTTAATTATTTGCAAAGATGTTTATTTATTAATAATGAACCTTTGCACATGTAATCTATAATAGGGTGAATGGCACCAAAACTTTCCCCATTTTTGCTTGCAACTGCGGTTTCTCTCCAATTCAGAAAATTTCAAATGTGCATCGTCAAAGCCTTTATGAGTGTTCTTTTGTGTTTGCTATTTAATTGGTCAAAGATTAGAAGAATGAAAATTAAGTAGAAAGGGGGAAACGGTGAAGTTAAGAATATGTGTGTGTGTGTGTGTTAACCAATAATTGTTGCATCATCACCATTGTAATTCAATGTAACTCACTTTAACACGAATTTAATCCCAACATGCTACTTAAATTCAAATGTGTTTAATTGCAATTAAATTTAAAAGCAATCCCAAAAAAATCGATCAACTAAAAAATTACTAGACTTGTTTTATCGTGCATATTACATAAATCTTAGTTGTTAATTTTCTTCTAAGTACTTCCACCCTGCGTTCTCGCAACTCATCTCTAGAAGCAGTAAGCAAAAAAAAAAAAAAAATATATATATATATATATATATATATATATATAAAGTATACTCCCCGTAGTCTTAAATATAAGACAAAGTTGATTTTTTTGAAAATAGTAAGGAAGTTAATTAAATTATTTTAAAATATTTATATTTACCATTTTTTTGCCGAAACTATTTTGCCTAAATTATAAACCATATAATCTAAAGATACACAACATATAATATGATTAAGTAACTTATTTTTTTTATTTTTTTTTTAAATGAGCTATATCTTATATTTTTAGACAAGAAAGAGTAATAATTAGGGGAAAAGATGGCAAAAAATATATTAAACTACTAAATAAATAAACTTTTTTTTCTTTCATTCCATAGAGATGGAGTACGTAATAGGGAGCTCCTAGGTTGGCTGTATGGTCTAATCTAGCAGCCCAAAAGATGTATTAAGAACAAAACCTAATAATAAAGCCATGAGAACATAGGCCCGGCAGCAACAGTACGCTGAGCCTTCACTAATAAGTGAGAGAGTCCAAACCTTAAAGCCTAACCTACCAGAGGACACCCTACCCTACATCATTCAATAATGATCACATTCTCATTTGATAAGCTTTACCATTTTACTAATTACCTAATCAATCATAATTCCACTCATTTTTTATATATATAGTCATTTGGAGTAAAATTGTGAAAATGTATCAATTTAAGATATATTTAGTGTATTAACTATTTTTTTTTTTAGTAAATGAAAATTAGGTAAACTGAACTTATAAAAAAAAACAAAGTGATATATCATACATGTTATCACAATGTTTCAAGAAGGGCTTTAGGCCTCTAATGAGCCTCTCTCTAATGCTTTCTAATATCTTCTGTAATTAATCCTTCAACTTCTAAAAAATTTCTTTTTCCTTTTGATAATTTGGGTTCTCCATAAAATAGTGACATTTTGATATCTTTATGGTGATTAGATGGTGCATTTTATCAATTTTTTTATTACAATTTTTAAAAGAAAAATACTCCATAATCATGCATCTTTAATATATTTTCTCTAAAAAATTATAGAAAATTTAAAACTGTACCATTTCATCACGGTAAGAAATAAAATTTCACTCATTTTATCTAAAATATAATGATGATAAAAAAATAAAAATAATTGGGAGGTTAGAACATTATTATAAAGGTACATATATATGTGATGCAGTCCTAAATTAAGGCACTCATGCAATCCCATTGGAGCGCCATTTTTGTGTGTGGTGAGATGAACAATTAGTGATGATTATTTTGTCACTAATTTTGTTAAGAAATACTCAATATAGAGTCTGTCACCCTAGCAACTAGGATGATTGTGAGAGTTCAAATTAAATATATAGAACATTTTCTTATAATACCTCGGCAATCAGAGAAGGCTGAACTAATTTCATTAACATTAATGATCTTCTTTAGAGGAACAATAGTAAAAAAAACAAGAAAATTTTTCTTTGTGTTGTTTCCTTTCTCAAATCTAGATCCAAATTCTTATTTCACCCAACCAAAAAAAAAAAACAAAGAATGAAAGAAAGACAAAGTATGAAACAAAGCAGAAGCAGAAGGCGGCATGATTGGTTACAAGAGAAGGAAAAGAGACAGGAAAGATGGGTTTGGTGATGTGTGTGAGCAGAGAGAGGCACACACAAGACACAAAAATGAAGTCAGAAGAAACCAAACATTCTTGTTGGCATTACGGGACGCTCCTCAGAGACACTCTAAAAACCCTAGTGACCACACAAGCTAAAAGGAAAAAGAAAAAAGCCTGGGAGAGAGAGGCTTAATAAGCTGAAACCCTAAGACACCCTATAAGCTTATAGCTATACATATACGTCTCTCTCACACACAAGATCAGAGACCCCTATATATTGCCCTAGCCCCGCTAGCTCTATTTATTAGTATATTACACATCCACATCCATGATATATAATAAAATTTTACATGCAGAGATTTTCTCAGAGACACTCATTAATAATACTACTGGCCTTCGTATTATTTATTCACACCTCTCTCTCTCTCATAATCACGCTTCTCCAAGACCCCTCATCATCCCTCTCTCATGCAAAACACTCAAAAGAAACAGTACCTATGCATGAAACTTCAGAAAACAGTTCTGCGTGAGAGAGAGCCTCTCTACCTAGCCGTACATTCATTATTCACCGTGATCAGATATACATATATATGTATATGTATGTATGTATAGAGAGAGAGAGAGAGAGAGTTGTGCTTGTGTGTGACAAAGATGTAACGTAGGGTTAGCAGAAAGAAGCGGGGAAGGACAGAACAGAAGTGAACAAGACCAATAAAGAAAATTTGGTGGGGATGGTAAGTATCCTTAAGAGGGAGAGTGAACGAGAGGCACGAACAAGGATTGGTATAATTATTTGTTTTCTCTCTCTAACGCATGATTCATCTATCCATCTTTCTATCTCTAGTCTCTTACACACACACCAACAAAAAAAAAAAAAAAAGAAGAAGAAGAAGCTAGCCCACAATATTGATTTTATGTTTCAAACATGAATGGTCGTTGTCTTGTCTTGAATTTCGTTTTAACACGGAGTTGTTTCCATTGGTCGGTTCTGATCTGCTTCCTTTGTCCCTCTTTTTCTTATGCAGCTTTTGTTTTTCTCTTGGGAAGCAGGTTTTTTAGGCATAAATGGTAATTTCGTTCTAACATTTCATATCACACTTTCAGTTCTCTTCCTAATTTCTGAATATTATGTTTAGGTTAAAGTCTTTTTTGGTGTTCTTTACTTTTCTTTTTTGAAATTTATCAAGAAATGTTATTTTCATCTTCTCAAAATACGTAAACGTAATTTATGTCGACATAAAAAAAGGTTAAAGATAAAATGATATACTACTGAACTCTAATCTCGTGTACGTAGACTATGTAATGACACTCCAAATTAAATTAATGGCTGGGTTTACTTTGTCTCTATCGATTGGTACAATACCCAACATGCTTTTTAGTTCAGAGATGTTGAAATGTGAGAGAAGTAAGTTTTAAAAGAATCACTACTACTAGCTTGTTTGACTGTTTTCAAATTTAAAAAAAGAAAAGAAAAGAAAAGAAGATTATTAACTAGTATTTTAAGACATGACCCTTTTCGATTAAAAAATAACTCGTAATCTACTTGTGTGTTTAATTTATTGCTCTTCATACACCTAGAAATATGAAGAAAAACTTTATTTCAAGTTTCCTACGAATTCCAACCTCATTCCTACGACACAGAATAATTCCACGAACCAATTAACATGTTTTAAAATTGAGGAATGGAATTACCTATGAAAATACGATTTTGAATAATTGCTTCCTAAGCATGTACAAAATTTTAAACAAAAAATAAACTTCGAATATAATTTAATTAAATATCATTAAATATTTCTACCAAAAAAATATGATATCATTAAGGAATAAATTAGGTTACCGAAAAGCCCTCTCATTCTAGCCAGCTAAATTTTGAGACAATAATCATCAATAATCTCATAAATTAAACTACCCGTGGTTTTTAATATAAGAGCTACTTTAAGGTTGAATTTGGTCCTAAATATAATATCTTAATCCTTTTTGTCTCTCAAATTATAATTTTTTTTTCCAAAGATAGTTACGATGAAAGATGATATCTTAAATAAGAAAATCAACCTATATTTATTATAAATAACTAACATAACCAATTTCTTTAATCTATCACAAGTACTAATCTTAAGAACCGAAGGTATTAATTACTATAACACAATATAAATCATGACAAAAGTAGTAAGTGGTGTTCTTTTTGGAGTACTAAAAACACTATTGAAAATGAGTCCTAGCTAAGGTACGTATAGCAGCCTTGTAAGTTGAGCTAAATATGAAATTGTTGTATTCCTATAAGACAGATGAGTTAGAAGAACCCGTGGTAAGATAATTATACAAACAAACTGTTTGAAATGAGACTGCTCTATAATCTTCGAAAAAGTGTTCTTTAATTTAGCCACACTATAATACTGTTCAGTGTTCAAAGTGGTACACCCTTTGGACCAGCAAACTAAGGTTTGGAACTGTTCAGGTTGAAGCAAAGTGCAGGCTATTGACCTTAAATTATTTTAGAGAGCTCCAAAGTTCATGCATGCAAGGCTGTTTTAGGTCCGTAGAAATTTCTGAATGGTGGGTTCCGACAACTTAAGACTGTGTCTAGTAATTAGAAGTGAGTGTGTTCATGCAGTGAAACTCCATGACAGGGCTCGTGTTTTTTCTTTTTCCCCTTTTTTCTATTTTTGGCTTGGGTTTTAACATGGTCCACCTTTGCGTTTTTGTATGGTAGCAAAAGTTTAGTTATTATAATTAATTTTATTTTACCTTTTTTTTTTTGCTGCCTCTCCTTCTTCACTGAGGGTTACTATTAATACTTGCAGAAGTTAAAGTGCTTCTGCAAGTTGTGGCATAGATGGCATAGAGCTCCGCTTCAATAACAGTATGGAGACCAAGTGATTTGCAAAACCCTGCCCTTCAGAATTCCTGATTACTCCTCCGCAAGCTGCTTGAAAGTTGTGGCGAACTGATCCGTCTACATCAATTCGGACTTCAGATGGGATTTCACAAGATCCTCCTTTATTCTGATTCCTTGGATGCGATCAACATCCTCATGAGAGGCTGCTGTTATGCTGACCATCCTTTGCGAGACCTTATTAGGGAGACTAGAGACCTTCTATACCAGGACTGGGACGTGACGCTCCGATATACCCCTAGGGATAACATCTCTTGTGCTGACTATATGGCCAAGGAGGTCATAATGCTCCTGCTGATGCAGGCTTGTTATTAGTCCCGGCAATTCCTTCAGGATACCTGGATATAGCTTTACAAGACCAATTGGTTTGTAGATCCTAGTTCTTTTACTAGTTTGTTGTATTTTGGTGCTAATCTTTTATAGACTAGCCTCTCCTACTTCTCAAGCTTCGGCTTGCCTGTATTTTCCAAAAAAAAAAAAAAAAGTTAAAGTGCTTTAGCTCAACCATCAATATATTTTATTTCATACATCGAGATAAAGCCTTTCTTCATTTGTTTTGGCATATTTAATTTTTATCTGCTCCAGTCAGTTTTTGCATGTGTCAATTAATTCACTTTAATTCGCGCAGACTACCTACTTCAGGACTAGGTACAATTAGGTTTCCAAAAGTTGACATATTTAGTTAGGAATTATAATATGGCATTAACCACATAAATATCACAGGTTTATTCAGGTTTCCTTGATTGACTTCAATTCTTTTTGGCCTAGCTAGTTCTCTCAGGTTTCCTTAATTTCCTGTATATATATGTGACAGCCGATCCATTGTTATGACAAAGAATCCAATTTAATTAACACTGTCATTGAAATGTATTAAAACTCAGTCATGAGTTCATGATAGAGTCATTGAAGAGAGTATAACAATGGCCTTATTGCGCGCAGTACTAATGATGAGTTTTACTTTCCCCTTTTTCTTATGGTCAAGGTTCAGAATGCAATATTTCATTCAACTTTTTTAGTGTATTTCTGGCACTATGCTTATATCGCAGAGATCAAACACCACATCAATGTTCTCTCTCTCTCTCTCTGATCCCGAGAGGCATTAAATTCTCACAAGTCAGGGAAGAAGGAGAGAGAGAGAGATACCAATCGATCTGTTGGTGTAACGTGAACCACAAAATACCAAGTCATCAAACTAGCTAGCCGGGCTTTTTTTTTCTGGTTTATTAAAATTTGGTAATTAAGGAAGCTTTACTTTTACTACTTTTGAAAATCTTTCAGAGCTTTCTAGCTGACAACAGAAGGATAAATATGAGGAAGTAAATAATTATAAATTCGTTGGGGTTGAAATTGAGAAAGTGTAGGAAATAAATGAATAATGAGATATATTCTTAAACGTAAGAAATGGAGAGGAAATGTAATTGATTGGATTCTCTGTGGATAGAATATGACATCTGATATGGAAGAAGGTAGTTTTACTGGGGATCAGTGTTCATCACCGCCCAAAAAATTGACCACTTGCTGTCTTTTTTATTCATCTTCTTTTGTCCCACTTGATCGATCTCTTTTTAATGGGAACACACACATCTCCTTAACTCATCCCCAAGTCCAAAAAAAATTCAAAAAAAAATATTATAATTTATGCTAATATGTAATAATTAAATATTTTAAAATTGAACTTTAATTTTAAGATTAAATAAATTATTATTGATGTTTTTTAAAATTATTATTTTTATTCTCTGAAGTTATTAGTTGATTTTAAAGCTATATTGTACTAGCTATATGAAATTTTCATTTGAAAATTATAAGGGATATTTTTTTGAAAATAGAAGTAGCAGCTTTTAAAAAGAATAAGTGGAAGTTTTGAAAACTATCAAACTTTTAGAAAATAAGTGTTGACGACAAAGGTAAAACACTTACATGACAACAATAAGCTAGCGTGAGGGATACCATCATTCTAACAAGTTGTTATATGAACGGTTGAAACATTTAACTTTTATTTGCATACCCCTCCTTTTACCACTTGGTCATTTTTTTCTGGTCAAAATTTTACCCCTCCTTTTAGATTTTTGGTCATGTATTATTGCGCTCTATCCAACATTAATATAAAATATGTCTCGCGAAAAAATTAAACAAAAAAGTATCTATAATGTTAAATTCAGCAAAAATAAACTAAAAAAAAAACATTTTAAATTTTTGGCCAGAGATTCCATTACATCTTCATTTATATGTAGTCCTTCATTCTTTCCAAAATTTTCTAACCCTATCAAATACATCCAAACACACTACTAGCTATCGTGGTTGAAATAGGCTAAACTACTCTAAGCTCCAGTCAAATAAGGCTATTGTTTTGAATAGCGATTAAAGTCTTTAATTTATCAATCATTATTAATAGTGTACGAGGCAAGGCAATTATCTGAACAACCTCCAAAAGTATTTCTTTTAATCGTGATTTATGATGTATGAGAGAAGTTGTCTCTGTTTGAATGAACATGTTTATGATCAGCATCACCAAACAAACACTAAGCTTGATGAGTCTAAACTAAAACCTATGCATTAGCCTGTATATATAGGTTCAAACTAAAACATGTTTTTTTAAGGTTCAAACTTGAGCATTTAAAAGGCTTGACATAGCCTAAAGCCTTTTTAAAAGGCTTGTTTAAGTATGGGTCTTTAAATAGGCTTGAAAGCCTATGGCTCTATGACCATATACAGCCCTTCAAACATATTTAAGGCTTACATAATGTATTAAATAGAGCATGTTAGTCCTAAGTGATTAAAGATAAGAGAGGGAGAGGTGAATAGTTGATGAATGAAAGGGTTGAATTTGTGTGTAAAATTGATTTAAATTATATTATATATAATAGTGCAAATTATTTATTAAAAAAAAAAGACAAATATGCTAAGCATGTAGACTTGTACATTAGGCCTTATGAAAATAGGTTTGGCCTATTTAACTAACTAAATAGGCTTAGCAGCTACTAAATAAGTTAGACTAAGCTTAAAATAGGTTAGACCGTAGACTACTAATAAGAGTCTACTCTACTTTCCCCCTACAACTCACAAATGGAAAAATTCAGAAGAAACTAATGATATTACAACTTTAATATAATATAATAAAAATATATTTAATTTATTGTACACAACCAGTCTTAAAAGTCTTACCTTTCAGATCTTATATCTTAAAAAATCGGTCTTAAAAGTCACTTTTAAGACCTTATATCTTAAAAAATTGTTCTAAAAAATGATTTTAAGACTGGTTTTTCAACTGGTCTTAAAAGTAGCAACCTTTTTAAACTGACTATATTGAGACCGAATCTAAAACTAGTCTAAAAACCGATTTCTGCACTAGTGTCTTTCCTATAATACTCATAACTGAATTGTGGAGCTCCCCGTTACCAAAAGGCTAGGCCCCTCACTAATCGTCTGGTCACTTTGTCCCACAGTAGTATATATGGACCCAACACCCTATCCTATTATTATTCTCTTCCTTCCTCCTTTGAACCCATTCATTTCTCAACCACCAAATGGTCACCACGTTGGCATTATTTATTGTTGAAATATACTAGTCCAACCTCGGTGGATTAGGGCTCAAACCCCATTCAAGAAGGGGCTATTTTGGAGACACATGTGTTCATATAGAGAAATGTCCCTTTATGATTTAATAATGATGTCTATTCTCTTGCAATTGTGCGTTTATGTGTTTCATCTATTCCTATGTAGGATGTGCCGATGTGGGATAGATGGAGTAAATGATTTGAATAATAACGCATAGAATAATGCTCTCCCTCCCTTTAAAAGGGTTTTCTCATATAAATGTCCTATTCTCTTCCTCTCTTTAGTGTATTTGCTGTGTAATATAATCGTCGGTGCTTCAATTTTATGTGGGTACTTCAATGAGTCAATAGGATTCTAGGTATGCCCGAAATCTTATATTTATAAATAATTACCTCTAGTGGATATAAGATTCTCTTTAACGAAGAAATTGAATTATAAAGTAGATCCTATATTACAAAGTGGAGATAGCATATGAATATTAATAATATGACATATATGAGATTTCACATAAAGTATATAACCCACCATCATGCATGAAATTTATAAAAAAAAAAAAAAAAAAACTAATCTTGCATAACATATATAAATTATAAATAGTCTAATTCATTTCTCCAAACTCTATATAATATCTCTGTACCTACCTTCATCTCGAAGTCAAAAGCTCAAATAGTAAATTAATAAATTTTTAATTTAATTATCTACATTTATGCAATGAAAAAAGAGTGGCACAAAAAATTTGGCTAATCTAAAATTCACACAGAGTCTCTATATTTAATTAAAAAAGAATATGTTCCTGAGTGTTGTACGCAGCTGTGAATGTAAAAATTACTGATTATTGCTTCTTAGTAATTTCAACTGTCTAATAAAGACACTAATATACCGCCACATAATAAGAAACCATGCACGTTAAATACGTTAAATAGATGGATTATCCTTATTGTAAGTCACTTGATATAGTACTAATTAAATTTTTTCAATATCGACTGTATTTAAAATCATTAGCTATGAGTTATGTGTGGGTTACGACAAAAAAATAGCTGTCATTAATATCAAATGAGAGAAAGACAAGAAAATACCACTTGAATTTCAAAATCTCAAATAAGTGATTTCCTATTAAAATGAGTATTTAATTGTTATATTCTTGTAGTCAATACTAATACTCTTGTTAAACAACAAAAATGATTTAAGATTTTGAAGTTCAAATGGTATTTTCTTATCATTTTTCTTATAAAATTGCAAATGTTTTTTGTTGCCATTTTCTTGCCCCTTTTTTTGTCAAAAGAAATTTTCTCTCCGTCTTGATTCTTTCTATTTGGTCGCATTGACCGATTGATTGCCATGAAAAACAAAAAAGAGGTTATATTTTCCATGACATTAATTAACTGCATGATAAAGACTAGTTTAAAAAAACTTTATTCAACTTAAATTTGATTGCCTCGCCAGGAATGGAAGAAAGTTTGACCCAATAATGACGAAGAAAATTTCCTCTAGTGGTTGTAAAGTTGCCTCGTAAGGCTTCTGACCAGTGAAGAAGATGTTTGATGGATTTACTGCTAATTACTGTAATGGACCACCTCAAAAGTAATCATGCACATTATTTATGCTCTGTGAGAACATTTTCAGATATATATCTGGGGCAGGTTCGTCATTGCATGAATATTTGGCCCCTTCCTTTCAATTTTTTTTTTTAAAAAAAAAAGAAAAAAAGCATATCACAAATTAATTTTCATAAGACACCGACCAACCAGAGCTTCAAGCTTAGAGTGGTCCTTCAATCACCTGATTAATTAGGCTGAGTCTTCTTTCCTTCCACACCCATTTCAGGTGTGAATGGGGGGTGTGGACAAGATATTATGTATAGCCTCTAAAATTGATCTTCAATGATCATAATGTAAGAAAAAGATGAAAAATTAGTTGATATGTGATCAGTAATTAAGCAAAATAAGATCTCTCTCATTTCTTGTTTCTTTTTTGAAGCTTTTGTTCATATGACATTATAGATAATCAACTTTTTTTCCAAGGCCTATTTGATCTGAGACAACTCTTTTAAAAGTGTTTTCTCTATATTTAGATTGACTCGAATTTGAGACCTTAATTATTCTTAAGTAACCACAACTCTTCCACCAGGACCAACATATTTTTAATAATTTTTAAAAAAAAAATTCTGAAATTCAAATGTATGTATGTATGTATAATGTATAATCTAAATTGTTGAACTTTAATTTCGTGCAGAGCAGTAGAAAAATTGGATATCTATATTCTTGATTTTATTTTTTAATCGAAAGGATGAATCAATGTGTTAAGAAATATTTATCTTTCCATGATAATTTAAGTGCATTCTTTTATCTAAATTTGCTGGGAAGATCTTATATATACTAATTAGTTGAAGTGGAAGAGTGCAAAACTATAATTAGGACTCTTACAATTTAGTGTTTTCCTTTTTCTAGAAAGCACTGGGTGCTGAAGTTAATATACAAATTAAATATAGTTAACCATCACAACATAAGAAAGAAACAAATTAATGTTCGAGAAATGAAGATCCATATATGACTGCAGTAATTTTTTAGGGGAGAACTTAAAATTGTATGTTCATTAGTTTTGAAGAAGCAGGTGATATCACGTACAAATCAGGAAAAACATATCGTGCTAAAGGAAAAGCACTGAATTTCAATCTTTAAAATAATCATTCAAAAAGATAAATGTCTGGACAATCTCAATGACAAATGGACATAATTAACAAAAGAGTATTTGTTTTATTTTAAAAATATTCTTTAAATGATCAGAAAATGTGATTATATAATTCTTCTGATCCATATTATAAGTCACCTGTTTTTTATATTATAATCCAGTATCTAGTTCGGGTTTCGTGACTGTCTCTCTGAACATAAGTGTCTCATTTAGGAATCAAATTTAAGATCTAGAGAGATCTAATGAGACCTTACATGCCTAGACCAGCTCTCTATGGTGGTATAAGTCACCTTTAATTACCTCATTAGAATCAAGGAGAGGCCACTAACTTGTCAACTTTGTCTTAAAATAAAACATTTCTCCAACTTCATCTATATTTAATACTTCCTCCATCCTTAATGTAAAACTTATTTATCTAACTTGATTAGATTAAGCATACTAGTTAAATTAGGTAATATGATATGTTTTTTTCTAAAATACCTAATCATTTTCATTTTCCTTGATTTTCTCCATTCCTCTCTCATTTGATTATTGTTGAGGGAGCATCAATAGGGATAAATAAATAAAAAATAACCATTATGGGAAATAGGTCTTACCTTTAGGACTAAACTCAACTTCCTAATTAAGTTCTATTAGTATAATTAAACACTACATTAGGCTTTAATTCTTCGCCTAATAAATTGTAATAAGGATAATATTTAAAAAAAATGCATTATTAATCACCCATCAAGTGACTTATATTATGCCTAAGATTTTTTTTCCCTGGAAGATGCCTTGAATTTGGGACCGGAGGGAGTACATATTTTTTCAAATGCAGTGGAAATATTGAAGCAGCTGGTTTTGCTCCCTATTCTCGAACATGCCATCTTTTAAGGAATCATTATCAACATGTGTCTAGATATATAAGAGGAGTGTTTGATTAAAATAAATGTCACAGATCTGAATCTAAAAAGCCAGAGGTAAAATCAAACAAGGAGATAAATCTAAAGGAAGATCCAAACTCATAAAGCCACCTTCTCTCTCACTCTCTCTCAGCTTGCAAGCACAAATGCACATCAAATGAAAAGGACTATGTGTAGGTAATCTGTGAGAGATAGGAACTTCCAAAGAATAAAACAAACATCCTTAGATTTCAAAAACCCTCAAGATAGATTACTGATAGCTACCCTTCCTTGACGCAAGTCTCAGTCCTTCGGATAGAATTTTTACACCCACCAGCCATTAATTGTGAACCATACAATATGCCCCTTCCCTTTCTTTAAACACTATAATATGCCCTGTGAACCCTCACGCTTATGTCCTGGTTTCTTTCTGGTATAAATGAAATGCCTTCCCTTTCATAATTTTGGGCAATCTTTAATGCTCAAAGTTGTGTTCAGTACATTTGATTGCCATCCCTTGAGGGTAAAGTTGTTTTGCCATTTTGTTTACTTTTTTCATGTGCTTCGTATTGTCATGATGATGATGAGAATTCCATGGAGAGTTTTGACCTCTAATTAAGGAGGGAATAGTTATCTTTCCTCTCAACAACAAATTAAAATCCTATTATATGATTTAAATATTTGATGCATTGTTACTTTTTTTAGGAGTATTTGATATCGTGTGCTTACCTTCTTTGAACTCAAAGGACTCGGATGATGTATTGGCGGTCTAGATTAATCCAAATGATTATAAGGAAAGTAAAGTCTTACCACTAAGTATTTAACACTATTGCATTCTCAAATTTCGAATTCAAGACTTCTAATAAATCTAGTTCAACCCCATAATTATGAGTTGAACCAAGTGTTTCTTCCTCATAGTACCTAGAGGCTGGAGAGGATTAGTGAAAGTAATTAATGGAAAGGCTGTGTGTGTCCTTCTCATCAGTTCTTTCAATAATTAATTAATAATAATAAATAATTCATAGCCCTTGGTTCTGCAAAGACCCAACCTAAGAAATTAAGCCATTCATAGTTTATTTTAAAGTCACGAGACCCACACTGTGCCTTTGTTCAATATATCAGTGAGAGGAGGAGGAGGAGAGAGAGACAAGAGAGAGAGAATGGCAGAGGGAACTGATAGAGAGCTTTCAAAGCTCTCTTTTTCTTCCCACCATCACTCAAATCTTATTATAGCCTCTATATTGCAGTCTTGAACTGAAAGTCTTGCAAATTTATTTTTGTAAAACCTTTAGTTTTGATCTTCTTCCCAATCTTCAAAGAGTGTTTAATTCGCCTCATACACATTTCTTTTGTCGGTACCATGTAGGTCTTCCCCCTCCACACACACACACTGATTCTTATTACCTTATCTTCTAGCTTCTGTATAATTATATCTGCCCATTACCTTCCTCTTTAATAGCTCTATGCAAATCTCTCTTTCTCATGCTTTTGATTGACTGTATATTTGCCTCCAGGAGACCAGAAGAGAACCCGTTAGACCTCAACAATTTGCCTGATGACTACTCTAGGGATGGTAAACAAGTCCTTGAAGACGTTTCCTCTGGTAATAAACCTTTACTCATCTCAAACTAACATTAATTTGCGACCTTATCTCACAATAATTGATCTAAACGGAATTTTTACCACAGTGCAATTTAGTTCTTATTTTCTAGTTTTAGTTTTCTACCTTTACTTTCTGCTCTCTTTGTCATCTTTCTGCTCTATGGTTTGATCTTACCTCGTACCGGTTTAATTTCTTCGTCCCTCTTCTGTAAGAAATATTTTTTTTTCCCTTATAAAAAAGAAAAATATTAATTTGTGTACGAGCGTAGGGGGTGGGTGTTAAGAATTTATTTATTAAATAGTTTAGGGAAATGGGTGTGTGTTGAAAGTTTTGCTTTAATTGGGTGGGTGTTTGGTTGAAGCAGGCTGCAGGAAAAAGAAAAGCGGCGGGAAGGAGGGAAAAGAAGAGTGTGGTAAGGTCTACGAATGTAGGTTTTGTTCCCTCAAGTTCTGCAAATCTCAGGCTCTTGGAGGTCACATGAACCGTCACCGCCAAGGCTAGTCTCTCTCTCTCTCTCGCTAAGCATAGATTGTTGAAACTCTTTGAATTAAAGAGTCAGGCACTAACGGCCTGAAAGCTTACATAACTACTTTCTATAACCATAATGATCCTTGTTGTGATTTGTTGTGTACGTGTTTGTTCGATTTCACTGCAGAAAGGGAAACGGAGACCCTTAACCATGCTCGTCAGCTCGTCTTCCGTAACGATCATTCCATAGCCCCTCATCACTTAGGGTATATATATATATACACACACACGTATACATTCTCAGAGATTACTATATATTCATGAACCAAACTAAAGCTCATGAATTTTTTCTTGCTTAATCAATCTCCTTGCTTTTGTATTCTTTATAGGTGTTGCCAACAACCGGTAGTGACAGGAGGGAGCTACACCAACGTAGGAGATCCAACGATGTCTCTGAGATTTCCCACATACTTGTCTCCTTCAAAATCATCATCATCATCATCTTCTTCACACTATAATAACAACACCTCTCGTCACTACCACCCAGTGAGCCATTACTATGTGGGGCATGCTCTTCACAATAATCATACCTATGTGGGAAGCACTAGTAGTACCGGTGGCGGCGACGAGTCCGGTTACCCCTGCATCGGAGCGCCGGTGGGGCATGGGTTCGGTAGTGGTGGAGAGGACGGGTCACTGCAGTACAATCATGGCTATAATCCTTCAGTGATCAATCGGTTTCAAGATGGATTCTGATATATATGGAAGGGGAGGAGGGTTTTTTTTTTTTTTTCTGCTTTTTATGTTTTGGAAGCTAGTGAGCATGATTTAAAATGTTTAAATTTGAAATTCATGAGCTGTGGCATTGTTGGAATGATCATCAAATGCTATATGGTTAACATGCATGTGTTGGAATGATGAAGACAGCAGATAGAGACAAAGTGTGATAACGAAACTTAGCTTGAGATAGGAAATGGGGGGAGAGAGAGAGAGTTAACAAGGGAAGCTGACAGATGGGGCAATGGGGTTAATGGAGAGGGAAGAGAGAAGAACAGCTTTTGAGGTCATCAGCGTAGTCTTTAATTTGTATATTCAATTGGTTTTGTACTATTCACTGTGCCCAAAAAGCCAAACTAGTTCTAGCTGCTTCTACATATTACAACTAGTTGGATTTCAACGAAGCACTTCTCTCATCGAGTTCCTTTTAATTAACCCGGTTTACTCTGTATAGTTATGTTATGTATTACCACTCTAGTCCTATTTATAAGTACAGTTTGACCAAAAAATTTGGTCCTATTTATAAATCCATTTTGACCAAATAAATGAGATTGTGACAATTTTGCCCATATTAATGATGATGAGAGAAATTGACTAACTATGTTGGGAAGAGAAAAAGATGAGAGAGATTTGACAATAAATTTTAAAAGATACTCATTCATAAATGATGGTAAAGTTGGAAATTTGCTCTATAATCATTGAGATACTTAACTTTCCTTAGTATGTGAGATTTGGTCAAACTAGACTTATAAATAGGATTAGGACCAGAGTGGTACACAAGTAAGTCAGAAATATTTGTTGGCATCGCGATTATGATGACCTCAGGGTGACACCATCCTTCCACAATTACGTACGGCAACACACATCCTTTTTAATTCTCTTGGTCAATATTTGCCCTATCAAGGCATTTAAAGTTTTTAATTCTCTTTTTAATACAATATGTTTTTCTTCTTTTACTTTTTCTTGGTTGTTTTACCCAAGTTCTAACTTTCCTGATAAAGATATGGTGAGCTTGTATTGCTAGAAAAAGTTCAAATTTGTCAATGTTTGATTCATAGGAATTAGCAAGTTTTACTGATTCACAGTTTTGGAGAAAACCTTAATTTGAGCATATTATCTAGCAAAACTATCCCATGGGCCATGGTATGGTAGGTTCCTTCTGTATATCTTTGATCAATCTCTACTTGTGTTACATGATGAGGACGAGGATCTTGATGAGGGTAGTTACTATTATATGCTCTATCAGTAATGTAATCCAGTTTTAAGTTAAAAAAGTAGTTTGAATTCTTTAACGATAGTGTTTTTGTGCAAAATTCTACAGAAATTTTATCTTAAAAATAAATTAAATATGTTTTTATTATGCTATATTAAAGTTGTAATATCTTAGTTTCTTCTGATTTTTCCATTTGTAATGAGAAGATATTATTATTACTACTATTATTATTATTTCTGACAAATTCCATTTTACGTAGGACATAGTAGATCCTCTGATCAATCTGAATGCAATCTTCTATTCAATGCAAATAAGATTCTTGCATTATATCATTTATCAACGCACATCTCGAGATTCACATATATATACTCACTCCATTATCATATCCCTTCTCGTTTCAATCTCTCTGTATATTTACTAGTTAGCCACTTGTTACTGAGCTAACTTTAGTTTGCTCTTGACCAACTTTTTAAGGCTTTGTTTGGATCAGCATTTTGCACTATGAAACGGGCATTGAGGAAGGAAGAGCTAAGTTGAAGCAAAACCAAATGTGTTTTCCCCCGCGGCGGTGGGTGAGAAGTTGAAATTTATGTCTTCTCCTTCTATTATATTTAACCGTATGATGTTTTCTCAACAACAATCAAATATGAAAAGTGAGAAGGAAATTAAAGAAGATAGTGATGATATTATAGAAAACATACACTATTTTGGGTCCTAAATATAAGAGTCAAATTTTTTTGAGTTGTTAAGGAAGCTAATTAAGTTACATTAAATTATTTATATTTATTATTTTTCTCTAAATTAATATGTTCACTACTACAAAAAATAGATATTACTTCCCTAAAAAACGTTCTTTTTTTAAAAAAGGAAGTAAAATGTAAACGCGGTAGCAATTTTGTAATTACTTAGAGATAATTTGATATTTTAGGCGTCCTAAAATTTTTTAGCACGCAGAAAGTGTACTTAAGACATCCTAAAACAATATTAGGACGCCAAAAGTGGCTCAAAAGTAGAGGAAAAGCGGCAGCAAACGAAAAAGTTGGCGGCAAATTGCTGAAAATTTGCTTTTTGGCGTCTAATCTAAATATTTAGACTCCAAAAAGTTCTATTTCATCATGTTTTCCAGGCTAGTGGGCAGAGCGTATCAGTGAGCTATCGTGTTTTTCATCGTGTTTCCTCCAAGTCGGGTGCCCTCCTTCTGCCGCCTCTCACTACAAAAAAAGTCATTTTTTGCAATAGAAAAAATCCATCGCAAAAAAGGATTTTTCCGTCGCAAAATGTATCTGCGATGGAATTTGCGTAAGATTTTGTCCATCACAATTGTGGCGGAAAATCGAAAATCTGTCGCAAATCCCAAAATTTGCGACGGAAGTATGTACCTGTCGCAAATCTCGGATTTGCGACGGAAATCAATCTGTCGCAAATCCCGTCGGATTTGTGACGGATTTAATTTCCGTCGGATTGAGTTTCCATTGCAAATCCGACGGGATTTACGACGGAAACATTCGCAAAATTAATTTTTTTGAAAAAAATAATAATTTTTTAAAATTTAAAAAAAAATTTACATAAAAAATAAAGTTGTATACCTTGAAAATATATAATAACAATTATAAAGAGTTTACATAGAGAAAACAAGATATAAAAATAATGTTGCAAAGAACATATACTAAAAAGTAGTCTAAACAGCAGCATTGTGATCATCATCATCATCACCAGGAGCTGACCCTGAATCCTTGCCTCCCATTATCGACAAGAGTTTAAGTTGTATCTGCCTCAACATCTCCGAAGCTGTATCTGCATTTTCTAGTAGTGTCTAACCACCACTCCGTCGGACCTCCCCTCTCCCATCGTCGGTGCTCATTCTTCCTTCCCTGACCTCCTCCTTCCCTCCGTTGGACCTCCCCTCTCCCACCGTCGCTGATCTTTGAACCCGGCCAGTGAGGTATGCAGTCACACGTTGTTGGATCTGTATTTTTTTTGTTTTTTGCCCCTTAATTTATTTTCATGGTATAATTGGTTTCTGTTGCAAAGAGTGAGCCAGTAAGTGAACGAGTGAGCCCGAGAGAGAGAGAGAGATGGAAGTAGGTTTTCTAGGTCTGGGAATAATGGGAAAGGTTATGTCCTTAAATCTGCTTCACCATGGCTTCAAGGTCACTGTTTGGAACAGAACCCTCTCCAAGGTACGTCTTTATGCAGCTGTTTCTACTAATTTCAGTAACGCTTACACTGGCTCGCGTATTATTGGTTTGTTTTTTCACTCTCAAGTTTCAATATAATTTGTGTGGATTAGATAACTCGGTTTAGTATCAACGTGGGGAACAATCGGTAATTCGATGTTCATGCATAATATATGGTGATTTCTGTATAATTAACGTAAAAATTATTGGCTGATTGAGGCTTTTCTATACCAGTGCTGGCTTTTGATTGCTCTTTTGGCTGATTCAGTGGTTAGTTTTGTAGTTAAATGACATTAAAGTTTTAAAAATTAGGATCAAACAAGAGGTGATTTGAATTTATGTGATAAAAATTTGTTATGCTTGGATTTTGTGAGGTGGAAACAGAAGGAGTTTTCTAATCTGAATCTAAAAAAATAAAAAATGGATTCTGTAATAAAGATAACTTCTTGTACCTTGTTCAAATTTAAGATTATGTAACGCTTTTGTATTTTCTTTTTTCTTTTTTTCCTCCTAAGATTTCATTTTTGTGCCCAAATCATGAATAACAGCAAAGCTAAAATCACTAGTTAAAAGAAGAGTTAAACGCATAAGAAAGTATTTTTATATGAGAACACCATCAAACGTAATGCCTTTTAGTTTCTTTTTTTTATTATTATTATTTTGGTATGATCTTATGGAAATAAATCTAACATTGAGTAATTTAACCTAGTGTGATGAACTCGTCCAACATGGAGCTTCAATTGGAGAAACTCTCGTTGCAGTAGTTAAGAAATGCAAGTATACAATTGCAATATTATCTGATCCTCCAGCTGCTCTATCGGTGAGTAATTACGATCCTTATTTGAATTGTAATTTCTCTTATGTGTAACTTATCTTGCTCACTTGAATTGCTTCCTATGGTGGTTTATTAGGTGGTCTTTGACAAAGATGGAAATCTAGAGCAAATTAACAACGAAAAGGGTTACATTGACATCTCAACAGTTGATGCTGATACTTCTTCCAAAATATCCGAGGTTATTATTGCTTGATGTGGCTAAAATTTGTTTACCAGTCATTTAAAATTCTTTCAAATATGAATAGCTATGATCTATTTCTAAATCAACTCTCGGTTACTCAATATATTTATGTCTCAAGTTGAGCTGCATGGAATTTTCTATTGCTCACCTGTGAAGACAGACTTATAAGTAAAAAAAGAAAATGCTGTCTTTCTTGTTGCAGGGCATCTTTGTTTATATGTTTGCAGGTGTTTCTGTTAAAAATTAAGAAATTTCTGTCATTAAGATGACTCCATCCCCAATCCTCCAGTATTCTTGATTGTAATGAACACATGGCAGAGAATGCTGCAAATCCTCCCTCCTTTTTTCTTATCTCTGTTATCCCCTAACTTGGATTTGAAAAAATAATCTTAGAATGTTATTGGTAATCATACGTGTCCTTTTATTTGGTCATGTCATATGGGGTTTTTATTTAACACAAGCAATGAAGGGCATATTTTTTAGCCTAGAAGTATGCATTATCGAGTGATGGAAGCGTTATGATGGCCTACAAGTATGGAAGGGCAAAAATATGCAATTAACACAAACACTGATGAGGTGTTAGCATTCATGATAGAAGTGGCCATCAAGTTCTTGGCCACTTTGTTCTCAAGGAGAATCTTGTGTCTAAATCAGAAGATCTGGTGATTCATTCTCGAGTTGCCAGAGTGCAAAATAGTAACCTTCTCTTGCCCTCCTTTCAGATTAAATTTTTTTTGGGTACAGTAATTACATATGTACAACTTGGGTTATCCCTCCCAAGGAGAATGTGTAAAAGAATAAAGGAGATGTTAGCCTACAATTGAAATTAACAAGTTAGAGTCCATGCATAATTATACATCTTTGAAGATGCATCTCAAATGCACTAACAATGCTACGACGATGAGCTTTGAATATCTGAGTTGTTGCTATTAACCAGTCATGTGATTGAAGAATGACAATACAAAAGAAGATCAAAAGGAAGAAAGTTGGTTTTATTGGACACTATTCTTCCTTCTCTCCTTCAACTATTTTTGCTAGATTTACTTAGAGTTCTCAATGTTGAACATTCTACTGTTGTGAATCATATCTAAGATTGTCCATGCTATATTCAAAATCTGGTGGTTTGCTTGCAATTGTTTCTTAAGATGAAACTGAAAAAATCGTTCAAGAGATTTTGGCATCAACCTGATTTCTATAGGCCATTACTTCAAGAGGAGGTCGCTTCCTTGAAGCTCCAGTTTGAGGGAGCAAGGAGCCTGCAGAAGATGGCCAACTTGTAATATTTGCTACTGGGGACAAGGTAAAGTAATACAATACTCGGAAAATGAGGAAATATGTTTAACTCTTTCTTGCTATTCTGCTGTCCTTTTAAATATTTGAGGTATATGAATTGTTAGTAGTTCTTTCTTCCCCACTACTTTATATCATGGTGTCTTGTTAGAAATTATCAGATACAGGGGTGGTCCTTAATTATATTACATCCTTCTAACAATCTGACGAGGTACTTGCTCCTTCATTCTCAAACGATAATATTTTTTGAAGTTGTACTTTAGTTGTGTAATTAATTCATTCACTTGATTGATTTATCTTATACCTTGTTTTTCATTTTACAGATTCTTGGTACTGAGGTTGCCTACTCAGAGGAAGAAATCCATTTGGTTCAAAACTTTTTGGCTGGACATCCTCTTCAACACATAGATGAATGAAGTTAGACCTTATATTGCTTGATTAGTAGCAGGTAGCTAGACAACTTTTTGACATTTTGTGGTGATTGTTGTACATAGAAGTAGTAGTAGTTACCACTTGAATTAGTTAGAGCTAATTGGTTAACATGATTTAAAGTTAGCCACTTACAATTTGTTGTTACTACTTTGCTACCTCTATGTCCAACTCATCATGAACTATGTGTCTTGGGATATTTTGTTATATATATATATGCATGTATTCTGTTTCTGTATAAAGTTAGCTGAGCTAACCTTTTAGCACATAGCTAGGTGTTGTTTTATTTTATCACATTGTGGTGATTGTTGCCTGCTAATATATAAGAATTTTTTTTGTAAGGGATTGTGGAGTAGTAAATATACGAAGCAAGTATTTAAAAAAAACACTTAAGGAGTCTAATTCCCATAATTAGACTCCTTAAGTGAAATCTGAGAGGGCAATTGTCATCACTTAAGGCGTCTAATGCTTAAAATTAGACGCCTTAAGTCATGACTTAAGGAGCTTAATTCCCATAATTAGACTTCTTAAGTGAAATCTAAGAGGGCAATTGTGCCACATTTAAGGCGTCCTATTTCAATAGTTAAACGCCTTAAGTCAGAATTAAAGGCTTTTTCGTAAAAAATATGACGTCGTAAATTTTGCCTACGGCGCCTCCCAGATATGCGTCCCGCGGAAAAAGAACGTTAAATGTACAAAAAATAGGACGTCATATTCCTGTTTTGTAGTAGTGGCTTGACTTATAAATTGATATATAATTTAATAATACATATCATATGATATGATTAAATAATTTATTTAGCCTCTTTAATTTCTCTAAAAGAAGTCAATTGTCTCTTATATTGAAGACGGGAGGGAGTATCACATTAAACTAATTAATTTACCTGACATACTTAATGTACTAAAATTAATTAGTTAATTATATCTTCTTAGATGGGTATGAATTAGAGTGAGTTAGACATTTTTTAGTTTGAGAGGGATACATGGGTCCACTAACAAAAGAATTCGGGAAAAAGACATAAAAAGAACTTTGAAATTGCAAAAGTTCAATAAGGTATTTCCCAAAAAAGAAATTGTGAATTGCTTATCAAGTTTCGTTACTCCCTTATCAACTTTTAATAACAAACCCGATTTAGATTTTGCAATTTCAAAATTCTTTTCCTTTCTTTTTCCCAAAGAATTCTAACTATTTGTGTTACTCATGTTCTCTTCTCAAACTATTATAGTTAAGGGTGTTCACAAGCAGAGTTAGGCAGGACATGACCCTTGCCCGATATCCAGCCTGAAAGATGAACGGGCAACATTTTGCAGTCCGATGTCCGGCCTTGCCTGGTAAAAACTTGAGTAATTTCGAGTTGGGCAGAGCAAGCTTCCATGCCTGAAAATCACCATAAATTTGAAAAATAAAGAAGCATCCAAAAAATAAAAAATAAATATGGTTTGATATTTCAAAAACATACTCTATACAATAGTCCTTTTTAGATTTTATTGTTTATATTCAATTCATGGATAATAAAACAAATTAATTCAATAGATATTATTTTCTTATTATTTCATAATAATTTATTTCTCAATAACTCAATTTACCAATTTCTTAATTAAATATCTTTATGGAAAATATGCATATTTTCTAAGTAAATAGAAAATATCTTTATCCATTATATTCTAATTGAATGGTAAACAAATACTTGTTAAATTTTATCAAATAATGAATATATGTATATATTACATCTATATATATTAAATATAATTATATATGCATTTTAGGCCGGGCCAAATGGGCATGGCAGCATACATTGCCCGGTATTTGGACCAACCTGAAAAATACCCAAATGATTTATAGACTGATTTTTTAGGGTCGGGCTGAGCTTTTTTAAGCCGGCGCTAGCTCAAATGGGCATTGCAGGCATTTAGGCTTTATAAACACCCCTAATTGTAGTCATATAGTAGATAGAGGTTTGTGTCTAACTATAATTTTGCTAATTAGTATTGCTATTAGTTTTGACTGTGGTATAACTTTTTGTGACAATTAAGCGTACAAAAGATTTGAAATTTTGGTAAGAACCAACATAAGTTCACAAAGCTGCCAAAACTACTAAAAGAAGGACTGTCACTTTAATTAATCATTATTCTTTTTGTAGTTACCAGTTGGAAAAATCAAACCAAATTTATAGATATTAGGTTTTCTATGTTTTATATATATATATATATATGAGCGTGTTAGTTTTTTGTGTATGTAAATTGATGAGGTTGGCTTTTATTTAGTTTTAAAAAGGTGATTTTGTTTATATAAGTGCAGGTTATAGTTTTTGGTAAGTTAATTAAATAGGAAGCAGTCTGAAAATGAAAAATATGCTATGTGTGTGTGTGTGGCCTTTTGGTGGAAATATAGGGAAAATGTTTTAAATAATATATACACTGATTCTGAAAGATAGTTACATATATGAAGGAGAAAGCCATGTTAAGTACTCTCTCTCTCTCTCATTCTTAATTTAAGACGAATTAATATTGGTCATATAAGACATATTTTTCATATTTGTCAATCTTTTTCTTATTTGCTCATATTGAGGCTCCTTCAACAATAATGAAAGAGGAGAAGAATAAAAAAATTAAGGAAGATGATTATAGTGTTTTAGAACATATAAATCATGTTAAATAATTTAATTTAATTACTTAATAGTTTTTTTTTTGTTGCCCACTTGGTTCGCCGGGCTTCGCCCCGACTAATCCGAATCCGACCCGAGTCGCGCACTTAGCTTTGGTGGAAGAGTCTCCCAGCGGGGGTATTTTGCATTCACAAGGCTCAAACCCAAGACCTTACTTAAGGGACACAAGCCGCTTACCACTTGTACCAACCTCGTTTGTATTACTTAATAGGTAATGAGTATGTGTTATGGCATCCAACAACAAAGTTGTAGAACCAAGGCATATCACATTTTGGGCCGCTCCAAGCTAGTTGGTCTGGCCGAAACAATATTTGGTCTGGGTCAATAGGCCCATGCTGTATTTAGATCTAGCCCAAACATAATCAGAACCTTAACCTTGTTCGGCCCATGAGTTATTCCTTCTTCAAATTCCCTCCCATCCATCCATGTGACTTTTACTTTACCCTCCTTTCAATAACCTTGGCTCTTCCTTCTGCAATCCGTCACTTATCATGCTTCCATTCTACGATTTTTTTTAACCTTGGCAAATTATGAGTTACATATGAAACATTTATTTGATACCTTGATGACCACAAAATTTAGATTTTTTTTCCTTGACTCGCAATAGTGGTGTTTGTGCAATTATGGAAACAACCTTCTGGAAGCTTATTCGCCTTTGATTAAGAATTGGATTTTTTTATTTTATTTTTTAAAAAACATGTTGAAATATTTACTTAATTTTTGCTCGACAAAGTTCCAATTTCAAATAGTTATATAAAAATAGATATTTATATCGTGCACAGTGACAAATCTTAGGATAAATATTTGGGGGACAAATATATACTCATTAAATAATTAAAAATATTTATGAACAAATGTTTTTTTGGGGGCCATGGCTTTGGGATAAATATTTATCGGTACAAAAATACATTATCTTTTACATTATATTAAATATATTTTTTAAAAATTCTAAACAATTTTTTTTGAGGGGCCATATTCACTAAGATTCGTCATTGATTGTGCATGTATATGGAAATGTTCATATATATATATTCACTCTGATCTTGAATACAGGTGCTAATTAGGGGTTTTAATTTGATCCTAAATATAATATTTTAATCATTTTATCTCCTAAATTTATAATTTATTTTTCAAATTATCTCTTTTATTTGCACGTTTGGAGATTTTCATCAAAATGTTAGTTCCAATTGAAATGATTAGATAGGGTAATTTAGAATGTTTAACACACATTTTTTCATAGAGAACACATATTTTTACAAATACTTAGTCTAGTTTGTTTTTTTTTTAATTTCTATAAAATATTTATATAGCTTCTATATTATAAAGAGTAATTATCTTTATAACCATTTGAATTATTCTGAAATGGAATATAAAAATTCAAGAAATAAATTTGTTTACTTAATCTAATAAAATGTATGTAGAAAGACTATAAATTTAGAAAATAACAGAAAAGGCGAACAAATTACATTATTCATATCATCAGTCATGAATAAAACGATTTTATATAAAAATTAATTTATATTTTATATCTATTTCTCTTTCGTGAAATATGAGAAGACCTAATTTTATGTAAGAAAATTAACATTGCCATGTGAATGAAAAAATTATACTCTTTCCGTTGAAAACATAAGCTTTAAATTTGTGAAAATGTTTGGATTTTTTATAAGCTATAATTTAAATTTATTTGATCATTTAATATAAATCCATGTCCTTAAAAAAATAAAAAATAAAAATCTTTCAATCTTGGTAGTACAACTACAAGGGGAAAGAAAAACAAAAATATCCTATTAGAGAGGTTTCTTGGTGCCTGCATGCTTTTTGTGTTGGTTGACTCATCGCCCTATAAATTACTGGGTCAAATCACTCAAGCACATAGTTTACAAATTTTTCACGTAATCAAAGTTGACATCATTTTCCTATATATATATATATATATATATATATATATGGGTTTAATGTCCCTCTAATATTTTCTCTCTCATCTCTTTACAATAGGACCCACTCACTTTTATGTGAGTGCTGCAGAAAAAAAGTTTCTGCACTAAATGCAGAAACATTAAATCCTATATATATATATATATATGCTCTTCACAGAGACACAAAAAGACAAATATAGCATGGCACTGTCTTTAAGTCTTAACTAACATCTTCTAGAGAAGATTTTCCCTCCCTCCTTTGAATTAAAATACTGCTTGAGTCAAATTTCAGAGATGGATCCCCAATCTATTTATTATTCCTCAACTACCCTTTTCCCCTTCCTTTGACAATGTTCCAACAGCCAAATGATCATAACATGTCACCCTCCTTATGTGTGTTATATAATTCTGTACTCCTTCCACTACTATAGATTTAGTCATTTAGACATTTATAATGCATAGTATATTAATGGTTATAACTAATAAACACCATATATGTCAAGGCAAAGATCATGCAAAGGTACATAACGCTTAAAAGTAATGGTTAATTATGCGCATCGCCATGTATTGCGAGACAGAATTCGCGAAAACACAAAAATAGCGGTTATAGTTAATAAACGTAATTTATTTAGTGAGAAAAGTGACAATTCTTTTGAACTAATCGTCATGTAATACTTACAAATGATTTGTCTTTCAACCTTACATTAGCAAAAACACAAATATAACAGTTATGTCAATTGATAGTAAAGTATGAACAACAAAAACAACATTTCATAATAAACAACCTTCATGTAAAGTACAAATCTAAAAAGCACATTTTCAAAACCTCATTCAGTTCGACACAAAGTACTAGTTCTCTTAAAGTTAAATACTTTAGAACAGAGTATTCATTTTGTTCATAGTACTTTTATAAACAGCACATTTTCATAACCTCGTCTTTCTCTCCCTAATCATGGTCAGACGCCAGAAATCTCTTTCTATTCTCTCTTCTCCTCCTCATCTGCTTCCTCCTCAACTAAGGCTTTGATGCAGACTTTGGCCAATCTTGACCGCTCCACAAGGCATCTCGATAGACACACCCACAATCTGAACAAGAAGTTAGACCTGATCCTTTATCACAACGAGTTTGTATATGATTGCTTCTAGTCAAACCCTTCATCTCCTTCCTTAGACGTTGATGATATGCCGAGTGAGAGGGAGAGGCAAGAGGAGGTGGAGGACAGCAGTAGTGGTGATGACTGAAAACCACAACTTTTTTTTAATATTTAAAACTAATCATTAGGGTAATGTAGCCCAAAAATATATATATTTTTTTTAAAAAAATGTCCCTCCACGGTTATTAGTAAACAACCGTGACTGGTTTAAGCATTTTACAAGGCTCTATAACGTAACTCTTTTCATTCCAAAGGACACGTTCTCATGGATAACCCCCCAAACCCTTTTCATTTAAACATTTGAAAAACGAACTTCATTTATCCATCCACTTTGATCTATTCCAAATTCTCATATCCAACTTCTAACTTTTGTTCTTCATTAATTATATAGGAGAGCAAGGTCACATGGACAAGTTTGAAGGAATTGACCTCTGTCGTTCGCTCTCTGATTGAGAAGGTGGACAAATTACTAGAGAACAATATGAATATGATGATATATAGCAAATCCTTCATCTACATAACTTTTAATTTTTTGTTAGTGTATTCAAACTCTCGTTTTCTTTTTTCAATTTTTTGTTTGTACTATAGGGTTGAATAATCAACTTTAACAATTATTTAAAAAAATTCAAATAAGTAACGGTTATTATGTAAAATCCATCACTTTTCAGAATACCATGCCAAATACCTAACGGCTATTAAGAAATCATCGTCACCATTTATAAAACCTAACGACTGTGATATTAAAACCATGAAATTTTGTTCAAAGGTTCATTACGGTTGTAAATTAAAAACCGTAAGAAAATGCCACCTCTCATAACGGTTCTAAACTTATCACTGTGAGCAAGCTTCGTCAAGTCTTTTAAAACACGTACCCGCTATTTTGCGCCTTTTTACTTTCTCAAGTTAGTATACTTAACATGCTTTCCTTTAGTTGAACGTTACCCACCATCCTTAGAACCCCACAATTCTGGTTGACTTTTCCGATCGTCGATAGTCGCATCCAAGTCACGTCCTCCACTACTTTCTTTGAACTTTGGTTCGACAACCATGTGAGTCGCTTTGATTTCCCTAACTCACTTTTTTGTTTTGGTGCCCTAATTAGGTCACATTCCTTTGCGTGTTTTGTTTTTTCTTATTTTAAGGTATGATTTTTCTTATGCATTTCATATTCTCCTTATTTTTCACTTCATTTTACCTTGGTAAGTTTTGACCTTTGTCGTGCATTGTGTTTCTATAGAAAACCCATTGCTCTGTCTATGTGGTCGACTAAATGAGTTTTCTTTTCCTGTTAAATGACTAGTTCTACTTCCTGTGGTACTGAGAATGCAGCTAGTTCTAATAGTGCCTCTACTTCCAATAATTTTCCCACTGGTGTCGTCCTTAGGCCACCCATAAACGAGACCCTAAAATAGGTGTTAGAACAAGTATGGGATATTGTAAAGAGGGAAAGTAAAGTCTTTGGGGAGAAGATTTCATGTGACATGAAACAATGATGGTCAACCTCTTAAGTTGTCATACTTTATTAGCTATATTGGCTTAACAACAAGGACCAATGATCCTATCATGATGGGTAACTAGCATAGGGTACAAAGAGATTACATAGGCATTATTTGAGACAATATCATGATAAGGTATATATGCCTGGTAATTACTTGCTATGTACTTGTAAAAAATGTTAACTTGAATTATGTGCTTTGCATTCTACATAACATGTAGATGGAGATTACATCAAGGAATTTGTTGTCAAGAATGCTGGAAATTCATTGCGCATATTCCATCATGCATTGACGATGGCGTATTTGTAGAATCCTGAAGAGCCTGATGAGGCAGAAGTTCCCGTAGAAGTTCGGTCCACCATCAAACTGGATGATTAGAGAGAATTTGTCTTATCATGTTGCGACCCGGCATTCCAAGCAATTGTTATTTGCAATGAATAAGATCTGCAAGTATCTGTTTAATATTAAATTGAGTGTTGTGTTTTTCATAGGAATAAAGCTGACTGAATAAGGAGAGGGTGAGAAACAATAAGTATCCTTAAAAGGGAAGGTAGACAAGGTAAGCTCATATTACTGAAAAGTTGGATGCTAAAAGTGGGGATGGTAGTAGACCTCCCCGTCATGAACTTTAGTCAGTAGTAAGGCAAAATAAAGATGGGTCGTATGACGATCCTCAAGTGAAGGAAGTCCACGATAAAATGGTAAGTATTAATATTAGTCCATGATTCATGGAAGTAATGTCTTCAATTAACTATCAATATTAACATTATTGTTAAATGCACATCAAGCCATGTCCAATGAAGTTACAACACAGGGGATTGCTTTTCTACGAATGAGGACGTATTGGTGAAGACATTGGGGACTTACCTTCTCAATCTTATTAGGGGTGCTTGCTTTGGATTGACCAAGACAAAATTTATGGTCACTAGCAACCTCAGAGAAATAATTGGAACGAAAAGTTTGAAAAGCCTTAGAAACAGTGTGATGAAATGCAGGAACAAATACAGTTTCTCACACAAGAGTTGATGAAGGACCGTATTATGAAGCATCAAGGGGAAATGGCAGCTCAAGTATTAGAGATAGTTGTACATTCCCCCATGATCTGCATGAGGGTTTGGTGGATGTTGAGTGTTGCGTGATAGCCCTTGACACCATACAGTTGCAATGTGCCACATGTTTAACCGCCTAGAGGATAACACACTTCATAACAAACCTATCCTTCTTGAGCATGTGAAGGTACAAATCAACACCAACATCGACTCTAGCTATCCGCTCCTCATGCCTACCAAAGACACAAATACCGTGGGAAGGACTACGGGTAGCTTCGTTGCGTGGCCTTGCCGTCTACTTAGAGTATGGAAGCCCCCACTCAAAAGAAGTCGGCCACTCAAAAGGAGCTACCCATTAATAACTCCAACACAATTAATCCAAGTGCCCCGATCACTCCAAGCCCCCAACTTCCAAGACCCCACTCAGCCCAAACCTCCCACTTCTAAGACTCCTAATTAGTCAAAGAAAAGTAAGCATCTCACCCCAATGATTAGTCTGAGAAGAAGTCTTCCTTATAGAATAAGCTCATTGGTCATTTTACCCTGAAGTCCCTTCAGGAGTTAATTAGCAAGACCCATTTACATATATCAAATTTGTGAGAGAGGTCTTCGACGAAGAAGACCAAGAGGATGATGTAAGCCAAGAGCTTGTTTTCTGAGGTGCTGAACAAAGAGATGGAAAGTACAAGCTCTGTCAACTTTGTTATGAGGTATTTCTTTAACTGTGATTAAATAGTTAGTTACTTAAAACTTTGATTACATTTTAATAGGTTTCAGCATTTCAGGCACCTATACCATGCTTACATCCTCCCTGTGGTCTCCAGGACAAGATCAAGTTCATCCACCCTGACCATGTCAGGCACCAAGGTGTCGACATGAAGGAAGATGCCAAGCAAAATCACATGAGGTTTTTAAGGGATGAATTCATTAGGAGAGCACGAGATAGAAGGGACACTCACTTCTTTGTGCCTTACATTCAAGGGTGTGAACATCATTAACTTTGCATAAATTAGTTTTTATTTATTTTGTAACTGTCCTGATGATGTGATATATTATTGTACTTAGGAAGCACTAAATGCTCATAGTGGTAAATTCAATTCGTAAAAAGATTTGGTTTTATGACTCCATGGGTGAGGATCTAGACAGGAGACCATACAAGCAGGAGACATTCAACTAGTATCCATTCATTACCTCTTATAATTCAGTTCAGCTTGCTTGTTTCTATATATGTAATTTTTTTATTGTATCTTCTCAAAGCAATGTATAGGTGTCACGCTGAGAATAGTCTTGAATGTAGCAATTGCAACCTTACCAACAGTCGCTTCAAATACACCTTGCAATGGCAACGTCCGAAGATATATATATTATTCACCAATAACTATAATATTAAATTGAAGCACACATATAGTTTATATATTTGATGTTTTCTTTTCATTTCTTTATAGTGCCCAAAGCAGCCGAACATGAGCAATGATTGTAGGTACTGAGTGATGTAGTACATGAAGGACATAATGACACATGATCTTGAAAATATTGATACTAATAAGGTATATTATATGCTCAGTTCGTTCATATATACACTTGGTTAGCTATATATTACAATATCTAACTTCCATCTATTGTTTCCTCTTCACACAATATTTTAATGCCTTATACACAATGTTTAGAAACTAATAAATGGAAGAAGTGGCTGAAGAGTTGGCAGCATATGTGCAACGTTAGTTGGAGCGTAAATAATACATAGTATGACTGTAAATTTCTAGATACTAATGATTTGTTTAATTTGTTTTAAGGTTTTGGTTTTAATAGTGTATACATGTACATGAATGATTGTAAATATATTATGATTTGTTGTCTTTTTCTGTATATGAATGAAAATGTAAATATATATACAAGGGGATCACAAAAGCAAAAACGCCCCCCCTTTTAAAAAAAAATAGCTTCTATAAATCACAGTTGTTACCTAACAACCGTTATTTATATCAACTATATATAACGGTTGTTCAGAAAGAACCGTTATATATGTTAGTAGATATATAACAGTTGTTAAATCAGAACCATTATATATGTATTATGCAAGCATTACCATATATTGTGACGGTTGTTTACATGTACCCATTAATTATTATTACAACAATAGGTATATCATGCCCTCACCAAGCCTCAGTACATAACGGGTATTATATTATAACCATTACAATAAGTTCGGAATAAATAATGGTTCAAAATCATAATATATCTCCGCCGAGCTTTTATAGCACCCGCATATATGACAATTCAGAATCGTAATGTATGCCAGTTAATAACCGTCATATATCACGATTTTTATAGTAATGTGGTTTGATGTTTCCATGAATTGAAAACGTTAATAAAATTAAGTTTGAGAATAATTAGATTAAAATGTACTCATCCCATCAACTTCGGCTGGTATTGCATATACAACTAAAATTAGAGGAGTAAAACCTATGCAGATTGTTGACCCAAAAAAAAAAAAAAACCTATGCAGATTGTTGACCCCAAAAAAAAAAACAAAAAAAACCTATGCAGATAACCGTATCTAATGAGAGAATCATAGGATGACAGGATATTACTCCTTTGGCTTCTTATTATAGGATATTTTTAATAAATTAAGGGATCAATGCAATTTGTTACCCCCTAAAATATCTTTGTCTTTCCAAATATACCCTTTATTGAAATACAGTTAACTCTCTTAAAAGAAAACAAATCAAAATTAATAGGGGCTAAATTGTTTTGTATTTGTCAAGAGTATTTCATAATAAACATATTAATTAATCATTATTAATATTTTACTAAGTGTCTTATAAATTGCAATGTGAAATTTCTAGAATATGCCTTATAATAATAAACATGAAGAATATTTAATTACTTCAATTTGAAAATATAATTAAGCTATGTAAAGTACTCCCCTCCAGTCCTTAATGATATTTAAAGAATTGGTCTTAATCCTAAATATAAGACTTATTTTTCATATTGGTTATTCTTTCCCTAATTTGCCCCCTATTGATGATTCCTCAAACAATAATTAAAGAAGAGAGGAAAGACGAATTAAAAACGATGACTATGATGTTTTAGAAAATACATATCAAATTAACTAACTTAACTAACTTTCTTAATCTAATAAAGTTAAGTAAATATATTTTATCTTAATGATCGAAATGAGTAACATTTTTCTAGCAAAAACAAAAACATTTGAGGTTCATTATCAAACTAAAATTCGGCAAATGTGCTTCTTAATATTCAAACTTGTGTTATTTTTCTTATAAGGATAAGGCTGCTTACTACTTCAATCAATTCCTTATTGATTACTTGTTATCGTTAATTAAAAGAATGAGTGATTTGGGGAAGAGACAAGAAGGAGAGGGAGGGTGAAAGGGATGGTGGGAGAAGGAAAAGAGATGAAAAGGACTAATGAGTGGGTGCATTAGTTAGGGAGTGTGTTGGATTTATTGATGTTATTAATAGCAAAATACCACAAGCAAAGGGCAAATTGGTAGTTGCACCAACCTTATTTTTGATGGACCAATTGTCTCCCAATCACACCTACACACTAATATTACATTGTCCTTTCACTTTTCACCCATGAGTTGCTATGGCCCACCCTAAATTACTCTCACCACTTGTCTTTCAGCTCATCACTATAACATTCATTTAAAACTCTCACTCCCTTTCTATTTACACAAGTCACGAGAAAATTTTAAAAATTTAATGAATTTTTAATTTTATCTCTATTAATTATACACAATTTAAAGATTAAATAACTTGGACCAACATTTAAGGAAAATTTAAAAGAAAGTTAGTGATGAAAAATTAATAACATGTTTTATAAATAAGACAAAAAAAACTTTCCTCTCTTGATCTTAGAGATGAGATCAAATTATGGTTGATTTAGCCCTGTATAAAGATTAATTCTTTTTTTATTAATTATTTTTTAAGTAAATACCCTTTTTGGTCCCTGACAAAAAAAAAGTCTTTTTTAGTCAATAAAAAAGATGAATAAGGGTCGATTGGTGGACATTTTGATCCCTCACAAACTTCCAAAATGTCCTTTTTAGTCCCATAAAAATGACGAATAAGAGTCGGTTTTTTGTCAGGGACCAAAATGGGGGTCCGTGTTTTTTGTTAAGGACCAGAAATAGTATTTACTCTTATTTTTCCATAATAAAACTATTTAATTTATTGGAGTATTTTTATTATAACCTACAAGGTCCTGAGTTTTAATCCTGTTGCTAATCTGGTGAAATCTTGAGACTATATTCACTTAACTTTTTTATTAAAAAAATGGGTATCCTATAACATTCTTCCATAAAATTTAGATTTTTTTTCCAACGCAATTTGGAATTTTTGCCACCGGAGAGTTTCTCCGGGGTGCTATTAAAAAAAATAGAATTTCAATTGTATGATGCAGATATTCATATTACAAATTATCCACAAAATACAGCTTTTTAAATTAAAATATGAAATTGGAATGTTGTGATGATATTATGAGTGGGACTGGGGTCCACACACCGTCCACTTTAGGAGAGTATATATAGAAGAGAAGATAGACATAACATGAAACAAGTGATGAGACTAAATTCCTATCCCCGGCCCATACCCTGTTGACCAAAAAATAAAAAATAAAAATCTCCCATACCTTCAATTTCCAATGGAGCACTTGTCCCTAGTCTTCACCACCCATTTCTTTATGCTTTTATTCCACTCATTATCCCCTCCTTCTCCCTTCCATCTCTTCATTATCATTCTTCCTACATATAATGAGAATGAATAACTTTTTAGAGTTTTTTATACAAATCCATTTTGGTCAATTAATTAATTGTAACATCATTACCCATGATGTTTTCTATCTTCGATTGGACTATAGACATACATAAATTGATGTTGAAATAAGTTTGATAATATATATATATATATATATATATATATATAGAGAGAGAGAGAGAGAGAGAGAGAGTATAATTTTGTATGGTATGGCTAAAAAGTTAGAAAAAGAAAGGAAACTTGTCTGATCATCTACATGTAGGAGAGGCCAAAATTGGCTTTTTGCCCAAAATAATTTTTTAAAAAAAAAAAAATTACCTAATTAAAGCAGATTGGAAACATTTTACCAAAGTAATGCAGTTGGTGGCGCAAGAAAAGGTCACGTGACTTGTTACGTAAAAAAGACTCACGCCACTTTAACAAAATGCGTCAGTTTGTGTCAGTCCCGTGAACTTTCATCACAGGACAAGTCCCGTGAACTTTCTTCACGGGACTTGTCCCGTGAATTATTGGAATCAGACCCAAGTGGGTCTGATTCCATATAAAAAAAATATAAAATATAAAAATATATAATAATAATAATATATAATAATATAATAATAATAATATATAATAATAAAAAATGATAAAAAAGTAGAATAATTTTAAGCTCTACTTCATTTAATTTGATTATAACAACATTATTTTTTGTGTATAAAAAGATATATAGATCCCCTGTATTGTGATCTGTTGTTATAAAAAAAGATACAGATCCCAAAATCAATACTGTTGTTATACAAATATTTGGTGTATAACAAATATATAGATCCCATGTATTGTGATCTGTTGTTATAACCAAATTGTACCGCATAATCTTTTAAAAGGCTTTCTTAATGAGTTATTTCAGCTCCCTGCTTTCTTTCTTTTGACTTCAAATTAAATGAACTAGAGTTTAAAATTATTCCACTTTTTTATCATTTATTATTATTATATATTATTATTATTATATTATTATATATTATTTTTTTTTTTTATATGGAATCAGACCCACTTGGGTCTGATTCCAATAATTAAGTCCCGTGAAGAAAGTTAAGTGGCGTGAATTTTCCTCACGGGACTGATACAAACTGTCGCATTTTGTTAAAGTGGCGTGAGTCTTTTTTACGTAACAAGTCACGTGACCTTTTCTTGCACCACCAACTGCATTATTTTGGTAAAATATTTCCAATCTGCTTTAATTAGGTAAATTTTTTTTTTAAAAAAAAATATCTTGAGCAAAAAGCCGGCCAAAATTGCCTTGCACAAAATTATCTTTATCTTCTACAAGCAATCAATGATAATCTATTCTAACAACCCCCTATATATGCCAACATTGTAAGACATTTGGTTATCTCAATACCTCGTGGTGTATCTTTTTGGGAATATGCCTGCAAATATTTGCACGATGATTCCCCATATGCGTTGGAACGTCTAAGGAACATCGTTCATGGCGAAAGAATGGAGGGAGTAGGTAGGAACGCTTGTTTTGATCTGTTCACTACTTCAAAAATTATGATACATGACGGCTATTAACTGTCATACTTTACGGTACCGAACCGTCATGTACTGTATGTGGACGTTATATTTGTTCCGCGTAGATAAATTACGGTTCTTAATCGTTATTTATACTTGACCTACTATAATGGTTATAAGCATGGTAGTCAAAAACGCGCTTTAACTCGTAAAAACACCGATTTTACGCTTTTATTTCAGCAAAACGTGTTTCGTTGCAGCAAAAAACGCAATCAGAGTAGAAACGTAAAAAACGTAGTGGAAAAACGTAAAAATGGACCTTAAAAACTAAAAACGTAAACTGAAGGATTAAAGGATGGATGATTTTTTTTTTCAATTTTTTTATTTTTAATTTCTCTACTTTGTTTTCTTAACAAAAAAATATTGATAAAAAAAATATAGTTGGGGACCAGGACCAAGGGTGTTAAAAATGAGTTTTTACATATTAAATGCCTAATATGTATAGCTGAAAAGTTGATTACTACTTTACCTTAAACTTTGATTTCAAGATGCTTACTGTGAAAAGTTATGTATCATGTAAAATCTACGTTTTATATTACGATTTTTCATTCTCCTTCAGTTTTTAGGTAAAATCTACATTTTCACTACCATGATTATAAGATAACAACTGTTATATATTGAGACTTGGTAAGATCATGATATGCATGTTGTTGTGATAATAATTGACGGGACACATGAAAAACCTTCATAATATATGTCAATGCTTACATGATACATAACGGTATTAATTGCTTATGATATTCTTATTTTTTTTCACCAACCCATTGCTTTCCTGGTTTGGTTGCTGATGAGACACAAAGTATAGATGATGAACACTTACATTATGAGATATACAGGTCAAGAATGTGATTGATTCAAGCCATAAAACCTAGAAAATCCTAATTCATCTCATATTGCATGGCTATTCGATGTGGGAAGTACTACTCTATTAGATAAAATTGAGACCGAATAGGTCAAAAACTCTCACATAAAAAAGTCTACGACAGATCGATCACAATGTTGAATTTCAGAGCTCTTAACTTGATGACACATGCTCAATACAAAAAGAAGAGAGAAACCTTCGATCAGAGTAATATTATGGTTTCCCAAAAAACATAACTTCACAAAAGCAATTTAATGTCATCTTGAATGCTTTATCCCGTCTTGGTACAACTGAACTATTTTATTCATCAAATCCCTATTGATCTTTTTGAAGTAACTTTCGAAGATATGAATACTTGTAAAAAAGGAAAGGCATTTGATTAGAGATCCATATCTCCCGAAATCACTTCAAAAAATATCAATAGTGTATGAACCGTGAATCAAAACAATGCGTTGACAACTTCTTGTAAAAAGAAAGGAACCTTCGATCAAAGCAATAGTAGGGTTTCCAAAAAAACATAACTTCAAAAAACCGATTTAAGAAACATTCAATCAGAGCAATAATGGGTAGTTTTTCTATTAAAAAAAGAAGAAGAAGAAGAAGAAATAACTTCACAAAGGCAGCCCAATTGTGTAACATCCCAATTTCAGAGCCAAATTTTTTTTTTTCCATCAGAGTATAGCATCGGAATAAAAAGCATTGAGTAACTGATACAACGTTAACTGTGGCGTAACTGCCTGTTCATAAAGAATAGTACATTTTTCGTTCAGGACTTTAATCTACTCGGTCGATCATTACTTTGTCTTCACGTGTGCTGTCCGCTCGGCTTACTTTTATCCTCCGCCCTTGGTATCTCGTATACTGATGCTATAGTAAGAGCTGAGATCCAATGTTCATCGGATCTCAGGTAACGGTTAACCTCATGCTTATATAACAATATATGTTCAACAGATATTTCTAGAATTACAGCAATGATTCATACAGTTCATCATATAATCATTTAATAACAACTACCCAGAAGCAAAGTTATTTTGTGTCTGCACTATTCACCAGTGCCACGATGTACGGTCGTGTCCTCAGCGCTAGGAAAACATAACGGTATTACTATGACTATAACCCGTAAAGCTGTAATAGTGATTATCTAAGTTTATTACCTTAGTCACTGTGCATGACCCGGAACAGAGTCCCGCTCATGGCTTATGAAATTATCCATATCATATATAAGCATACTATAAGTATCAGAGTCAGTATTACAGTACGCCGCAAACGTACCTTCGTTTGATGGTACTTCGGTACTTTTTGACAGAAATTCTGACAGCGGCCCGACGGCGGTACGTCTGACAGCGGAAAAACAGCGGTTTGACTGCGGTTCGATGATCAAAGATATCCTATAAGGATAAATATTACTTTTTTTCAATATTTGACATTATAACAGGCATTTTAGGTAAAAATTACCATTTTGCCCCTATACCCCTAATCGGCGGAATTTCGCCAGCACTTCGTTACTTTGACTAATTTCTTCCAGAATTTTGCCAGAACTTCGACCCAATCATGATTTTCGAAATTCTTGACTAAAATACCCCTATCATATGATATCTAATCATACTTGGAAGATTAAAGACTATTCTAACATTTCTACTCTATCTACCGAAAGAACTACGAAAGCTTAAGTACCGAAAAACTTACTCAGAGCTTCACTGCAGAATTCCCCGGACTCCTTCTTCTCTCTAGTTTCGTCTTGCTCTAGTGAGAGGTGGTGTGAAATTTCAAATGAAGGTGGAGGGGTATTTATAGAGTTTTGGAAGTTACTATTCATGCTTTACCAGACCGAATTCTGACCGTTGGATCGCACTTTTGCTAGGTGGCACGATCCTCACCATGACACTTGTCCAAACCGTCCTCTCCCCCCTTAGGTGTCAAAATATGATGTCATGCATGACATCAGTTGCTTGTTCCAGAAGCCTAAGCCGGTAGAATTTTCCCCGATCGGCGTGCAAATCGCATAATCGCGTAAAATTTCAGAAATCCGGAATCACAACTTTGAAGACCTTTTCTTTCTCATTAGAAATGTCTAAGTTAACCTAAATTTTGATTCCATACAGGGTTTCAACGGTCAGTCTGAAGTTTTACGGAAAAACGTGCCGGTTACGGAATCAACTTCCGGAATCGTCAACCTCTGGACAAAAATTCACTGATTCCAAATATGTCCAGAAAATTCTCAACTCATTACCAGATGTTGAGTTATAATTTATTTTTATTTCTACTATCTGCCTTATTTTTCCTTTTTTGTCTTATTCCCTAACCGGTCCGTCGGTTACGAAAATAACTTTGGAGATAGTCTACTTTGAGATAAAAATTCACTCATTAATATTCCTCTCTGACTTTAGAAATCTTGTCCATGGTTTTCTAGTTAGGATTTAATTTCTATCCTTGGTCATTTATCCTATTTGTTTTTCATAAATTATATTATTATTCTATTGCAAGTGGTTCCACAAATATCATGATATTATAACCTTCCTTCTTATCCATATTTTCTTGCAATTTTCTGCTAGCATGTACACATATATACTTTTGGAATACTTTCACATACTTTCCAATTTTCCCACATACTAATACTTTCGGAATACTTTTGGAATATTTTCGGAATACTTTCGATACTTCCTGAATACTTTCTAATACTTCCTGAATACTTTTCTATACTTTCTAATCCAATACTTTCTGAATACTTTTTCCTATACTTTCAAATACTTTCTGAAGCATACATACATACATACATACATACATACATACGTACGTACGTACGTACGTACGTATGTATGTATATGTATATGTATTTTCCCTAATACTCTTGAGATTTATCATATTCTTCCTTAGGCTATTTTATGCCTCACGAGGGTTTTTAGTCATTTTGACTCCTTATTCCTTTTCCCTAATTTTCAAGAGATTTTTCCCTTATAAACACGATATCTATAACACAGAATTTGAAACCATAATTTTACCTATCAGAAGTAACCATTTTATTTGTCTGGGTATTACAAATTGGCTAGGGCTCACGAACGGAAACAACTCGTGAGGCAGTCACTAAGACAAGGGACAAGTGCATTCACTAGCACAGTTGTCGCTAAGAAGTCAGACAAAGGCTTTTTTAATTACCATTTTATAATTTATAACTGATTATAAGTAAAATTAATATAAAAAATTCTCAATAAATATTACTTTATACTAAATATAATTTGAAATCATCACTCCGGCATCTTAGTCCCACGCTCAGTCCTAATCCATTGAAATCAAAATCTACTTACTAAACATGGCCTTGGCCTTAAGAAGATTTCGTTGGAGCATTTTTCTTGATGTCCACTTGTAATACTCTTGAAATTCCATTTGTCACAAAGCTAGTTTTGATTTTTTTGAAAAATAGTTTTTATTTCGGGATAGGTTTAAGTTACTTTTCAATAGTAAGAAATAGTTTGGGTTACCTTCAATATTTTTCAAACTATTTAAAAAAAAAATACATCTAAATATAAATTTTATTATAATAATAATCGATGAAATTAGTAAAAGGTTCCTATTTAAAATTTTTATTGGTGAGAGGATCTACTTTTCAAGGTACTGGTGCCTTGTGTATATGTAAAATATGCCAAGTACTAATACTTTCTATGTAGAAAACATTATTAAATCATTTGATAAAAATATTATTAAATCTTTTTTGTTAATAAAAGTTTTAAATGAGCACTTGTCACTAATTTTTTTCTGATAAATTTTATTAAACTAATTTTTGACAAATGAGCATTGAAAACTTAAACACGCATGCAAAATTTATGCCATCGCCGACCCGTTGATATATTCCATATGAATGGCAAAAAGAAAAGATATTTTCCCCATATTGATATATACAAACATAAATATATAATACTCTTGTCCTTGTTATAACTTCATTGTAAAGTAAAAGTATACTTAAAAAGTAGAGTAAAATACATCAACCTCTCCTCTATTTACTCTAAATTATAGAGACCTCCCTTCTATTTTGAAAACCTATATGAACCTCCCTCAAAATCAAAATATATGTTGCATAAACTTCCCTTCTAATTTTGAGATTCAACTTCCATCTATCTAACCATTAGTTGACTGTTAAATCACAACATTGACTCATTATTTTGACCAAAATGCCCCTCCTTAAAATAAATATTACTACTTATCATGTAATCTTTGGCAAAAAAAAAAACAATCATTTAATCACATATCTTTATTCAAAGTTTTTTTTTAAGAAAATTAGTATATTTTTTTCATAATTTTAAATTTATCATATTATAAATTTAATTAATTTTATCATTATAAATTTAATTTTTTTGATAAATTTAAATGTTTAATCTCTTTTAATTATTAAACTTATCGTGTAATTTTTAAATGAGCATGATGATTTTTGCAATAAAACATACATACATATATTCAATTAAGTTATATAATTATAAAATGATATTATTATGAGATTCACATATTAATATCTTATTTTAAAATTTTTAAGAATATTTAATTAAACATATATTCTTAAGAATAATTACTCAAATTTTGAACAATTTATTAATATTTACCACATAAACAGATTACTAAAACTTATTATAAATTAAATTTATTAAAAATATTAAATAGATCATTAATGAATTGTAATATTAAAAGATAAATTAGGGAATTGGTATAATGATGGATAAATTAGCTAGTAAACAACATTTATTTTAATATGGTTTTTAATTTAAAAATATACTTGAAGAATCTTTTTAGAATATTCTTTAACGGTGTTAATGATTTGTATTAAAATGTATGTTTTCAAAATAGAAGGGAGGTCCGTATAATTAAAGCAAAACAGAAGGGTGGTTAGAGTATTTTACTCTAAAAAGTAATTAATGGTTTTTTTTTTTCAATTTTACTTTTATTTAAATTTTGCTAGAGAGAGAGGGGGGTAAAACTGAGTTGTAAATAGATAAAGCGGGAAAATTTGAAGTAAGGCCAAACTCTTTTTTTTTTTAATCTAGTTAAGACATGCTTAATAATTTAAGTGTCATTCATATGAGAATTTATTAAAATAGACTTATAATAAGTGAGTGTAATAGAAAATCATGCTGATGATACTTATACTTTTCATCAATTTTATTTTTGGCAAAACAAACAAAAGGTGCTTCTGTAATACAATTATTGTCCGTCCATTTTGACCAAAAAAATTTGTCCTATTTATAAGTCCTCTTTCAGGTAATAAATGAGATTGTGACAATTTTACCCATATTAATTGTACTAATGAAAATAGAGAGAGAATAAAAAGTTGAAATATATACATTCGGACAATATTGAAAATTTACTCCATAATCATTGAGTTAACTACCTCTTCTTAATATGTATGATTTAGTTAAAAAGAACTTATAAATAGAATCAAAATGGTACAAACCATGGTTTCAAGAAAAATTTGTCAAACACTCTTCAAAAACCTAAAAGTGTTTTTTTTTTTCAAAATCATTGTTTTGGAAAAAGTTATTTTTTTTTTTCCACTTTTTTCATCTCTCTCCTCCTTTTTCTTCCTCCTTCTTTTTCTCTCTCCTCCTTTTTTTCCATTTTGTTCCAATCTTTGAATATGATTTAACGAATTTTTCTTTCACTTATGATTCATGAATTGTAACTATGGCCTGTTCATGTGATTCAAGAAAGAGATGATTTTTTTGTTGGCCGAGGATATTTTGGTCTTTTCATTTTTTACATATATAATTAAAATGTAAAAAGTAATTTTTCTTTTACTCATCTAAATGTCATACCAAACATCACTTTTTTATGTTTAAGGTTTCATTTCTAGCCATCAAACATTTAACTATTTATTGTTTTAGATAATTACTATTTATAAAAGATTGTTGTCCATACAATTTATTACTCGTAATACATATATATTTGATCTATTTTTTATCATGTTACATAATTTACTGATGTTAAAAATTTTATTTTGTACACAAATTTATGTAATTTTTTGTATTCATAATGAAATTCAATATTAAAAATATTTAAAATAAAACCTTATTATTTATATGCAATTATCACAAAAGCTAATATTATCTTTAGTAATTTGAGCATGAAAAAGCTATTCTGGTAACAATATCCAAACACTACCATTTAATCAAAATCATTTTTTTTATAGAATCTATCCTGCTCATAATCTATTCTAAAAAAATATTTTTACCATTTTTTTTCAAAAGTTATTTTTCAAAAGTTAATCCAAAAGGGCTCTAGTACTAATACCATTTTCTCTCATAATAAATCTTTTGAGTTTTAACTGTGTTTTGTTAGCAACATTAGCTTTTAAACTTGACTAATGATACTAACAGAGTATAGTTACATACGTTAGCAGTAGTAATATAGAAAAATTAATAGATTTTTTTTTTAAAGTACAAGTACCTAATTAAAAATTGGGGGAAAATGTAAATACCGCAAAATGGGTTTTTTTATTAAAAAAAAAAGAAAGAAAAGAAAAGAAAAGAAAAAAAAAATCATTTGTCGGCTTCACCAAGAACAAAGCAATAAAATCCCGTTTTAGTGAACAAAACGTGAGAGTCCACGCCTGACGTAGCGTCTTTGAATCCGCTGCTTTAAAGCTCGTTCGCAACGGATCCGTTGATATTTAAGATATTTTCTTCGAATAATATTATTTTATTTAATATGTTACTTTATTGCCTTAACGTTTCATACCCACAAAAAAACGAGTTTAATGGGTGCGAAAACCGATGTCATCTCCCGCTGTAGGCACCGCCCGCGTGAACAACTGTAAATTAAAAAAGGGAAAATCTCCCTCTGGCCCCAAATAAATAACATATTATTAAAAAAATCTAAAAAAAGTCACCTATCATAAAATTGTCTTTTTTAATATTATTTCAGAAACCTTACAAACTTTATCAATACAACATTAACAATTAAATCAGTACACATTAAAAACTATATTTTAACAATTAAATCAGTATACGTTAACACATATGATAATAATTTACTACTTTATATGTATTTTGTATTTGTTATAAAGTTATTTATCCATTAAAAGTACAAATACACAAATACATAATAACTATACTATAATTTTATGATTTGGTTTATTATTTGTTGCAAATAAAGATTATGGATGTGTTCATGATACAGAAGAAGAGATTCATGATATTCTTACTCATAAACCAGAGCCTACTCAAAGCGAAGCACAATCAAATGTCGTTGGAATTGATGATAATGGTAAAGATGACGATAATAATAGTCATCGTACTAATATCGCTTAATGGTATGCTTCTTATGTTTTATATGAGTTATTTGTGATCATAGTTTGCTTTTGATTATGAATTAGTGACTATGCTTATTTGTTGGATGATTCGTGTTGTTTTGATATTAATGTTCATAACATTTATTTGATAAATTAGGACTTTAATGGTTGTAATTTATTAATTATATTTCTTTAAAAAAAGGAAGAAAAATAGTTAAAATTTAGAATAGTAATTTCCGAATTTTGAGGGCTGGCCCTGACCCTAATGCTCTCAAGCTGAACTTTATAAACAGATATTTTTTTTACTTGGGCCTTTGAAAGGCTGCCCCTATTAGGCGGCCCTGTCCCTTCGCCCTGATTCTCAACTCTCTAATGTCAACCAAGACAAACTGAAACATAGAGAATGTATTTTGATTTAAAACATAAAATAAATATAAATATAAGCCAAGTGTAATCAGCAATTCCTGTTCTCGCCTTCCTCCCCCCACACTCCTTCCATCTTCTTCGCTTCTTCTCTCTCCCTCTCTGTTTTTTGAATTTTCTTTCTTTTTTTTGAATAAATCACACATTTCTCCTTTCCCATGTTCTTTTTCTTCTCCTCTAACCCTTAACCTACTTTTCTATTTTATGTTTCTTTCTATATTTCTCTCTTTTGTGAATAGTATTTATAGAGGTTTAGAGTCTTCAGCCTCTGGCAGGAGCTGGACAGTGAAGCTTATTACAGGTAATTTCTCTTTCATTTCTTCTAGGAAACTCTGAATCTGGAACTTTCTGCAATTGATTTACCAGCTGCGTTCTTAGATCTGCAGCTTCGTTCTTATTCTCGGTTCGTTTTGTGGTTGTTTTCCTCTTCGTTTTTGCCTTTCTGAATTATGTTTTTATCCGATATGATTTCACTTTAAGAGGAGAAAGGTTGAGGTTCTTCGGATCTGCTCCGAGAAAAATTGTTCAAATCGATTTCATGTCTTCTATTTTTTTTTAATTGTATTTTATGGTTGAATAGTATATCTGCAGTCGGCTTAATTATTCTCTTTCTCTCAATTTGTGCCACCAATTTGGCAAATTCAAGTACAATTTTCTTAACGCTGATAACTACCAGATCCTGTCCTGCGAGGTCAGTTGCTACCTGAGATGTCTGTATGTTAGGGATTGGATTCTCTTGTGCAGGAAGGAAACTTCTTCTCGGCCTTGATTTCTAGCTGAGCATACTCATAATCTATTTGGCTCCGTGTTTAATAATTTTTGAACTTTTTTTATATTTATCTATGTTTATCTGCTTGACCTCTTATCTTATTCTGAGCTGTTCAAATCTTTATGCGCGTTTATGATATCGGACAAAATTAATATAAGATGCTGATGATTTCAAACTTCCAGTATGCTTTTACTCGTTTAACTTTAAAATTTGAAGTCATGTCCTAAATTTTTTGCTTTCCATCCTTTGTTTGTGAGAAGGTCTCGTCCACAGCCGAAATCAAGGAAGAATATGAACCATTGCGTGATCCAGCAGCAAAAAGTTGTCGCATCCTGTGAAGAAATGAGCAGTAGACACCCTGTGGTTTGTCCCAAACCACGCCGCCTCGGCCTCTTGAACGTCCCAGTGAACGACCACCCTGCTAGGCCCTTCCGGTGGCATCTCAGGTAAAGTTTCCTCATCATACACCTATACATGCTTTATTCCTTTCTCACTCTGATTCCTTCTCTCTTATATATTCTAGATTCATGTATCTAAACTAATAATCTCAAATGAAGTCATCTTGATTGAGCTTTGTCGGGCTTGTCTTCTTCTGCAGTTTCCAGGCAGATATAGCTGATTCAAAAGCTGTGAGTGATCCTCTGGACCTCATCCTAACCAAGGTAGTCTCTTTTTCGATTGATTTCCTACCTGATTATCTCTAAATGGATCCTATAATTTCAACTTATTCAATTTTGTTCATTGTTAACTTGAACTGTGTTAATTAATTGTATTTATGAATTGCAGGGTGGTTGTAGTATAGAGCAATCATGTACACAGGTAGCTTCGTCGCCCCCATTTTTTTGTGGGTCACCACCAAGCAGAGTAGCTAACCCCTTAATTCAAGATGCTCGTTTTGGCGATGAGATGATCTCCCCGCTCTCACCATCATCCAGGGTTCCTACCCCATCTGGGCTCTCATCGCCTCCTTCATCTTCCACCAGGAAAGGGGGCTGTGTTCGCTCCAACTTTGGAAACAATCCTGCTGTGAGAATCGAGGGGTTCGATTGCCTCGACAGGGACAGGCGCAACTGCAGGATCCCTGCCCTGGCCTAGATAGAAGAATCCACATCTTGAGAAAAAGATCAAATTAGAACAAGAGAAAAGCTTTTAGCAGTAGTCACCACTAGTAAACCACACACACAACTTTTTTAACCGGGAGAAGAATTTTGGAAGCGCAGAAGAGTGAAAGGAAAAATATCTTTTGGCTATTGTAAATATGTTCAGAAAGAAGTGTCTGTAAATGTCATGTTGAGGTACGTGTTATCCTTTGTAAGGGCCAAGTAGTCTGGTCAAGGAAGAAGTTCGAGAGGGAATTAGCCCTCTCCGAGTCTAGTCTAGTGAGATCAAGTAATGTGTATCCTCCTCTTCATTGTAATTACACGGCTTTGAGGGTGGAAACTAAAAAAAAAAAATCAATTTGATCTGTGAGTCATTTGAAATGTAGGTAAAGAAAATCTGTACAAAGAAGATGGTTTATTTGAGTCGTCCAAGTTACTTGATCTGTCTTTCGCAATGTGAACATTAAAAAGTTATGTAAAGAAGAGATATTATTCTGCTGGCTTTGTGACTATGATTGTCCCCTCCCTCTTGGTTTCTCTGTTGCTTTTTGCGTCAGAAGCCACAGGAGTTCGCTTGTGTTTTACGCGAACTTGTCTCTGACTGAAAAAACCCGAAGTATGTCATGCTGTTGGGAGGGCGAGGGAATCCAAGGGATTCTTTTTGTTTACGGTTCCCCCTTTGTTTCTGAACGTTAGTACGTTTATTCGCGATGACTGTTGTCCCATGTTCACAAGTTTCTTGTCTTGTTTGCTCTTTCGCAGCCGATTTTGGTTCGCAAACCTATCAACAAACGCACTGTCTTTTAAATATCCCTCTATTTTTTTTTTTAGTACAAGCTGAGCATGAGTAGGGTTAAAAATTAAAACATAACACTTTTAGATTCAGATAAGCTTAAACCGTCCCCATACAACCAGTTGCTTAAGCCTTCGAGGGGTTCATTCAGCAGTTGAAAGACATTAGTTTGAAGGAAGCTCCTCCAGGCCAGCTAATCCTCCAGTCCTTTTCCTTACCGAAAGACAAGCCTCAATCTGACCTCCCATCCATCCATCCATCCATCAGCATGTGACCCGCTTTTTCTAACCCAGGCATCCATCCCTCCCTTTCTTCCATAACAGTCATTGAATCTGATTTAATGATGCCATTATTTATAAAGAGAATAAATGGGAAGAAGGATGAGAGAGGGTGAGAAGATAATGAGAGATGGGGCAAAATGTGTTAAAAATAATCAGACGAGGCCAAAATGTAACCTTAAAAAAACACTAGAAACTTATATTTTGAATAGGAGGAAGTATCCGCCGCTCCGCTCTTAACCCTAAAAACTCGACGCTCTCTCTCGGCTTCACCTTTATTAGGGTCTTTGTCTCGCCGGTGGCGTCTTTGCCGCCGGCGAGCCTCCTCTCAAACCACAACCGCGGTAGAAGTGCAAATCAAACCTAAAAGAGTCAGGAGCAGGCGAGTTTTAGTTCAAAACAGAGACATACAGCGGCGGCTTTCCTTCTTCTCCGGCGCCGGCTCTCCTCTAGTCTCCGTCCTCATCGTCTCTCCAGCTGTGGCATCCCTCTGATTTCTGGGTTCAGTTGTGGTCCTCTCTCATCTCTAATAGTGGGAGCTATTGTCACGATGTCTCTCCATCCGGTGGTCTCCGGCGAAGGGGACGTCTGTGGCAGTGGGAGCTATGTTCGTGTTCCTTTTCTTTTGTTTTTATTATTATTGTTTTATGTCTGTGTGTTGCTTTTGTTGATGTGCTTTTGGGTATTTATGGTGTTGTTTTCTGTTGTGGCTTGGATTTTCGATTTTGGGGGAAGGGTTTTATCAATGGTCGATTCTACTATGTGTTTTACCTATGAGAGGACCATTGTTAGGATTGTTCGATGGTGGCGAATCCAAATCGCTAAGGTTAGCCAAAATTTGTTTGGTGGGTGGTGGACGTCACCAGTTTTGCTTCAATGGAGGAGCAAAAGTATTCTTCAGGATATCTCTTGTCTTCTTTCTTCTAAGGTTGGGTTTTCATTGTCCTATACCCCATGTCGGGGCAATTATGTAGCTGATGTATTTGCAGCTTATTCTTATAAAGAGGTGTGTCATATAGGGTGAGTTTTGCAACTAACACCTTCTTTCATATCACTTCTAACTTTGGATGTCCTAAAAGTTGATGGAGTTTTTTATGTTACTTTTATTCCCACATGTTTTGTGGTGATTAGTCTTCCTTACATTTGATTTGTTTTTGTTATATTTGTTTATCTTCTTGTTCTGGTTTGTTTTCATTTAGTGCCTGTTCTAGTTTGTTTTTACAAGTGTAATTGTGTAATTGTCATGTAACTTTTAATATTAGTATTAATATAAATTCCTTTTGACCAATAAATAAAGAATAGGAGGAAGTATTATATTGGTTTTTTCCTCACCCTCTATAAGAAATAAATGGTCATATTTATTTATTTATTATAAAAGGAATACCATGGTTAAAATTTTACTCAAATATAAATTATATGTTCCCTTGTTGGATTAAGGTGAACCTAGCACCCTCAACTTTTTTTTTTTTTATGCAAATCAAATTCAGAGCAGATTCTAGAAACACAAGCTCAGAGGGCCAAAGAAATCATGGGAGGAACGAGGGGAGTGAAGGAGTTTGTGAAGGTGCCATATGATTTTGCAGAGGAGGAAGTGACAAAGAGAGGGAGAGGAGTCTGCAAACTCTTGCTCTATCAAATGTCAATGGATTAAGGAGCGGCGAGGGATGAGGGGAAGGGTGAGGTCTGAGGAAGAAGTCACAGGACAAATTTCCTACAGCATACAATGAAGACCCTTGAGTTTGAATTGCACTCTCAATATTCAAGCAAGACAACAATGGATTTTACAAAATGATAATTTGAATTTATCTTTGTGTGCACTCAAAGACAAAGACAATGAGTTTGATATCTTGTTGTGTGATTTCTAATATGTCAGAATGATTGATAGTGCTAGGTATTTATAGTTATGAAGTAATGCCTCTTAAAGCAACATCTCTTCAATTAAAAGTCATAACGATTTATTAAATTCATGAATCTCATATGCTGATTTACAAACAAACATATGAAAAGTTATACATTTATATTATATTGAGTTTTTTTCATAAACACAACACAAATTTTTGCCAAGTGGTGGCTGCCACATCTTTGACTATAATCTTTCACATGTGTCTCTAAAAACTAAATAGACATAATCTTAGTGACTTTTAGTGTTATAACTCATTACACAACTTTTCATATAAATCCCTTAATTTAATGAACATAATTTTATTAAAAAAAACACATATTTTTGTTTTAAAATATTCCAATAATAATCAAATCCGTGACTTTTCACTTAATTTTATGAGAGTTTTTTAACCGTTAGGTTAGGCGGCAACTTTTCTCACGGATGAATTTGTTTTTATAGAATGCTTCTTCGCCCAAATATAAGAAGAGCAAGACTTGGCTACTTATACAAAGAAAAAGAAGGGCAGCTTTGAATAATGTTTTAATAAGTGTTCTTTTTTTACCTGAATAAATTTAAAAAGTGTAATTATATCTAAAAATTGCAGAAATTCAGATTCGGTGTCCAATACAAGTGGAACGAGTAAAAATTGAAATAGGCTCACATAGCTTGAAGAGAAAGCAAAACCCACATGCCCTTCCCCTATAAATAACCTCTACCCTCCTCTCCATTGTCATCTTCCTCGATCCTCACCCTCACGACATAAAAACCCTCCCCCTGAAATGCTTCATTCTTCAATCAGACCTCAAGATGTTGAGTCAACAGATACAGATTAAATTTAAAAGGACTTAAAAGGATATTGAAGATTAAGGTATTGTTTTAGCAATGACAAGAAAGAGTAACATATCGGTTAGCTTTGAATTGTAATAGGGGTGAACCCGATAAGGTGGATTGATTTACGTAAGGACTGGCTTCTTTCTAATACTTTGAATTAATATCTCAACCGTCCAGATTTAACCTCTTATAAAAATAATGTTATTATTTTATTTAAAAGATAAAAAAATAATTTTTTATAAATTTTACTTAAAAATAAATTTTGTATATCTTTTAAGTAAAATTATGATAATATTTTTATAAGATGTTAAATCTAGATCGTTTAGATGTTAATGCAATGATGGAAAAGGGAAAAGGTTAGGAAGAGTATTTGGGAGAAGCCAATCCCATTTTAATAGGACTGGTATAGGTTGGCGGACCCACTTGTTAGAGAGGGGCACCTGAATTTGAGTTTTTTTTTTATAATTAATATATGTTTGAATGATTGCCCACTTTTAAATTAAATGTCCACCCTTAAGATATTAAGGCTGCACTTCGTAATGAGATTGGGTATAAATAGTTGAATGATTGTTTAGTGCCTTATATTGAAAAAAGATATATTTAATAGCATTGATAATAATGCAATTATGATGGAATTCCAAAAAATAAGACATAGAAGGATGATATTATAATTATTTTTATTGTAATATACTTTTTCATTAAAATATATGTATTTGAACTTATTGAGTACTCACCCTTCATTGTAATTTATGTAGTTGCACATTTATTTTTAACATTACTTAGCCTTGCTTTTCTAAATGACAGATTTGTAAAATAATTGTCTCTCTTATTACATCATCAATATTCACTTGATTTCATGAATATTTTTTTGATAATTTTTTTCTTGTTTATAATATTCTTTTATTTTTTAATACATTTAAAACTTTCCTTTAAAAAAAAATTCAGGGGCAGCCTTGAATCCCCCCAGCCAATTATGCCATTTTCTGTAATTTTCTAGGTCCGCTCCTTGGTTGATTTGTATGGTTTATCTGGTAGGTTGTACTTAGATATATAACTTCTTTTGCTTTGGTGAGGGTGGGATAGGTTGTTATTTAGGTACTCCTTTTGATTCTAAATATAAAACAGAGTTGAATTTTTTGACTATTAAAGAAACTAAATAAGTTACTTAATCATATTATATGTTGGGTATTATTGGACTATATATTAGTTTATTAGTCAAATAATTAGTTTGGAGGAAAAAAAAATTCAATACTCTAACAAATACTCTTAATATATATAAAAAAAATAAATAAACTAGATTATCAACCTGTTTTGCATGGGAGTTTCACTATTTATGACATATAAATCATGTTTTTTCCAAGACATATGAATAATGTTACAACATATAAATTATCAATATACTCATACAAAATTAGTAGGAAGTATGTACTGTTATCAGGCTTTTTCTGGACCCATATATTATAACGGGTTTTACGAACTGAGAAGTGAATACTCGTTTCACAATATCTGTGTTCAGGCTATGAATCTTTTGTCCCATGAGTGTGTATAAATGAAGAAATAATACGTATCAAAAAATAAAAAAATGAAGAAATAATTAATTAATTAAAAATAAATAAATATTGTGCATATTTTAATATTTTTTTTCGTGGAAAATGGCATCAAACACAAGAATGATCATCTTGGAGCAAAAGTACACACGTGGTTACGTTTTGGGAGCGCCCAGCACCACGACGGTTAATTAACCGTTAACTTGGATGGAACACTGACGTGGCGCTGATTTGGACGCTAATGGTAAATAAAAGAAAAAATTAACCGTTAACGATCAACTAACCGTCGTGGTGCTGGGCGCTCCCAAAACGTAACCACGTATGTACTTTTGCTCCAGAAAAAAGCTCGTGGTGCTGGGCGCTCCCGGGGTAAAGTACATGTGTAAAATTGCACCTTTACCCTATAAATTTTATAATTTTTATCTTATATATGCATATATTAATGTTAATACTGATTATGATCTTTTAAACACTTATTATGAGTAGCGAATTTTCATTTATTTGTTGGCCACTATGAGTAATTATTATTACTCCCTTCAATCTTTTTTATAAGAGTATAAAATTTGAATTGACTTGATCCTTTTTATAAAAGTCTGACGTTATCTAAACATTTAATTAGTTTTTCCCCCTTATTTTACCCCTAATTGATTATAGATATTGCATAGATTAAAAGCTTGTTAATATTTATATTTACTCTATTTATCTCTCTTACTTGCTCTTAATTTCAGACATATTTATTATTTTTAATTAATTTTAACCGTTTTCTTAAATTGCGTAGTTCGATTATTGAAATTTTATAAATAAGGTCGGAGAAAACATGTGAGTATAACATGTATTATCTAATTTTGTTCAATTTCATTTGATTTTTGATTAACCAAGCCAAACTAATACTAAATTAATGTTGATGTAAGATTGTAAGCAAAGGCAAAGGAACATTATCAACAAGTCAGTTAGTTAAAGTGGTAAACAACCTCATCCCTATAAAAAAAAAAAGAATATAAGTTTGAATAAGGAAAAACTATGTAGCACCGATACTCTTAAAAAAAAAATCTAACGTATCAGACAAACGTATCGGGAACGTATCGAAAACGCCATGTCGGAATTAAATATAAGAATCAAACCAATATTATTTGAAGTAACGTATCGACGTTCCGTATCGAGAACGTATCGAAAACACCGTATCGGTATCAGTACTATATAGAGGAAAAACAAGAGACAATAACCCTTTACCTTGATCCAATAAAGAAGAACAAAGATAAAGGAACACTCATTTTTTTTATGGGCATAGTAAAATCTGAATATGAATTTACTGAGAAGCGGATTTAAATATCAATTAAGTCAATTAAATGTGTTTTTTTTAAATAAAAAAAAAAAACAAAGAGTGCGACATTTTTGGAAGTTGACGGAAAGGATGGGCCCAGATCAAGTTGTCTGGAAAAAAACAAGGAATATAAAAGAAAAAGGGCAAGTGGGGAAATGCAAGTTGGAGAGAAGGAGAGGAGAGGGATATTAATAAGTTACAGCTAAGATTTGTAGTGCAATAAAAATGAAAAATGTGGAGAATTAAATGTCAAAATCATGCCGACACAGCTCCCCATTTTTTCATGCTTCCCACTTGACCACGCCTTCCCCCAACATCCCTCCCTCTAACTACCTCCCCCTCACATCATCACCCAAATCTATCTGCCTCTCACACACAGCTGTCACCTCAAACTTTTTGGCTTCAAATCAAGTGTATTTATAAGTCCATTTTAACCAAATAAATGAGATTGTGACAATTTTATCCATATTAATGATGATGAGAGAGATTGGCTAGTTATGTTGGGAAGAGAAAAAGATGAGAGAGATTTGATGATAAATTTAAAAGGTACCTATTCATAAATGATGGTAAAGTTATAAATTTGTTCTATAATCATTGAGATACCTAACTTTCCATGATATGTGAGATTTGGTCAAATTGGACTTATAAATAAGACCAGAGTGGTAACTAAGAATAGTTTCCATATCACTAAACCGCAAGATATGATATTGAGTCTAAGGTTGTGCATTGGTATTTGGTATGGCCACCCAAGTCTGGCTAAAAACTAGCCAACTCCACCCAAAAAAACCAGCTCAAAAAAATTTAGACATTTTTAGGATAGAGAAATTGTCGAGCAAGTCTACAAATTAGGCAAGGGCAATGGTTCACAACCTTAAATCCGTGTGCGAAAAAGGATAGGCACTAACAATCTTAAGTTACACATTAAACTCGTGACCTCTCACTTAATTATAATAGCTTTTATGTCATTAAGCTGCAACAATTCTCATGAATAAACTTGCTTATTGTGTGCAACCGTTTATTTTGAAGTATATATATGAAAAATATATAAATTAAAAATGTGTAGTTTTTTTTTTGGTATCCCACCCAATTCATTAGAACCTTTAATTCTAACTAATCCGGATTCGAGTTCTGCAGTGGTAAGGACGATTCTCCCAACAGTGGTAGCTCCATACAAGGCGGATTACAAGTGTATTACCGCAGCTTGAATCCTAGAGCTCTTAAGAAAATCCAACGCCACATTTTGCTGGACCAACCACCTATTGGTAAAAAGTGTAGTTATACCTAACAAATTGTAGATATTCAGATTCGGTATCCAATCCAAGTGGAACAAGCAAAAACTGAAATGGGCAGATAAAAATGTACGCATCTGGCTTGAAAGAAGCCCACTTGGGCTTCACATGAATGCGTTTCCCGAAGCCATACAACTTGAAGACAAAGCAACCCCCACATGCTTCTTCCTCTATAAATAATAATCTTCATCCTCATCTCCGATTGTCATCTTCCTCACCCACACAACACAAAAAAACCCTTCTTTTAAAAAAACTCTTCATTATATTCTTCAACCACACCACAAGATAACATGAGAAATCAGAAAAGAGTGAATGTCGCTTCGACGACGATCGGCAGGAAGCGAGCGAAGAAAGAGGTTCAGAAGGTGACGGTAAAGGAGGAAAAACCAGAGGAACATGAAAGCCGCCAATGCAGAGATTCCGGGTCGGGTGAGAATGATTCGGGTTGGACATTGACCCATTGGGATGAGCATTCCTACGATTGGCTATGGCTGGGCAGTGTGGTGGACTACGAGCAAATGTCGTGGGGCTCCGTTTGGGATATGGGTCTCGCCGGCGAAGCTTTCAGTAAGTTGTACGGTGACGTCGTTTGGGATGACGATATCTGGAACTTGAGGACCCAAATTCCCAGTTCATCATGTACCAACTAGTCAAATCATATACACATATATATTATCTTCTCTGTTCGATTAGGGATCAAATTTCACAATCTTGTGTGTTGAAAATTATACTGGAGATCGATGTGATCAGAATGAATGAATGAATGAGAATGTTGCAGATTCAATTCTAGTTTTGTGTTAAGAGTTGGGCAATTAGTGTAATTGTGTCCTTCTTTTAGACTTGTGAGTGAAGGTTTTGATATATTAAAGCGAATGTCAAATTGCGAATCCCCAACTAAAGTACATAAGAGAGCTTTATTAAAGGAAACTTGAGAGGGAAAAAGCATCTTTCGTACAAGTCTGTTACAGTTAGATGGCGCCTTTTGTGGGGGCAATTCCTGCAACTTGGAAATGTATAAAGTTACCGTGTTTAGGTCAGCTGGGCCAACTCGGTTTCAGTCCGAATTAGTCTGAAGTTATTGATGTGTCTGAAAAATGACATGCTTTAGGATACCGGATGCACTATGAAAAAAAAAGTATAAAGGAATTGAAGATAAAGTTTATAATTTGTCCTATAAATTTTATCCTCTATCTATGAGAAGAGGCATAATTGGACCCACACTAAAAAATATGGAGATATGATCCTCACGCATGGTGGATTGGATTGTATTGGATGTTAATTCCAGGGTGGTTGTTGTACACTTGCATGTGAGCTTCATTGCCGTGATTTGACTGGTTTCCTTCAAAACATGCACGGCACCACCGGATGGAGCTAAATTAGGGTCATTGGTCGACATATCACAAGCAAAATTTCCTATACACTCCCTCTTTTTTTTTTTTTTCTTTTAATTTTTATTATAAGACATTAACTAATAATTATATTTATTTTTTTTATAATAAACTTGCTTGTTTCCAAAAGACATTAATTCTCTTTTTTCATTTATAGCCGTAATTAATAAGGGTACTGGGTGAGAGTAATAATTAATATAATATTAAAATTTAGTATAATTAATAGAAGTAATATTGGAAGTGACTTAAATTATAAGGCGGATTACAAGTGTATTACCGCAGCTTGAATCCTAAAGCTCTTAAGAAAATCCAACGCCACATTTTGCTGGACCAACCACCTATTGGTAAAAAGTGTAGTTATACCTAACAAATTGTAGATATTGGAAGTGACTTAAATTATAAGACAACTTTATTGACTTTAACTGTTTTTATTAGTTTGTGAGAATTATTAGGTGGTACCTTATAAAAAGAATCAGAGGGAATATAAAACACCAATTGACAATTCTCGTAAACCAATAAAAATAGTTAAAGTCAATAAAGTTGTCTTATAATTTAAGTAACTTTCAATATTATCCTTAATAATTACACTAAACTCTAATATTATAGTATTGATTTTACTTTGACCCACTACCCTTATAATTATAGATATACATGGAAAAAATTAATACCCTTTGGAAACAAACAAGTGTCTTATAAAAATGATTAAATACAATTGATAGTTAATGTATAATAAAGACCAGAGGGTGTATAATTTATCCGATTTATATAAGGGTTTGTTTAGGTGCTAAACATAATATTCCAATTTACTTTATTGACCAAAATTATTATTATTTTTCTAAATAGGGATTTTTTTTTTGAACAAATAAATAGGGATTTGATAACATAGATATACTACTGTTTTTTCAGTAATAAGGGTAATTAATAAAGGGAGAAATATTCTAATTAAATCCAGTCGAAATATCAAAATCTAGATTTAAGCCTACAATTTCGACAAATTCCTAATAAATTCGAATGAATTAATTAGGGATTTATGAATTTTATAAATGTACCTAAATACCCCCAAAAGAATATGCACCCCATCTCGTATCTCCCTTTAGTTGCGATGCATACACTTTCTTGCCCATGAACGAATTAGACCTCTCACCTCTGAAGAAATTACTTATTTAGCTCTTATATTTAAAATTATGAAGCATATGGCAATAAAAATGGTAATCTTTTATGAGCTTTTTGGCACTCTTTCGGTTGTTGATATAAGATATATTTGAGAAGTTGATCTTGATCCTAAATATAAGATATACTTTTTATATTCGTCAATCTTTACTTAATTTACCTCTATTGACATTCCCTCAATAATATTCAAAAGAAGAGGAAAAGATAGAATTAAGGGAGATGAATGTGGTGGTCTTGACAATATATGTCATATTAAACTTCCTTAATCTAATCAAATTATATAAATATATTTTATATTAAGGACCAAATGAGTAGTTAGTTTTTTCTTTCTTGTCTTGTAGCTGATTTTAGTGTAATATAAATTGGAAATGAGAGAATGAATTAAAAAAATATTTTATATATGTATTATAAGATAAAACTCTTATCACATCCTATAGTACACACAATCACTTAAAATAAGCTAATCCAAACTCATTCGTCTTGTTAAAAAAACTGGAAATTTGACATTGAAATGGAAAGTCACAAAAGTTCAAAACCAACCCGAAATAGAGGCAAGACTCCAGTAATATCAAGGTGGCATCGAGTCAATATGTGACTGATTAAATAAAAATCAATTTATTTATGACATCCCACCGAAATATGCCCGCCCGTAATCAACGTGAGTCACTTTCATTAAAAAAATATAACATGGATGACTTTTCTAGTTTTATTTTTTGGGTCTTAATTACAAAAAAATACCATGTTTATCGATTGTCATAGATAAACAAAATATTGAGAATAAGTAAATAAAATTCAAAGTATTGTTGTGCCTCTAACTCTATTGCTGTATTTGGTGAGAATTCAAAGTTTATGACTATAAGAAGTCAAAGTCGATTCAATTTGGTATGCAAATTGTCCTTTTGATGTGAACCGGGAAGACTCTTTATATCTGATTTTTCTTACCTCTTTTTTGTAGTTGTTGTCCATCCGGTATCCAGAGCTTTGCCCTGAATAATCCAGATCCAACTCGAGTCGCGCACCTGGCTATGGTGGGTGAATCTCCCAGCGGGGCTTTTCTGCATTCACAAGGCTCGAACTTGAGACCTTGCTTAAGCGACACAAGCTGCTTACTACTTGTGTCAACCCCCGTTGGTTTTTACCAACCTTTTTATATCTGATTATATATCATGTCATCTGCTTGTTTGAAATCATAATTGTGCACTTCAAAAGTATTTATTTCTGTAAATCGAGACAAAACTCACGTATTTTATTTCGTACATTGTAAATCACAATTAAAAAGTTGTTTTTGAATGTTCTAATCACCACTCCAAACAAGCACGCGTGTCGGGATCAGAATATGTTAGGAAATCGTGCCTTCTACTAAAAGAGCTATGAATGTGATCAAACTAACCATAGCTTACAAGGTTAGTATATTGAACTCAAGGTGGATATAGTTTGATGTTAAATGATAGTAAAAGTGGATATGGAGGAGCTATTCAAAACAAAGATGGAAGATAGATATATATGTTGTCTTAACTGCAAACCTACTATGGTTCCTACCACACTATTGAAAAATTATTGGGAATGATGCATGTATTAACTTTATATTAGTCTTAAGGGCATTGAAAGATAGTTCTTTACTCTAATTATGGTAATGCCATTAATTTAATTAATTTCTAGAGGTTTAGAGATTTCATTAATGAAGCTATATCTATGTCCGAAGAGATTAGTAGGTTCTACTAACTCATACACCATAAGGGAGATATTTTGTGTGCATATTATTTAGCAAAGATTTCCCCTAACATAGAAGCTCTTTTTAATATCTTGTGTTCACCTTTTAAAGGTTTGTTTAGCATCACGTTTAAGATTTTTAAAAATGTTTATTCACATAAATTAAGATAAAACCCCTCTCACATACTTAATTTATATATCGTAAATCATGATTGAAAAATTGTTTTAAAAAGATTTTCAATTGATGTTCCAAACAAGCACAAAAGTTTGTTTGTTGCCCTAGGTTTTTCTTGATTGTTAATGTAAACACAAACTTTTTGCTTTATTTTTTCATTTGTTTTAATTAGCACTTCAATTAAATTTAAGGGTTAAAGAGAAATTTTACCAATCAACTATAGGCTCAGGAGCGCGGGCGCCCAACATAATAAACACTTAACTGGACCATAAATACAAATAAACTCTTGAAAACGTTAAATGGGCACAAAACCGTTAGGTGTGGGCAAACGTTCACCTGTTGAAATTAAATTGAGGGAAATCAATTGATTTCAAATCCACCGGTGAGTAAATCTCCAGCATCTTCACCTCCGGCAGCATCTCTTGAGAGCTCGACTTTGCCTGTACCGGTTCCAGTGAGCTCTCCCCTTGCTCTTGTTCCAGTGAGCTCTCCTCCTGCTCCGACGCCGACAACTCCCCCCTTGAGTTCTCCTCCGTCTCCGGCAGTGGAGGTCTCAGCGCCGGCTCCTAGAAAATCGAAGAAAAAGAAGGGTAAGAAGCACAATGCACCAGCATCGTCGTTGTCATTGATGAGTCCTCCAACACCACTGATGTAATACCCTAAAAATCTGTATAATAAATTGGTGAAATAATACATATTAAAAATAGGTGAACATGTGGTCTCAAAGAATATGTTAAATTTATCTTATTTTCTAAAGGAAAATTTCTTGGAACTTAGAGAATTTAAGTGCCAAAGTGCTAAATGACGAAAATGCCCTTATAGGACATAAGTAACTTAGGAGAATTGTGAAAAATCCTAAAAGGAAGTAAAATAATTATTAAAATTAAGAGAGTATATTGCCTCTAATTTTGGTGATTTAATAAATTATAAACTTTGAAAAATTAAAGAAGAATGTTCATAAAGTATTGAAATGACCAAAATGTCCTGTAAATTCTAATATAAAGCAAAGGACATGAAAACACAAATGTCGGTGCAAAAGTAGTGAGGTAATGAGTTATTCTAATTAAGAAAATTATCAACCATGGTTAAGAAATTAATTAAGTAATTATTGGCTAATTACTTAAGCATAAACAAAGGGAAATTCAAAGATAATTATGTAAGACCCTAAAATTTAGTGGGTTATGGCTAAAAATTAGCATAAATATATTTGTTAATTAATTGAAAAATGTTGAGGAAAATAAATGAGATTAGGTAATTTTGAGCCTAAACACAAGTATGGACCAATAGGAAAAAAGTTGTAAAAAATTATGTAAAAAAAAATATTAAATTATATAATAATTAATTAAAAAATAAAATAAAAATTATATATTATTTGTGTGTGTGTGCCGACATGGTGTAGGGAAAAAGAAAGAAAAAAATAAAATAGTAATGAAGGTAGTGTATAAATAATAAACTCTTATTACATAATAATTAAAGTAAATAGTAAAAAGTAAATAAATACCTTTAGGAATCGGATCCTATCTAGAAAACCATGAACAAGATTTCTAAAGTCAAAATATAATATTGATGAGTGGATTTTTATCCTGAATTGAGCTGTACCTGGAGTCGTTTCTGAGATCGGTAGAAGAAATTAGTAATAAGACGAAATAGAGAAAATCTGAGAAATAGGCAGATAGTCATAAAATTAGGATTCGAACAAAATAAATTATAACTCAACATTTGGAGATGAGTTTATGATTTTCTGGACATATTTGGAATCAGTGAATTTTTGTCCAGAAGTTGATGATTCCAAAAGTTCAGTTCCGAAATCGACACGTTTTTCCGTAAAACTTCAGACTGCATTTCTAAGATTTTACAAGATTACGCGATTCGGACACCGATCGGAGATTTTATCGGTAGAACCTTCTAGAAATAACCACATGGCACCTTGTGATTGGCCAAGGGGTGCCACCTAAGGAGGGCAGGTCGGTTGCCAAGTGGCTGGTGAGGATTGTGACACCTTGCGAAGTGCGATCCGACGGCCGATATCCGGTATGAAAAAGCAATGAATAGTGTCACAATTTCTTCTATAAATAGAAGTGCAACCCTTTGAGTTTTTCACACCAAAAACCACTCTTAGAAATCCTAGAGAGAAGTTAGAGAGAGGAGATCTGGAGGAGGAAGGAGTCCGGGGAATTCTGCAGCGAAGCTCTGAGATATCTTTGATAATCGAACCGCTGTCGAACCATTGCTGACGTCTGCATTGTCGACGTTTATTGTTTTCCGTCAAAACGTGCCGTTTCGCCGAAACACCTACGTTCGTCAACGAGGGTACGTTCGCGTACTGTAACACTGACTCTGATGTTTATGGTATGCAAATATGTGATGATATGATGTGTGAATAGTTTGGTGCCGAAGGCAAGGCTAGTCTACGTGGGTGTGCCAACCAGTCACCGTTAACCTCGGTGAGGCCCCTATGGTAGACACTTACCTGGTCATTCTATTCAGTGCTATATGAACCGAGTCTATGGAATTGTACTTAGGTGAACCATATGTGATAAATATAACCCCCGGATAGAGATTCTGTTAGGAGTCACCGAGATACACTCACGGATAGAGATTATGTTTAGGATTACCGGTTAAGCATTCACGGATAGAGACTCTGTTCAGGGTTACCGGTTAAGCATTCACGGATAGAGACTCTGTTCAGGGTTACTGATTATCCATTCACGGATAGAGACTCTGTTTAGGGTTACCGATTATACATTCACGGATAGAGACTCATTCTCCGATGCTCTACTCTGATTATTTGAAATGATGTTTTGATGAAAAAAAATATACTGCTTTTGAAATTGGGATGTTACAACTGACTGGAGCTCCGGGACCAGTGAGTCTGCCTCCTCCCCTAGCCCAGCCTCTTCTGAGAATGATGAGGTACATACTCTCAGTTTGTCCTTATCTACCTTTTTATTCCTTCCCGCCTTCCTGTAAAGTAGGCCGGAAAGTACAATGCTTGATAGATCTGGAAATAGAGTGAGAAATTCATCTTGTTTTAGTTCCGAATTTTACTTCGCACCCTTAGGCATTGTATTGTTAGTCAAGTTGAGGTTTCTGAAACATGATCGGATTTGCTTCTTGTTCTCGCGTTCATGTTTGAACTCCATTTCCACGGCGCTTGTTACCACTGAGCGTAAGGAAGCTCCGTGCTCAAGTGTGGTGATGAGCGCCTGTGATCCAGGGCAAATTGTTGTCCTCCCTCCTCCTCCTCCTCCTGAATTATAATCCGATACAACAAATTAACTCTAGAGATTGAAAGAAGCAATTGAAATATAGGTTCATTCTAAAAGAAACAGAGGACTCACGTCTTGCAGGCCACATGTGGATTTGAAATCAATTGATTTCCCTCAATTTAATTTCAACAGACGGACGTTTGCCTACACCTAACGGTTTTGTGCCCATTTAACGTTTTCAAGAGTTAATTTGTATCTATGGCCTATTTAAGAGTTTATTATGTTGGGCGCTTCTGAGCCTATAATTGATTGGTAAAATTGCTCCTTAACCTTAAATTTAAATACTTGTACAGGATTCGAGTTCTGTATAGCACGGTCCCACTTCCTAATCAAATAATAAATGTCAATTTCGTAATTTTTTTCCTTAAAAAGAGTAATTGATAAAGAAGAGCGGTCTGGCCCTCCAAAATCTGGCGATGATCACATGTCGGGGTCGTAAACTAAATAATCTGCATCGTCAGATTCAAAATGCGAGTAATCTCATTTTAATTTCATGAGTTCTCTGTAATGATCAACTAAAGCTTGTTGTTTTATTATTGGCAAAAAAATAGATGGATCATATTGGTGGGCTCACAACAACAATGTGGAAGCGATGGCATTCTACAATTGCCAGGCTCCTCCTAAGACTAGCGCGTGCATGACACACACCATCATGGGCGACATTCGCATGCCTAGAAACAGTTCGCTACTGGAGGCAACAGTAAAGGGTCCCCAATTTATAAATACTCGGGAGTTTCCTCATACTTTTCTCTTTCCTCCTTTGTTTTTTTGGGAGAATCCTTGTTAAGGCCCAATTAAGGTCTAAAATTACAAAAAAGGCCCCAACAACTTTCACATACCAAAAAGGGCCCTTGGGCATTTTCTGAGATTTTTTATTAAAATTGTGTTGTTAATTTGACTTATTTAGTTGTTAACCGAGGCTGATATTGTTGTTAAAGTGACTGATTTAGTTGTTAAAATATTGTTGTTAATACGACTGATTTAGTTGTTAATGAGTATTTATTTTGTTGTCAATTTAGCTATTTTAGTTGTTAACGTTTATACCAAAAAAGGCCCTAGAGCCCTTTTTGGTATGTGAAAGTTGTTGGGGCCTTTTTTGCAATTTTGGATCTTAATTGGACCTTGGCAAGGATTCTCCCTTGTTTTTTTTGGATTAACTATCAATTTTGTCATGAAGTATATTCAGGAACAATGTTGTCCTCGAAGTTTTTGACGTAGTAATGTTACTATAAAAACATAGCAATATTGCCCCTTCGTTAACAGCCCTAACATTCAACTAACGTTTGACCGTTCGGGCTGTTAACGGAAGGGCAACATTGCTATGCCAAAAATTTTGAGGACAACATTGTTTCTTGACGTGTACTTCAGGGGCAAAATTGATACTTAACTCTTTTTTATTATTATTGGATTAAGATCTCAACGGTTTAGATTTAACATATTATATAATAAAAAATAATATGTTAAATATGAAATGTTGAGATCTTAATCCAACAATAAAAAAAAGAAAAAGAAAGAACAAAGGAGAGAATAAAAGGGGGAAAAAAAAAGGAAAGCCAAGTCCATAAATAACTCTTCGTATGTTGCATAAACTTACTAAATTTGTTCCCCTTTTGAAAAAAGAATGTAAAATTAACATAAAAAAGAGATCAACGAAATGGAAATTAAATTAAATCAAATAAATATTAGATTACATTTGGTTTAGTTAAAAGGAACAAATTTTGTTGTTGTTGCCATTTTTCTGCTTATAGAACTATATGCTTGTTCGTTGTTATGTGTGTTTTTTTTTTAGAATATCATTTTTATTATTATGTTTTTATTTTTACTACAGTACTATTTAAAATTTTAAATTATTTAACAATTTTTTAACATAGATACACAAGACCAAAAACTCATTAAAAATCATAATTGTTAAAATTGAAAAATGAAGACCTCATCCATAAAATATTTCTACCAACACTGGGACTTGGGAGAGCAGTGAGTCAATGTTTGACACTGTAATTTTTTTTCCACATCTTTCTTAACAAATGAAATTATGAATGCATAAATAATTTTAGTTTTCTATAATATAACGGAAGATCAATAACAAAATTCAAGCTGTATTATTTATTAAAAAAAATCAAGTTGCATTATTCATTATTGAGGGCAAATTTTTATTATTAAATCTTAGGGGCCCTTGAACGTTAATGTTTCTAGTAAGTTCTATGTACTCTTGTTATTTTTGCAAATGCTTTTCCTTCAGCCTCGAACCGCGCACAAAGTAGTGACTTTGTTCACACCTTTTGTACACACTCTTCACTCGGCACTTTTTTCTGCCAATGTGCTTCCGCTTCAGCTAGGGCTCCTTCCATCCTTCTTTCCCTTCTCAGGCACCGAGAATCTCTGAAACCCAACATTGCAGTTTATCTCTGAAAGGCAAACAATGGTAGAGGGACGAGGCTCTACTCTTGTGCATATTTTGGTGGTGATTTTATGCTTAGTCGCCTTCGGCTTCGCCATTGCTGCTGAGAGAAGGAGAAGCGTCGTGAGCTTCTTTTACCCTTCTCTCTATCTCTTGGTCTTCTCAACTTTTGAAAGCTAATTATAACATTTTTCTGTGATCATATCTGGACTTTTTATTTGGAAAGCTCTGTTATTATTACTTTTTGTACATTTTTTTTGGAATGTCAGGGATTTTAATTTGGTAGCTAGAGATCTATGTGTTCAATTGTGATTTCTTGAGTTAGTTTTATCTTTTACTAAGGTTTATGTTTTAAGTGATAGTTTGTGTGTCTCGAGTGAAAGAGTTCCTTTTTTGCTAGTTGCTGAGAGGTGGAGACGACTGTGGGTGATTGCTTTACTGTGTTGCGCGGTGAGTTATCTCAGGGAGACAACAAGAAACTCTTCATTTATTAGTGAAATCACTGCGAAAGACAATGACATTTAACTTTGCATAAATTACTTCTGAATTTGATACCATTCCATGTTAAGTAATCGGTATGTTTCTTTTAGATCTCTTTAAGTTCAGTCAGCTACGTATGGTGCTAGATTCAGGAATGTACAGAACACTGTGGTTCCAAGGGTGTCTTACTCCAGATGCGAAACGACTAAGCATGTCAAGATTTCCAGAGATCCTAGAATAGTAGACTTCTTAAAACGTTAAGCTGGGTCGCGACTGACTATGAAGGCTTTTATCACCTGAATGCTTGGAGATTATGATTATGAGTTATATGAAAAATTTCTTTGTCTGGTTTAGAACCTTGTAAAATGATTCATAATTGTATGTAAGTTTAATTCATTTCTGGAACCTTTCAAAGTTGGATATGACTGAGCGTTGCTTTGTAGTCAAGGAAAGCTGTTAGTGCTGCCGTGTCAAATTCACTGTAACATTAGTTGTTGACATTGTTTTGTATTTGATATTTATTGTTCTTTATTTTGCACTTTTTGTTGCTAGGAAGTTTCAAGTAAGATGATTTTTTTTTTATATATTCAATATCTGATCTTCTTTTATGAAATATATTGATCTTCTTCATAAACATGGGAAGGTTGTACTCATTCCCAGTACATAAGATTTGGGGATAGAACGAAGCTTCCAGATACATGTGCCTAAGAGAAATTGAATAGATAAGATCACAGTCACTTTCCTCCCCTTGTTTTAGTGTTAAATTCTTCTGCTTGCTTTCTAAAGACTGAGCTATTTCCACTCTCCTTTTGCCTTACTCTGCCTAACTCTTTATTATATCTGTATTTATAGGAATGTCCAACACTGTTGCCCCAGTGGTCATAACAGAACATGTTTACATTGGAAAAATGTGGTCTTATTAATGTCCCCTAATTTCCCCATTTTACAGCTGAATTTATTGTGACAGGAGAATAGTCTAGAAACTAGATCCCTTTGGGCACTGCAAATCTTCGTTTAGCTTATGCGTTATAAATTGTTCTTATTTTAGGGAAGATGAAATGCATATGAGATTTTGATTTCAGTCCTTAGTGTTGTTATAATCCAGTACTGAATGACTATATAGGCCCAGGAACCCAAGTATTGCTCTTTGTTTAATGTGTCTGTGTAAAATATTCTGATGGAATGAAGACAAGAAGAATTCTTCCGAGTCTTGACCATTGAGAGTTGTTTTCAGAGGTAGCATCAAGTGTGTTGGTATCTTTACAGGTTTAAGTCTAGCTCTTTCACAGAGGAGACTTGCCATTGGAAGGACACCATTACACCACGGCTTGAAGAGAGGGCTTTCTTAGACATCAGAAATTTTAGCATAGATTATAGAATCCTAAATGAAACTTGTGTAGCTTGAATCTTTTAGAACCACTTCATTTAATGTAGCACTGAAGTTATCCTGGGCTATTATTATCTTGTGGGAAGGTGTTATTTGAGGTTTATCAAGAGCTATTGTTTACTTCAATGCTTCATAGGCTGGTGCTTTTGTCAAGAACATTATAAGTGGAAAATATAGAAGATAAGAGAAATCTCTAGTCAAGAACACATTTACAAGATACAGTAAAGTTTTTTATGCTGTTTTGGAATTATAAGGGCCAGGGGTGATAGTTTTCTTGATTAAGTTAAGATTGGTGTGGTGTGAAGGGGTAGTTTGTGGAACAGAAATAAATAATCTTTTAGTATATTTCTATCCTTCAAATCAAACGTGTTGCAAAACCTAGATTCTGCTGAGTGGCTGAACATGTCTACCATAATCTACGCGTCAGTTTATATGCCGTAGTCAATTTTGTTTAAAATGTGTGGCAAGTTGTTCTTATTGTTGCTATTGGCATGCTTATTATGTTTTAGTCTTTTATACCATTCCTTTCTCTTCCTTGACAGGGAACCTTGTTCAGAGATGAAAGAACAAACCAAACATATTGCATCTACAATTCTGATGTTGCAACTGGATATGGTGTGGGCGCATTCCTGTTTCTCCTTTCAGGTGAATCACTGCTTATGGGAGTGACAAAGTGCATGTGTTTTGGGAGGCCTTTAACACCTGGGGGAAATCGAGCATGGTCCATTATATATTTTGTGTCGTCTTGGTAAGAAGACTAAAACCATGGCATCTTCAATTGCAGTTTTAAATGGACAAAAATCTCAAGTCTGGCCCACTAGGTAGTCACCAGAAAAATAAAATAAAATAAAAGGCAGATAGCATTCATTGCAAATTTGCAATAATGAGTATCTATCAAATTCCATATTGCTCTCTCCAATAGATAAAACGAAGACAAACTAAAATAATTACTTAGTTAGAGTTGAAATATCATCTTTTTTAAATTATTAGGATTAGTTGTAGAAAAGGGAATACCAGGGGTTATGTGGGTTGGTCCACAAAGTCGTGGATTAAATGGTTCTTGCTTGCATGACCCCAAAATTATGCAGGTGGACAAAATACAAATTGAACCCACCATGTTTTTTTGGGTTAAACAAACCAGTTTGGTGAGTTTAATCTGGATAAGGTTGTTCATTATGATGTCTACCACTTTGTTATTCTGATACTAATGATTATTGTATTTCCCATTTTTCCCAACACTGAAAGGTTTTCTTGATTTTCGTGGTACATCATTCCTCATCCATTTTGCCCATGAATAAGTGTATGGTGAATTAGAAACTATCCTGTTTCAAAAATGTGAAAAATTTAGAACTTGAATCATTCCCTTTCCCATGTTATGGTTTGTGCTTTTACTTCATTCGGCTTTGGCCTCCTGATAGTTTCCACTTCCCAATGTTGCTAGTGAAAATACACCATGCAATTGTGCAACTTAGCTATAAATATCATTCTTTCAACAACCCTGTTCTGATTTTTTTAATTTCCATTGTTATGCTTTATGCACTTGCAGGGTGACTTTTCTGGTTGCTGAAGCATGCTTGATAGCCGGCGCAAGTAAGAACGCCTATCACACCAAATACCGGGGAATGATTTATGCTCAAAACTTCTCCTGTGAATCTCTGAGGAAAGGTGTCTTCGTTGCTGGAGCAGTTTTTGTTGTCGCAACCATGATTCTCAACGTATACTACTACATGTACTTCAACAAGGCCACAACTACCCCAGCTTCTCACAAAGCCAACAAGGTAAGCTCAACAGTTGGTATGACTGGATATGCTTAATTCCTCTGATGATTATGGTGAAAGGGACCCTAATTTTGAAGCTTGGTGTCAATTACTGTGTATTATTCTCTTTATTGTAACATAATGGCTTTACGGTTGGCTTTACTTAGGCATCACATCATATTATGGTGTTCCTCATGGATGCTACTATATGTAGTAATAGTTCTTGATCCCGTGCAACGCACGGGTGTATTTTATCAGGCATGCTTCCGCAACCAAATTAAACCCCTGTCTAACTCTTATATTTAGGGCCGAGAAGAGGATAATTCTTGATTATGATAATAGATGATGGATAGAACAAACACAAGCTATATATAACAAGGCTCTTGAAACGAGAGTATACTTAGCTTATTTTGTGTATTCTTGCAAAGTACAAGATAACGTGGAGATTGGAAGTTTGCTAAAACGTTTAAGCGCTTATTTGAATTAGCGATGGCAAAAATGATTTATTTTTTAAATATGATATGTTGCAAATGTGAGATACGATAATAGTTAGGTTGTATATATGATTTATGTTTGAATTGAAAATGATATAAGTGACTTTTGAATTAAAACTTGTTTGGATAATAATTTGAAAAACAAGTTTTGATGAAAAATGATGGAAAATGGTTTGAATTTTATTAAATAATACATATATATTATAGCTATATATTATGGTAATTTAAGAGAATAAGTAAAATTAAAATAAGAATTGTTTATTTATTATTGAAAAAACTAAAGTATAAATTAGAGATAATACAAATGTAAAATGTTTATACTAAATAATATCATATTGCTAATTTGATAGCCAATTCCATAATATTTGGTCTCTGGTTTTGTCCATTGTCGTTAAAAACTAGTGCAAAAAGGTAAAAGTGTACTTTTTATTATGGTCATAAGTGTTGAAACACAAGTAAAAACTGTCATGAGCAGAAACTGGTAGAAACGCCACTTTAACATGTAAAAACGTAAGTTTTTACAGTTTATACTTTAACAAAAAAAAAGGATAAAAAAATGAAAACCCTGTTTCATTTCAATATTAAAAGCTTAAAGACGAGGTAACAAAACTACAATCATCATAGGAAAGACAACAATAACTACCAATTATAATTGTTGTCCAATATCACAAAAAAAAAAACAATAATTATCTCGATAATATCCATCGCACGGAAAAAACCTAGAGAAGGGTGAGAATGTATCATTCTCTCAGTGGTCCTTTCACATTTCTTATTGAATTTTGAGTAATGAGTAATGATTTTTTTTCCATACACACACATACAAAATTTTGAGCTCTAACCTTAAAGTAATAAAAAGTAGAAACTTTACGTTTCATATCGTTTCTACGATTTACGTTTCTACCATCCTTTTTCGTGTCTATTTAGAAACTCAATTTTGACAACATTAGTACTGTCACAATGTTTCCTTGTTCAGCTTATTGAAATTCACACCAGTTTGAGAATTTCTCCATAAAATTACGTATAACCATATTTACAGGGACTTGTATTTAAAAATTACAGTTGGTCTTACTTATTAGTTCATAATAAACTGGAAATTATGCGAGGCAAATATCTAGCGGCCAGAGATTAGGAGGGAATTTAAATACATTTACAACAAATTTCCACATTTTGGTGTGTTTAGGCGAACAGCGCAATCCCCACCTTTTGATTTTTCCCATGTGGGGCGATGGTAGTTCAAATGGGCCAATCTTAGGCGTCCTTATTTCGGGTCATTAATATTAGCTGTCCTTCTCCGTAGCTAAATTTTAACAAAACGGTACTGTCTCAACAAGATCATATTAATTTTTGCCGACATAATACGGAAAAACGACCAGTAAAAAGAAGCATGCATTTACTGTCTGGCCCACCAACAAGGGACGAGGACAAGGATCTTCACACATCTGTTAAGCTTATTACAAAAACCTCTTTAGAGAGGGGCTGGGCTCGTCTATAATTCAGGGACAAGGCGTTATGACTTTACTCCCCAGGACATACAGACTTGAAAGTATACATGCATCCACCTCAACCTGCATTTCTACAAGTTTACATGCCTAGGATACCTTCCCAAGCACCTTAACCAATTCTAGGCTCGAATCCTTGCCCTTTTAGTTAGAGTATCCAACCCTTTTGTTAGTCAAACCTAAGGACGAGGGGTGATAGTGTAGCATCTGATCTCTTGCCATAGGTGATTGTAATTGATAGGGAAGATTAAAAGAAAAGTATATTTACTTATTTTATTGTAATTGTGATGACTTCACAGAGGTTAATCATGACGCTGAAGCCCAATTAAAGCCATCGAGGAATTATTGCTAATGCTTCATTGCTTCCTAGTTCGGCCTCAGTTCATTTTTTGTGCCTGAACTAGATTGGCCATTTCTAACCCACTAATGTTATTAATTAACATTCTTTCCCAAATCGAAATACCTTTGAACGATCCACACGTTGTTGGTACCCATATAACTGAATAATAAGTGGTGTGGATGATGATTGGGTCAATGAGTAGGACAGAATGATAACATGGCCAGTAATGTGGATGATGAGTGAGCTCGTGACTATGATGGTCGGCTGACATCACATGTGATGTAGCTGATGCTTGGGAGATGACTAGGACAATAGGATGACATGACAATTGATGTGTATGATGACTAGGAAGATGAATAGGGTGAAGTGATGATGTGGCGTCTGAAGGTGTTGATGAATGGGCTCACAACTAGAACGAGTGGCTGACATGGCAGATGAGGAGTTTGATGAGTGGGCAGATGACTAGGACGTGGGGATGACATGATGTGTAACATGGACTAATGGCTGGCAATTAACAAGGACTGCAGGCTGACATGACAGATGATGGATATGGGATGATGACAAAGTGATAAGTAGTATGATTAACTGATATGTTGGGTAAGGTGGCAGATGACTAGGACGAGCATCTAACATGGCGTATGATGTGGGTTGATGATTGTGTTGATGACTAAGATTGTGTGGACATGGCAGGGTGAGGTGGGATGACTAAACAGGTAGTTGAGATGGCGTGTGAAGGGAGATGAGTGTCTCCACTAACTTCTCTCAATACTTCATCTTCACTTAATTTTTCAACTATTAGATCATGTTTTAATGGGTGACATTCAATGCTATGTAAATAAATATTATTATTATTATATTAAATATAATAAAATTATAAAATTATAATATTGTTACATAACATTAGATCTCACCAATTAAAACATGATCCAATGGTTATGACATTTAGTGGAGAGAGAAGTTAATGGATAAACCACTCTCCTGTGTGTGACTTTGTTGATGACTAGGACAATATGCTAACATGGCGTTTGTGGGTGTTAAATGATTTGGTTGATGATTAGGACTGTGTGTTGACATATGTGGCATGTTTTGATGATGGGCTGATGACTAGGATTGCGTGCCTTCCTGGTAGTTGTGGTGTCGGATGACTGGGCGGGTGACTAGGCCTTGCGGCTAACATGGCGTCTAATGTGGGTGATGACTAGCACATGATGAGGACAGAAGCTTGATATGGACATATGGCACTTAAACGTGGGTTATGAGTAGGATAGGAGGCTGACATGGCACATGACGTGGGCTGTACAGAAAGTCACAATGCTTTGAGGTTCTAATAGAAAACTACGATATGATAAACAACCACATTAGCATTATACCATAAACATTTATTTACAGTGGACTAAAGAGAAGGTTAACTTTTTTCTTATCCCCGGTGAAAATGTGCTTTTTCGTATTCTGTTATTAAGCTTCCCAATGTCACCATGTTTGGATGAAATTTTAATGAGAAAATTGTATTGAAGTCTCATACAAGACAAAATATAATTTAAAGATTTCTCGAAATATCCAATTTACAGTAAAGTCTTATAAGATATTCGGGTAATATGTTCCAATTGTAAAAAGATGGTAATACCCTTTTAATCACCCTTTCCAACCTCCCTCTTCTTCAAACTCTCCTTCCTTCTCACGCTCCTTTATGCCAGAATATCATACTTTATGCTATGAACATGGCTCTTTCCCAAACCAATAGGACATATGGTTTTTGTTTTCCTTTTTATATATATTATATTGATGAGTCGACATATTGTTATAATATTAAAAGTATTATATTGTATTTTTTAAAAATGTAAATGACATTTTGAAAGTATTATGATATATTCTTGTATAAAAAATAGTACTATTATTACGATATATTTTTGGGAAAATCCCACAAAAGTAATTTAAAAATAGGAAATAACAAAATGATGTTTCAAATATTGATAATATCAAAGAAATGTTAGTATCCAATTTGTCTTTTTAAAATTTAATAGAAATGACACAAATGCCTTTCTAGATATTTTTTTAAAACAATTACCCCACCAAGCGACGGTGACGGGTGGAGTTCTGATGGCCGGCTAGCTAACCGCCACCTGAGCTTCGACGAGAATATCCTAATGAGAAGATTTTTTTTTTTTGATAAGAAAAGGTTTTGGAGGGGTTCGACATCAGTCCCCCACCAAGGCCAGGGCACGGTCCCGGGCTCTTTGAGCACTTAATGGGGACTTACGAGATCGCCTGGGACGCGGCGGGGAGAATCAAATTACTCTCTTTGATTGAGAAGAATATTTATATATTCCTAAAGTTGTGGGGGTGTTTGCCCAAAAGATTGGTGGACATTGGGCCCCCAATGACTTTTAAGATATAATATGCAAATATTATATACATATGTGTGTGTGTGAACTTTTGATGTTTAGCCTAAGCCTATTCATAAGTTTTGCTTAAGAATTGACGACATTTTATTAAGTTTTTTAAAAAATTTGTTTTTCATGTGAAAAATTCACACTATCATGTCATGTTATTCACAAGTTTTGTTAAAAAAATTATGATATTTCATTAGGTTTTAATAACTTTCATTTACCAAGTAAAAATTTACACTATCAGGTCATTTATAATTTTCATGACATTCTATTAGGTTTTAGCAACATTCGTTTACCAAGTAAAAATTCACATTATCAGGTCATTCACAAGCTTTATTAATGAATTCAAGATATTTGATTAGGTTATAATAATTTTTTTTGTCAAGTAAAAAAATTATACTATCAGGTCATTTACAAGTTTTGTTAAGGAATTCACCATATTCCATTAGGTTTTAACAATTTTCATTTTCCAATAAAAATACATAAGTTGTTAAAATCTAATAGTGTGACTCTTTTAATGAAAGTTGTTAAAACCTAATCAAATGTTGTAAATTCCTAAGCAAAAATTATGAATGACCTAATAGTGTGACATTTTTTACTTGGCAAATGAAAGTTGTTAAAATATAATGAAATGTTGTTAATTTCTTAACAAAACTTTTGAATGACCTAATAGTAAACAAAAGTTATTAAAATTCATTAATTTTTTAACAAAACTTATAAATAACCTCATTGTGTGAATTTTTTACTGGGTGAACGGAAGTTATTAAAACCTAATAAAATATTATAAATTTCTTAACAATATTTGTGAATAAGCTAATAATGTAAACTTTTTTATTGGGTAAACAAAAATTATTAAAACCTAACAAAATATTATGTATTTGAGTTGAAGTTAAAGAATTAGTTTATATATATATATATATATATTAAAAAATATTGGTAGCCTAATGTGTAATGGCCACTTGTTTTTTTGGCAGAACACCCCACCACTTTGTCATTTTCATATTTCTTTTTCACATGATCCTGCTCGGCATGTCCTATGAAAAATTGAAAACTTTGGAAGGTACAAAATGAGAGAAGGGATGGGGGGTGATACGAGGGGACACAGATCTTAGATTATTGAAGACATCTGACAGCCAAACAGTGCTGTGTGCTGTTCAGAACCCTTAAAAGTCAAACATCTAATCACATCCAAACCACTTCTTATGCGATGTCTTCGATTTTCTCTTATGTGTGTGTGGAATGTGGAGTATATAATAAATACCATTTGAATTTGTAAAATCTCTAAATATCTGTCGAATTTGTAAAGAGATTGAGAGGTGACAAGGACCTCTGAGGAATATGCAAATTCGGGTGAAAAGTCCACACTGCCCTTAAGTAACTTTATGAAGACACTGGAGGGAGTAAAGCCACTCCATTCTCATTCGACTGCCCTAGCGCGTTCTTCATTGTCTTCATTGCGACACTTGTTCTTCATCGTCTTCCTTGCGACGCCGTGCGAATCCCTTAAGAAAAATCTGGTTTGATTTTCTGAAATTTTAATCGTTTGGGATGTGGTTGTTGTTGGGGCTGGACTCCAACGTTGGAAGTGAAGGAATGAGATATAAAGAAAAAGGTGAACAGTAAAACAAGCTCAGGAGGCTGGAAAATCCAGTAATAAACCGTAAATGCGTTTGAGGAAGAAGGTGAACAATAAATGTAGATTTTTAACAAAATTCGTAATAACTTTCAACGACTATTTTCATATAAACCGTCGTTGAAAGTTAAAAGTTACTTAAGGGTTTTGCATATAAATTCGAATGAGAATGGAGTGGTCTTACTCCCTTCAGTGTCTTCATAAAGTTACTTAAGGGCAGTGTGTACTTTTCATCCGAATTTGCATATCCCTCAGAGGTCCTTGTCACCTCTCAGTCTCTTTACAAATTCGACGGACATCTGAGGGTTTTGCAAATTCAGATGGTATTTATTTATCATTTTCCCTTGATTCATTAATTTTATCTTTTTTTTTTTTTATCTTTTTTTTTGCCTTCTATATCCATATTTAATAGTAAAAAGAAACACTCCTCACCGTAGTATGATATAAATTGCTTTTAGAAGAATTTACGTTGACTGTTAGGGTTGTTCACAAAGGGGCAACATTGCTACGTTATGATACTTCAGGGGTAACATTGCTACGCCGAAAACTTCAGGGGCAAAATTGCTCCTGATCAGGAGCAAAATTGATACTTAACCCTTTCATATATAATATGAGTCATTTTAAGAATTATTCATATTTATTGATAAATTTTGTTCATGTATTTAATATTTAAACATGACTCCTTTATATTTATAAAATATTTATTTTTCTATTTTTATGTAGTTTATAGTTGTAATTGTCTTGATCAATTTTTAACCATTTATCTTTTATTTCTTATAAAATAGTGTAATTTAATTTTAATTTTAAAGTGAAGATGAGATGAAGAGAAGGGGGAAAAAAAAGAGAGAATCCAAGTTCACATTAATACTCCTTCAATCATGAATACAAGAGTTTGGTAATTAATCATACAAATTAAGAAAATAAGTTGAATATTGTGAATTAATTATTTATAAAAAATTGTGTAATGATTGTTTTTAAATATCACTCCTTTCATATTTTTCTTGGAAACCTTCCTATATGAATGACACGCATTTATACATAAGGCCAGGTTACAAATAATAATATTCTTTTAAAGAAACAAAATGATATTAATTAGCATAGTAAACTACATAATATTATAACTTAATAAGAGTCAGTAGCTAGGAAAACAAAAATTGAAAGGAGTTAAGATGATCAACCATCAATCTCTTCACATAAAGTACAAAAAAGCTAAATTTGGTGGGCGTAGGGAATAGCATCCAAACCATTTTGATTGCCCCATGCATTCGGACTGCCAAACAAAATATGATTAAGTGATACCACTCCTGTTATATTTATAAATCTTTTTTAACTAAAAAGTTTAGTCTTTTTTATAAATTTAGTTTCAAGATAATAGATGAGATTGTAATAATTTTGTTCATATTAATTGTATCAATGAAAATAGAGAGAAAAGAAAGAGTTGAAAGATATTCATTTATAAATGAGGCCAAAGTTGAAGACTTATCCCATAATTATTGAGCTAACTACATTTTCTTGATATGTGTGATTTAGTTAAAAGATATTTATAAAAAGGACCCGAGTGATACTCCCTCTAGTCTTTATTATAAGACACCAATTAACAATTGTATTTACTCTTTTTTATAAGACATTTGCTTGTTTCCAAAATACATTAAATATTTTTTCCATGTATGCCCATGATTAACAAAGGTAGTGGGTGAGAGTAATAATTAATATAATATTAGAGTTTAGTGCATTTAGTATGGATAATATTGGAAGTTATATGATAACTTTATTGACTTTAACTGTTTTTATTGGTTTGCAATAATTGTTAGTTGGTACCTTATAATAAGGATCAAAAGGAGTATTCATCTAGCTTGCATGGATGATACTTGTTTCGTCGCAAATCACAACATTTGCGACAGAAAAGGAAAGCGATTCTATTGCAAATTTTGGGATTTGTGATGGAAATTTCATCTTTCGTCGCAATTGCGACGATGGTTTTTGTGACGGACAGAAATCCATCGCAAACGAGTTTTGCGACGGAATTTTTTCGTCACAAAACAAGATTTTTTTTAGTGTATTGGTTTACGGGAATTGTTAGTTGATGCCTTATAATAATGAACAGATAGAGTATTCATATAGCTTGCACGGATGATAATTGTTTCTCAAAAGATCTATCACTTTTATTGTTAAATGAATTATAGTTATTAACTACAACTATTATTTTTGTGTTTTTGGGAATTCTCTCTCGCAATACATACCAGTGTGTATAATTAATTATTACTTTTAAGCATTTATATATTCTTGTGCGACCTCCACCGTTAGCTATAACTGTTATATATTAAGTGTTATAAATGCGTAAATTATTTATAAAGGAAAAAAAGTTTCTTCTTATCTCTTCTTGTGCCCCAAAAGAAGCTAATGCATTTGACATCAATTTTCTCACAAATATGTTGTGGAAGCTTAATGCAAGATAGAATGTGATAGTTTGTAATTGATATATGACTAGTTTGAGATATAAGCTTAGCCTTCCACGCTGAAGTTCTCATTTCTACAAAAGAGAACTCTTGTTGATAGATAAATGACTTATCTCTCCCAGAGCAGCCCATGTGCCAAAGTATTCCCCCGAGGCTTGAAGAAAAGTGATTCCCCAGACCTTGTGAAAAATGTAGTTTGTCTGCGTATAAAAAATTAGGGCTAAAGATGAGTAGGTTTTGACGAGATTGTCTTCTCTCCAATAATTCTCATCTTCTTCCCTCATTTTCCCCCTTTTCATCATTAGATCAAGATTTCAATTGTATAGATTTAATATCTTATAAAAATATTACTATAATTTTACTTAAAAGATAAAAAATAATTTTTTATAAATTTTACTTAAAAATAAATTTTACTTAAAAATAAATTTTGTATCTTTTAAGTAATATTATTATAATAATATTTTTATAAGATGTTAAATTTAGTATGTTTAGATGTTAGTCCAATAATTAAAAAGAAAAAGATGAGAAGGAGTATTAGAAAAAGGCCAATCCCAAATTTGACATGTCAACCTCTTGTCCTAATCATTAATTGATAGTTCCTGTCTAAAACCATTCGGATTGCTTGAAATCTCTTAGCAGTACTTTTAAAGGAAAAAATAGATGAGAAATCCTTCGGGCTACTCGGCATATCTTGAGATTTTTTCATTCATTATTGGCTTCTAATTAGGGCTGTTTAAAGTTCGTTCCAACCTGGAGCGATTTTAATTTTCCGGGAAAATTAAGGGTCGGAAAAAAACAAAAATTTGGGATTGGAATCAAGAATGAGACTTGGTTCTCACTTCTCAGCTGACAATCAATAGACATGATATAGTTTTTAATTACGTGTGTGTGGTGTTGTTTTGATTTCATAAATTAATAACAACATTGATTAGTTTATTTAATTATGTCAATGTATTGGACTAATCCTAAAGAAATGAAGCCCATTGATTTGTCTTTCAAGATTTAGGCATATGGTTAGGCTCCTTTTGATTATATAATGTATTAGATTCTTAGACTTTTGATTATATAATGTAGTAAATGAGATATGGCATTAAGTGACTTTTGGGTGAATAAACAAGATTTCAAACCAAAATCATTATACTTATATTCATTGTTGTCAAACTCGCGAGTTGACTCTCCGAGTTTACCGTTTTTACGTTCCTACCTTACTAAATCGAGTTAAGTCTCTAGTAAAATCATGTTGTTTGTAAACTCGAGATAAACTCACGAGTTTACACCTTGAATTACCATTTTACGTTTGTAGCTTACAAAATTGTGTTAATTTTTTCAATTTTGTCATCATACTTGACTTTATATATGAATTTTATAGAAATTATTTTGTTAAGTATAATAAATTATGAATATTGATATATTTAATTTCAATTATTTGGATTTAAAATATATTTAAATCAAATTATTGTCATTTTTATATTTAAATTATATAATTATACGTTTGTTAATATATATTTAATGATAAAAGTAAACTCTTACGAGTTTACCGATTCGAGTTTACGATACGAGTTTATGTCACTGTCACGAGTTTGCTTAGACTCGTGAGTTTGACAACCTTGCTTATATTGCAAATCAAGTGAGAAGCTGCTATAATTTTTGAATTATTACTAGATAGATTGTGGGTTTCATATAAATTCTAAAGCATTGCATGCTTTGAGATTTTTGGGAATTCTTGATTTCAACTTGGGAAATCCCAATCCAAATCAGGACAAGAATTTTTTGGGATCTAGAATTATTTCCTTTCCTGAGCCTTCTTCAGGATCAGGAATAGGATTTCTTGATACTGTTTTATCTTGAGAACACCCTTACAATATATTCCTTTTGATCCTATTTTTATAAGAGCTTAATAACATAATTATACGATTTAAGAAAGCGATTAAAATTTGTTAAAAATAATAAGTATGTATAAAATAAATTTTTTTTTAAGTATACCTTATTTATGAGGATCAGGTTAGAGAGCAAGTAAAGTAATATGAGTAGTACTAACATTTTAATTAATGAAAATATAAAATTAATTAGGGGTAAAAATAAAAAAAAAAAACTTATTAAATGTTCAAACAATTATTATTGAACTCTTATATAAAAGATTAAAATAATTTAACTTTTGAGATTTTATAAAAACGACAAGTGGAAGTAGAAGATAAATGATATTGGGGTTAAGGTGCAAAAATATACATGTATTTTTGTCAAAAGAGCGCCCAGTAGCAAATACTTTTTTTAGGTGCAAATGTAACTATGTGGTTACAAAAGTGGAGCAAAATTAGCATTGACCGTTAGTTGACCGTTAATTTGACCAAAAACATTAACATGGATGCTGACTCAGCAAAATTTTTTCCTACTTGGCTGTGAAAAAAGAAAGAAGAAATTTTAAAAAAAAATCCACACCTTTCTTACTCAGCAAAATTTCTTCCTTCCTTCCTTTCTTCTTCCTTCCAAAATCGAGACCTTCTTCTTCCTAAGAGTCACCCGATGTGAGACCCACCCCCACTCCATGATCGACAATGCCCCCACCTCCCGCGATCCGCGCCCCACAATCTCGATCCGCCACCCCAATCTCCCCATTGCACTTTTAGGCGGCGATTGAGAGAGTTGACGGAGAAGAGGAATCGTTGAAGCGGTGACAGCTGCGGGCGAGGAAGTCGAGTCGTTAGGGCAATTTCGGGTGAGAAAAGGCGGGAGAGCCGAGGGTGAGGAGTTAATTTGGGACTTGACGGAGAGAAGAGGAATCGGCGCGGAAGTGGCGTGGTGTGGTCGATAGAAAATTGGTGGATTTGAGTGCGTTGGAGGCGAAATTCTTGCCTTCAAGGTTCGGATTCCACACACCTAATTCTCTCTTTTGATCCAACCTTTTCTTGGTCCGATTATGGTTGTTATCTTTGGCTATTACATTTGTGTGGGGCAAAGATTTTCGTTTTAGATTTGAGCGTTTACGAAATGCGAATACGCAGGAGTCGTTAATTTCGATGGGAGGCGCGAATCGGTTTGGTTGTGAATCAAATCAGTTTTGAGAGTTAAAAGCCCTAATCTAATGAATCAACAACCAAGATTGAGCAATTCATAGCATCGACCCCCAAACGCAACTCGGTGAAATTACCTCGTCGATTCGATACCATCGTAGTCGTCCGTCGGCGTTCTCTGTTCTACTCTGCGATTCTTCCTCCTAAGATAAATGATATTGAGAACTTTTTAAACAACTTTCATATTAATAATGAAAAGTTTTATTGTTTTTTTAGGCCCCAAGTCCCCACCCACTTGGACTTGGCAACTAAAGAGTAAAGAGCACGTGAACGTATAGAGGACAAAAATAAATAAAAGCATGGCACATATTAATTGGTTGACATTGTTGTGGTCTTGTGGATCGTTTTTCTATGTTTCGTACATACTGATTTAAAATTGTGTTTAATGAGATAATTAATTATAACATGAGAAGTTTGGTGAAATAATAAAATGTTGTGCACTACTCCCTCTTGTACTTTTTATAAAAGTCGATTTTTTTTTATACCACCCGGTTTACTAGAACCTTCGGTCATGACTAATCCGGATTTTGCCTCGCATTGGACTTACGGTCATGAGGAAAGAGCTCCCAACATCATTTTTTCCATTCCCACACCTCGAACCGAGGACGTGGGGTGGGAGAACAAATTATTTTCCACTTGCTCTCAATGTATGTTGGTAAAAGTCAAAATTTAAATTGCCTTGGTCTCTTTTATAAGAGGCCAAAAAAATTGTCTCGATATTTAATGACTTCTTTCTATCTTCCCCGTCATAAATCATTTATATGGCATTAACTAAAATGTGGACTTTTTTCCCCGTTTTCTCCTCGTTTTCTTTCATACTCTTCCAATTCTATATTTTCCCTCATTTATTACTCATTTCCTATCTCTTGCTTGTCTCCTCATAAATATGAGCATATTTAAAAAAAACAATGTTTATTTCAGATAAATTTATTACTTTTAACCAATTTTAATCGTTTTCTTAATCCGTGTAATACAATTATTGAGCTTTTATAAAAAGGACCGGAGAAAATACTACCTTTTCTTATTTAGTTATTTCCTTTCTTTTTTGAAAATTACTATTTACGACTCGCCCTCTTGTTTTAAATATAAAATCTTAAACCACCATCCAAAACACAAACACTCATATAAAGTCTTGAACTCTTAATTACTCCTTTTGTCTTATGTTTTTTTCCCCCTTCAAACTCCTTTGTTCTTATTTAATTGTGTTTAATGGATGTTATTTTTAAAGAGTATTAACTATTAACTATTTTTTTCACACACGCACATCTTTAATAAAGGTGGCAGAAAAGGGTAGAAATTAATATGATGTTGGGGTTTATATAATATTTTTTTTTTAAATGTCGTAAAATATGAGTTTAGTGTAGTTAATAAAGATAATTTTAAAAATTACTTAGATTTTAGGATAAATTTAACTTGTTTGATTTTTTATTGTTATTTGTGAATTAATTAGAAATGACTTATATTTGACACAAGAGGGAGTATAAGTCACCATATGGATATTAATTACATTTTTCCAAAATTGGTACTATTTAAATTTGATGCAATTTCTCTCTTTTTTCATGAGATTTAAATTACGGTTTTAGCTTTTAAATATTTTTGAATTTACTTTACACTCTAAAATCAATAGATGATGCCCATCATTTACAAAAGTCTTATATTCAAATGAGGTAGTATATTTAGTTTTCCTGTAAATTCCCTTACATATTTTCAAGGCAGGTCCATTCATCTCTATCTTTTTTTAATTAATGGTTGACATAAAAACTTATTTATTTTTGTCACCATTCTAATAAGGCAACTAACTTTTACTTCTAATAAGATAATAATTAAAAATAACTTATATTTAGGATTGAGGAAAATACCACTATCTGATAGATGCACTTTTGTGAAAAAAAATCGAATGTGAGACAAACTAATTGAATTTAACTAATATAATTTTTTTATAAAAAAAAAAATCGCAAAGTAATTTTTTGCCCTTGTGGGAGGTAGTCTAAAAAATGAAGCCCCGAGGATATGGAGCTCCCAAATACTACTAGCTAGTAAGCTATGTCTCTTTGTTATTTTCATGTGATGGTCGCGTCGCTCTACTTTCTTCAGTTGATTAATATTTTCGCTCATTAGAGACTTTAACAACGACTCACCATTTTCACATCTTGATCTGGGATTAACATTTTTTTTTTTTTTGATTGGGGACCAAACGGTCCCAATTAAGGTTGAACCCTGATACACTGGCACAAGGTCAGACACTAGCATAAGGCCAGATAACATGTCACTGCGCTACCCAAGACGCTGGCAAGGGATTAACATATTTTAGGGAAATTTTTCTATCATGCTTGCTATTATTTGTAAGACTCTTTTTTAACAAAAAAAGTTTTGTCATCATTTTCTTCTTTTTATAAGTCCAGTTTGAAAAAGAATTTTACTTCTTATTATAAGTCAATTTAGAGAGTAATTAATGATAGTGTCCATTCAACTTAAGATGATGTAAACGAAGAATAGGTAAAGGTCTATGAAATAATTTTCAATTTAAAAGCAGGTATTTTCTTGGAAAGTGAGATTTTTTTTTTTTTGAGATGAACCATAGGAACTTTTAAAACGAATTTAAAGTATTAGAGATAGCTAGCGCAGGTAGAAACTAGAAAATGTTTAAATCCTTCCTTCACTAAGTATGAACAAGAGGGATGGCCAGACCAATAAATTAAGTTTATCAGGGCCATCTAGAAGAGAGATTTGAGTCTTTAAAATAGCATCAGCCACATCATGAGAAAAAAAAATGGAACTTATAAGTGAGACATTCCGTTGACTAGGGTTTAAGAAAGAAAAAAAGATCATGTAGTATTTAGGTCAGTTACAAAATAAAGATTGAGTTGTATCGCTTGCCCAGATTGCATGGGCCACCACGAAAGGTGAGAATTGCGAACTAAGAATCCATTATCAAATTGCCATATGAATTTATTGATAATGAAGGGCACATAACTAATGATATCTTCCCAAAGTCACGAGGAATTGGATGTTTTTTGATATATAATTGAGTACTGTGATCAATCAACATATTTCATCTTTAAGGTGGAAGCAAAAAGTGAAGAGTCATTGGCACTATGGATCTGCCAAAGCTGTTTGGATAAAAGTGCTTGATTAACTACTCTAGTATGTCGAATACCAAGACCCCCCTTGGTTAATTGGAAGAAAGAGTATATTTTTACTGAGAAGGTGAAGTTTCTCTTTATCTCCTCCACTACTACAAAAAACACTTTTAATGTCTGTTTTTAAGATCCTTAAACGATTGTTTTTAAGGGTCATGAAAAAAGTGTCGTTGAAAGTTTATGACTTACAACGACTGTTTTTAAAAAAACAGTCATTAAATTTCAACGACTATCATTTAAATAATAATCATTGTATATCCACAAATCTACAACACACACACATGCTAGGTAGTCCATAAAAACACAATATAAGGTGCAATTTGAACAAGCTAAAGCCTCGTGAGAAAAAAATGGATTGAAAATGGACGATAAACAACACCATTCAATATTCAACGCAAGAAATAGAGCGTTTCATATCCAACGAAGCACAAAAATAAGAAGAAAAATAAAACCTCTCAAGTCTTAACTAAATGAAGTAGAAGACAAATAAAAGAACTGTTTACAAAAAAATAAAGCTTCAGGAAATAGAGCAGGAAAACCTTACAATCAGAATTTCAACAAAAGAAAGCACTAGGAAATAGAGCTCTGGTATCCTCATTATTGCCTACGGGGGGCTTCCTCCTTTTCACGGTGCTCAAGATCGTTGCTTGACATATTATTTAGTGAGGAGAGAGAGAGAGACACACACACACAGATCTACAACTGGTGGCAAACGACAGATCTGGATGTTGTGGAGCACACTCGTAGTTCACGATAGAGGATGAGTCGAAGTCACTCACGCCGCTATAGCGAATCTCCTTGGCAGCAAGGGTGGGGCCATTGGGTGTGGCGAAAGAGATGGGTGGGTCTCGAGACTCTTATCTGCGTTTAGGATGATGGATTTGACGAATACGTTATGCATACTCTTGGGTTTTAAAGAGAAAACTTTATATTTTTATGGAAGAGAGAGAACAACAAAATGTCGAAGGCGCGAGATTGAAGTTGAAATATCTGAAAAAGTAGAGTTTCAACGACTGGTTTTGAAAAACCAATTGTTGTAACTTAATTAAAAAAAAAAGAATAAAACTTTATAGTTTTGTGGAGCGGAGGGAACAACAAAACGTTGAAGGCGCGAGATTGAAGTTGAAATATCTGAAAAATTTGAATTTCAACAACTGGTTTTAAAAAATCAGCCGTTGTAACTTAAAAAAAAAAAAAAATTGGGTGAAAGAGGCTCGACTGTTTTTTTTACGTGTATAAACGACTGTTTGTTTACAAACAGTTATTTGTTTTACTTCTTTTAACTATCGAAATGCTAGGCTACATACTAGTAAATAGCTATTAATATGAGATAAAATCACAACGGTCATCTAATCTTTAAGGCTTTTATTCTAACGATAAGTAGCACTAATTTTTCGTTAATTGATTAAATTTAATGCGTAATTTCAATGATATTGATATATTTTTTTATAATATATATAGAAGAGATATGTTGTTTAATTTATTAAATTTAATTATGAACTAACAAAATGAAAATACGGTATGTGTGTGTGTAAATAAATAATCGATAGTATTTAATTTTTTATTTTTAATTAGGAACTAACTAAATGAAAATACAGTTAGATTTCGTCTCTTAACTATCGAAATTCTAGGCTATATATTAGGGAACTAGATAAAAATATGGGATATAATGATTGTTTTTATAAAACCAGTCGTTAAATGTTAATGTCCGTTTTATAAAGCAAACGTTAAATGTTCACTTTTAACGTCAGTTTTTAAAGAAACATACATTAAAGGTAAACACAAAATTATAACAGTACCACCGCCTACATTTTAACGTTCATTTTGTGTGAAATAGTCGTTAAATATTCTCGCCACAATTTCAAAAATGTCACCGCCTCATTTTCTATGTCTGTTTTCATTTAATCGGTCGTTAGATGAGAGTCATTAAATCTACTTTTTGTAGTAGTGTATTGTGCCCCAAAATAAGCTAATGCATTTGGCAAACCTTGTAAAAAATGTGATGTGGAAGCTTAATACAAGATAGAATGTGAAAGTTTGTAGTGACAGACGACTAGCTTGAGATAGAAGCTTTGCCTTCCAAACTGAAGTTCTCTTTTCAACGGATTCGGATTTCCTCATAAGCCCTCCCCTAAGTATCTCTCAGTATCCGTGAATCCTAACCGTCCAAAAATTGATCCAATCGTCCAGAAAGAGACACATCAAATTTTCATAGCTACTGCATGCGGTATTTTGAAAAAAAATGAGGTGTCTTTCTCTGAAAGGTTGGATCAATTTTTGGACGGCTAGGATGCACGGATACTGAGGGTGGAGCTTTTGAGCAAATCCGAATCCCTTTTCAACAGAGCAGAGCACTTGTTGATAGATAAGTGACTTATCTCTCCTCGGATCAGCCCATGTGCCAAAGGGACCCGGTTATTGTGCTCGTCCTTTGTACAAGCAGAGAGAGTTTGTCTGTGCTCTGGATTGTCTAGATCTGATCTTGATGGTCTGGATATGATTTTTTTTACTTTTTTATTTTTCATAGATTTTTTTAATGGGTAGATAATCTAAAATAAAGATAATCTCTAAGCTAACATTTTTTGAAAAAAAAATGATTTTTTTCATGTAAAAATAAACAAAAAAAAATATGGACGATCAAGAGCTTGTCCGTACCCTGCTGGTCCAAAACTAATTCTTGTGCCAAAGTATTTCCCAAGCGTTGGAGAAAAGTGATTCCTTAGCCCTTGAGAAAAAATTAGTTTGTCTGTATAAGAAACATTTGGGCTAAAGATGAGTGTATCTGACATGTTAACCTGTAGTCCTGGCTTAGTATCTGTTTAAGTTAATGGTAAAAATTACTTTAACGTGATTTATGATATATTAATTAAATATGATTTTCTATCAACTTAACTTATATGAATGTGATTCTTAAATGTCAATTCAAGCTGACACATTGATATAAGACGGAATCATCTCCATAAAATATATGAGAAATCCTTTGGGCTGCTATGCATATCTGGGCACTTTTCTACTCATCATTAGCTTCTAATTGGTGGAAAAGACAGGAGAGGACATTAGCCGAATTTATATAGAAGATAAATGATATCGAGAACTTTTTAAGTTTTAACATACTTTTATATTAATAATGAAAAGTTTTTCTTGCCCCAACCACTTGGCAACAATGAGTAAAGAGCACGTGAATATATAGAGGAAGAGAAGAAAAAGCCGGGTACATATTAATTACTCCCTCTTGTGGTATAATCGAATTAAAAAATAGTTAAAATTAGTTAAAAATAATAAGTATTTTTATGTCTTAAATAAATTTATTTTTTAAATATGTCCTTATTTATGAGGGATAACTAAGAGAGAAAAATAAAGTAAAAATAAGTATCACCAACATTTTAATTAATGTAATACCAATAATTAATTAGGGGTAAAAAAAACCTCATTAAATATATAGGAACTCTTATCGAACTTTTATAAAAAGGATCAAAGTAATTTAAATTTTGGGCTCTTATATAAAGGATCGGAGGGAGTACTCCTTTCGGTCTACAATACAAGTTGCTTTTATAAGAATGTCTTGATGCACAATATAAATCATTTAGAGAGTAATTAATGTTTATTTGTCAGTTTTACTCATGTAGTCAATGCTTAAAATTTAACTTCTTGAATATTCTCTTTTATTTAAAACCTAATTTAATATGGGTAAAGTTGAAAAAATATTCAATTTAAGACATAATGAGTTAACTATCATTTTTTGGTTATGATGAATTAGTTGAAATGTCTTATATTACATGGAGTAGTTAAATTTTTTTTTTTTGTCAATAATTGGTTGACATTATTGTGGATCGTTTTTCTATTTCGTATATACTGATTTAATTGTGTTTAATGAGGTAATTAATTAATTGTAATATGAGAAGTTTGGTGAAATAATCAACTGCTTTCTGGTACTACCTTCTCTCTCTCTCTCTCTCGTTTTTTTTAGTCCTTTCTTTTTTATTAGATTAATATTTACTACTCCCTCCTGTTTTAAGTATAAAGTCTTAAACCACTGGAAAAAAAAAAATACTCGCATATAAAGTCTCAAACTCTTATTACTCATTTGGTCTTTTTTTTTTTTTGAACTCCTTTGGTCTTATTTAATTTTGTTTAATGGATATTATTTTTAAAGAGTATTAAATAGTTTTTCACACATGCCCATATTTAATAAGGATAGTGAAAAAAAGGTAGAAATTAATATGATGTTGGGGTTATATGTAATCTTTTTTTTTTAAAAAAAAATATTGGCTTAAAACATGAGTTGAGTGTAGTTAAGAAGGATAATTTTAAAAATCACTTAAACTTTATGATAATTTATTTATTTATTTTTAATTTATTTATAATTATGTGTAAATTAGTTAGAAGTGAATTACATTTTATACAAAAAGGTAGTATAAGTCACCATATGGGTATTAATTACATTTCCTTAAAAATTGCTCCTATTTAAAGTTTGATATGATTTCCCTTTTTTGGTTTTAGGAGATTTAATTCATGGTTTTATCTTTTAAATATGTGTGAATTTATTTTTTGTCATTTTCAATCAAAATTTATGACTTACCATCTCTTCTTGGTTTCATTGCAATTTGGGTATTACAAATGTTTTACATATCAAATTTTGAGAAGCGCACTTATTAAAAAAAAATTACATTCTAAACATCGAAAGGAGATATCGTTCATTAAAAAGAGTACAAGTATATTTCAAATGATGTAGTATTTAGTTTTCCTATAAATTCCCTTATGTATTTTCAAGGCAGGTCCATATCTTTTTTTATTGATTGTGTTAATTAGTGGTAAACATAAAAAATTATTTAGTTTTATCACCATTCTAATAAGGCAACTTACTTTTAGTTCAAATAAAATACTAATTAAAAATAACTTGTATTTAGGATTGAGGAAAATACCACTATATGGTAGATGCACTTTAAAAAAAAAAAAATTGAATGTAAGACAAACTAATTGAATTTAATTAATATAAATTGAATGTAAGACAAACTAATTGAACTTAATTAATATAATTAAAAATAACTTACATTTGGGATTGAGTAAGCTATGTCTCTTTGTTATTTGGATGTGATGGTCGCTCTTCTTCCTGCTTCAATTGATTAATATTTTTGCTCAATATTTCCACCTTCACATTAAAACTGTTATGGACTTAAATAATGGGCCTGGTAGATACAAGGCCCAGTGGGAGTGCCTTATACTGGAATATCCCTCTAATCAGATAAATTGCTAATTACCCTTTGAGCATGCCTATAATCCAGGAACGTACAAGTAGTGGAGCAGGCACTCACAGGTTGTGGGAGGCGCACATCACTGGAGGATAGGACTTAAGGCTATGGGAACGAAACCCTAGGTAATCTCTATAAATAGGAGGTTACCCACCGGGTGTGTTTCACACGTTCACTATTACATTATTTACTATTCAGTCTCACTGTGCACACACCCCACCCCTCTGGCGAAACGCCTCATCTGTGTAGCACAGTGATCTGAGAGCGTTTTCTGATATCTCCCTCATAGATATCGCTGAATGATCATCTCCCCTTTGGTGTTTAACCTATAAGACATCTTTGAGGAGTCATCTGATCCTATATTAACGTCATATAGTCCACTGAGGCTAAACATTTGTGTTCTATACCAGAACAAAAACATTTTCATGCAAGCCCAAACTTGTCTTTAGAGATTTGAAAATGACTCACCATTTTCAAATCTTGATTTGGGATTAACATATTTTAGGAAAAAATTTCTATCATGCTTGCTATTATTTGTAAGATTTTTTTTTTTAAAGTGTTATGTTTAAAACATATTTAATGAATTAACTATATTTTTTTGGTTTTGATGAATCAGTTGAAGATCTTATATTACGGATTGGAGGGAGTAGTTAACATATTTTTTGGTCAATAATTAGTTGACACTATTGTGGATCGTTTTTTATTTCGTACATACTGGTTTAATTGTGTTTAATGAAGTAATTAATTAATTGTAGCATGAGAAGTTTGGTGAAATAATCAACTGCTGTGCAGGACTACCTTTTCTCTTTTTTTTTTTTTTTTTGAGTCCTCTCTTTTTTATTAGATTAATATTTAGAAAAAAAAACATTTAAATACCATTTGAATTTACAAAACACTGAAATGTCTATTAAATTTTTTAAAGGACTTAAGGGTACTAAGGACCATATTGAGATTTTCAAATTCGGGCGAATGTACCCTTTTGTCCTTAGTTTTAAAAAAAAATAAAAAAAAAATGACACTCGCTGGAGAGCCATTGCGGTCAGCCGCCGAACGGCCTGCAACCGCCGGCGGCTTGAGATCCAGCAATGGTTTTTTTTGGGGGGGGGGGGGTGGGGTTGAATCTTTTTTTTTTTTAAAAAAAAAAAATCATTGAAAGTGAGGAACCCCACCTTCATGGGGGCTAAGTAATATATACATTAACAAATATATATATATTCTTCTTAACATTTTTTCCATCAACAAACACTCTTGTAAATACCATTAACGAATTTGGTAAACTCATTACAAAATTTATTATAATTGATCCTTATTTGTTGTTTCATCATACATACATGTGGTAATATAAACCTGAAGAACGAATTGGTAAATACTATTGCGAAACTAGTAAATGTCATTGAAGAATTGGTAATTGTCATTGAAAGATTTGTTATAATTGCACTTTTTTTTTTTGTTTCATCAGACACACATGTGGTAAACCTGAATAATGAACTGGTAAATATCATTGCGAAACTAATAAATGCCATTGAAGAATTGGTAATTGCTATTGAAAAATTTGTTATAAATCATTTACTTTTTGTTAATCCCATATACTTCATTGAACCTTACATTCCTGATTTAAAAACATCATACACAACAAATTTTTCAATGGCATTTACGAGTTTTTCAATGGTATTTACCAGTTCGCGTTGTTCAGGTTTACCACATGTGTGTCTGATGAAAAAAAATCAATTTTAACAAATCTTTCAATGGCAATTATCAATTCTTCAATGACATTTACTAATTTCACAATGGTATTTACCAGTTCGTTGTTCAGGTTTACCACATATGTGTCTGTGTAATGAAACAAAACAAAAAAGGTGAAATTATAACAAATCTTTCAATGACATTTACTAGTTTCACAGTGGTATTTACGAGTTCGTTCTTTAACTATTTTTATTGGTTTGTGAGAATTGTTAGTTAGATGGAGTATTACTTGCTAGTAAGTCATGTCTCTTTGTTATCTGGATGTGATGGTCGCTCTACTCTCTTCCATTGATTAATATTTTTGCTCAATATTTCCACTACACATTAAAACTTTTCATGCAAGCGCAAACTTGTCTTTAGAGATTTGACAACGAGTCACCATTTTCAAATCTTGATTTGGGATTAACATATTTTAGGAAAAAATTTCTATCATGCTTGCTATTATTTGTAAGATTTTTTTTTTTTTTATTATTTAAAAAAATTCTATATTTAAGATTTAAATATTCGACAGTCTAGGTAAAAAAAATTTTGGGTTACGAATATCTTTCTATTAGTAACAATCATGTTCGAGGTAGGTGAAGTTGTTTTTATAAAAGTGAGCCAAAAAGATATTGGGTATAGTAGATACTAGGGATGATCATGGACCAGGCTAGACTGGATTGGAGGTCAACTCGAGGTCTAGCCCGATATGACATCGGGCTGGAAAATTCAGCACGAGTGCAGTGCAGTGCAGTACCGGCCCGAACTCGGGGCTGGCCTGACTCGGACCGATCCAGGCGATCCAGTTTTTTTTTTCAGCTTTTTTTTTTCCAATTTTTTTTCCAATTTTTTTTTTGCCTTCTTGAGAGACAATATTTTAGCTCTAGTAATAAAAGTGACTTAGTGAAAAGTGATTCATATAAATTAAAAAGCATATTAAGATGTTCAGACTCCAGTGAGTGACTCAGTGTAGTAGTGATCTTTTTTTTTTTTTTTAAAAGAGAGCTCGGGTCAGACCGGACCAGTTTAAGGGATTTAAGTCCCTGGACCGAGGTCCAGTCCAACCCGAGCTGTTTGGTCCGGTCCGGTCAAATTGTCCTGGACCAATTTTTTTTCATATCAGACAAGGTCGGGTCAGACCGGACCAACCAGACCACGGGTTTTTTGATCAACCCTAGTAGATACCACTCTGGTCCTATTTATAAGTCCAGTTTGACCAAATCTCACATATCAAGGAGAGGTAGTTGAGAGTGACACAATGATTATAGGGGTAAATTTTCAATTTTGCCCTCATTTATGATTGAATGCTTTTCAATTGTTTCTTCTCTCTCTATCTTCATGAGTATAATTAATATGGGTAAAATTGTCACAATCTCATTTATTACATGAAACTGGACTTATAAATAGGACCAAATTTTTTTGGTCAAACTGGACTTATAAATAGGACGAAGTCATTTTGTTTTGGTCAAAAGGTTTAATAGATACTCCCTCTGATCCTTATTATAAGTCACCAACTAAATTTTCTCACAAACCAATAAAAGTAGTTAAAGTCAATAAAGTTGTCCTAGAATCTAAGTAATTTCCAATATTACCCTTACTAATTACACTAAATTCTAATATTATATTAATTATTACTCTCACCCATTATCTTTATTAATTAGGGTAGACATGAAAAAAATTAATCAATGTTCATTGGAAACAAACAAGTGTCTTATAAAAGTACCAAATAAACTTACTAGTTAGTGCCTTTACTGCCTTATAATAAGGACTAGAGGGAATAGTCATAGAGATTAGTTGCATGGAAGTTATGTTAGTGATAACAGTAACAAGAGAAGGGAAAACAGAGAGTATCTTGTTACGTACGTCAACTTTCATCCCCCAACACAACACTCTCTCATACTGCACGCTGCCGTGATTCCCGCCCCCATCCCTCTAATTTTAATTTAATTACTCACTTTCAATGTTAATCATATTATTATAATAATAATTTATGTTAATTGGCACCCCAGAGCCTGGCCCCACCTCTTTGAAATTCTTCCTCACCGACATTCACATATTCAAACCCAAAATCCTATGCTTCATTATTATTATTATTATTACTACTACTATTATTTTCTTTATAATTTCATTTTAATAACCCTTAAATTTTCATTTTCTCACTGATTTTGTTCTAGGTTAGCTCTAATTTGACTTCAGTCTAATCCACTAACTTTTATCGAATATCCTGATCGGTTCAGTGACCGGTCTGAGTTTAATAACTTTTACCATACTTTGAAACCTATTGTGAAAAGCATATTACAATATTTTTTTATATTAAGTTTTAAATGCTTTATGGTTAATAAAATGTTGGGTTAAGGTGCAAATTTGCCAACCAACTATTACCCGAGAAGCGTCTGACACAAAAAACAATTGAGGGGATCAAAATTATCAATCAACAATTAAAAAGTGAAAAAAAACACAATTTGGTGCAGATTCGCCAACGAACTATTACCCTGTCACTGTCTTGGTGTTTCCTTCTTCCATTGACTGTCACAGTGTCGGCGACGTCGGTGTCTCCAAAGCTTCCATTGTTGCTGGGTGTTCCACTCACCCTCTTGAGCTCATCTAGCAGTCCACAGCTTTCGACCGGCACGCGCCTTGCACCCTGGTTTCATCCCTCCGATGCCACAAGCAACACCAGTCGCTGCCACAGCGCCTGCTCCCATGGGTCCCATCTCTGTTGGTGTTTGCCTTATCCAACAAGAAGGCTTAACCGCTCTTTTCTCCAGTGTCTCCGCCACCGTCCTATGCCAGTACCTCATATTTTAAATTAATTGTAATAGTTGTTTTTTTAATAGTTATTTGTGTTTTTTTTTTCACTTTTTAATTGTTGATTGGTAATTTTGGTTCTCTCAATTATTTTTTGTGCCAGACGCTCTTTGAGTAATAGTTGATTGACAAATCTGCACCTTAACCCTAAAATGTTTGATCTTATAGTTTACTTTTAAAAATGTTGATTTTACTCCCTATAGTTTCAAACTATAAGTGTTAGTCATTCAAATTGCTTGTTGTCTCTAAAACGTTACTCCATATATTTTAATGAAAACCGAGACCATTTTACTCCTTGACAAATCAAAATGTATGATTTGAAACTATAGAGACTAAAATTAAAATAAAAACAAACTATAGAGGCCAAACATTATATTAACTCCGGTTTTTATTATGAAACTTTGTTTATAACTCATACGTATATCAATACAACCAATGGGATTAAGGCTTTTTCTTAATCAAATTTTTAAAAAATACCAGATATATAAATAATTTTAAAGATCCAAATTAAGTAAATACTATCTCCTCCAGTCTTAATTATAGGAACACTTTTGTAGTGCAATTTATACTACAAAAGCGTTCTTATAATTAGGACCGGAAAAAGTACCTTGTAAATTTTTTTTACTCATCGTAATGAGAGAGAAACCAACATGATTACTTGTGAATTATTATTATATTTTCAAAAAAGAAATTTATTTATCATATTACTAAAAAATATAATTCAAATTGTGTTGAATTCTAAATAAGAGGAAGCTTTTCCTAATTTTATTTTTATTATTTGTAATGCAAAAAATAGATGAAATTTTTTCCCCTCTCAATATTTAAGGACAATGAAACTAATATTTCAATTCTTTAAAAAAAAAAAGAAAAAAAAAATCCTACTTAACACCGTATTGGTTCATTTAAGATACCAATCCTTAATGTATCTTGTGGACCTCCCTTCTTTGTCTCTCACTCTCAAAATAGCGAGCCGTCGATTGACTTCTTTTGGTTTCCTCTCTCTCTCTCTCTCTAATATATCCCCACAAGGCCACAATACAAACACACATTGTGATACGCAAATCAGAGAAATTAAGATCTAAGTCTAGTTTCATTATTTTCAACAACCAAAAGCATCTTCGTCCGGAAATTGATGTGGCTTTCTCTCCGGCCATGTGTTCCGCTGGCGGCAAGTCTCTCCTCCATTTCTCTCCGCTACTTCTTCTTCTGCTCCTCTCAGTTTTGCAGATATGGGTCTACTTCCACCCTTCGTGCCTTCTGGTTGGGGCCATTCGGATATTCCCAGAAAATGTTGGGGCCAAAGTGAGATTCACCCACGCAAACGACGACGGAGACGGCCACCAAAAGAATCGCTTCTTCCAAAAGCATTTCTTCTTCCATGGAAGAAACAGTTCTGGTCCCACCGCCACCAACCAAACATCCCAAAAGGGGTTTGAGGAAACAAAGAGAAGAGTCCCAAGTTGCCCAGATCCTCTTCACAATTAACAAGTACTTAGAATTATTATATTCTCAGTTACTTTCTTAGATTTTTCTTCTTCTCTGTGTATTTTTCTCTGTTGTAGATCATCCAAAATACCCACTTTTTTCTCATCACCTTCTTCCCAATAATATTATATCCGCCGAATGAAGATTATGAGGGAAAAAAGAGGGTATTTTGGTAAAAGAAAATCATTTATATTCTTTTTCTATCATCAATGGAGGTTTTTTTTAGAGCGATGTATGGCGTTTGAGTTTGCTCATCATCATTTTATGTTTGTGTATAGAAGGCAAGAAGCTGAGAGAGACAAGTTAAAATTCAGAAAGAGTAATATTTTTTTAAATATATATTTTATTTTATTATTACTGCATAAAATCTCTGTAGGTTCTGCAACGTAGTGAATCCCTTTCTGTCATATCCCTTTTTTTTTCCTCTCCTGCAAAAAACTGCAGATTTTATTATGAGTAATGAAAAGGCAGAGCTTCATGCCTTTTAGTTGTACCTAAAACAATGTCAAAGCAATTATTCATTCATTGACTTCATTAAAAAATAAAAAAATAACAATTCTGTTTCTTTTTCTAATTTTGTTTGGTGAGTTTGTTTTGCTTCGCTCAGTGTCCTTGAAAAGGGTTTTTGCAGAGATCATAAAAGGAGGAAAATAAACACTCGTTGAGACTTTAATGAGGGGCCATTAATGGGCCTTGCAAAATCTGAAGCATTCAGTGAAAAGATCTTTAAAATGTAAATTTGGGAGGTTGTTTTTTCTGCCCTCATTGATTCTCAAACTCATCCATTTTCTGAACGTCCCACATTATCCTTGGGAAAATTCCTTTCAAGTGTTAAGGGTCTAAAAAAATATCAAAAATGTTCTAAAAAAAATTCAGATATTAGAAAAGTTCTAAAGAATTATTAATCCCGTATGAGAATTGTTAATCCTAAGAAATTGTTAACGTAACTTTTCTGACATTTGAATTTTCTTTGAGATTTTTTTTGGTCCCAAAGGAATTTTCTCATTATCCTTTACAAATTTTGGGGTTGCTTGTCTACACACACTCTCAATCACTTATTTCCAAAATATTTTGGCAAAAGATCTGATTTGGATTCTGATATTCACTTATACTCATTTTTAAAGGGTAATTTTAATACTCTGAGGCTTCATTATTTATCTCTACAGATCCTATTTGAAAATTTACTCTCAATGACTTTAGAGAGTCAAACAACTTAATATTTTAAATGTCATAACTCATAAGAGGTATCTTTTTTTTTTAAAAAAAAATAATAATGAAAATATTTTTATTTTTTTAAAAACACGAACTAGGAGTAGCTTTGATTGCTAGACGGTGCAAAAGACTAGTTGTTAAAATAATGATTTTATTAGGACTTTGGATTCTTTCTTGTTTGGTACGAGCAATCACTGTCATGTAAGAAAAGGATTTAAAAAAAAATTAATGAAAGGAAAAAAAAAATCTTACAATCTCGTCTTTAATTTCAAATTTTTCCTTTTTTTTTTTTTTTTTTGCCAGTAGAATGATGCATCATGCATTGAATAGGAGAGATATCCAGTCACATGGGCAAACACATGCTTTAATATTGACAAAAGAAATCCTCTTGAACATGGTTAATTCGTAATTATCATTATTACTCTAATTAATAATTAAGTGTCATGTAAAAAAAAAAGAGTTCTTTCTTCTTCGGGAAAAAGAAATAAAAGATCTGTTAATTATAGTTTAATTCTCTTATAGATTAAACTTTTTACTGTTCAGAACATGGGAAAGTATAATATATATAAGTGAACTGAATGTTAGGTGATTTTGATTGTGTCTCTGTAAATGTAAACTAATGAGTTTTGGGAAAGCTTCCTATTTATTTATTTATTTATTAAAAAAATAATCTTTTTGTCTCTTGCTATGAAAAGTGCAAACAGACATCCACATGCAATATATTGGAATGTGAATATTTTATTTTATTACCATACTTTTATATTTCTACTTTCTATTATTGATCATTTTAAGGATAACTTTTGTTTTGTATAAACTATAAAGTAAATATCCTAAGTAAGATTAGTAGTCTCCATGCTGATATAAGATGCTCCTAGTATTCACAAAATAAATAAATAAATATGTTCATTTTAAGGAAAAATGCATCAACTGATTTTTTTAAGACAATAATTCATTTATATGCATTTTTATTAAAGTGAGTTGCATTCTTTGTAAATAATACACCTTTTTTTTTTATAGATTTTATAATATTGGGAAATGATATTTGAGTACTCTCTCTTGTTCTTAATATAAGACGAATTTAACTAATTTGATTGAGTTAAGGGAGTTAGTTAATATAAAATGTTTTTTTTTCTAAAACACTTTAATTATTTTCCTTAATTTACTCCATCTTTCTTAATTACTTGATTATTGTTGAAGGAACATCTATAGAGTTAATTTTGAAAAAAATTGATAAATATAATAAACATGTACTATATTTAGGACTACAATCATCTCTCCAATTAGGCCCTTAATTATTAAGGATCAGAGAAGTACCCAATAAAAAATTATTAACATTTTCATTCATATATATAAAAAATTCAATATTTTTTGGTTGCCCACTCGGTTCACTGGGGCTTCGCCCCGACTAGTCCGGATCCGACCCGCGTCGCGCACTTGGCTATGGTGGGAGAGTCTCCCAGCGGGGGGTTTTTTTTTTTTTTGCATTCACAAGGCTCGAACCCGAGACATTGCTTAAGCGACATAAACCGTTTACCACTTGAGCCAACCTCTGTTGGTATATAAAGATGTTGGTTGATGTGTTAAGAGGCCTCATCCCATATAGAAGAGAACACAGATTCAAATCCACAAAATGTTAGTTAGAATGTTAAAAGGCCTCACCCCATATAAAAGAGAATACAAATTCAAATCCCAGCTAATACATTTATCGAGAGAGAGGTGAAAACGTTGGTATTCACTTTTGTGAATGGATGTATCACTGAGGAATATCCTACTTACTACACCAAATAATTAAAAAAAGGGCCTTGTTGTGATTATTATGAAAATTTGAAAGGAGGAAGTCACAAGAGAACAAAGAAAGGCTCATATTATGGGAATGTGGGTGAAAGAAAACAGCAGAGAAATCGATGTGGGATGGCGCCACGTATTATGCGGCGATGAAGATGTTTCACCAAATCCTTCCATTGGTTCCTTCTCTGTTTCTCTTGTCCTCTTCTCTTTTGGATTTAGAATCCTCTCTCTCTCTCTCCTTCTCTCTCTCTTCGTTCTTCAACATTTAGCTCTTCGATGCATTTTTGTGTTGCCCATTCACCATCTCCTTCTGGGTTTTCTTCTTCCTCTTTCATTTTTCGATTTCTTTTCTCATTATTCTCCTGCCATTTTCTGTTTCAGTGCAATGTATATTAAGCATTTTAATACTTTTTGTTTCTTACTTCTGTATATATATATATATATGAAAGCTTTGGATTACATTTTCTTAACCCTTGAATTTTGGGCCAATCCATGCTCATATTTCTCAATCTTCTTTGAATTTTTCAACAAGTCACGAGTGATTACAAAAGAAAGAAGGTTAACGGGCATTTTTGCCCAGAAAAGTTTTCACCGGCAATTTTGTTTCAGAAGTATACAAAAGTGAGCAATTTTGTAATTTTGTATTGACCTTTATCCCAGTTAATTTTGACCGTTAGTTGATTAAATATGCTGAGCTGACAGTCTACATGTTATCTATGACATTTTTACTAAGATGCAAATTTGCCCCAACAATTTTAAATTTCACTTTGAAAAAAGATGAAATAGATGTACAAATTTACTCCTTAAAAAAAATAACATGGATGACATGTGAACTACTAGCTCAGTAAATTTGATCAACTAACGATTAAAATTAACTAGGATAACTATCGGGATAAAATTTCCCCCACCCTCAAAAAGTTTCTAAGGCAAGATTGTCCCTAAACCTAAAAAGGATAGAATGATTCATATAAAGAGAAGAAGCTTAAGATAGTTTGGCGCCGTCCCATTTGTTGTTCCTGGATGTACTAATTTACAAAATTCTTTTATTTTTATAATTTAGACAGCAGTCGTAATGCCTAACACTAGGATCGATCCTCATGTGCCACTAGATCCAAGGGTCTTAGGCCTAATTTACAAAATTCTCATTATGCATTCAGACCAATAAAATAAAGTTCTCGGCAAGCGTTTTAACTCTAAAGATATGTTTAGTTTGTGGGAAAGGAGTGGAAGGAAAAGTTAAGAGAGAAATTTTTTCTCTCATCTTTATAAAATTACTCATAGATAATTTTCATTATTCCTAAAATATACTCCAACAAAAAAGAATGTTCCTTTCATTAATGGTAAAATGATCAATGTCTTCCCAAAAGATTTTTTCTCTCCCCTCCCCTCAAACCAAACATACCCGAAATAGCCTAACACAGATTAGTCTCAAAGTCTAAAATGACTTGGGGAGACATTGAGTTTTCACCAAAAAAAAGAAAAAGAAAGAAGTTGTAGTGTAAATCAAAACTCAGGTGGCTACACTTGGATTAATCTCATTCATGTATATTCCTGATTCTAAATTGTCCAATTTCCTTTCTTCAAGTAATTTATGCAAAATGAGAAGGAAAAAGAAACAAAATTCCTTTCATTGGATGAACATTAATTTGATGCAACAAAACAGAAAACCCTACAAAACATCTCGCTGTTCTTTGAGACAAACAAATAGACCAGTAAGCTCTACTTTTCTCTCAAAGCTTTTGAGATGGCTTCAATGGTGGAAGGAGTCGTTCGGCAACAACCTCCTATGATCGAGGCTCCCAAATCTCGCCATTGTCTTGCTTGGCCTTCAATATTGTCATCATCAAAGCACTTTGATGGCTGCCAATGTTAAACACAGTGGATTGATACATACTAAGTAATTTAAGTACGCACACCAACACAACACTAAATGGGTCCCACTAACTAGACATGAATCTCCCGTTGACCTTTCTTTTTTGCCATTGACTTGAAATGTCTAAATTGGGTTTACTTAAAAATCATTCCTTAATTAGTAATTACCGTTTATGGGAGAGAGAAAGAGGGAAACTGACTTACCAGCCATTTCTTGGCTATACCATCCCATACTTCCCCACTGTTAGGATACACAACGATTGCCTTCTTTGTCAACTGCACAAAGATATTTTAACCATTTCATTCAGTAATGGCAGATAATAAAGCCTTTCTAAAGTAGAGATCATTATACAAATAAATAGAGGAAACCACTTTATGAAGAAACATCGATGATCCTGTTGAAAAGTTTGTCAGTCAGGTTATAATATATTTGTTTAAGATTGACTCAGCCAACCAACACTACATCCATCGACTCTATCTAAGAATTTATTCTGAATAACTCTACCCAATAAAAACAAGAGTTAAAATGCAAATTTTCCCTTAAAGTTTTTTCAGGTTCAATATTACCCCTAATGTTTCAAAACTTAGCAATATTGCTCTATACCATTAAAAAACTAACATTGATTGATAAAAAGTTGATGTTGACCTTTAACTTTTTAACTGTAAGGAGCAACATTACTCCATTTATTTTGAAAAACTTTGGGGGCAAATTTACATCTTAACCCTAAAAACAATAAGAAGTCTCAGTACCTGCTTAAATTGGCAGATGAGGTTTTCCATAAAATGGGGAGGTGCACAATTTATACCAACCGCATTCACTTTGTCACTCTTGTTTATTACATCGAGGCACTCCTTGAAGCTCTCTCCTGAGGGGGCATTCTCACCATCAACAGAGGTAAAACAGATCCAAGATGGAATTTGGACATTTTCTTCATCAAGCAGTTCAACACAAGCCTGCGAATATATTTTTCTTGAAGATCAATATAATTCATCAATAAAGGAGACCCACAAGAACCTCATAAGTTGTATGAGGTAAAGAAAATGTTGAACTTGAAAGTGTAAGAATTAGTAATTAAACATTAACAATCATATATGGCTTTGGTGTTCGAGATCTTTGGACTCATTCAAAATTTATGACCAGGAGCTGCTTCCACAGCCACCTACATGAGTATATTATAAAATGCTCCAGTCATGATAGATAAACTGTCAGATCAGTAAAGAATCAAGACCGATTTCTTTTCTGTATATTCTTGCTTCACCTAAAAGAATATGATAATGCTTATTGTAGAAGTTATAGAGGCAACAAAATCTTTTAGTAAGGTTGTACACAGGAAAACTAAACATTTATTACAGTGACCAATGTTTAAGATGGAACTTTAATATCAAACATTCTGTCATGGAGCCAGCTTCAGAACTAGAGTTTTTGCTATGAATTTCCCCAATGCCTATGGCAAATCAAGAAATTTCAAAACATTTAGCACAACTGATCTTCGCAATCGACTAAAAAAATTATTGAGGGGAAAGATAGTATTGTCAACTGAAATCAACATTGTGCAGGGAAGTAAGGCAAATCATAGATAAGACTTATCATTATATAAACTGAGAAAATAAAAGACAATAAAACTTAATGCCGTGTTTTGTTCATCATGGATTTGAGGATTTCTTTTTCCTTTTCTTGGTCATTGCAAGTTCAAGGATGCTGAACATAAGAATGATAATCTTGCTGGTTTTACAAAATAGGATATGTGCTTTCTGAATTATTGAATGCTTTCATTTTTGCAAGGATTCCTACATTTGCTTTACTGTAATGTACATTACTCAAAGAAAACCATTGATTGGAGGACGAACATACTTGAGCTTCAAGTTTGTTTGGAATAGTTTCAAAGGCAAGCAAATCTGGACCAGCCTCAACAAGAACTTGCAATCTGCGGCGGTGAAATTCCTTTAACTTTTCCAAAGTAACATTTGGTCCAAAGCAACCACTGCAAGAAAAGAATGGCATGTCTAAATTCTGCAATAATATTAAACTACCCAAAATAATTGCTGAAATAGAGCACAAAAGCACCTGTATTCAGAGCCATCAGCAAGATAAGCTCCATAGCTTCCAACAGAGGCTGCAACCAAAGCCCTTCTATAGTTATGTCCAGAAGTTTTCTTAATGGAATTCCAGAAACTGTCACGAGCCTCAACGGCCAATTTGACACTTCTCTCTAGCAGTAATTCCCCCTCTTGAATGGACAGTCCCTTGGACACAAACCCTGGAAGGGTGGCCTAAAATTATGGAGAAGTTTCTAAGAAAACTACGAACATCTATATCAATCAGGTTATAAAGATTTCAAACATCAATTTCAGGTCTCCTTGAGCAATGTAAGTAGATAATGCAAGCAGATTCTTGCAGCTTGATTCAGTACATGGCTAAAGAAACATACATGTATACGAGAATATATCTCCTATATTCATGCCACAAAGGCCTCTACCATTCACATTGAATAGAAAAGCAGGGGCCACCAATTCTCGTATCAGTTAAGAAATACTGCTGTAACAATAAAATCTAATGTGTTCTATAGGCTGTACGCTTGCACCAAACGTTTCAGATAAGTTCTATAGCAACCCCAAACATAATAATGGCCGCATTGCATAGTCATCGTAAGAGCACATGAATATATCTATATACTAGTCCACAAACGCGTCACAACCCAGGAAATTATGTTGGCCATCAAACACTCCAGAAAACAGATTTTCCCTCCTACAGTTTCGTAAGATACAATGGGAAACAGAACAAATAAATCTAGCCCAAAAACCTACCTGGTAAGAAGAAGTCACCAAAATATCCGCACCGGCCTCCAAGTATTCGAAATGAACCTAAACAAACCAACCCATTTTCAACCAGAGATTGAGAACAAAACAAAAAAGGTAAAATAAAAACAACGAAGCAGGTAGAGAGAGAGAGGACCTTCTTGACGAGATGAGGGCTTTTGATCAAACAGAGTGCGCTCCAAAGAGGGTCGTTAATGGCAGCCCCATGTCGTTCAAGCTGGGTGGCGAAGCCTCCGTCAATGACCGCACAACCACCTGCCTCCTCGATGAGATCCTCAAGCAATGAGTTTTCGCTCTTGATGTTACCCATTTCTCTCCGTTCTCTTCTCGCACCCAAAAACCGTGACTCCGTGAGAGAGACTGAGAATCGAATTCAGGGGTTATTTCTGGTCACATTAGAGAAGAGAAATGAAGGCTCTTTATTCTACGAACGTGGGAGAGAGATTTGGGAGTTGTTGGGCCTGTGGTTTGGTGAAATCGCGACATTTGGAAAAGGAATCGTGAATGTGGACGAAATTTAGCACTATGGTTCTTCTGAGTCAGACTCAAATCTATGACCTTGACTTTATTATTATTAATAATTTAGCAGAACAAATTTCCAACTTGAAATATGGGGAATAACCCAAAAAAAAAAAATTTAAAAAAATCCTAAAATGTCTAGTAAATTTGCAAAAGGATAAATAGGTAATTTGGTAGGAATTTGAGATTTTAAAATTTGATTGTTAACAACTTGAGTATAAACAATGTAAACTTAAGAATAATAATTAGCAACTTGCATAAATATAGTGACAACTTATAAAGTTTAAATTATCAATATCTATACCAAAATTGCAAATTTATATATTTAAATTGTCAATACTCAAAACTTTAAACTCTCTGATACCTACCGGATTATCTATTTGTCTTTTTCGTAATTTAGTAAACATTTTGAAGTTTTTTAAAATTAGATCTTATGTTTCTATCATTTTTCCTAGAATATATATTGAAAACAAATTAAATGTCAAATACTTGAAACGAGTGCATGTTGTTTGTGTATTTTTTCTTCTTCCCCATATTGACAAGTACTTTTTTGGGGTCAAAACTCATACACTTGAACCTAGGAATTCTATTCATATTGACTATTACTACTGCGACCCATTTTTCATTAAAGTGCAACTTTTGATTTTTATATTGTATTTTTATTAAGAAAAAAAGAGACTGAGACTTGATTATTTTTAAACTTTAATTTTTTGAAGTTACACTTGGTTGCATGATACAATGGTTTTAGTGAAATTTTCACTTCAGTGTAGGCTACCTAACACATTAACCCGTAATGGATTGAATTGGTCTGTTTCTGACTTGTTCCTCTTGATTCTCAATTGAACAAGTCGTGAAAGCTACCTATAAAGTTAAAAGCATTTGGAACCTCACTACTTAATGCAGCAAATACAAAGCATTAGGTACTCCCTCCAGGAGGTTTATTTTAGGCTTTGTTTGGGAGTTTGGAAGGAAGGAGAAGGAAAGGGATGTAAGGAGGATAGAGGGGAGGGGATGGAAGGGAAATAAATGATATTTCCTCCCCTTGTTTGGGAGTTAAAAAAATAGTAAGAGAGGAAGATGGAGGATTAATGAGTTATTTTTACCATTTTTTCATTTTCTTTAATAATTAATATAATTATTATACTTTAAAAATAAATTTAAATTTTCTAAAACAAATATTTATGTAATTTTTATATTCAAAAAATTATTTATGTGGTGGCGGTGGGGGGGGGGTGGTGGTGAACGAGGGTAACAAAGTAATTAATCTATTTTTCTTCTTAAAACCCCCTATATTGGGGGAACTTTATTTTTTAGAAGAAGAAGGGTTTTGGGGGATTTGTAAAAATCCATGATTCCCTCCCTCTTATTTTTAAAACTTGCAAACAAGGGAAGGGACTACCAAAACCCTACCTTCCCTTTCCTTTCCCTCTAAAATGGAACTCCCAAACAAAGCCTTAGGAAGTTGATTTTGATCTTAAATATAAGATGTTATTGTTATATTTGTCAATTTTTGCTTAATTTACTCCAATAAATGTTCCCTCAACAATAATCAAAGAGGAGACAGAATAAAAGAATTAAGAAAGATAACTAGAATATTTTAGAAAATACATATAATATTAATCTAATCAAATTAGATAACTATGTCTTATTAAATATCAAAGGGAGTAACTTCAAATTTTCAATCTCTCATTAAATAGATGATGGGCCTAATTAAATATTGGGTTATAACTAGTTCACTCTTGGTAATTGAGGGCCCAAGCCTATACTATTGGGTTCAAATGAAAATAATATAATGGGTTTTTACTTTGTAATATACTCATCTTATTCAAAGAGATAGAGGGAGGTTATTGTACATGGAAAGAGGAGAGATTTCTTTGACATTTCCAACCGGTATTAGGTTCAAGGTTTGTGGTTACCTCTCTCAACTTGAGACTCTGAAGAATCTAGTTGGACTTTACACCGCTAGATCAATTTAGCGATCACAATTGAAAACAATTAGGGTTTGGTGTGCCTATTGATCAAAAGAGAGAATCTTCAATTCCCTTATCCTTCATTCCCCCTCCACTTCTTTATATTTATAGTTAGATCAACTTTTAATGATTAAGATTTAACATCTTATTATAAAAAATAAATAAAATAAAAATAGTTTAATAAAATGTTGACATTAATTATTTAGATCAAATTTTAATGATTTATATGTGTGTTTTTTGATGTAACAATATTTTTATAAGATATTAAATCCCAACCAATCAAAATTAATCTAACGGTGGATACAGAGAAGTAGAGGAAAATGGAGAGTAAGTGATTTCTTTTATGCATTTTTTGTTTGTTTGTTTGTTTGTGTAACACAAGCTCTGTCATCTGATTTCACTTGGGTTGCTTCATTGGATCTAGGTACACCTCGATTTCCTACATTAACCCTATGTTTGAAGAGAAAGGCAGGGAACATCTAAATGAGTAACATTAACTAATTTCTCTCCTCTCTTTAATCCCCTCAAAATTAGTTAAATAGTACCTATAATTAGGATCGGAGGGAGTATTACATTAAAGACTGAAGGTAGTAGAGATAATTTTAAAAATAATACTCAATATAAAATAATATTTTTGGTTTTTAATATAAAATCTCATTGGTATATAATTATATTATAAGTCGCCCAATTAATTCACAAGTCAACTCTGTAAAACATGGTGCAATATCCATGAGACCCACATAATAAATAAGTCAAAAACCGTGAGCCAGCATTTTTGTCCACAATGGAGACAAAATTAGGTTTACGTCTATATATGAAGTAAAACCCTAAGAGAAGTAAATTAAAGGTAGAATTAATTAAATATCAATATCAACAACAAAATATGAATATATAAATACACCCATATGGCATATATAAATATATACACGTTATATATAAATTAAACACTAGCTCTGTCACTGAGATATCACATTTATAAATATTATTATGTCAATGTCTTTTGTCCTACAAGCACCTTAATTTTATTGGGCCACCATATATATAACAGCTGCTTCTGAATTAGTAGCTGTCAATTTCTTATATAGCCATGTTCTTTAAATGATTCTTCTTTCTTACCTATATGTATCTACAAGTAAGTTACTAAAAAAGTTATGCATAAATATTACAAGTAAGTTACCTATGTATGTATGTATCTATATATATATATATATATATCACCATTTTTTAGGTAGAACCACCAGTCTTGAAAACACCTTCGACTTCTTCTTTGAATGTAATTTTTCTAAAATTATTGGTCAATTATAGTGTAATATTGATAGATGTGAGTCTATATATATATATATATATATATATAACAACATGTATTACAAGTGTTAAAATGTGTAGTACTCCCTCCGGTCCTAATTATAGGACAACATTTGAGAATTTGTTTTGTTTCTAATTATAAGAGAACATTCTAATTTTTGTCAATTTTTTCCTAAAATACCTCTATTGATATGAATCAGGGATTATGTGAAATCAACAAGGTAACTGAAATGTCAAATTTATATAAGGGCATTTTAGGAAAATGAGTAAATTTAACTAATTTAACCTCTATCCTTAATCATTTCAAAATCGGTTAAATATGTCCTATAATTAAGACCGGAGGGAGTAGTTTCTAAACTAATGATGCAGTGGAAATTAAAATGTATCTAACTGAATAAATTTAAGTTTATCATTTAATTTATTTGATCATATGAATTTAATAACAAGTTTTCTTCTTAAAAAAATAAATTAATAAGTTAATTTCAAGACTCAATCTGTCAATTCTAAATTTGGTCTTCTCTGACTATATTATTAGGTGCACTACTGCACTTTGGCACTCATATTTATTAATACTAAATTATTACTCCGTAGATTACAAATTTTGAAATGTCCTGGTAACTGAAAACTTGACTTCTCTAGATATCAAGCCCCGGCCTTTAATTTGATTCTGTTTCATTGAATTCTATAATTTAAAAAAAAATTAATTCGGATCCTATCTCTTATACTTACTTTTGTGTGTGTGTTTAAATTAAGTATAATTAACAATCTAAAATTGAGATTTTAATTAAATAAGGATGGTTCGAATGAATTTGGTTAAAGGTTAATGATCTTTTTTGTGTGAAATTATCTTAGTTATATGTAATTGGAGAAACATATAGGGAAAATTATAATAAAGGACCAAAGAAAATAATACTCCCTCCGGTCCTAATTATAGGAGTAAATTTTGGAGTTGGTTTTGGTCCTAATTATAAGAGCAACTTTTAACTTTTGTCAATTTTTTCCTATAATACCCCTATTTATATTTTTCAATAATAATTAAAGACAATAATAATTTAATAATACACCTATATATTTTATAAAGTAAATAATGTTTGCAACTCATTAATATCATATAAACTTAAATTATACTTTTTTATATAAAATAATAATTGTAAAAGGTTTTGTTTAATATATAAATTATATTTATATACTCATAATTATATTGAATGCACCATCGTATGTACATGAAGTACTTTTAACATAATTGAATGCCAACTATACACGAATAGGAAATTGAAATTCCCTTATGATTCCGTTTTAGTTTCCCGGAATGCACCTATCAATTCAATAAGCATTTCCTTAATGTTATTTTAAATTTTGGGTAAGGGTATTTTAGAAAAATACACATAATTAACTAATTTAACTTCCTTCCTTAATCCCTCCAAATTCTGGTAATTTGCTCCTATAATTAGGACCGGAGGGAGTATTTATTAATAAGAACCATAAAAATAGTAATTATTTTGAAGTACAAAAAAATTAAACATTAAAATAGAAAGTATAAATTATCATTAGCCAGATTTCCTATATAGGTACATCCATGGTAGTGAAAACGTAGATTTTACCTGAAAACGAAAGGAGAATGAAAAATCGTAAAACATAAAATTAAATCGTAACGTAAAAAAGTCGTAAAAAGTCATAAAATCGTAGTGATAAAAAGAGTTTTTAACTACCATGGGCACATCTTTCTTTCTTGCATCAAATTCCTTCCAATATTCAATTCATGAAGCACAAATTTCAGAATTGTCCCACTGTTTAGTTGTCAAATAGATCCTAGCTCCACCCACCAGACGGAGAAATATATTCTACAACCCAACATTCAGACGCTCCTTCAGGGATTTTGCCATTAGCGTATCGCTCCAGGGGTTCATGGTTTGGAACCCAATTATCTTTCCAGAACTTTACATTTGTCCCACGGTTTACTTTCCATGACAACCCATTTTTTGCATTTTCCGATGAGTTTTTAATTCCTTGCCAAGCTTTAGACCCAGCTCTTCTACAATCAATCTTTGGTACAACATCATGGCCGCACTTGTATTTTTCCCAAATCAACTTAGCAGATTGTGATTTGATCTCTATTTTTCATTATCCATCAATCACTCAAGATTATGATTTAATTAGAGAGAATATAGAAAATCTGGTTAAGGACAATTTAGTCTTTCTATTTTAATGTTTTAATTTCTGGTTCTTCAAAATAATTACCATTTTTATGGTTTTTCTTAATAAATATTATTTTTCTTAGGTCCTTTATTATAATTTTCCCAAAAATATATTATCTTACTTCAACAAATAATAAGACTTTGGTAACAGGGCTACAATATACAAATGATCCACATCCTATAATCATATATACACCACAATTCATATGAACAAATGTTACTTAATTGTTTAAGTTGATCCATTTTGGCCCCTTAAAAATACGTACTCTTCTGAGTAATTTGCACACGGTTACGTACAAGTTAGGATAGAATAAGACTGATCAGATATGAAGATCCATAATTTTAATCAACTGCTTTAATATATTATTTCATCTCTGTTTTGTCCTTGTTGCTGAGATAATTACATAAATTAATATGTGTGTGTGTGTGTGTGGGGATCACTTGAATCTGAGTGGTGCTTCCAAAATAAAATTGAAATTACAAACATTGCATGTGATCGATCAGAGAGATGGAGATCCATAATCTTAGGTCGGGTTCATGATTTGGACAATACACCAAAATATTAATTAATTTCATTAAGCTGCTTTGCTTATTCTTGTCTAAACATATCATAATTAAATATCTAGCCCTTTTTTTTCCTCCCTCTACTGCATTCGAAATCTACTTGTCTTTATTTGCTAGATCGCATTATTGCTTTGGAAACACTATTCTAATCTCAATCTCTCTCCCTGTGTGTGTGTGTTTTCTCTTAAACGATTAAGTCTTTGATTTAAATAGAAACTTTCCGCCGTTCTCAAATCTTACCAGACTTTTTCATCTACTTAATCATACAAATGAATGAGACTCGATCGGCCTCAAGAGTAGGCACTTTTATTGATGACGGTTTCATTTCCAGTTGTCTTTTTGAATAAGTAGTTAAGGTTTTTCTCACATACAACATCCTCTTCTTTCTTTCCTTCTACAATTGATTTTCTATGACTAAATATTTTTATAATTACCCTTATGTCACGAATATATACTCTCTCCTGTCCATAAATTTGTTTTAAAATGTTTTTTCTCCTCTAATTTATCCATATTTAAAATAATAAATTAGATTTTGAGAAGTGAAAATGAAAAATTGCATCAAAATTTAAAGGAAAAAATCAGTGAAAAATACATGTTTGGAAATTTTATTGGTGGCCAGAAAGATTTGGTATATTTTTATACAAAGAAAGTAATGGATATTCTGCAGAACTTCGTATATGATTGGAAGGTGCGGTACTTAAATTCAAATTTTCAACCAGGAATATTCCCCGATTTTCTTAAATTTAAATAGGGTCAAGTTTTTAAATTTTTTTGAGCGATTGAAAAAAGTGTGATTTAATCGGTTTTTTATATTATCATTCGGTATCAGGTTCGGGGTTCGTGGTTGCTCCTCCCAACATTAGTGTATCTTTTGGGACTCGAACTTCAGACCCAGAAAGATCTAACTGGGCCTTGAAAGTGGAGCTTAATCACCAAGAGGGGGTGAATTGGGGATTATAAAATTCTTTGTCAATTGCTCTGTTTTCAAACACTAAAAACAGAGCTAGACAGAGGATAGAGAAGAGAAGCAAGACACAAGGAATTTATACTGGTTCGGTCCAACCTCTTGACCTACGTCCAGTCCCCAGACTCTCTGAGTTTTTTCACTATCTCAATTGATTACACACTCTGTAACTCAAGAGTAATTATCTCACTAGAACTTACTCCCCCTTACAAGTTGTAATCAATATCCCAATCTCCAAGTCCCCTGACTTGAGATTCTTACAATGAATGATTTACAATAAATGAACTCTCTCTAAGAGGGGGTGAATTGGGGATTATAAAATTCTTTGTCAATTGCTCTGTTTTCAAACACTAAAAACAGAGCTAGACAGAGGATAGAGAAGAGAAGCAAGACACAATGAATTTATACTGGTTCGGTCCAACCTCTTGACCTACTTCCAGTCCCCAGACTCTCAGGGATTTTTCACTATCTCAATTGATTACACACTCTGTAACTCAAGAGTAATTCTCTCACTAGAACTTACTCCCCCTTACAAGTTGCAATCAATATCCCAATCTCTAAGTCCCTTGACTTGAGATTCTTATAATGAATGATTTACAATAAATGAACTCTCTCTAAGAGTGGATAAAGATAATCACTGAAGTACAATGTATCAAAAAATACTTTACACAAGAAAATTCAAAGAGTAGTCGAAAACTTGAATGATTTTCGTTTTCTGCAAATTGGTTGTTGAATGTGTGTAGAATGATTGTCCAAAAGGATGCAAGTTTTCTGGACTTTGCATTTAATGAGCTGACATCACTTTTTGCTTTTGTCTAAATCTTCATTTGATATTCTCTAAACCATCTGAAACTCATTAGCAAACTGATTAAACATAGCTAGGAATAATAATGAGTGATGATAAGAAGTATTAAGGTCAAACAGGAAGATTTCATAAAATCGAGTAATTTGATTTACAAAAACAGCAACACAAACTCGAGTTTGTTTATCCAAACTGGAGTTTGTAACTATGCTCAAAGGACAAACTCGAGTTTCCAAATCCAAACTCAATTTTTCTTCTTCCAGAGAAGAATGTCGTATCTTGAGTTTAAAAAACATGCTTTGAGTAATGGAGCAAAACTCGAGTTGATTAATGACAAACTCGAGTTTTGGACTTTTATGATGAAAACATATTTAAGTCCAAAAGCTCAAAACTGGAGCTTCCAAAAATAAACTGGAGTTTTCAAATCACTGAAATGAGCAAAGCTCTCTACTTGACACAAACTCGAGTTTACTATACAAAACTCGAGTTTTCCATTAAGTGTGAAAAACTTTGAATATTTTAATCCAAGTGAAAACTGGAGTTTTCAAAAACAAACTAGAGTTTTCTCAAAGTGAGTAAAAACGTGAAAGCTCTGTCTGGTGAAAACTCGAGTTTTCAAAACCAAACTCGAGTTTCCTCATAAGAGAAAACTTTGATAAATATTATGTCAAATGAAAACTGGAGTTTTAAAACATAAACTGGAGTTTTCTTAAACTCAGAAAGGAGCCTAGCTCTGTGTGTGTTACAAACTCGAGTTTTGTAATACCCGGATAAATAAAATGGCCATTTCTGATAGGTGAATATGTGATCTCGATTTTTATGTTATATTTATCATATGTATAAGGGGAAAATCTCTTAGGAATTGGGGAAAAGATTGAAGGGTCAAAATGACCAAAGTACCCCAGGATGCTTAGATAACTTAGGAAAAATTGTGGAAAGTCCTAAAAGATAGTAAAATAATTATTAAAATTAAGAGAGTATATTATCTCTAATTTTAGTAATTTAATAAATTATAAACTTGGAAAAATTGAGAAGGATTGTTCAAAAAGTAATGAAATGACCGAAATACCCCCGTAAATGCTAATATAATGAATGAGACATGAAAACACAAATGTCAATTCAAAAGTTATGAGGTAATGAGTTGTTCTAATTAAGAAAATTATCAACTATTGGTAAGAAAGTAATTAAGTAATTCGGCTAATTACTTAAGCATAGGCAAAGGAAATTCATAAATAATTATGTAAAACCCTAAAATTAGTGGTTTGTGGCCTAAAATTAGTATAAACATATTTGTTAATTAATTGGAAATTTTGGAGAAAAATAGTTGAGTTTAGGTATTTTTAAGCCTAAATACAAGAATGGACCAATAGGAAAATTTTGTAAAAAATTATATAAAAAATTATTCCGGAAGTTGATTCCGAGGCCGGTAGAGCATTTTCCTAATAAGACGAAATAGGGAAAGATGCAGATAGACACATTTTTGGATCTGAAGAAAATAAATTCTAACTCAACATCTAGGAATGAGTTTGAAATTATCTGGACATATTTGGAATCAGTGAATTTTTGTCCAGAGGTTGATGATTCCGGAATTCAATTATGTAACTATCACGCTTTCCCGTAAACTTCAGACTGACTTTTGGAGCCCTAGATGGAATCAAAATTAGTTTAACTTAGACATTTCTAATGAGTAGGAAAATGTCTTCAAAGTTGTGATTCCGAATTTTTGAGATTTTTCCGAGATTACGCGATTCGGACACCGATCGAGAACTTTATCGGTACAAGTTCATAAAGCAAAAGCATCACATCACATTAATTGATGTGACAAACCACCAACTAAGGGGAGAGGATGGTTTGGACAAGTGGCATGGTGAGGATCTTGACATTTGGCAAAGTGCGATCCGACGGTCCGAATCCGCCCGACAAAGTGTGAATAGTGCACACAACTTTCCCTATAAATAGGAGGCCTCCTTTGCATTCTTCACACCAAAATCATTTCTCTAGTTGAGCTTTCCTAGAGAGAAGTTAGAGAGAGGTGCTCGGAGGAGGAAGGAGCCAGGGAATTTTGCGTGAAGCTCTGGGTAATTTTTCTGGTCTTTAGTCTTTAAATCTTTCGGTAGTTTTAGTAGTAATGCTAGATAGATCTTTAGTTTTATTTTAAGTATGAATTTCAAAATCATGATGGGGTCGGAGTTCGGCAAAATTTTGGAAAGTCGGAGTCAAGGTAGCGAAGCTCGCGAAATTACGCCGATTAGGGAATAGGGGCAAAATGGTAATTTTTACCAAAATGCTGTTATGATGTGAATCATTAATTAATATGATTTATATTTCAAAAATTATGTTGGAGTAGGAGTTATGTTGAAATTTTGAAAGATTAGGGTCAAAGTAACGGCATCTTGGCGAAATTCCGCCGATTAGGGGGTCAGGAGTAAAATAGTCATTTTGACTAAAAGTGTCTGTCGTAATGATAGATCCTTAACAAGTACATTGTTATGTTGATAGGATATCCCTGATTACGTTTTTACCTACTGTCGTGCCGTATTCCGCCAGAAATACCGTATAACGTCAACGAAGGTACGTTCGCGTACTGTAACATTAACTCTTATGTTTACGGTATGCATATATGTGCTATGTGTATTGTTATGGTATGTTTATTGAATACAAATACGTTAGAACAGTTTGGTGCCGAAGGCAAGGCTAGTCTACGTGGGTGTGCCATAAGTCGCCGTATAAGTCGGTGAGGCCCCATGGTAGACACTTACCCGGCCATTCATTCGGTTTACGGAAGTATGTACGTTCGTGTATTGTAACACTAATCGATGCATATAGTATGCGTGTATGTGATGTGAGTATGGTATGTGTATATGTGGTGTGTTGTGGGAATGCATATTATGTTAGAATATAACCGTATGCATCTTTGGGAGCGATATATCTGTAAGGTGGGAGCGATACATCTATAATCTTGGGAGCGATACATCCGTAGTCTTTGGGGCGATATAACCGCATCTTTGGGAGCGATACATGTGCATTGGTTGGGTGTGGTTTATATGTTGTGTGGATGTTGTTGTGTAACCCATATGTGTGTATGTATACATGAGGTTAACCGTTACCTGAGATCCGGTGCGGATCTCAGCTCTTAACATAGCATCAGGGTCAGAAGGACCGAGGACCGAGGACCGAGGAGAGAGGCAAGCAGCCCGAGTAGAAGACCCGGCTGAAGACTTCCTTTTGTTGTTCCAGCGGAAGCCTTCCTTTCTGTTATTATGTACTTTTGAAACACACGGTCATTGTACCGTTGTTGTATCCAGCCAGACTTACGGCATAATTATATATCAGTTACTCTTCCGCTCAAATGCTCTACTCTGATGATTTGAAAAGATGTTTTGGAAAAAAAAAATTTATACTGCTTTTGGAAAACGGGATGTTACAAGTTTACAAATACAAACTCGAGTTTCCAACAAAGTTTGAAAACTCAGAGAACTCTCTGTCTTGGCAAAACTTGAGTTTCCAAATGGAAACTGGAGTTTTAGCTTAGTTCAAAAGTATTGATAATTCTCTGTAAGACCAAGACTCGAGTTTACTAATTGCAAATTGGAGTTTTGTTACTCTTAGAAAATATTGAAAAGTCTCTGTGAGGTACAAACTCGAGTTTGTAAAACTAAACTCGAGTTTGTCTTAATGTGAAAAACTTGGAGTGCTCTCTGTATATTACAAACTCGAGTTTGCCTACGCAAATTGGAGTTTTCTTAATTCATTTAAAATTGAGCTACTCTCTGTTAAGCCAAAACTCGAGTTTTCTAATCAAAACTCGAGTTTGCCTTTGACAGTAAGTTTTTCAACTTACTAAAGACAAACTTCAACTTGTGTTTACAATTGTCAGTTATCATCAAAACCCATAGAGAACTAACAGGCCTTACACCTTGCTAGATTTGATATGTTGTTCCCTCAGGATTTGAGATATTTTTAGTCTAACATTCTGTCTAAGTGACAGATTTTAAAGTTTTTTAGTCGGTTTATCGTTCATTCCAATTAGTTCTTATGTTGTTTTCAGGTGTGTGTTCGATTGGGCGGGTTACATTTTGAAAGAAAATAATTTAAATAGATAAAAGTTAGGTCAAATTGTGTACAACTATTAGGTGAAGTTCACTAATCACATTTGTTATTTTACTATTATTGGTTGTTAAAATGTATATGTGTGCACTTATGTATTCGCTTTTGAAATCTGGTAACTTTTTGTTTAAGCTCGATCTTATGATAATTAGGATTTTGTCAATTTTTATATGAACATCTGTTATTGTTGTTAGTTGCTAAAATATGTACATGCACTTATAAATTCACCTAAGAATGAAATATGAATATACTTTTTATTTTGTTATTTTTAGTTATTAAAATGTGTATGTACACTTACAAATTTACTTGTAAATTAACCTGGTTTACTTAAGCAACATCTCATAAGCTAATTTTCTTCTTTTCTTAGAATTAAAAACGTTTTTAAATTTGTGGATGTACTTAGTAGTTGTTTTGTAACAACTACAAAATTGGCACCGATTTCTCAATTTTCCTTTCCCGCCACTCAAAATTTTTGCGCCATAATTTGTAGCGGTTTTATATCTACTTCAAGATTTTCACACAATACGTCATCTCGATCTCATCTTATAGCGGTGACGTAAAACTGTTGTAACACCCCAAATTTCACACTTTAAATTGTGTCGGTTGACACTTGGTTTTAGAAAAATCGACAGAGTTCGAGGTGCTACATCAGAGTAATGCGGAAACGGAGAGCATGCACTAATATTTGGACAATGAGTATCTGATATAAAATGCCCCGACATATGATGATGCTTGACATATGCTGGTTAAATTGAAAATCCTGAAGGAATATTCATGTGATACATTAGTACAGAGCTTTGTATAATTACAAATCTTTATAATAACTATACAATCTAGACCAAGCCTTAACTAGACTTGGGACAATGAACCTAACTCAGTTAATCAAATAGATTGGCCAGATAGGTGTCTATCATGGGAGTCTCACCGAGTTCACGACGACTTATTAACTGGCCCACATAGACTAGCCCTGCCTTCGACACTAAACTGTTTGAAATAACTTTATTAGATCCATGCCAAAAAGTAGGCTCTGTTAAACTTCCTCCTTCCATTCGAAATTCATGGCTATTATTTGGCCATTGAATTTGTTTCTATTGGCTAATTCAAGTATACATGGATTAAGACTTAATTAGGTAATTAATTGGGACCATTAGATCTAACTTTATTAGGTTTAACCTTGACCATTGGATCCTAGTTGCAATTGTTGACTTTTCAACACTAATTAGCAATTCTTAATTATCATGCTAATCAAGAATTTAATTGTCATTCCCTTTACATGTGCCATTAGTGTTTTAATTAACAAGTTTAATTACATCATCTTTGGCCCTTAACTATTTCGAAATAATTAGCCCTTCTTTGATGATCTCTATTTGCCTCTAATCATCTTAAAGAATTATGCAACTAATCTCAATTAGTGCAAGATAATTTACTAATTAGCAATTTCTAATTTATGCTAATTTGGCTAAGGGTCTTCATAACCCTTTCTTTATCTCCTTTGATTACTATTTTATGTGCTATTTATATCCCATTAAATAGCTCCTAAATGGTGTCTCATAATTAACCATTGATTAATTAATTCCAAAGTAAAATTTAGACAAAAATATAATCAATAGACTATATTTCTTTGAGACACATATTCACCTTTGTTATTTTGCTAACAATTAGACAAAATACAATGTTTATAAGGATTATGAAAATTAGGATATTACAACTGTTACTAGTATAGTAGCATATTTATTACATGAGTAGTAGCTTTTAAAAACCACTACAAAAGAGTTTGCAACGGTAACCGCTACTTCTGTCGTCAATTTTAACCACTATAAAACGTTGGTTTTTTTTTTTTTTTTTTTGTAGTGAACTATGTGGTCATATATTTTTAATAATTTAAACAGAGATACAATTGTGATGACAAAAAAATCTTAAATTAATCAAAGTTTGTGATGATATAATTAATTTAGATTTGAATACCTTTAAAATGAAAAACTAAACATACAGAAAATTAGAGGAAAATGAATGAATAAATAAAAGAAATCAATTTATTTATAGTCTCATTTTTATGCCACTCATATTTACTTCAAAAATATGGTACAAATTTTACTCTTTAAATTATTTAAATTCATTGAACCTATGCATGTGAAAAGTAAAAAATAGAAAAAATTATGATGTAGGAGTTAGGAGGACAGAATACAGTTAGATGTACAGATCGTATGATAAATTTGGCTAACCCCTAACAACTTTGGGGATAACGATTCATCATAAAATAAATATATCTCCAACTAATACCAATAATCTTTTAATAATATAACTATTTTCTTCTTTTTTCCTCCTTTTTTTTTTTCTTTTCAAATACATAATTATTGCATTCGTATATACGTGTCTATTTTATTCTCAACGAGCCCTCAGTAAATATCTTATTTGCATTTCAAACCCATCCTTATCTTCAATTTCATTTTCACATTTAATTGTCCTAATCTTTCTTATCGATATGAACTTAATGGAATATATATATCTCATTAGTATGGGTTGTACTCAGCGTTATATAAATATAGTTTTATTTATATGAGTTTTTAAAATTCTTCTAAAATTTATTATTTGAATATAATTATATAATATAATCATATTCTCTCTCAAATTAGCAGGAAAAAGAGTAAATTAATGATGATTACATATAAATTAAACAATAGATGTGTTCCCATCTAGATCTGTACATTATATGAAGTATGGTTGGAGTTATATTACTTAAAATAACTTAAAAGAAATCGTTTTTTTTAAAATATATTTTATATTTTATATTGCTGTATTAATGATTTGCATTTAATTTATATGCCTTTCGTTCCCAGCCGACCCTCAGTTATATATGCTGTTGACTTCAAACTCACTCTCGCACATTTAATTGTTTGCCAATTCATCATTATCATGTAGTAAAAACGTAGATTTTACCTGAAAACGAAAGGAGAATGAAAAATCGTAAGTCGTAAAATCGTAACGTAGTAAAAACGTAAAAAAATCGTAAAAACAGAAAAACGTTTAGAAAAGTAGTAAAATCGTTTTAATAAAAAAAAAAATCGTAAAAACGTAAAATCGCAGTCATAAAACGAGTTTTTAACTATCATGATCATTATCATTATAAACTTAAATACCAATAATATAGTCTACACACACTGACACACACACATAGAGATTAAATGCATTGTAGACAAAAATCTTAATCGAATTAATACGACTGAAGTTTTTGTAATGTGTAATAATATTTAATCTTAATCAAACTAATTAATATGGAGAAAAAAATAAAAATATTTTAAAATAATTTAATTAGTTTCTTTAGTCTCTCTAAAAAAATCAACTTTATTTTATATTTACGACTGAAGAGAGTATTTGATAAAGTGAATAGAAAATACTATTCGAGTTTATGGAAGGGATGTGTCTTATCTTAAGTATGGCAATTAGGAATAGTCTTAGCTAAATCAGTGATTAATTATCAATGAAAATTTTCGTAGTTAATTTTAGCAATTTTAGAATGACGTGAAACTCGAGGAGCTCCTCCATATGGCGTCGGCCATTGGCCGCCACATCTCGTCCACCACCGCCGACGTATTGTTGGCCGCCAAATTTTAAGAACTAAGAAAATACTTGTAAATATTTTTTTTTAGAAAACAAATAGCGACATGTAACACGCACAAGCTGCACTATTTATTATTCTATCATCCTTTTTATAAGTAACTTTTAATTAAAAATAGTAAATATGTCAAAAATATCATTTTTCTTTTAAATATGCATCTATTTATGAAAAGAGTATAAATGAGAGAATGAGTAACAAATATAAGAGTGTATGAGTATAAAATATAAGAGAGAATGTATAATAAATGAGTAAATGAAAGAGAATTAATAATGAGTTGACGGGTAATTAATATAATCATGTTAATAGAGATAAAAAAAAAAACGATAGTTTATTTTTGGAGACATAAGGAGAAAGTTGCTTATAAAAAGGATTGGAGAGGTTATTTGTCAGGCCACTATGTCTATGATCCTATTTATAAGTATTTTTTAAACTAAATCTCAGATACTAAGAAGAGGTAGTTAACTCAATAATTATGGGGTGAATTTTCAACTTTATTTATATTTATGAATGGATGGGTACTTTTCAATTCTTTCTTCTCTTTATCTTCAAAATTTATTGTCACGAGTACAATTAATATGAGTAAAATTGTCATAATCTTATTTACTATTCTAAAACTGAATTTATAAATAGGATCAAATTTTTTTGTCAAAAATGACTTATAAATAAGATCAGAGTGTTATGACTCATGAAGAATAAGTTAAAGAGTAAATACCATTTCTGATCCCTGACAAAAAACACGGACCCCATTTTGGTCCATAAAAGGACGTCACACACACAAAAAAGGTCATTTTAGTCCATAGGAAAAAAGAGCGAATAAGGGTCGATTCGTGGACATTTTGATCCCTCACAAATTTCCAAAAGGTCCTTTTAGTCCCATAAAAAGGACGAATAAATTTGATTGTGCGACTTTATGATGACTTACGAAGATTGCGAGTAGGTTAGAGGAAGAGGATGACATTCTTCTTTGAAGATTTGCCGTGAGGCTCTTGGGACACTCGTTGAATCTATAACTAAGAAAATGTTATATCACCAAGAAGACAAAGCAAACTCACGGACTTAACAGGTTTAGCGAATGTAGTTTTTTTTAAACACTTTTAAGACCGGTTTTTTGAAACAATTGGTCTTAAAAGTATATTTTAGGACCGGTTGTTTTAAACAACCGTAAAAAAAAAAAAAATCGACATTGGCAATTTAAGTAAATATATAGAACACTTTTAAGGCGTCGTGCATTTGAAGCAGACGGTCTTAAAAGTGTTCTATATATAATTTTTTTTTTTACACTTTTAAGACCGTCTGTTTCAAGCAGACGGTCTTAAAAGTACTTTTAAGACCGTCTGTTTGAAGCATTAGGTCTTAAAAGTGTTCTATATAAATTTTTTTTTACACTTTTAAGACCGTCCGTTTCAAACAGACGGTCTTAATGCTACTTTAAGATCGTCATTTGAAACAAAGTAGGTCTTAAAAGTGTTCTATATAAATTTTTTTTTTACACTTTTAAGACCGTCTCATTTCAACAGACGGTCTTAAAAATATTTTTAAGACCGTCTATTTGAAAAATTTAGGTCTTAAAAGTGTTCTATTTATTTAATTAGTTAGCGTATACGATTATATTGTGCAATTATCTTAATTAAGTTGTTAGAGAGATTTTAAGAATTAAGTTAGCCAGATCAAGTTTTTTGAATTTCGTAATTAAATTCCTGATTGTAATCATCTTAATTAAGTTGTTAGAGAGATTTTAGGAATTAAGTTAGCAGATCATGATTTTTGAATTTCGTAATTAAATTCTTGATTGTAATCATTTTAATTAAGATGTTAGAGAGATTTTAGGAATTAAGTTAGCGAGATCATGGTTTTATGAATTTCGTAATATATTCCACGATTGTAATCCCTAAATTATAGGAACCCTAAGTTTATTTACTTATTAGCATCTTGTATATAATTTCAATTAAGCGAAGGAATAAATCATCGCATTCTCGGACTTGATCGGCGTCTTCTCACAATATTTACGAAATTGCCTTAGGTCATACTTTTAAGATAGGATATTTTTTAGCTTAGGTCTTAAAAGTGTTCTATATATTTACAAAATTGCCACCGGTCATACTTTTAAGACTGGATCTTTATAGTCCTGGTCTTAAAAGTGTTCTATATATTTACAAAGTACATCGGTCATATTTTTAAGATAGGATCTTTTATAATCCGGTCCAAAAAATTCTTTATATTTACGAAACTGCCACCGGTCATACTTTTAAGACCTGATTCTCTATAATCCGGTCTAAATGAGACGGTCTTAAAGCCCTTTTTTGCACTAGTGTCAGTTTTTTTGTCAGGAACCAAAATGGGGTCCGTGTTTTTTATCAGGGACCAGAAAGGGTATTTACTCTAAGTTAAAATAATATAATTATACATTATTGATAGTGTAGTTGGGATTAGTATTTGGCTTGCAGATATAAAAATAAGGGTTAAGGTGCAAAAATAGACATGTGCTTTTGTCGGAGGAGCGCCCAGTAGCAAATACTTTTTTTAGGTGCAAAAGTAACTATGTGGTTACAAAAGTGGAGCAAAAGTATCATTGACCGTTAGTTGACTTTTTTTGTACTAAAAATGATGATGTGGATGATGACATGGATGTTTATGGTTTTTGGGTTGTTATGAATTACTGATTCGACCATGACACATTTCAGATAATTTCAAGTTAGTCCCTCCATGAACTTTTAAAAGTTTCATTTCAATCCCTGGTTTTGACCTTCTTCTTCCCTAGATTTTGACAAACTGAACCAAGCTGGACCTTGAGCCCCCCACCTCCGATCTGGACCGCCGCCCCCCACCTCCTCGATCTGGACCCCCCATCTCTCAATTCATCCCTTCCCTCTATTTTCCGTCACCCTATTTTCCGTCACCCACCTCCACCGTAAAAACAAACTGTCAGTGCAAAATAAATTTGAAAATAAACCATAACAACAAAAAACTCCAAGAACATTGGGATAACTGCTTATTCAACTCTTCATGATGACGACGAATAGAAACAAACTCATTAAAACATTTTTAACAACCCAAATTTCCACAGGTTTTCAATGACTTCAAAACCATGACAAGCGAAATGACGAGAATCATTGTTAACACTTTAAATTACAAAGCCCGCATCTCCATCTTCAACCTGCATGAGGCATCACCCGACCTTGGCCAAAGAGGAAATAAATAAAAAATAGAACCCATCATTCATCCAATAAGAGCACCGTAGTTCTTCGTTTGATTAAATAAAAACCCATATGACAAATATATATATATATATATATATATATATATATATATATATAAATAATGCGTCTCTTTGACCAAAATAAAAATAAAAATAATGTTTCATGTGATTAAGTTTATATATATATATATATTGTTTTATACATTTAAAAATAAACTCATAAATGAAAATCGGACATCTTTAATTTATTGAGGCGCTGTAAAGTTTGGTAAGAAATAGGCACTTTTCATTCTTTTGTTTGGATAAAAGGAGGGCATATCTTGGCTTCTAGAGTGTCCTGACAGAGGGACATGTGACCGCTTTTTAGCTTTAATTTCCTCTTATTATTATTTTTTTTTTTTAAAAATATAGTCGCTTATGTTCATAACATAAATTACTATACCTGATTTATTAAAATAAGTTAATTTTTAATTTTACGTATATTAAATTATGTTTTGAATAAGAAAGAAATATAAAAAGTCACGTCTCGGAAAATGCATTGGAGAATATTATAAATTTCTTTTAATAAATTTTCTTTTAGAATTCAAAAAATTATAAAATAATATTCTAGAGTATTTAATTGATTGATTTCTTTTCAATTGTGTAGTGTTTATTTTTAATATATTGAATTTTGAATACTAATAAATAATTTTTTTAATATTATTATTTTATTATTATCAATGAATATATTGTGTTTTATATAATAAATATTAACAATAAAATTAAATAAAAAATATATAATAAGGAAAAAAAAAATAAAGTTTTTTTTACCAACACAAAAAAGAACAAAAAAATTTTACTCTATTTTTGTGCTAATTGCACATTTTTAAAAGTTTTTTTTGGTATTTTTGGTCTACTTAAAAGTTATTTGTGTAGTCAACATAAAAAAATTTTACTCCAAGAGCGGCCAGTACAAAAAAGTTTTATTTCAGGAGCGTCCAACACAAAAAAGTTTTACTCTATTTTTGTGCTAATTGCACATTTTTAAAAGTTTTTTTTGGTATTTTTGGTCTACTTAAAAGTTATTTGTGCTGGACGTTCTTAAGGTAATAATTCGTTGGCCAAATTGCTCCTTAACCCAAAAGAAAATGATAACTTGTCAAAACCAAATAAGAGTACTGAATTTAAAGATAGTGACTTATTCATTAATATAGCCTATCATGAATTGTGTACGTGGTACTTCTTCCGGTTCTAAATATAGAATAAAGTCTGTAATGTAAATTGTACTACAAATTTTATCCTATATTTTAGAAAGTATGCCCTAAAGTAATATGGTTGTTAAACTCACAAGTTGACCGTCTAAATTTATCGATTTTACATTTCTACATAAAAAAATTGTGTCGAGTTACTTTTAAAACTTGTGATACTTACATTGTAAACTTAGTCAAACTTGCAAGTCCAAACACTAAGTTTACCATTTTTACATTTTTAACTTATAAAATTGTTTTAACTTGCTCTTAAACCCATGTCAACTTTTGTGATTTGATTATACTTAGTGACTTTATATATGAATTTTATATAAAAAAAAGTTTGTTAAGTACGATAAATTATGAAAGTTGATGAATTTAATTTCAATTATTTGTATTTAAAATATATTTAAATAAAATTGTTACCATTTTTTATATTTTAATTATACACTATTAATATATATCTATTGATAAAAATAAACTTTTACGAGTTCATGATTCAAGTATAGAATACGAGTTTACATCACTATCACAAGTTTACTCCAATTTGTGAATTTGACGACCTTACTTTGGAGCACCATTCTACTATGTAAAAGTTGTATGATACGGCTAAACCCATTATTTAAGGCAAAATGACAGCGACATTTTTGCATGAACTCTTGAGATTAATCTAACTTGGGGGATCAAAATTGTCTAAAAATCCTTGTTGTAAAATTTATTACTTAAGGATGTTATCAAAACAAATTTATTGCTTAAGGATACTTAAAATTTGCTCAAGGTTCAGGTGTAACATATTTCTAGTAGATGCCAATTTTCTTCATTTGTGTGTATAATACATATTTAACTATGTATAAACGAAAAACATTAACACATAACTAAAAATATGTTAAAAATAGCTGAAGATGAGTGACACATGGTCAAGGACCGAGTCCTTAACTATCTTTGGATTGGACCATAAATTTACAATAGAGAATTTTTCGGTATTTTTCCTGTAACACTGTAATTCAAACACATTTCTTATTTTAAGGGATATAGGTACAAGCTTTCAAAAGCACTAGAAAATACAAGTAAGTGGGAACTTAGTCTACTTGTATTCCCCCTAATTACATGGTATATATATATTTAGAGAGAGAGAGAGAGAGAGAGGAACCTCAACAGGGATTTCTTTGTAATTTCACAAATAAATCCCTACCTTGAAGAAAAGAAAAATAAAATGTAAAGGATATGCATATATATATATATATAGTAAAGCAGACCACCATCATCAGAGTAAGACAAGCCAAGCACAAAGAATGAACCTCGTATTGTTCATCTTCTTCTTCTTAGAGCTTGACAATCTCTGGAATATGAACCGGGTAGCGATGGATACAATCAGCCCAAGGCCCGTCGACCGGAGTCTTAATGCTTTTGTTGCATTTCCACACAGCACTGTTACACTTAAACCCACTTCCGAAGGCAATCTGCCAAACACGGTCTCCTTTCTTCATCTTCCCTTTGGACTCGATGTAGTTGAGCTCATACCAGAGCGATGACGACGACGTGTTGCCGAAGCGGTGGAGAGTCATCCTGGAGGCCTCCACGTGCTCCGCCGAGAGCTGGAGGTTCTTCTGCAGCTCGTCGATCACGGCACGGCCGCCGGCGTGGATGCAGAAGTGCTCGAAGGCTTGCTTGAAGTCTGGAATGTACGGCTTCCACTTGGGGTTGCAGATTTTCCGGCCGATCAGAGTCAGAAGAAACAAAAGCTGCTCCGAAGCTGGCAGAACCAGAGGCCCAATGGTTGTGATGTTTGATTTCAGAGCTTCACCTGCCATTGGAGTAAAATTTATCTAAGTCAATCTTCTTTTACATATGTAAAGTACTACAAGAGTCTGACTTTTTTTTTTTTTTTGAATGATTAAGAAATAAGTTATATTAATCGTTTTTCTTAAAACTAAATTGACTACCAGTTACGGAGGGAATATTCTGATGCCAAAAAAGTTTGATTCACCAATTTCGGCTACGCATTTAATACCCAAGTTAAATTCAGGCTTTGCAGACTGTATCAAATTTGGGCCAGCCTTGAGGGGCTTTATTTAAAAATGGATTAAAAACCTAGTCTAAATAGCATTTGAAAAAACTATTTTTAGCTGTGTGTGTGTGTGTGTGAGATTAATTTTTAAGGTGATTTGATTTGGGATTGAGCTTATATTGAAAAAGATGATATCACTTTCAAAAGTGTATTTCCTTTTCGAGAAATAATTTTTTCTTTAAATTTCAAAACCAATCATCAATCAGTATATTAATATGTATGAGCTATATCAATAATCAATATAAAATAAAATAAAAAGTTACAGCGAGTCAAATTTTTTTTTTTTAAATAAAATAATTTTAAATGGTGTGCTCGCCCGCCATGCATAATTATTTTTCAAGTTAAAAAAACAATTTAACGTGACAAAACGAGCAATCTAAATTAAAGAAAACCTTAAAAATAAAAGGGATTAATCTCTGTAATAATGTGTGTGTGTATATATATATATTATATGAATGTAGTAAGCAGTATATATATTTCACCTGCTATGGCCATGAGGTCCTTGGACAGTGAAATTCCGACCTTGCCTTCTTTATCTTCCTCTTCAAACACACACCTGTACGCCTTATCATCGGCTCCCTTGTGGGTTCGAACCACATGGACCAATCTGTACTTGGCCCGCCGCCGCTCCGACCTCCGGTTCGACAACAGTATGGCGGCGCCGCCCATTCTGAACAAGCAGTTCGGCAGAAGCATGGCTCTCTCGTTCCCTTGGTAATAGTTCGGAGTAATAATCTCGGTGCTCACCACGACGGCGTTCGAGTTCGGATGCACCTGAAGAAGGTCGCGAGCCAAGTCGATGGAGATCAACCCGGCGCTACAACCCATCCCCGATAAATTGAAGCTCTTTATATTACTCCTCAGCTTGTACTTGTTAATTACCATCGCCGACAACGACGGCGTCGGCGAGAACAAGCTACAATTCACGATGAGAATATCGATGTCCTTGGGTTTCAGCCCCGTTTTCTCAAACAGTGAATCCATAGCGGAGAATATAACCAGCTCGGCCTCGCCTCTGGCGGCCTCCATGGTGGGCTTGGGAGGGATATAATGAATCGCCGGTGGGAGGCACGTCTCTTCGCCGAGGCCGGAACGCTCGAGAATCCTCATTTGGAACCCGACGCTCTTAGGGCTGTCCCTGAGGTTGAGCCTGGAATGTTCCATGAAGGTGGAGAAGGGGACTCGACATGTCACCGGAGGCTTGAAACAGGCGTAATCGACGAGGAAGATGGTTCGAGGCTTGGAGGAGAAGTAGACGGTGGCGATGAAAATGACGAGGAAAGAAGAACAAAGGACTTGAACGAGATCAAAGTGAAGAGAATTCCAGAGTTTGAGAATCTCATCGGGGCCTAAACGAAGAAGCTCGATGGAGACAGCGATCATTATAGGGATGAGAGTGAAGATGAGAATGTGATTTACAAGATACTGATAGCCAAGTTTAACGTACTTGAGCCTCACTGAGTTTGAGAATTCCGGCAAGATTGGAGGCATCTTCGATATGAACCAAAAAACTAGCTGGAGAAATGAGGTTTGAGAATGAGAAGGGAAGGGGTTGGGTGAGGTTTTAAAGCCCAAGAGGGCCAAGTTAGATGAAGAGCATAAATGAAGGTCGTGACGTCACTCAACGCTCCCTTAACCTTGCTATTAATTCTTCTTTTCTATAACCCTCTCATCTTACTTGTTCATATTTTTATACACTTTCGTTAAAAAAAAAAAAAGTGTGCATATATGTTGGAAAAACTCTGATGATGCCACATGCATGGTTGCTTTTGGCTACTCTAATCGGTTACCTAAAATATCTCCAGTTTAAATTTGAAATTTTATTATCCCATGTTTATTTATTTTGGCTTAATTTTCTCTCCCCACTTTGAAGAATGATATGCAGTTCCGTTGATTAATGTTGATTGTGTCATATTTATTTTATTAGTGGGTTATTATTTTATTAGTGGGTTATTATTTTATTATTTTATTTGTAATGTATTTGCCTATTTGTAGGCTCCCTCTTAGTGAAAAATGCATCCAATTTTATTCTCTTGTTTTCTCTCTATCATATTATTTTATATTTATCAGTGGAATCAGAGTCTGATTGGTTTCTAAGAGTGCTAATTTTCTAAGAATATGGAGTGCAATATTATTTTATCTTATTAATTCTAACATATATGTTGTTTTTGTTTGCTGAAGCTATGTGTCTTTTTCAGATTCTAATTTTGCGTAGCCATCTATATCCATGCTTTGATGGTCACGCACTATGATCACTGGAGCATGTTAATGGAGAACTTCTTGAGATTCAAGGCATACTAGCAAGTTGTAGAGAAGGGTGTAGTAGAATCTACAAATGCACAAGCGTTGAAGCTGAAATTTCGCGAAGAACTATTTGTTTAAGGCAATTGATTGTCTCATCTTGGAGACTATTCTTTGTAAAGATACTTCCAAGGACATATGAGATTCTATGAAGAGGAAATATATATCAAGGCACTACAAGAGTAAAACGTGCACATCTTCAAGCTCTGAGAAGAGATTTCAAGACTCTATAGATGAAAGATGGTGAATCTGTCATGAGCTATTGTGGTAGAGCTTTAGAAATAAGTAAAAAAAAAATGTTTATATGGTGAAAAAAATGCAAGATGTTACTATTGTTGAGAAAATATTGCGTTCTTTAACTCCAAAATTTGATTATGTTGTTTGTTCAATTGAGAAGTCAAAAGATATAGATGCACTCTTATTGATGAATTACAGAGCTATTTGTTAGTTCATGAGCAGAAAATGAATCGTAGTTCAACGATAGAGGCGCATGCTTTAAAAGCTTCCACTGTTACTGATTCCTCAAATTCTAGAGGAAGAGGTAGAGGCAGAGGCCGTGGTGAAGGAAGATGAAACCGTTGGCATAGTGATGTCAAGGAGGAAGAGATGAATTTCATTGAAAAAATGACGAACAAAATTTGAAATTCAACAAATCTAAGGTAGAATGCTTTAGATATCATAAATTTGGTCATTATTGTTCTGAGTGTTATGCTAGGCTACCAAACAATAAGGAAAAATGATAGAAGTAAATTTTTGCAGAAAATAAGGTGAAAGATACTTTATTGATGGCTTACCAAGCTATCGAAGCATCACAATCAGATATTTGGTATGTGGATATTGGCTGCAGCAACCACGTACATGTGTGTAAGAAAATCTTTATTTTCTTTCTTAGATGAAGGTTTTAATTCCATAGTAAGTTTTAGTGATTGATCTACTCTTAAAGTGTTGGGAAAAGGCAACATCAAAATAAAAACTAAAAATGGTTTTATTGAAACAATTTCTGATGCTTATTATGTCCTTGATTTCAAAAGCAATTTGTTGAGTGGTGGTCAATTGCATGAAAATAGGTTATACAATTACTATTCAAAAAGCAACTTGTGAGATATATGATTCTTCATGGGGTTCTATTGTTATTCTAATGACTTCAAATAGGTTATTCTCATTGGAGATTATAAGTGTTCAATTTTGCTTGATGGCTACTGAGAAGGATGTCTAATGGCTTTGGCATTATTGCTATGGCTATTTGAATTTTGGTGGGTTAAAAACTCTTCATCAAAAAAATATGGTAACAGGTCTTCCTCAAATTTCTTCTCCTTCCCAAGTATGTGAATAGTGTGTTGTTGGGAAACAACCACGTTCTCAATTTCCTCAAGGAGAGCAAAAGAAGTTTTGGAGCTCATTCACTTTGACAAATGTGGGCCAATGACTCCAACTTCCCATGGTGGTAAAATATACTTTATCACATTTATCGATGATTTTACTAGAAGAACTTGGGCTTACTTAGCTTTTTGCAGGAGAAAAATGAAGCTTTTAATTTATTTAAAAGCTTTAAAGCTCAAGTTGAAAATAAAGCAGGAAAGATGATTAAAACTCTCCGTACAGATTATAGGGAGAATATTAAAGGAATTTGTAAATTTTTGCAAGAATTTGGTATTTGAAGAGAACTTACAGCTGCTTATACACCGCAACAAAATGGTGTATCAGAGGAAGAACAAAACCATCCTCAACATGGTGAGAAGCTTGCTAGCAAAAGGAGAAGTTTCAAAGAATTTTTTGCCAGAAGCAGTGAATTAGAGCATTCATGTCTTGAATAGAAGTCCTACTTTTGCTGTTCAAAACATGACTCCACAAGAGGCTTGGAGTGGATGAAAGCCAAATGTTGATCACTTCAAAACTTTTGGTTGCATTGCATATGCTCATATTCCATATGAGAAAAGAAAGAAGCTTGATGATAAGAGTGAAAAATGTGTTTTTTTGGATGTAAGTGAGCAATATAAACTTATAAATTATTTAATCCCCTAACCAATAAAATTGTGATTAGTAGGGATGTTATTTTTTTTATAAAGAAAGGACTTAGAATTAGAGTAGGCAGCAACCTTCTCCAATTTATCGTGATTATAAAATTGAAGAAGAAAATGAGCAATTGCCACACCTAGGAAATATTGCGCTGTTGTTACTCTTGAAAATTCTCCAAATGATGTAGAAGCACCAACCATTGCAATAATATAGGAACCTCAGGTTGGTCGATCTTGAAAGAGGCCATCTTGGATGATAGATCATGTAAGTGGAGATGACTTATTTGATGATAATTCTATAGCTCGCCTTGCTTTATTTGCAGATTGTGATCCCCCCACATTTGAAGAAGCAGATAAAGAAAGAAAATGACAAATAGCCTAGATGAGGAGATCAAATCCATAGAGAAAAATAATACAAGGGAATAAGTGGAGATTCCAAAGGGGCAAAAATCCATTGGATTCAAATGGGTTTAAAAAACAAAGCTGAACAAAGATGATGGAGTTGATAAATACAAAGCACACCTTGTTGTAAAAGGCTATAGGCAATAATTTGGGGTTGATTATAAAGAAGTTTTTGCTCCAGTTGCTAGGCTTGACAATGTTCAATTAATGTTAGGCATGACTACCCAAAATTATTGGTAGGTTTATCAATTAGATGTCAAATCTGCCTTTTTACATGGTGAGTTGCAAGAAGAAGTTCATATTGATTAACTACTTGGATATGTGAAGAAAGGGAGTGAAGAAAAGGTATATAAATTGAGAAACGCTTTATATGGACTTAAAAAAGACCCACGAGTTTGGTATAGTAATGTATATGCCTATTTTTCTAAAGAAGGTTATCAAAAATTCCCTCAAGAATGTAACATACTCACTACTAGAAAACAGTGAAATAGCGATGGAATTTTTTTCGTTGCAAATTTTGGAGATATTACGATGGATTTAAAATTCCGTTGTAAATAAGAAGTTTTGAGATGAATTTTATAAATCCGTTGCAAATAATGCTTGTTCACCAACGGTTTGCAACGGATTCCTCGGTCCGTCGGAAACTGGCAGCCTAAAAGACCGTCGGTTTACGATGGACATGGGCGGTTCGTCATAAACCGTCGACGGTTTACAACGGAAGAAGTGGCCCATCGCAAACCGGCGGTCTTTATCCGTTGGTTTGCAACGGACCTGGGCGGTGCTTCGCAAACGACCATGGTTTGCAACGAAACTCCTTTCCATCACAAATCGAGCCAATTTATTCTCTTCTTCCTCATTTGGCTCGTATTGTCTAGTCTAGTCTCCTCTCCTCTTCGCCCTTCTCTCTTGTCTGGCCTCCATCCACCTGTCTTCGCCGCGGCCTCGGTCCGCCGTTCATCCACCTTTAAGATCTTTGCCATCCGGCTTCCTCTCCCTCCGGTTCTGTTCGACTCCTCCTTTCTTCGGATCTCCTCGTCGGTTTCGCCGCCTTGCTTCGTCTCCTCCTTGTCTGGTGCCGCCTCCCCTTACCTTTTGGTCACCGTCTGGTAACCTCCCTCCTTCTCTCGTTCGACTTTTTTTTTTGCTTAGGTCCCACAGATTTTTGATAAATTGAATGATATGAATGCAAATGTTAATTTATGTATTAGTATTACTTTTTATGTATGTGCCTTTTGTATATGTATTAGTCTTGCTTTTTATCCATGACCCCCTGTTGTAGTGTTCAATATATGTATGTGCGTTTTTGTGTTAAACTTAAATTTTTTGTCTCATGTAAATTTTTTTTATTCTCAGATAATATTGTACTAGTTGGATTTGTTGGAGAGAACACAGATGTCCAGCCGTATGTGTGGGCTGGAGAATTGATGTTGGATTAAAGGGCTCTGCCTGGATATCTATGGTGGAGATATTCAAGAGAGCACCGGGTCGCAATGCACTAGCAGACTTATCACCTTAAAGGGGGGGTGGGGGGATACGTCTAAAGGGGATGTGCATGCGATACATTATATGAGTAATGAGTTAGAATGTGTGTACCTTTAGGGTTTAATCCCTTGTATTTATAGGCATACCTGAGACGAAATCATATCGGCCTTATTAATATGATTGATCCGAGATCAGATCATATCTGTCCCATTAATCAATCATATCGGCCTCTTTACTATGATGGATATGATTGGATACTCCTTTATGACATGCAGATCCTGATATGCACCATGCTCCTTGTTGGGCCATATATGGTATATGGGCCCAAATATACATCCGTAACAGTTGCCCCCAGACCGGTAGCTCAGGTTACTGAGCTGCCGGGTTGTAATATCTGCTTAATATAAAACGTGTACTTGACCGAGATGTACTCCTTTTTCATTCCTGGTCCGCTGACCGAGGTGAGTAAAAATCCTGGACAAGTTATCCGAGGTGTAATTGATTATTAGGGTACCTCGGTGATAATCTATTGTTTGTTGTAAGCATCCCGACGTCTTAAGGGTCCTGGTTACTAGACCTGAATTATAGTCCGAGGTCGTTTAGCGTGTCTACCTCGTGACTCTTTGAGAATCCTTCCTTGATCCTGTCATAATTGCACGTGCCACCTGGCACTCGCGGATTAGGAACGGGCTTCATCAATCACGCCTCGCCGCCCCCGATTTTCGTGCGCATTTAATGCTCCTGAGGCATGCCGTATGCCAGTCCTACTTTTGACTTGAAAAGACATGATTGCCCCTGACGATTGAATTGCCTAGTTTCAAACTTCCCTCTTCTTTTTACGTGATCATCTGCTGGAAATCCTCATTTCCACACCAAACACATTTTTTCAGCGCGAAATTTCTGAGCATCTGAAGATTTCCAAATTCTTGTCGATACTTCACAGACGCGAAATCCCATCCACCAAGGAATTACTCTTAGTTTCCTTCTTCCCGTCTTCTCATCTCTTCGCTTTAAAAGGTAAATTATTTTCTTCTGTCACGAAACATTGTTGATGTTCGAATTTTTTACTTCTCTTTTCTTCGCGCTTCTAGTTTTTGGTTATTACGGTTGGGTAGATGTCTTTAAGGAAGGGGTTTTTGGAGTACCATCCTATAAGTAATGTTTGTTGAACCTGTAAAGTATGCATGGCTTTCCAACGTTTTTCTCTGTTTCCGCCTCTCCCCCCTCTCATTGTTGCTGTGATAACTTGTATAGGTTTGAGCTTTTGATGGGTAGGGGAAAACGTCTTTCCTCATCCAGTCAACCCTTAGACCCGACCGATGAAGAGGCCCGCCGCTATCCCAATTTTAGTTTCTTGCTGTTAGGAACTCCTCTGACCAAAGAGGAGAAACTAGCCAAACAACTCCGGGGTGGTTCTGGTAGCCGAAGCACTAGGGGGTTGCAACCATCGGTTCCTTTATCCAGCCCACCGGATACTAGCCCTATTAGGCTAGATTCTGATAGTTCTCCCGAGGCCGAAGTAAACATGGCCGAGCCCCTAAGCTCCTCAATGGGGCGCAATCAAACCGAGTCGGGGTCACTTCCGGACGGGTATGCTGGTCCCTGTTGGGAGTGTGTTGCCCATAGCTCTTCTCTCATAGCGAGCGGCCAAGATCACCTGGAAGACCTGACTTTGGGCTCGTGCCGCCATACCACGTCGTCCGGGTCTATGTCGGCTTCCATAGGGAGACGCTCGCCAGACTCCATTCCTTTACAAGTTCCAACTACTGGCCCCTATCGGTCAGGTATACCTCATAGTTCTAATTATGGTTTTTTATTTATTGATGTTATAGGTTAATGGAGTCCACGTCTTCTCCCCGACTTTCTGCGTCCGAGGCCGAGGCCGACTGTGGTAGTCCTTCCCCAATTCTTAAGGCCAAGTACCCCTGGGTAACGCATGGGATGCTAATGAATCGTTCCTTGATGACGGACGCCGACGTAAGACAACTGGAGTCTTCGAGGTCGTCGGGATGTTTACTGGCTCCTGCTCATGAGGACGAGCCGATCTGTGCCACTCGAGAATCCGGATCCCCAAACTTCTATTTCTTTTATCGGGAATATATGTCCCGACTCGGTATTCGCTTCCCGTTTACCGACTTCCAGATGTCCGTCCTACATTATCTTCACCTTGCCCCTTCTCAACTCCATCCCAACGGGTGGGGTTATCTGGCGGCGTTCGCACATTTATGCGGTTCGCTGGAGCCTGCCATTCCTTGCACCGCCGGCCTCTTTCTTCATTTCTTCTCCCCTTTTACTCCTCGCTCGGGTAAGGAACCGCCCGCTTTGAAAGGGCAGACGTCTCTTCGTGCCGAGGCTGACAGAAAACTTCTTTCCTCCTATTCTGATTCATTCAAGCATTTTAAAAGCTCCTTCTTCAAAGTGGTCGCGGTTACTGATGACTTCCTATTTTTAATAGATTTGAGACATATTTTGATATATTTAGGAAGTCATCAATACTAAATTGAAGAGATTTTATTGAGATTTTAAGAGATATCAATCTGGATGCATTATTTAGGGGATTTCAATTTAAAATAAAAGTTTAAGTTTAGGAAATAAATAATAGTAATGAGAAGTTTTAAATAAATTTAGTTGTTATTATTATTATTATTATTATTATATAATGTTTTTTTTCCTTTTCGTTATGAATCAGGAAGCAGATTGTGTTTTGGGCCATATGAATTGAATCATTTGAAACCTAAAAAGTTAAAAGAGGGCCCACGGTTTGAATCCACAAAAGATCTAATGGATACAAAGGACATTATTGGAGCGAGGCATTTATTGGGGAATTGGAGCGAAAGCAACGTTTTTGGATTAATTCAATTGGGCCAATTGACTAAAGGACAAAACCTAATGAATTGGAGATTAAAAAGAAAGAAAGACAGAATAGAGGAACAATCAAAGAAGAGAAGAGAGGATAAAAAGACCGGAGAAAAGAGCGCGCCGTGGACGAGGGACACGAACGGAAATTGCGGCGAAGAGCGGAACAGAGAGCGAAGAAGCGAAAGCGAACGAAGGAACTCGTTAATCTTCAAGTCAATATTTCAGTTTAATTCCTCTATCGTCCTGTGATTTTCATATGGTTCCTTCTCTGAATTTTATTTGTGTTGCTGTGGTGATTTTTGTTAAAGCCATGCTTGGCTAATTTCTCTTTTATCCTAGGGTTCTTTTGACCTTTGTATGGATTAAGACTTGAATATTCCTCTCTTTTGGTAGATTAATATATGTATGTGTTGATTTTAATCTTGGCTTAATGCTTCTAAATGATTGGCCTCCATTTAGATGATTTGTTCACTTAGGTTTTGACTTGAGAGAGCTAATCTAGGTGTAGAACTTGATTAAAATCATGCTTGTCTTGAAGTTTACTTGATAAATGGATGGTTTGTTGGTAAAATAGAGATATGTTTACTAGCCTTGCATTGTCATATTAGGGTTGTTGCTTAAATATTGATTCTCATTAATTGTAGCAAGAGATTGTGCATTTTAATGAGAAGAGAAACTTGATTTTGACTTGAGAGAGCGGGTCAAGTGTTTTAGAACCTTAGACTAATACATATATGTATTGAAATGCTACTAGAGAGGAAATTAACCAAGTTTTATGAAATGCAAAAAGGGGAAAAAGAGCCTAGGCTCAATTATCCTTGAATTTAAAGAATCAATTGCCTTTGTCAATTTTATGTTTTAGAAATAGACTTTAAAAATTCACATTCCAAATCAAAACTTTGTTTTAGCTCAACTTGATGAAATTCACAAAGCCTCTTGTTTGACCAATTTGTTAAACAAATCCTCGTGGGAACGATACTTTATTTATCACTTTATTACTTGCGAAACTCGTACACTTGCGAGGCGAACAGTTACTGGGGAGATGCCTTGGTTTTTAAAAAGCGCTGAAGGGCCCGACGTAGAATGGCGTTTTCCACTCTACTGGACTTCTGACCATCACAAAACAAACTCCTCCTCCTACCAATTTGAAGTTAAGGATCTTACCAGCGACGAGAGGGAATACGCAGCTCGCCTGATTTCCTATGTTGCCGAGACTGGGGTTAAAAGTGCCGCCTTTTACATTAAGAAGGCCTAAGTTGAGTCGAGAGCGGCTTCTAGTATGATTTTGTTCACATTTACTGCTGCCATATCCCAAACATATCCTTTGTTTTCGCATTTTTGTATGGTTTCTAACCCGTCTTTGTCTTTTCGATCAATCTAGGAGCTATGGATCTCAACCCAGACAATCTTACCTACACAGTGCCGGAGAAGGGTAAGACTACCAAGAAACGGGCTACCACTGAGTCAAGGAAGAAGAAAGCTCCACTAGCCGCCGCTCCAGCAACCATTGCAGCCAAGAGAGCGAGGATTGGGGATTCACATGGGGTTCCTTCATCGGGTCCCTCTTCAATATCCAAACCCGTGGTCTCTTTGCTGCCTCCCTCTTCGACAATGACACCGGTGGTCCCTGCGGCGACATCTACTGAAATTTCGGCCCCGAAACCATCATCCGTCAGCGTTCCTCCTTCTGTTGATAAGGGGAAAAATGTAGATCCTTCCGACTCTGCTTGCCCACCGCCCCAGACTACATCCAGCGCTCCTTCTTCAGGCAGCTTTAAACGCGGTCATTTCTGGGGCGGAGATGTGTCGGAAGAGCTTGGCACGGCCTTTTTTCCGCCTCGCCGATTTTTGCGCCCTCAGCCACTGGAAGATAAGGATCGGCTCGAAGTCCAGGATATGCCCCGTCACCTCAGCAAAGTACTCGGATTGTCCCAAGTCTTCCTCCACCTTCATGGCCTCTACGTGGGTGCAGTTGAAGAGGCCCGATCTCTGAAGACAAATCTAGAGACGATATCAGAAAAGGCGAAGAAACTTGAAACGGATAAGGAAAAGGCCGAAGCTGAGCGAGACAATTTACAAGTTGAACTCAAAAATTCCCAGGGCGCTACGGAAAAGGCCGGAGAGGATCTTATACTGACACACCAGGCTTTGACCCAAGCCACCGCCGATCTGACGCAGGCCAATGGCAATCTGGCTGAACTGCAATCATCTTATTCCGAGCAGCGTAGCAAGTTATGGGCCGAAGATGAAGAACTTCGGGTGGCTTTGGCAAAGGAGAAAGCCGACCATGCTAAAGCAGCCGATATAGTGAGGAAGGCCGCGTCGGATTCCTTCCAGATGGCGTTCGCCCAAATCAAGTATTTAAATCCGGGGGTGCAATTGAACCTAGCCGGCTATGGTTGCCGCTCCAGTTTTAAGGGTGGAGTTCTTATTCCGCCGCCTTCCTCTTCCGAAGAAGAGTCTGATTTCGTGGCCGAAGATGACCAGGGCGGGCAGGATGCCCCGGAAGCTACTTCCGGGGTCGAACCTGAAGGAGACGGGACGCATATGGACAAGGCAGTCCCTCCATCTTAGACATTATAACTTTAATTTTGTCTTTTCTTTGTTTCGGCGTATGGTGCCGATTTTGTAATAGTGTAGGTTATAAGTTTTAATAGTACATGAAACTTTTTACTAACATGAATGTGGATTCATCTTAATAAACCCTTATGCACTTTTAACTTCTTATGTCAACTATACGTTGTTATGATTTAGGCCTGTTTAAAGAAAATTAGAGTCCGCTTAGTACCCTTCTGGTGTAATAAACCAGGTGCATGAGTAGGGGTTTTCCAACTAACCAGCTACGATGTTCGGAGTAGTTATCCGGTATAATGACGCACGTTTCTCGCGGTCTTTACCAGGATAAGGGCAAACTGTCACATGCTCATCCATGGTTGTATGAACACACATTTAAACATTTTGACCTGATCAGGGTCTGGCATGACTATCCGCCTTCTTATCTGGGTGTCATTTTAGATGCATCAAGACACTTACAAGGTGCTTCTGACAGCGGCCTTGTGTAATTTTTATAGACAGTCGTGCTTGTGTAGCTGGCGTCGTCCTAACTATTTGCAATTTTTCAAACACTCTTGAAATTGAACTTCGGCTAAGAAGCCGTTTATTGAATTTAAGCAATGGTTTGCTCTAAAGAGCTGACAACTTTGAAAGTAAAATGCACACAACTGAAATACGGAAAGAACAAAAAACAGCCTGGAGATAAATCAACCGCAACTCAGACATGACGTGCTTGACGTATGAGATCCGGGCCGACTTTAGCTATAATAAATCTTTAACTTGTCAGCGTTCCATGTTCTCCTGATGGGTTTCCTGGCTAAAGTTTCAAGGATGTCCTGACCTCGTCCACCAACTCTAGCTCGGTTGCCAAAGCTCTGGAATTCGACCCCTCTCCCTCCTCAAGGGTTTTGAGTCTTCTCCACGATGGCTGACTTATCTCGACTGGAATCATGGCCTCGCATCCGTAAGTCATGCGGAAAGGAGTTTCTTGAGTGGCGGATTGTGTTGTGGTTCGGCAACCCCATAAAACATTATATAGCTGCTCGACCCAACAGGTGTCAGCATCTTCCATCTTTTTCCTCAAGCCCTCCAGGATCACCTTATTCGCTGCTTCAGCTTGTCCGTTCGATTGGGGATGTTCCACAGAAGCAAAGTGGTGCATGACCCCAAGGTCGACCATCATGTCCTGGAATCTCTTGTCAGTAAACTGGGTGTCGTTGTCAGTGACTATCTCGGCCGAAATCCCAAAACGGGAGAAGATGTTCTGCTGGATAAAACGCCGGACTCTCGCTGACGTAAATGTGGCAAGGGGCTCGGCTTCAATCCATTTGGTGAAATAATCTACTGCTACGACTAACCATCGTAATTGTCCGGGGGCTGGTTTGAATGGTCCTAGTAAGTCCATGCCCCATTTGTAGAATGGCCACGGAGCCGAGATATATTCCATTTCCGATGGTAGGGACCAGATGATCTTGGCGTGTTTCTGACAACTGTCACATGTCCGGACGAATTCCTTAGCATCCGCCTCCATAGTCGGCCAATAATATCCGGCCCGCAGGGCCTTCCTTGCTAAAGCCCTTGCCCCCATGTGCTGTCCGTTGATGCCACCATGTATCTCGGCAAGAACATATCTACTTTCGTTGATGTCTAAACATCTTAACATGGGGGTATGCAAGCCTTTTCGATACAGCTGATCATCGACCATTGTATAAACAGAGGCCTCGCGAATCAGCTTTCTGGCATTGGTGGTTTCTAATGGGATGATTCCACATTCGAGGTAATCTTGAATCGGTTTTCTCCAATCTGTGGAGACCGATATAACCATGACACAGCTGGGTTCTTCCAGCTTTTGTTGTATCACGGTCCTGTGATTCGCCGTTCCTTTAGTGCTGGCCATTTTGGAGAGGATATCTGCTCTGACGTTTTCTCCTCTTGGGATATGGGTGACAGTCATATGTTCAAACTCGGCTTGAACTTCCTTCACTTTATTCCGGTATTTCGCCATGAGAGGACCCTTGGCTTGGTATGACCCGTCTACCTGGGCAGCGACGAGCTGGGAGTCGGTGAAAACCGAAACCCGCTGGGCTCCAAGATCTTTAGCCTCTTTGAGTCCGGCTAGTAGTGCTTCATACTCGGCTTGATTGTTTGATGTCGGGAAATTAAGCTGCAAGGAATGTTCAAGGGCAATTCCCTCTGGATTTTCTATGATAAATCCTGCCCCGCTTCCTTTTGAATTTGAAGATCCGTCGACGTATATTTTCCAGAGGTCCAGATTACCGACGTCTTTATTGGGTGGTTTTAAATTTTTATACTAGATACTCTGTTATTTCGCTATTGACATATTAAGTATATTTATGATATTTATATATATTTTGACATAATGTTTAGAAGTGTTCAGAGATGGAGCCTTCAGAAGGGCAGCGTTCAGGTAGTGGTCGTAGGCAGAGGGCTTAGCTCTTACCCAGATCTGCCTCCACTTAATTTGTCATCTTCACCGTCTACTACTGACTCCGTTATGGGAGGTATAGATGTGCCTTCCACTCCCACTTATCCATAACAAGGGGCAGAGCAGGTTTACTTTATGATTTCTGATTGATTTACATATATTTTGTTTTCTTTAAGCATCTATGTACTAACTTTTTCAATACTTCACATTTCTTCCTTTAGCACACTGCGTCACCTTGGAGCTAGGTCGGGGAAGATAGTTCCTCCGATACACCAACATGGGGATTGGTTGATCCTACGACAGGGCTGGTGCGGATCCGTCCTGTCGTCACCCAAGAGTAAGTAATGTAAATTTACTAGTAATGTTAGGATTTTTTACCTTTAGTTTGTATGCTAATATTTGCAACATTTCCTCTGTTTTTAGGTTTGAGCCTTATCGTTTGGCAACGGATTTCATAGAGGAGCAAGTATTTCGTAATTACGATCACCCTTGGGGCAATTGGTCAGAGATTCCTCAAAATGTTTGCGATGCTTGGTTCAATGACTTCTTGGTAAGTTATGTGCTTTATGGTTATTAATTTCATCTCATGAAAATGCAAACTCATTAAGTACTTTTATAATTTGGAGCACTAATTGTTCATTATTGATTTTTAGGGAAAATTTAGGTGGTTGCTTAACCATCGAGGTGATTTGAAAAAAAGCTTATAACTACAAGGCATGCCGGTAGTTGTCTGATTGGTTTTATAAATTGAGAAATAATAAAGGCAAGACAACTTGGATTCAACCTGAGACCGCAACACAGTTATTTCAAAAATGGGTCGCCGATGAGAAATTTCAGTAGAAATGTGAGGAAAATTAGTTAAATAGGTCTCGAATGGATGGACCGTTATATACTGGTGGCTCCATTCCAATAAGTGAGCATCGAAGAAAATTGTAAGTATACGTTATTTTCTATTTCTGTATTCAATATTTTGTACTTTTAAGTAATTAATTAACGGTCATCATTTGTGTTTGCAGGCAGAGTCTGGGGAAGTACCTGCAGAATTGGTTGATTGAGCTACCTTTGAGCGGACCTATTCCCAATAGTCTGAAGGTAGTGGGAAGCGCTGGATTAACTCCAAGTCCCAGCAATTAGCGGTGAGACATTTATTACATTTATTATTTGTTTCAGACACCAACATATTTATTACATTTTACACGCCTTATTTGTGATGTATTTTTGTGCTTGTGGGAAACCTGAGAGAAGTTGTCACAGGAGAGAGCCTCGCAGATTGAGAATGACCTTGCATCCTCTTAGTCCGATAACGAGATTCTTTTCATTTAGGCTGCAGACGGATTTGACAAGAAAGGGAGATTCTTCGGGATGTGTGCCTCTACCAGCCGAGTGAAGCCTACGAAGCGCTCATCCAACTATGTTGGAGGTGTTTCTGCAGGTAAACGTAATACGTTTGATATTGATTGTTACATTTTCATTCCCTCGTCCATTTAAATGAAGTACAAAAAATAAACTGACTTTCTAATGTTGTTTTTGCAGATGAGCTCAAGAGGATGAAGGCGTTAGAACAACTGGTGAATCAGCAAGCAAATCAGCTGAATCAGCAAGCGGAGATGATGAATCAACAAGGAGAGAAGCTGAGCCGGGCAGAGCAGTAGATGAATCAACAAGCTTTGATGATGCTTCAACAACAGGAGATGATGAAGCAGATGCATGCATGATCTACTCCAGTCCCTAATGAAGGACAAGGGTACGGGGTCGGCTCCTGGTGATGATGATGACCATATTGCTGCTGTTTAGAATTTTTTTAGTTCATTTTGTTGGCAACATTATTATTTGTATTTTGTTTTGTCTATGTAAACTCTTATTATTACATGTATTTTGTTTTGTCTATGTAATTATATATATATATATATTTTTAAATTTTTTAAATTTTTTTTATGACATGAATTTTGCGAAGGATAATTTTTCTGTTGCAAATTTTCCATTTCGCAGCAGAATTATTGTTCCATTGCAAAATTGGTATTTTGCAACAGAAATAAGATTTTCTGTCGCAAAAAGTGCTTTACGACAACATTTTTTTTGACAGACGTAAATCCATTGCAAAACATTCTTGCGACGGAATTTCCTTATTTTGTTAGGGATTTTGTCCGTCGCAAATCCTGACTTTTTTTATAGTGATTCTCTTTACAAAATTCTGATTGAAAAGATGGAAAAATTCTTGTTGTGACTCTCTATTTGATGATTTGGTTTATGTAGGAAATGATATAGACATGCTTGATGCCTTTAAGGAGAGCATGATGAAAGAATTTGATATGTCGAATTTGGGATTAATGTGATATTTTATTGGTATTGAAGTTATGCAATCACCATTTGAAATTTTTATTTCACAAAAGAAATATTTTCTTGAGATTTTGGACAACTTTAGAATGAGGGATTGCAATCATGTTCGTTTTCCAACTGAATGTGGCTCCAAATTGATGAAGGATGATGGAGAAAATAAAGTGAATTATGCTTTCTGCAAGCAAATGGTTGGAAGTTTAATGTATCTCACTTCTACAAGACCTGACATCATGTACAATGTTAGTCTTATAAGTTAGTACATGGAAAATCCAACTGAGACTCATCTCATAAATGCAAATAGAATTTTTCGTTATTTGAAAAGTACCATTGATTTTGGAATTGTATGTTTATAAGGCATATCCAAAAGGAAAATCTTATGGCTTTTCTGATAGTAACTATGCTGAAGATGGATGATTGAAAATTCACACCAGGCTTTATTTTTATGATGTGTGATGAATCTATTTCTTGGTCTTTAAAGAAATAACCAATTGTTACTTTGTCAACTATAGAATCTAAATTTGAAGCTGCTGCAACTTGTTCTTATAAAGCTTTATGGTTAAGAAGATTGCTTGAAGTACTTCAAAGTCAAGAAAAAGGTGCAACAACAATTTATCGTGACAATGTTTTAGAGATTAAGATTTTCAAAAGTCCAACTTTGAATGGACGAAGCAAACATATTGATGTGAGATATCATTTTTTGCGTGACCTTTGTGTAACACCCCTAATCCCATACTACTAATAATGTACATTAATAAGCATTATATAAGAATATTATCAGAGTGGAGCGATAGATCATATGTGTTGGGTTGAACAGATGAGTAATTGATACGTGGCTATAACTTAAACTGATAGCGGTGTATCCGGTCGAGGGAATATCAATACAATTATCCAAGTATACATATACAAAGTATCTAACAGTATAAATACAGTCCAAAATATCAAAACTCCGGCTGAGTCCTCATGCGTGCTGCTTACCCTTTATACCAGCTTCTGATTCTCTAGATCCTGAAGCTAGGGGTAAGTATGAGATTCAATTAGATTGAATCTCAGATAACAGTTAACCTAGATGTTCAAGTAATAACAATATATATGACAGATATTTATTATATTTCAGCATCAACAATACATAGCACACAACAAAGTTAATGTTACAACAATATATAGCACACAACAAATGTAATGTTACCAACACAACAATACATAGCACACATGAAATGTAATGTTCACAATGTTTTCACTCACCAGTGCCATGAATCCACGTGTCCTCAGTGCTAGGAAAACTTAACTAGTGTCGTTATCATGACTATAATCCACGATTAGCTGAATGTATATAAACATGTAACCTAAGACTGAGTCTTAGTCATGGTGCATGACCCAAGACCTAATCTTGTCCATGACTCCATGAATCAAACAATCATATATAAGCATACAAGACACATCAGAGTTAAAGTTACAGTACGCATCCGTACCTTGGTCTGTATAGCAAGCGGTACAATTTCCTTCGGTATCGATTCCTGACTTTTCCCAAATATCCTATATCATTATCACTGCATTATTGCCTTTCCATGACATCATATTTATCGGGAACGATATCCTAAGTGATATTTTCGCCACTTATGACCTTTTTACCCCTGGTGGATTTGTTATTCCAATTTTACCCTTTCATTTCCTTAAAAAAAGAATTTCCAGCATTTTGCCTAGATTTTTCAATAACTTAGAAAAATCATAACTAATTGTACAAAATTGAAATGATGTGATTCCAAAGCCAAAATAACCCTTAAAAATTATTTTTCATGGAAAAATAAGCCCAGAAACTCGAAGTTCTTAAATCATTCCCAGTTTTAATCTTTTTCTTCACTGTTCCAGTTTCCAGTTCTCAAACATGGGTTAACTTAGAAAATTCACATCTTTTTGTAAAAACCCTAAAAAATATGTATTTTATATATTTAGAAAGCCCCTTATGTATATTATTTCCCTAAATTTTTTTAGGAATTTTAAGCATCATTTGATTAGCCAAAATCCCGTTATAACAGTCACTGTTCAGATTAACAGCCTGAAACGTGACCCTATTTCAAAAATTTGTATCTCGTTGTGTAGGACTCAAAACGTTACAAATTTTATATCAATGGAAAGCCCTAGATGTATAATTTATTCATGCAATTTTTTTTTGATTTTCAAAGACCAATTTCTACATAAAATAATACCCACAACGTGATTGACTTCAGTAAACCAGAAATATGGACATTTCTTAATTTTCACAATTTTGACATATTGATTCCAAAAATTATTTCCCAGCATATTTTCCATCCATTTTTCATTCTAAACCCCTTTTTGATCTTAAAAACATAAAAGGAAATTTACTTTACACTTTCCTAGATTAAACTATAATTCTACTAAAAATCTAAAGACTAAAAACTAAGAACTCACCTTTGAACCTTGCTACTTCTTCATCCTTCTCTTGCTCCAATTCGCCTCTCTCACTCTCAACTAAAAATCAGACGTGTTTGTGTTTTGGTGTGAAGAATGAAGAGGGATTCAAACTATATTTATAGGGAAAAATTCCAAGCTCATGTGGTCCCTATTGCATGTGATCCAACTTCTCATCTTTCACCCTAACCATTGGATCAAAATGCACTTTTTGAAATCAAATCCCCCCCTACAACAAGCTAGCCGACATCTCCAAGCTCCCTAGCCTTTGGATGAATTTTATATGTGGCAATAATCCAATGGTTCAAGTCTCTAATTGGTCAAATTAATTACCTAAGGATTAAGGCTTTATTTAATGATTAATTTGGAACCATTGGATTGTAATACATGTGTCAAAATCCCATGGTTGGCTGATCCCATGTGCTAGTTGCCATATTTGACTTTTGGGGCTGATTCATTAAGCTAATTACCATGCTAATCAAAAGCTTAAATGCCCCTTCATTCACATGTGTCATTATATAATTGGTATGTTTCTTAATCAAGGTCATTAGTTCTTTATTATTCAAGCTTAATTCTTCATCTTTTGGCCCTTAAATTTCGAAACTAAACAGCCCCTTAAATTGTCCTATTAATTTCGAAATTAATTGCCTCACTAGGTGTCTTTAATTGCCTTTTATAATCTTAAGATTAAATGCACCAGTTAGATCACAATTGATTAGGCATTTATCTTTTATTAGACATGTAAAATTTTATTACAAAATGTCTTAATTAATATGTATCTTATCCCCTTTTATATCTATTTAATTTCATAACATTTCCTTGCCACTTTTGGTTATAAAATAACCATTATTTTATGTGTTAATTATCTCACATTTTACCGTTATTATATGTAGTCTCAAATTCAACCATATGTTAATTAATCCCAAAGTGAAATTTTCCTAAAATTATATTCAATAGGTTTAATTCTTTGAGACATATATTCACCTTCATTTTATACTAATTATTCATCATAATAAAATATTTATGATGAATAGGAATTTTAAGGTATTACACTTTGCAATATTGGTGTTATTTATTTGGTATTTTGCAAAAGTGAAGATCAAGTGGCTTATATTATGAATAAACTGCGCTAGCAAGCTCTGTTCTTGAAGCATATACAAATGCTTTGAGTATGTTCTATGGAAGATTTTGTTTGAGGGTGGGTTTGACTCAAATCCTTATACTCATAAATTTAATGTTTTGCAAACATTAATTTAAGGTTGGGATTGTTGAAAAAATTATAATGATGCCACGTGGTCGCCTCAATGGCCACTCTTATCAGTTACCTAAAATATCTCCAGTTTGAATTTTGAAATTCCATTATCCCATGTTTATTTATTTTGGATTAATTTTTGCTTGATATTCTCTCCTCACTTTCAAGAAACGTTATGTAGTTCCGTTAATTAATGTTAGTCGTGTCCTATTTATTTTAATAGTGGGTTTATTATTTAATTTGTAATGTATTTTCCTACTTATAGGCTCCCTCTTAGTGAATGAATGCATCCAATTTCATTCTTCTATTTTCTCTCTATTATATTATTTTTTTTATATTTATCAACACACACACTTTCACTTGCTTTGCTTTACAACCTGAGGCTAAGCGGACACTAACAACCTCATATTACAAGTGTACGTGACCAAACCCATAACCTCCCATTTATATAAGAGTTTTCATGTACTAGACTATTAAGAACATTGGCTCATCATCCATATATTTGAAATTAATTATTCCATCGTTCCACTCGTTGCTATATTTTTATTATTATAAGTACCCACTAATTGAAGGTAATTCTATTTGAAGTACTATTAGACACTAAATGTGGGTACTTTTTTTAATGAGAATTCGGATATTGATTCGTCACATTGTGAGAGACTAACCTCTTCTTCCGCGATACCCAAACTGCATTGGTCACAAGTTGCTTTATTTCTTTATTGTTTATTTGTGTTTGTGTAGCCCAAAATGGCTGTGTTACTTTTCATCATTAAACGTGGGATATGCAAATCAAAGTTGAACATTGTCTTCATTATTACTACCAACTTTGAGTAACATCGATCATCTTCACCCACATGCATGAACAATAAAACCGTGTCAAGGATTTCTGAGCAAATTAAATAATGAGAAAGGTGATTGATTATTAATGGGACCTAACAAGAGATAACTAGGTTAGCTAGGTCCCTCTATTGGCGCGGTTTATAATTTATTATAATCAAGTTATAATATATATATATATATAGATATAATGGTATGTATTGCTTAATTGGCTACAAAATTAAATAGTACATTATTTTTAACAATTATATCATCTTTTGGTCTACTCATTTAGTCAAATTAAATATCTATATATGCTCTGAAATGTTTACTTGGATAACAAAATTTTTAAACTCTATCATAAATTAGAGGGAGTGAAATCATTGCAAATTTGCCCATGTATATACTCCCTTTGTCCTTATTTGTAAGGTCCTCTATTTTGAATTGGTCCGATTGGTCCATTTTATAAGATTCTTTTTAGGATTGTTTGAGCATTAAATGTATTTTTTTTTATCAATGTTACCCTTAGTTAACAGTATCACAAAAGACACTTTTAGCGTTAATTTTTAGGACCATTAGACGAATGCTTTCAGGAGGTAGTGTATATGAGTATCGTGGAAAGTTTTAAAATAGACGTATGTTTTTAAACTGTCGTTGTAAGTCTCTCTGTCCCCCCCCCCCTTTTTAAGGCAAAACATGTAGATCTTGTGAATCTGTGATGTATCTCACAACGACGATCCCCTGTACGATGACACTAGAAATTCTCCACTGAAACTCTCTCGATCGTTTCCCATAACCCTGTTTGATCGTGAAGAGGAAAGTCCCCCATATGACGGCACTAGAAATTATCTACCGAGGCTCTCTCGTTTCCCAAAAGCCTGTTTGATCGTCAAGAGGAAAGTCATGAAGGGAGTGTTCAAGTGCGATGGCCTCTGAAGGAGAAGGAGGGAAGAGCAAGAGCCGCAAGCTCAAGGCGAAATTACTTGCGGTAATTTCAAGTCAGAAGGGCGTGTCTTAAATATTTGACCAAGAGGTGAGAGATTTAAAAAAATCTGCTTACAACAACAGATTTTTCAAAACCAGCCATTGTAACTATATATATATATAAAAAAAAAAAAAGCATATGGGGTTGAGGAGGCTCGAACACTCAACTTCAACAAAAATGACCAAAGGATCTAGCCAATTACTCAAGGATACCAGATTTGTTGAAAGAAACAACGACTGTTTTTAATAAAACAGTCGTTGTAACTCTAAATAATAATTAAAAAAAAAAATCAAAGGGGTGAGGAAGACTCGAACACTCGACTTAATTCAAGAAAACTTACCAAAGGCTCTAGCCAACGGCGCCACAACATCAAACTTATTGAGAGATTCAACAATTGTTTTATATAAAACAGTTGTTCTAACTTGGAAAAAAAAAAATTACTACACCCGGTGTCAAGATTCAACGACTGTTTTTTGAAAACAGTCGTTGAATCTCACAAATATTAATTTTTATTTATTTATTGCTTAACTTTCATTAAATGTTTTCAAGAACAGTATATTTTTCTTAAAGTAGTCGTTAATTGTTAAGTCAAAATTTCAAAAATGTCATTGCCTCCTTTTTAACTTCTGTTTTCAAAAAACGAACATGAATTAGTGTTGTTAAATATAATTTTTTAGTAGTGTAATTTTCCCTATATACATACACTTATTCTTTTTCTCACTATTACTCCCTCTTATTTACTCACTTATAAATAAAGTTATATTTAAAATATAAGTATATTTCCTACATATTATTACTTTTAACTGATTTTATTTGCCTTTTTTTAATAAGACAGTACAGTTCAGTTAATATAAATAGGGACGAGGGAAGCATATACACAAACGAAAATATATATCATTGACTTCTTCATAGTTTTCAATTCTTGGGAAACATGAAAGACATTAATTAATCTTCCCCATCTGTTCCCACATTCAAAGGGAAAAATAAAGTCAAAGAAATAACATATCGATTAGTTCTTCATCCGATCCCCACCATTAAATTTTTGTCTGTGTGCTGAGATCAGGGTTTGAATGAAAATAACAACAGTACAACAATGGGTTTGGCTACTGTCCACTTCCTTTACCATCCTCTTCTCCATCTCAACCGTTGGATTGAAATCCCAACGGTTCAGATATAATGATTTATAAAAATATTAATAAAATATTAAATTATTAAAAAATTATTTAAAAATAATATTTTTATAAATTCTGAGATCTGAACCGTTGGGATTTCAATCAAACAGTTGAGATGGGAAGAGAATGGGAAGTGGACTGTAGCCAAATCCATACAACAATATATTAACAACAGCTTGTGTTTCAAGAAAAACATTCTGATAATAATTATCAAAATCTTAAGTATCCAAGGGACGAGAGAGTGCCACTTTAACATTTTCTATTTATGTTGGTAACTAAAAAAGTAACCTAGTAATTGTTGTCCATAGATAGAATATTTGTCCATTACTATGTTCCAATCTCTATATGGATGCATTTTATGAATTTATAACCCCAAAGTTTAATGAACTTAGCATTATGTTTTGGAAATTATTTTTTATTCGTGGCCGGAGGAGTTGAGGTATTTTCACTATATTATATATTTAATTTATATTTTAATCAGTTATATTTTTATTATAATATAATTAATCATAATAATTTTTTCCACGTAATATATATTTATTTTAACATGTACGTGACGGACCTTTTTTTCCCAGGGCATGCGCGTACATTGTGTGCATTGAATTAATGTAATTTATTTTTAATTTAACTCTTGATTATTCAAGTTATAAAGTATTATCAAATTTCGTCAAACCATTTTTTTATTGAAGAAGTTGCGATTAGAAATCATACGATAACAATTAATCCTAGAGGTGAATTGAGTCAATGCCATGGTGAAAATCAATAAAAATATAATTGAGTCACTGTCCATCCGTGATATCAATTTATACCATAGATAGATATTATAGGGTAAAAAAAATAAGTAAGCCCCAAATGACAACCATAATTTTTTACGTAATGACATATGATTGATCCAACGTTGTCTTCTTGAGTTTGATAATTTTTTACCATAAAAAAGAGTTTGATTATTAAATAGAGTAAGACTAAACAATTATTGGTCAAACAAATAGTCGGCTGGTGAATATTAAATGCCATATAGTCGGCAGCTTTGGCAATCAATTTTATTTATTTATTTTTCTTTCCCTGCCTTCAATTAAAAAAACACATTATCATGTAAGTTAGGTAGGAAATTTAATCATATTATATAATTATAATTAATATATTTATAAAATGTATGATTTGTTATGAATTTTATATTTAATATTAATATTTGTTCTGGTGTAGAACACAGATGTCCAGCCCGGTTGGTGGGAGCTTTGATATGGGATCAATATACTCCTCCTGAATGCTTATGGGGAAAGCGTCCAGGAGAAGAGTGGATCACTGTACACAACCAGGCATTTCGCCTAAGGGGGTGCGGTGTGTGCACAGTATGACTATATGTAAAGTAGTTCAGAGATTAGAACCTGTGTACCTTGATCGTGTACCTCCTATATATATATATATATATATATATATATATATATATAATGTACCTTATAGTTAGAGCCTCCGATCCCGCCTCAGGTGTATCCGAAGATCTAGGTAACCGCCCCCTGGAATAGGTCCTTCGGTTTGGATCCTTGTGGGCCGGTTGAGATCCTTGTGCGGATTGCCCCCTGCTGGCCGGTTAGCCAATAGGCCTAGACTTAGGTCCATAACAATATTGAGAAGATTTTCCAAGTGTTAACCTCTTTTTATACATGAATTGTAACCATGTCAAAAAAGAAAAAAGAAAAAAGTATCATGTATACATTAGAAAACAGTAACATTTTTATTATTTATTATTTAGCAAGTCGTGTCCATATGATTTTTTCTTAAAGAGTGTTACCAACTATTGTTTTTTCAATTCAATTAACTATTTTGTTTCCTAAGGTGGATTAAAGTTGTGTTGGGGTGGCTTTGCAAGCCGAAACCAAGTTTGGGGCCACCCATGCACCATCCCGAAACACGATGCTATTATTAATGTACTTCCAAGGGCCCGTTTGGTACGGAGAAGATTTGAGGAGATAAATGAATTTAGAAGAAGGAAATGAATGAAAAGGAAGATTGAGAGGAAATTTAAAAGGGGTGTTCTGTTAGGTAGACATGAAAATTAGGATGGAAGATGATAATTTTTTTAAAAAATAAAATTAAATATAACATTTAAAATGTCCAAAATACCCTCTTACATAAACAAAACAAAAAAAACTCCCTCCTTCTGCTTCCCTGAAATCCCGACCTCGACGACAGAACCCTTAAAAAAAAAAACTCCCTCCTCCTTCGATCACGGTTTCCAACCGGTGGTGGTGGAGATCGTGGGTCGACCGGTGGTGGTGGAGATTGTGGGTTCCAATGTTTTCTCTCTCTCGCTCCGCTATCCCTCCTTCTTGATCCCTGAAATCCCGACGACAGAACAAAAAAAAAAAAAGCTTCAGATCCAGGGTTTTGACCGATGGTGGTGGTTTGGTAAAGTAGATCGGCGATGGTGAACGAGCTAGGAAGTCTTCGCTGGTGACGAAGAGAGCCGAAGGTGAGAGGAAGAAGGTGAAGTCGGACGGTGAGAAAAGAGGAAGAAGAAAGGGACCTAATGGGAATTTGCTCACAATCTTCCGGGAAGATTTCATCTTCCATCCAATATGTGAGGGAAGATTAAGTAAGGAACCTTTGTAACATCCCATTTTAAAAGCGGATTTTTTTTTTTTTTTCAATCAGAGTAGAGCATTGGAGCGAAAGAGTAACTGATACATATTCAAATATATAAACCATAGTGTAACATTGTATGGATAATACAGTCATCCAATTGTTCTCAAAAGTAATTACTTAAATAAACTAAATATCTCCGTGTACTAGCCTAGTCATGTTGTTTCCCCCGCTCTCCGATCCTTGGTCCTTCGGACCCTCAAGCTACAGCTGAGATCCAATTTACCACATTGGATCTCAGGTAACGGTTAACCTTATGCTCAAACAATACAGTATACAGACAACAGATATTCAAGACAATACAACAGTATATCAGTACATAAGCATACAGCAGATGTATTATCAATATGACGACAGAACATAAGCACAGAGCAGTATGTAAAGCCCCATAAGGTAATAACAACAACAGCCTGCACAAAAACCAGTGCCACGATAACCACTCGTGTCCTCAGCGCTAGGAAAACATAACGGCATTATTATGACTATAACTCGTGTAAAACTGTCTGTATATCAATCTCTGAACGTATCTATCACATATATGTACTTAAGCAGCACAGGATTAGTGTTACAGTACGCGTCCGTACCTTCGTTGACGGGCGTAGGTACTTCTGACGAAAAATCGTACTTTTTGACGAAAACAGCGAAACGTCCAACAGCGGCACGTCGGACAGCGTTACGACAGTAGATCAAGGTTACTGATATCCTATAAGAGTAATATCACATTTATTAGTGATTTGACATCATAACAGGCATTTTAGGTAAAAATTACCATTTTGCCCCTATTCCCCTAATCGGCGGAATTTCGCCAGCGCTTCGCTACTTTAACTCCGATTTCTTCCAAAATTTTGCCAGAACTTCGACCCAACCATGATTTTCGAAATTTAAGACTAAAATACCCCTATCATATGATATCTAATCATACTTGGAAGATTAAAGACTAATCTAACATTTCTACTCTAACTACCGAAACTTAAGACTAAGGATCGGAAAACTTACTCAGAGCTTCGCTGCAAAATTCCCCGGACTTCTTCCTTCCTTCCTTGCTGCAGAATTTCAAACTAGAGAGAAGAGGAATGGTGTGAATATTTTGAAGAGGTTCAATGCCTATTTATAGGCAAATTTCTGTGCACTATTCACACTTTACCATACCGGATATCGACCGTCGGATCGCACTTGGATTAGGTGGCAACTTCTTGGCCCTTGGATGTGTTTGGCCGACCTCTTGGCTCCCAAATTCAAAGGGGGAGCCAATCATGTGGTGCCATGTGGCCACTTTCTAGAAACCTTTACCGGTAGAGTCCCCGATCGGTGTCTGAATCGCGTAACCGCGCAAAATCTCAGAGATTCAAAATCACAACTTTGAAGACCCTTTCTTACTCACTAAAAATGTCTAAGTTAACCTAATTTTTGATTCTATACAGGGTTTCAACGGTCCTGCTGAAGTTTTACGGAAAAACGTGCCGGATACGGAAGTAACTTCCGGAATTATCAATCCCTGGACAAAAATTCACTGATTCCAAATATGTCCAGGAAATTCTCAACTCATCCCCAGATGTTGAGTTATAATTTATTTTCTTCAAACTCCAATTCGTGACTATCTGCCTTTTTCACAGATTACCCTATTTCGTCTTATTACCTAAGTATTCTACCGATCACGGAAATGACTTCTGAAACAGTCCAGTCCGAGATAAAAATTCACTCATTAATATTCTTCTCTGACTTTAGAAATCTTGTCCATGGTTTTCTAGATAGGATTTAATTTCTATCTGTGGTCATTTATCCTATTTGTTTTTTACATAAATTATATTATTAAAATATTACAAGTTGCAAGATTAATATCATGATATTTTTCACTCATTCTTATCCTTTTTTTTTTGTCCAAAATTCGGCTGGCCTTTTTTGTTTTGTTTTTGTAAATATTTATTTTTTAATTAATTATTTCAATTTTCTTAAAAATTTCACAAAATTCCCTTATTGGTCCATTCTTGCATTTAGGCTTAAAATTACTTAATCTCACCAATTTTTCTTCATATTTTCCCATTAATTAGAAAATATATTTTATGCTAATTTTAGCCATAAACCACTAATTTTAGGGTTTTACATAATTATCTTTGAATTTTCCCTCGTTTATGCTTAAGTAATTAGCCAATAATTACTTAATTAGCTCCTTACTAATTTTTGATAATTTTCTTAATTAAGACAAGTTATTGTCTCCCAAATCTTATACTAATATTGATATTTTACCTCCCATGTAAAATATTAAAAATAATGGGGTCATTATGGTCATTTTAATACTTTTTGATTCTTCCCCTTTAATTTTTCCAAGGTGATAATTTATTAAATTACCAAAATTAGAGACAATATTCTCTCTTAATTTTAATAATTATTTTACTGCCTCCTAGGATTTTTCATAATTTTCTTAGATCTTTATATGCTCCCAAGGGCATTTTAGTCATTTTGACTCCTTATTTTTTTTTTTCTAATTTTCAAGAGATTTTTCCCTCATAAAAACGATAAACACAACATAGAAATTGAGACCACAATTTTTCTTATTAGAAATGGCCATTTTATTTATACGGGTATTACAACCTTCCCATGGGTGAAGGAAAATGGTGCCTCACTGGAAGATAATTCTGTGTAACAAACATCCAAAACCGAGGGAAGATTATCTTCCCTTCCCTTCTCCAATCTTCTGCGTACCAAACGGGCTCTTATCCAATGAGTTCCATCTCTTTATCATGATAAATTAGAAATATTTTTCTATCTATGTATTACTTTGAAATGAATTGTATTATTTTTTATTTATGAATAGTTAAATTTGCTATGAATTGTATATTTTATAAGATTATATTATAGTAGGATTTTATTGCAGTTTTTTGCCATCAATTCAAAAATTTTAAAATAAAACTCATTTGTCTAATACTAATTATATTAGACCGTAAAAATTGTATGCAGAAATATCAGGCGAAAACGAAAAAAAAAAAAATATCTGGAGAAATATTGCAAAACAAATTTACATGAAGTCAATGAAATGTTTAGAAAATATTTTAAGAAATAAAAAAAATTACAAAGTCTAAGAAAATTTACACCTCTTTATATTTACACGAGAATTTATACTATAGATAGTATTTGTAAGTAATATGTTCTTTGTAAAATATTATTTTAGGTACAACGTTGGACCATATTTGGCACACTACCATAAAAACACTCCAAAGGATTTAGAATAGTTAATAATATACTCCCTCCGTTCCTAATTATATATAGGAGTAAATTTTAGAGTTGGTTTTGTCCCTAATTATAAGAGCAAGTTTTAACTTGGGTCATTTTTTTTTTCCTATAATACTCCTATTTATACTTTCTCAATAATAATTAAAGACAATAATAATTTAATAATACACATATATATTTTATAAAGCAAATAATGTTTGCAACTCATTAATGTCATATACACCTAAATTATTATTTTTTATATAAAATAATTTTGAGCAATTTTTGTCATATTTTTCCCATATCACCCCTACTAATACTTCTTCTACAATAATTAATTTACAACACGCTTATATTATATCAAGTGAGAGATTCTACCTTAATTTTTATTTTTAAATAAAATAATTTTAATATTCCTTTATTTATTTATTTTTTGTAATACTATTAATAGTTTAACAGTCAATTCATTTTCATTATTTTTTAACACAGTGTTCAGCTACTGAAATTCGTCAGTGGACTAATGATTTTTAAAGAGTCATTAAATAACATCATAGCGTACGTCGCTCCAAGTTAATATTTTCAATCTATTTACAACACGTGATAAGTTAAAGGGTATATTTTCAATTAATATTAATATGGTAATTGAGGGGGTGTGATGTGAAATGAGACAATAAAAAATCTGGTAAGAAAATGAGGAAGCTAGTTTTTTTTTTTTTTTTTTGATACATGAGGAAGCTAGTTAAGAAAAAGGTTAGAAGCAAGTAAAGAAGAAACAGAGAGGGTCGAATATGAAAGATACAGGCAAAGGGAAAGGCAAACAAACAGTAACCCGCCACCCCACACATTGCTTTTATGTAATTTTTAATTTTTAGAGGGGTATTTTTGGAAAATACACATAATTAATTAATTTAACTTCCTTCCTTAATCTCCCCAAATTCTGATAATTTGCTCCTATAATTAGGGACGGAAGGAGTATATCCTAAATATAAGATATAATTTATAGTGTGATTTACACTACAAAATATGTCATATATTTAGCATCAGAGGAGTACGATATTTGTTGTTTCGTGCAAGTTACTATATATTTGCTTGGTTGTAAATAGAAAATGGCCTGAAGCAGTCATTGCAGTAGTTAACGGAGGGATAGTTGGAGGTTGGGGTTGTAATGTAACCTACTTTGATCAAATATTCAATCTTTGAAAACGATATTTTATCTCTTGCCCATATATATCTATATCTATATCTATATCTACTAGTTCTCGGTTTTCCACGTTTTGGAACCCAGAAATGCCAGACAACCTTAATTAGTCTTCTGATTGATTTTTGTGGATAACCATGATAAATATAAAATAATATGATAGAGAAAAAATATGAGAATGAAATTGGATGTATTTATTCACTAAGAGGGAGCCTATAAATAGGTAAATACATTACAAATTGAGTAATAAAATAATAACCCACTACTAAAATAAATTGGACACGATTAATATTAATCAACGGAACCGCACAACATTCTTAAAAGTGAGGAGAAAAAATCAAGCGAAAATTAAAATAAAATAAACAAATATGGGATAATGGAATTTTAAAATTCAAACCGGAGATATTTTAAGTAACTGATTAGAGTGACCACCAAGGTAATCATGTGGTATATGATCAGAATTATTCCAACAAACCAAACTAATCTACTATTTTCGAATGTGTGGACCTTTAATTGGATCAAAATTTTCTGAAACAGAAAGCAGCGGTTGGGAAAATATTAGCATTCTTGAATAGAAGCATAACTATGATTATAAACACTCACTCATATCTGCTTTTTCCACGGGTTGGGTTTTTGGTTAATGAATCGATTATCCAATGTGGTGAATCTTGGGATAAATGTTTGGGGGGCTAAATGTATACTCATTAACTAATTAAGAAAAAAATATATTTGTGGGGGCCAAATGTATAAATTTTTGAGATAGATGTATAAACTTTTAGGCCAAATGTATAAATTTTGTATTAAAAAAATCTATTTTATATTAAATATTTAGGATTTTTTTTTTTTTTTGGGGTGGGGGGGGCATGGTCCCCTCTGGCCCTTGAGAAGATCCGCCACTGACTGTGCACATATTTAACCATTATGTTTTAGCGTTATACATTCTTACGTGTAATACCCTAAAAACCTGTATTATAATTTGGTAAAAATTATACCTATAGAAAGTAGGTGAATATGAGGTATCAAATATTAAGTTATAATTAGTATATTTTTCTAAGGAAAAAAATATCTTGGAAATTATAAAATCTAAGGGCCAAAGTGCCAAATGACGAAAATGCCCCTAAGGGACATAAATAACTTAGGAAAATTACGAAAAATCCTAAAAGGTAGTAAAATGACCAAGTGAATTATGAGAGTATATTATCTCTAATTATGGTAATTTAATAAATTATGAACTTGGAGAAATTGAATAAGAATGCTCAAAAAGCATTAAAATGACTAAAATACCCTTGTAAATTATAAAATAATGCAGAAAACATGGAAATGAAAATGTCAGAGCTAGAATTGTGAGACAAGGGGGGTATTCTAATTAATAAAATTATCAAATTGTGATAATTAAGTAATTGAGTAATATTGGGCTAATTACTTAAGCATAAGCAAAGGAAATTCATGGATAATTATGTAAAACCCAAAAAAATGGTGGTTGTTGGCTTAAAATTAGTAAAAATATATTTGTTAATTAATTGGAAATTTTGGGGAAAAATAGTTGAGTTTAGGTATTTTTAAGCCTAAATACAAGAATGGACCAATTAGGGTTTTTTGTGGAATTTTTGAGAAAATTTAAATAATTAAATAATTAATTAATTAATTAAATAAAAAATAAATACTTATTAAATAATAAAAAGGGCCAGCCGAATTCATGCCCAAGAAAAGAAAAAAAAATGAAAATAAGAACCAAAAAATAAATATGATATTTTGAAAAAGTTTGATTATTATTTAATTTAATTTAATTTGGTGAATAGTAATTCAATAATTAGGAAACGGATCCTATCTGGAGATCTAGGAATGGGATTTCCAAAGTCAATGTAAAATATTGATCAGTGAGTTTTTACCTTCAAGTGACCTCTTCTGGAAGTTAATTCTGAAGCCGATTGTGCATTTTCCTAATAAAACAAAATAGGGAAAAATGTAGATAGACACATTTTTGGATCTGAAGAAAATAAATTCTAATTCAACATCTAGTAATGAGTTTGAAATTATCTGGACATATTTGGAATCAGTGAATTTTTCTCCAGTTGATGATTAAAACGCGTTTAAATAATCGAACCCGCACGGACACGTTTTCGAGGAACTTGGATCGATTGTTGGAGCCCTATATGGAATCAAAATTTAGGTTAATTTGGACATTTCTAAGTAAGAATATGTCTTCAAAGTTGTAAATCCAGAATTTTGAGGTTTTTCCGAAATTACGCGAATCGGGTACCGATCGGAGAAATCGCCCAGACCGGGCATAAAGCAAGCCAAGTCATCAATTTTTGACCAATCCTTGGCTGCCACATCAGCTCTCTATGTTGACCAAGAGCATCCAAGGGCCAAGATCTTGCCTTGATGAAGAAGTTGAATCCAATGGCTTAAAACAACTTTGAAATTCCATTTGTATCCCTTGAAAATTCTATAAATAGGCATGCCATGCTCTTGAAATTTTCACACCACTTTGAAGAGCTCCTTTGGCGAAATCTAGAGGGAGAAAGAAGAGAGAGAAGCTCGGAAAAAATTGTGCGAAGTCTTCAACGAGTAAATCCTTCGGTCCTTAGTCTTTAGTTCTTTCGGTAGTTTTAGTAGAACATTAGTTAGATCTAGGAAGTAGGAGATGAGATTCCTATTCTTGTTTTTAAGCCTCATTGCATTGAAAGATGCCTGACGAGGTAAAAACATAGTAGGGATTGAGTCTCTGAAAGTTGAAAGTTAAAATAGCGAGTTTAAAGCTTTCGTAGTTCTTTCAATAGTTAGAGTAGCCTTTATTTTTCAAAGTATGATTAGATATCATATGATAGGGCTATTTTAGTCTAGAATTTCGAAAATTATCATTGGTTCGAAGTTCTGTCAAAATTTTGGAAAAAAAGAAGCCAAAGTAACGAAGTGCTGGCGAAATTCCGCCAATTAGGGATATAGGGGCAAAATAGTAATTTTTACCTAGAATGCCAGTTATAATGCCAAATCACTAATGAAAGTGATATTACTCTTTTAGGACATCAAAAACTCTGATTTGCTGCCGTTACGCTGTCTGACGAGCCGCTGTTGGACGTTACGCTATTTTCCGTAAAACGTGTCATTCCCGTCAAAAAGTACCGAAGTACCATCAAACGAAGGTACGTTCGCGGCGTACTGTAATACTGACTCTGATGCTTATAGTCTGCTTATATTTGATACGGATAGTTTCATAAGCCATGAGCGGGACTCTGTTCCGGGTCATGCACAGTGACTAAGGTAATAAACTTAGATAATCACTATTACAACTTTACGGGTTATAGTTTTGATAATACCGTTATGTTTTCCTAGCGCTGAGGACACGACCAATCATCGTGGCACTGGTGAATAGTGCAGGCATATAACTTTGCTTGTAGGGTAGTTGTTATTAAATGATCAAGGATCATTGCTGTATTTCTAGAAATATCTGTTGATCATATATTGTTATATAAGCATTGTTATATAAGCATGAGGTTAACCGTTACCTGAGATCCGATGGGCATTGGATCTCAGCTCTTACTATAGCATCACATCAAGGTCCAGAGAGAGACCAAGGACGGAGGATAAGAGTAAGCAGAGCAGACAGCATACATGAAGATGAAGACCACGTGGAGACCCGATCAAGGACGTCTAGTACTTGAACAGATAATGTATTAATCTTTATGAACAGGCGATTACGCCACTGTTATTGTTATAATCAGTTACTCAATGTTTTATTCCGATGCTCTACCCTGATTTTTTTTAAAAAAATTTGGCTCTGAAATTGGGATGTTACATTACGCAATCCCCGCCTCAACATACATGATATTTATTCATTATAACCGTTATTTATCAATCTTTACATATACCCGAATCTTTAGTAGTGGGGAGATAGTAGTATTTAGTTTTTTTAAGTATAGCTCACATCACAAAATATATGAGTATTATGTCTATGGTTTTTTCAAGGTATGACCTTCATTGGATCTAGGATATTTTTCACTTTATGTGGAAAAGCAATTAAATTTAATTAGAGGAAAATTTAGAATATTATAGTGATATTTTTATGAAAATAAAATAGTAAACTTTAACCACTCCTCTTAATTAATTTTTTGTCAGACTCTTGTTTATTGCACTTTAGTTAAACATATTTCATAAATAGAACTAGATTGAGAAGTAGTTACTTCAATATATATAACAAATATTCATTACATTTCAACATCAACCACATAGCATACAACAAATGTAATGTTAACACCACAACAATACATAGCATACAACAAATGTAATGTTCACAATGTTTGCACTCACCAGTGCCACGAATCCATGTGTTCTCAGCGCTAGGAAAACTTAGCCAATGGTATTATCAAGACTATAATCCACGACAAGCTAAATGTATACAAATAGGTGACCTAATACCAAGTCTTAGTTACGGTGCATGACCCAAGACCTAGTCTTGTCCATGACTCTATGAATCATTCCATCATATATAAACATACAAGACATATCAGAGTTAAAGTTATAGTATGCATCCATACATTGGTTTGTGTAGCTAACGGTACGATTCCTTCCAGTACCGAGTCCTGACTTTTCCGGATATCCTATAACATTATTTCCGCGTTATGATATTATAATAAATATCACATGTCTTAGAATGATATCCTAAGAGATATTTTCACCACTATTAACCTTCCTACCCCTGGTGGATTTGTTATTCCAATTTTATCCTCATTTTTTCTTAAAAACGTAATTTCAGCATTTTAGCCCAGATTTTTCAACAACTTTGAAAAATCATAATTAATTATACAAAAATCTAAACGATGTGATTCCAAATCCAAAATGACCCTTTACATGTATATTTTCATGGAAAAATACGCCCAGAAACTCAACATGCTTGAATCATTCCTAGTTTTAAAGTTTCCCTTCAGTATTCCAGTTCCCAGTTTTGAAACATGGGCTAACTTGGAAAATTCACATCTCTTTGTACAAAACCCTAAAAATTACATGTTATACATTAATAGATATATATATTCATGTCCACTATATCTCTAAAAAATTTCATGATTTTTAGACACCATTTGAATGGCCAAAATTCATACACAACAGTTACTGTTCAGATTGAATCCCAGAAACGTGACCCAACTTCAACAATTTGTAGCTCCTTGTGCAGAACTCCAAACACTACAATTTTATATATTTAGAAATATATGGATTTCTACTTTATGCCTAGAAAATTTCATTATTTTTAAAGCTTATTTTCTACATAAAATAATACCCTCAACGTGACTAACTACAGAAAACCAGAAATCTGGACATTTCTTAATTTTCACAATTTTGACATATTGACTCCAAAAATTATTTCCCAACATGTTTTCACTCCATTTTTCGTTTTAAAAGCAATGGATACTTCAAAACATGAAAGGAAATTTATTCTACAATTTTCTAGATTAAAACTATAATTCTACCAAAATCTAAAAGCTAAAGCTTAAGAATATTACCTTTGATTCTTGCTCCACCTTCCTCTTGCTCAAGCTTTCTCTCTTCTCACTCACTAAATCAGATGTTTTAGCTTGTGTTGGTGTGAAGAATGAAGAGGGGTTAAGCCTCTATTTATAGGAAAAATTTCCAACCTTATGTGAACAACCTATTGCATGTGATCCATTTGCTCTACTTTCACCCATCCATTAGATCAAAAATGCACTTTATCATACTCCATCCTCTCCCTCCACCTTGGATGCTGACATGCCTCTCTCCCCTAGCCCTTAGATTGATTTTTCATGTGGCAATGATCCAATGGTTTAAGCCTCCCTTTGGTTAACTTAATTATCTAGGGATTTAGGCTTAATTAGGTAATTAATTGGGACCATTGGATTGTAATACACGTGTCAAAATCTCATGGTTGGCTGGTCCCATGTGCTTAGTTGACATTGTTGACTTTTTAAAGCTGATTAATAAAGTTTATAACATCTTAATCAAGTACTTATATGCCTTTTAATTACAGTCATTGATTAATTTAATTACATGAAGATTTTAGACTAATACTTTAAATAATATCCTAAAAACACTTGGCCCACATTGCTCCAACATGGCCAGCAAAAATGTGGACTTTTGGGGCTGATTCATTAGGCTAATTATCATGTTAAACAAAAACTTAAATGTCATTTTATTTACATTTGTCATTGTATATTTGATTTGTTAGCTAACCATGGTAATTAGTGCTTTATTAGACAAGCTTAATTTCATCCTCTTAGGCCCTTAAATTTTCGAAAAGGACAGCCCTCTTTTTGATGTTTTAAATTGTCTCTAATTAAATTGAATAATTATGCAATCGATCTTAATTAATGCAAGCTAATTTGTCAATGAATATTTGCTATTTATATCACATTTTATAATCCTTAAGTATAGTTTCATATCTAGCCTTTTGCTAATTCAATGTGAAATTTGCCTAAAATTATAATCAATAGATTATAATAACTTGAGACACATTCACCTTCATTATATTATATGCTAATTATTCATCAAAATAAAAGATTTAGGATTTTAGGGAAAATCCTAGGTATTACAGGCTATGTAGAAGTTGTATGACGCGACAAATAAACCCATTATTTAAGGCAAAACGAGAGCGAAATTTTTTCATCAACTCTACCTTGAGATTAATCTAACTTGGGGGATCAAAATTGTCTAAAAATCCTTGTTGTAAAATTTATTACACAAGGATGCTATCAAAACAAATTTATTGCTTAAGGATACTTAAAATTTGCTTAAGATTCAGGTGTAACATATTTCTACTAGATGCCAATTTTCTTCAACTGTGTGTATAATACATATTTAACTATGTATAAACGGAAGACATTTATACATAACTAAAAATATGTTACATATAGCTGAAGATGAGTGACACATGGTCAAGGACCGAGTCGTTAATTATCTTTGGATTGGACCGTAAATTTACAATAGAGAAGTATTTTTCCTGTCACACTGTAATTCAAACACATTTCTTATTTTAAGTGATATAAGTACAAGCTTTCAAAAGCACTAGAAAATACAAGTAAGTGGGAACTTAGTCTACTTGTATTGTATTCCCCCTAATTACATGGTATATAGAGAGAGGAACCTCAACAGGGATTTCATTGCAAATTCACAAATAAATCCCTACCTTGAAGAAAAGAAAAACAAAAAGTAAAGGATACATATATATATAGTAAAGCAGACCACTATCATCACAGTAAGACAAGCCAAGCACAAAGAATGAACCTTGTATTGTTCATCTTCGTCTTCTTAGAGCTTGACAATCTCAGGAATATGAACCGGGTAGCGATGGATACAATCGGCCCAAGGCCCGTCGACCGGAGTCTTGATGCTTTTGTTGCATTTCCACACAGCACTGTTACACTTAAACCCACTTCCGAAGGCAATCTGCCAAACACGGTCTCCTTTCTTCATCTTCCCTTTGGACTCGACGTAGTTGAGCTCATACCAGAGCGATGACGACGACGTGTTGCCGAAGCGGTGGAGAGTCATCCTGGAGGCCTCCACGTGCTCCGCCGAGAGCTGGAGGTTCTTCTGCAGCTCGTCGATCACGGCACGGCCGCCGGCGTGGATGCAGAAGTGCTCGAACGCTTGCTTGAAGTCTGGAATGTACGGCTTCCACTTGGGGTTGCAGATTTTCCGACCGATAAGAGTCAGAAGAAACAGAAGCTGCTCCGAAGCCGGCAGAACCAGAGGCCCAATGGTTGTGATGTTTGATTTCAGAGCTTCACCTACCATTGGAGTAAAATTTATCTAAGTCAATCTTCTTTTACTTACGTAAAATACTATAAGAGGCGGACTTTTTTTGTTTTTTTTGTTTGAATGATTAAGAAATGAGTTATGTTAATCGTTTTTCTTCAAACGTAGTAAGTTTTTTTTTAAAATTCAGGTTTTTAAGACTGTATCAAATTTGGGCCAGACTTGAGGGCTTTTATTTAAAAATGGATTAGAAACCTAGTCTAAATAATCAATATATATATATATATATATATAGATTAGTTTTTAAGATGATTTGAGCTTGAGCTTGAGCTTATATTTAGAAAGATGATATCATTTTAAAAAGTGTATTTCCTTTTCAAGAAATAATTTTTTATTTAAATTTCAAAACCAATCATCAATCAATATATTAATATGTATAAGCTAAATCAATAATCAATATTAAATCAAATAAAAGTTACAGCGAGTCAATTTTTTCAAAAAATAAAATAATTTTAAACGGTCTGCTCGCCCGCCATGCATTGTTATTTTTCATGTTAAGAAAAAATTAACGTGACAAAACGAGAATTCTAAGAATTAACGTGAACCTTAAAAAGAAAAGGGATTACTCTCTGCAATAATACTAATACACACACATTATATGAATATAGTAAGCAATATATATGTTTCACCTGCTATGGCCATGAGGTCCTTGGACAGTGAAATTCCGACCTTGCCTTCTTTATCTTCCTCTTCAAACACACACCTGTACGCCTTATCATCGGCTCCCTTGTGGGTTCGAACCACATGGACCAATCTGTACTTGGCCCGCCGCCGCTCCGACCTCCGGTTCGACAACAGTATGGCGGCGCCGCCCATTCTGAACAAGCAGTTCGGCAGAAGCATGGCTCTCTCGTCCCCTTGGTAATAGTTCGGAGTAATAATCTCGGTGCTCACCACGACGGCGTTCGAGTTCGGATGCACCTGAAGAAGGTCGCGAGCCAAGTCGATGGAGATCAACCCGGCGCTACAACCCATCCCCGATAAATTGAAGCTCTTTATATTACTCCTCAGCTTGTACTTGTTAATTACCATCGCCGACAACGACGGCGTCGGCGAGAACAAGCTACAATTCACGATGAGAATATCGATGTCCTTGGGTTTCAGCCCCGTTTTCTCAAACAGTGAATCCATGGCGGAGAATATAACCAGCTCGGCCTCGCCTCTGGCGGCCTCCATGGTGGGCTTGGGAGGGATATAATGAATCGCCGGTGGGAGGCACGTCTCTTCGCCGAGGCCGGAACGCTCTAGAATCCTCATTTGGAACTCGACGCTCTTAGGGCTGTCCCTGAGGTTGAGCCTGGAATGTTCCATGAAGGTGGAGAAGGGGACTCGACATGTCACCGGAGGCTTGAAACAGGCGTAATCGACGAGGAAGATGGTTCGAGGCTTGGAGGAGAAGTAGACGGTGGCGATGAAAATGACGAGGAAAGAAGAACAAAGGACTTGAACGAGATCAAAGTGAAGAGAATTCCAGAGTTTGAGAATCTCATCGGGGCCTAAACGAAGAAGCTCGATGGAGACAGCGATCATTATAGGGATGAGAGTGAAGATGAGAATGTGATTTACAAGATACTGATAGCCAAGTTTAACATACTTGAGCCTCACTGAGTTTGAGAATTCCGGCAAGATTGGAGGCATCTTCGATATGAACCAAAAAAACTAGCTGGTAATAATGAACTAAGAGGACAAAGTTTTGAGAAATGAGGTTTGAGAATGAAAAGGGAAGGGGTTGGGTGAGGTTTTAAAGCCCAAGAGGGCCAAGTTAGATGAAGAGCATAAATGAAGGTCGTGACGTCACTCAACGCTCCCTTAACCTTGCTATTAATTCTTCTTTTCTATAAACCTCTCATCTTACTTGTTCGTATTTTTACACACTTTCATTAAAAAAAAAAAATGTCTTTCACTTGCCTTGTTAACAACTTATATAAGAGTTTTTATGTCACTAGACCATTAAGAACGTAATTGGCTCATCATCCATATATTTGAAATTAATTATTCCATCGCCCCACTTGTTACTATGTTTTTTTATTATTATAAGTACAAGTATCAACTAATTAAAACCGATTCAATTGGAGGTATTATTAGACACTAAATATGAGTACTTTTCTTGGTGAGAATTCAGATATTAATTCATCATATTGTGAGATACTAGCTTCTTCTTCCACGATACCCAAACAGCATTGGTCACAAGTTGCTTTATTTCTTTCTTGTTTATTTGTGTTTTTGTAGCCCAAAATGGTTGTGTTACTTTTCATCATTAAACGTGCAATATGCAAATCAAAGTTGGACATTGTCTTCATTATTACTACCAACTTTGAGTAACATCGATCATCTTCACCCATATGCATGAACAATAAAACCGTGTCATGGATTTCTGAGCAAATTAAATAATGAGAAAGAGGATCGATTTTTAATGGCACCTAACAAGAGATAACTAGCTTAGCTTGGTGCGCCTCTATTGCGCGCGGTTTATAATTTATTATAATCAAGTTTTTATATATATAGACACAGATAGATATATTGATATGTATTGCTTAGCGAGAAAATTAAATATTAAGTACCTTTTAAACAATTATATCATCTTTTGATCTGCTCATTTAGTCAAATTAAATATCTATATATGCTCTAAAATGTTTTCTTGGATAAAAATAAAATAAAATAAACTCTATCATAAATTAGAGGAGTGAAAAAATCATTGCGAATTTGCCCATGTATATACTCCCTTTGTCCTTATTTGTAAGGTCCTCTATTTTGAATTGGTCCGATCAGTCTCCCTTTATAAGATTCTTTGTGGGGTTGTCTGAGAATTAAATGCATTTTGCCAATGTTACCCCTAGTTAATTTTCCCTATACACACTTATCATTTTTCTCACTATCACTCCCTTTCATTTTTACCCACTTATAAATAAAGGTATATTTAAAAAATAAGTATACTCCCTATACACACACACAAAGGCAAATATATATCATTGACTTCTTCATAGTTGTCAATTCTTGGGAAATTAACATGAAGGACAGTAATTTTCCCCATCTGTCCCCCATGGTGAAAATCAATAAAAATATAATTGAGTCGCTGTCCATCAATTTATACTATAGATAGATATTATAGGGTTAAAAAAAAAAAATAATAAGTAAGCCCCAAATGACAACCATAATTTCTTACCTAATGATATATGATTGATCCAACGTTGTCTTCATGAGTTTGATCATTCAATTAATTTGACCATAAAAAAGAGTTTGATCACTCAATAGTAAGACTTCTCACATCCACTTAACAATTATTGGTCAAACAAATAGTCCGCTGGTGAATATTAAATGTCATATATCACTCTGGTTCTATTTATAAATCATTTTTAACTAAATCACACATACCATAAAGGGAGGTAATTAACTCAATCATTATGGGGTAAATTTTCAACTTTGCCTTCATTTATGAATGTGTATTTGTCAACTCTTTATTTTCTCTCTATTTTCATTTGTACAATTAATATGGGAAAAATTATTACAATATCATTTACTACCCTAAAACTGAACTTATAAATAGGACCAAATTTTTTAGTAAAAATGACTTATAATTAGGATCAAAGTGGTAGACAACAGCGTTGGCAATCATTTTTATATATTTATTTTTCTTTCCCTTCAATTAAAAAACACACACATAAAGTGTAAAGTATGTTTGGTAGGAAATTTAATCATATTATATAATTATAATTAATAGATATATAAATTGTATTATTTGTTATGAATTTTATATTTTAGAATAATATTGATAAGATTTTCTAAGTGTTAGCCTCTTTTTATATATGAATTGTAACCATGTCAACAAAATAAATTAAGTATCATGTGTACTTTAGATAACAGTAACATTTTTATTTATTTATTTATTATTTAGCATTTCGAGTCCATATGATTTTTTTCTTAAAGAGTGTTTATGCTTTCACATAAATTTTAGCCTGCATCCATTCATTTCTTAAATCACAAAAGTTGACGTATGCAAAATTTATCAAATTTATATCGTTGTTTCTTAATGATTACTACCTTTTTCTTATTTTTTAAAAAATTTTAAGATATAATAAGTGTTACCATCTATTGTTTTTTCAATCAATTAAATATTTTGTGTTTGGGTGGCTTTGCAAGCTGAAACCAAGTTTGGGGCCACATTCACCATCCCAAAACATGATGCTACGTACTATTAATGTACTGCCAATTATCCAATGAGTTGCATCTCTTTATCATGATAAATTAGAAATGTTTTTCTATGTATTACTTTGAAATGAACTATATATTTTTTTATTTACGAATAATTCAATTTGCTATGAATTGTATATTTTATAAAATTATATTATACTAGGTTTTTATTGCAGTTTTTTCGCCATATATTCAATTTTTTTAAAATAAAACTCATTTGTCCAATACTAATTATATTAGACCCTATAAATTGTATGCGGAAATATCAGGCGAAAACAAACAAAAAATTTGGAGAAATATTGCAAAAAAAAATTTACATAGTCTAAGAAAATTTACACTTCTTTAAATTTACACGAGAATTTATACTATATATATACTATTTGTAAGTAGTAATGTTCTTTGTAAAATATTATTTTAGGTACAACGTTGGACCATGTTTGGCACACTACCACAAAAAAACTCCAAAGGATTTGGAATCCTTAATGATATATAATACGATATTTGTTTAGTTTCGTGCAAGTTACTATATATTTGCTTGGTTGTAAATAGAAAAAGGCTTGAAGCAGTCATTGCAGTAGTTAACGGAGGGATAGTTGGAGGTTGGGGTTGTAATTTAACATACTTTGATCAAATATTCAATCTTTGAAAACGATATTTTACCTCTTGCCCATATCTATATCTATACATCTATATGTGTTTCTACTAGGTCTTTTGTTTTCCACGATTTGGAAACCAGAAAAGCCAGACAACCTTAATTAGTCTTCTGATTGATTTTCGTGGATAACCAAACTAAACTACTATTTTCGAATGTGTCAACCTTTAATTGGATCAAAATTTTCTGAAACAGAAAGCAACGGTTGGGAAAATATTAGCATTCTGGAATAACTATGATTATAAACACTCACTGATCATATCGACTTTTCCACGTGTTGGGTTACTGGTTAATGAATCGATTATCCAATTTACGTCATTGCCTTGTAATGTTTTTATTTTTTATTTTTGGCCAACTAAAGTTAGCGTTCTAGTGATTTGAAAACGAGAAAAACATGTAAAGGATACAGAGCTAGGAGTTAGCTAGGTAAATATAAAATATGTAATAAATATGACATGTTTTTTTTTTTCTAAAATGCTTGAATCATTTTTCTTATTTCCTTAATTCCCTCACTCAATCAGGGAGTATCAATAAGGGTAATTTAAAATAAATTGATAAATATAGAAAAATAAATTTTACATTTAGGACTAAAATATAATCAAATTCCTAATTAGGTCATATAGTAAAATTGGAGTATTAGGGAAAATTGTTGAAATAATCAAGAATTCCCTCATCAGTTCTTATTATAAGAAACGTTTAACTAAATCTTATGGTTCGAAGTAGCGGATAAGAATGATAAGTGTGTAAAAAATTAAACCCTTTTTTAGTATAAGGAGATTGGGAATAAAAGAGAGAATAAGGAAATTATTATAACAAGGAGGATGATAGAAGAAAGAATAATAAATATGGTAGAAGCAAGAGTAATAAAAGATGATTGTAAGAGAGAGAGAGAGAGAGAAGGGGATTAAAAGATGATATATTTGGATTATGTTTACTTCATGTGCCCAATTTATGGGGTCAAGTGCGGAAGGGGTAACCCGTGAAAAAGTTTACTTCATTGTACACAACTTCTTACAACACAATGGCATCCCTCGTGTCACGCACTTGTTAATTATCCTCTTATTATTCACAAAAATATTTAAAGTTTAATTATACTTTTCAAATTAAAATGTAAGTAAAACATCAATTAATTTTATAGTACTACTATTTTGGACCTACACCAATAAAAATATTAATTAGTAGGTGAATTATTGACTTTTAATAAAACAAATAAAGTATCATTTTCATAAAATATCACTGCATTTTATCATATTTATGTAACGGTTTGTCAATGATGTGATTTCCTACTAATTTATAAATTGATTGATGCTTTAAATTTAATTGCATATATCAATCAATATATAATATATATTTTTATACTAAAAGGTTTAGGTGGGTTTGGTACCAGTCCCCCACCAAGGCCAAGTGTGACCCCAGGACTCTTTGAGCACTTATAAAGGACTTATGAGATTATCTATTAAAAAAGCCCTCACAACGACAGAGGGAATCAAACTCTCGTCTCTTTAGGACTTTTTTTTTTTTTTTTGGTCAGAAGTCTCTTTAGGACTTGAGCTCATTCCTTATTATATGTGCCCAACTCTCATCGGCGCATATATCAATCAATATCCTTTGACAAACTCTAGATCTACCATTGGGCCTATATAATGGTATTACAAAACAAATTTCTTGCAGTACAGCCAGTACTTTTTTTTGCTCAAAGGTACAGCCAGTACTTAAGTGACATTAAAATGACAATGTATAACTTCCTAAAATCTTATGTCACGTTTAGTACAATGTCCCACTCTACTAATTTAAAGTGTATGGTTGGCACTTGGCAGAATAAGTCAATAATGCTATAATCCAATGTATCACTCTAATTTTATTTAGAAGTTCAAATTATATAATTCTCACATATCACGAAGAGTTAGTTAATTCAATAAATATGGACTAAATTGATTAATATTTTTTTAATTTTCCCCTCATTTATGAATAAATATTTTTCACCTTTTTTTTTTCTCTCAACCAAAAATTTATTCTGATTAATATATAAGGGTAAAATTGTAACACTCTCATTTATTACCACCTTAAAATTAGAATTATAATAAGGACCAAAAGTTTTTCACAAACTGGACCCTCTTGTATTATATAAGGTAGTAGGCACCAACTAGAAGCAATTTTTTATCTTAAATATATAGGGTATCAACTTAAAATAGTTTTTGGGTTCCAAATATAAGGCACCAACCGCCTCATTAATGTCTTTTTCCCACTTTACTCTTGTTATTAATTAAGGTTCAATGTTGGAAGAATTAAATCATACCTTTTAAAGAGGGTCAAAGTTAAAAAAATTATCAATTTAGGACAAAAATAATGACTTAACTATGGTTTCTTAGTCCATGAGATTAGCGGTTGGTGCTATATAAATTACTCCCTTTGGATCTTTTTATAAGAGCCCAAAATTTGAATTGCTTTGGTTCTTTTTATAAGAGCCTAACAAGAGTTGTCAAAACATTTGATGAGTTTTTTTCCCCTCATTAATTATACATATTGTATTAATTACAAGGTTTATGATACTTATATTTACTCTATTTCTCTCTCTTACTTGTCCTCTAATGAATTAGGGCATACTTGAAATAAAAATTATTTTATACATACTTATTGTTTTTAACTAATTTTATCAGCTTTCTTAAACCGAGTAATTCAGTTATCGAGCTCTTAAAAATAAGATCAGAGGGAGTAACATACCAGTATCTATACTCTTTATGAATAAGCATTTAGACATGTATATCATCACCTTTTTTTTTTTTTGTGCATTGGTACAGTTAATAGGATCAATTTATATTTATTTTATTTTTTTCTAGATAACATTATAAATTTTTTAATAGTATACGAAACAAACACATTACATTATCTGCTATTCTTTAAAGTTTAAACCAAATGTAGCACTTTAAGTAATAGATTCAAACATCGAGAAGTTCTCTTAAGCTTTTACGAATAATTTTATTTGACATCAAGGCAATATAGATTAAGTGGGCCTATATTTTAATCTAACTTTATTTAACATACAGACAACTTTTCCACTTTTTGCTTAATTAGCATCGTCAAGTGCAATAATTAATTTGGTAACATTAATGGATGTACGTAGTTAGAATGGGAAGAAATGTTGGGTGGAAGAAAACAAAGCGAAGTTAAGGTGGCTGTTGGGAGGAGTGTGTCACAACAGTTGGCAATATTTCCACATGCATTTCTCACTAATTGATCAGACACTCTCATATTCCAGCCATGCATCCAATATCTCTGACTCTTTTTTTCTTTTGTGTATTTTTATTTTTCTCTGTGGTCAATTAGAGCGTCTCTTTCGTCTGATGTGGCATTGTATGGTTGTTATTACCTCACAATTATATTGATTTCGCATCTTATTAACCAACTATATATGTACCTTCCACTTCATTTTACAAGAATTTAGTGTTCAAATATCCAAGTGTAGGTGAACTTATTAAGTTAACATGGAAGTATTGTTGTGAAACTTACAAATTAACTCTTTGAGTTTACCGTTTTTACATTTATATCTTACAAAATCGTACGTGTCGATTCGCTGGTAAAATCGTGCTAGTGGTAAACTTGATTAAACTCATGAGTTTACACACCAAGTTTACTATATTTACGATTCTAACTTATAAAATTTTGTGAACTTTTGTTAATTTGATCGTACTTGGTGGCTTTATTATGAATTATATAAAAATTTCTTTGTTAAGTATGATAAATCATAAATGTTGATGGATTATATTTCAATTATTTAAATTTAAAATATATTTAAATCAAATTGTCGTTATTTTTATATTTTAATCATTAAATTATAAATTATTAATACCGATTTAATAATAAAAGTGAACTCTTACGAGTTTACGATTTAAGTTCAATTTATGATGAGTTTATATGTAATACCCGGATTTTATTATCTGGAATATTATAAATAAATGGGATATTTCTGATAAAGCGAAGTTATGGTTTTATGACTTGTGAAATTATAGTCTATTTTCTAAGTTGATTTCTGTAGGAAATTAGAGAATTTAAGGGCCAAAGTGCCAAAATGACGAAAATGCCCCTAAGGGACATAAATAACTTAGAAAAATTATGAAAAATTCTAAAAAACAGTAAAATGACCAAGTGAATTATGAGAGTATATTATCTCTAATTATGGTAATTTAATAAATTATGAACTTGGAAAAATTGTATAAAAATGTTCAAAACGTAATAAAAAGACCAAAATACCCTTGTAAATTAAAGAATAATGCAAGAGGCATGGAAGTTCTAATGTTAATGCAAAAGTATGAAGACAATGAGGTGTTCTAAGTAAGAAAATTATCAACTTGTGATAATTAAGTAATTAAGTAATATTGGGCTAATTACTTAAGTATAAGCATAGGAAATTCACAAGTAATTATGTAAAACCGTAAAATTAGTGGTTTTTGGCCTAAAATTAGTAAAAATATATTTGTTAACTAATTGGAAATTTTGGAGAAAAATTGTTGAGTTTAGGTATTTTTAAGCCTAAATACAAGAATGGACCAATTAGATAATTTTGTGGAATTTTTGGGAAAAATTAAATAAGTAAATAATTAAATAATTAATTAAATAAAAAAATAAATATTTATTAAAAATAAAAGAAGGGCCAGCCGAATTTTGCCCCAAGAAAAGAAAAAAATGAATTTATGCAACTTGCAATTATTTTAATAATATAATTAATTAAAGTGAAAAATGATGAACAGTAATTTAATAATTAGGAAACGGATCCTATCTAGAGATCTAGGAATGAGATTTCCAAAGTCAGGATAGAATATTAATCAGTGGAATTTTATCTTCCGTTAGACTCTTCCGGAAGTTAATTCTGAAGCCGTTTGTGCATTTTCCTAATAAAACAAAATAGGGAAAAATGTAGATAGACATATTTTTGGATATGAAGAAAATAAATTCTAACTCAACATCTAGGAATGAGTTTGAATTTATCTTGACATATTTGGAATCAGTGAATTTTTCTGAAGAAGTTGATGATTCCAGAAATGCGTTCTGAAACCGAACGCGTTCGGACACGTTTTTCGAGAAAACTTCAACTGGACTGTTGGAACCCTGTAAGAGACCGAAATCTAAGTTAAATTAGATATTGTTGATGAGAAAGAGAAGATCTTCAAAGTCATGGATTCAGAATTTTGAGATTTTCCGAGATTACGCAAAACGGGGACCGATCGGGGAAATTCTGCTAGACCGGGCATAAAGCAAGCCAAGTCACCATTTTTGGAGCAATGGGAGGCTGCCACATCAGCCCATTATGTCGACCAAGAGGGAGGAATGGCCAAGATGTTGTCTTCTTGATCAAACCAAAATCCAAGGGTTGAAACAACTTTGAGAATTCCATTTGTATCCTTTGAAAACTCTATAAATAAGAGGCCAATGCTCTTGAAATCTTCACACCATTTTGAAGAGCTCCTTTGGCCGAAATCTAGAGGGAGAAAGAAGAGAGAGAAGCTCTGGAAAAAATTGTGCGGAAGTCTTCAGAAACATCTACGTACGTCAACGAAGGTACGGACGCGTACTGTAACACTAATCTTGTGCTTCTTAAATACATATATGTCAAGGATACGTTCGTAGACCGTTATACAGACAGTTTTATACGGGTTATGTCTTAGTAACGCCGTTATGTTTTCCTAGCGCTGAGGACACGAGTGAGTATCGTGGCACTGGTGAATAGTGCAGGCCGTTGTTGTTATTGTTTACCCTATGGGGCTTTACATATTGCTCTGTGCTTATGTTCTGTCGGCATTCTGATCATGCATCTGCTATATGCTTATGTAGTGATATATTGTTGTATTTGTTCTAGAATATCTGTTGTCTGTACACTGTATTGTTTGGGTATGAGGTTAACCGTTACCTGAGATTCAATGTGGTAAATTGAATCTCAGCTATAGCTTCAGGGTCCGGAGGACCGCGAATCGAAGACCGGGGCAAGCAGCGGGAGTAGACTTGCGGACGAAGTCACTTTTATCTTTACCGCTTTACATATTACCTTACCGTTCTCTGTTTTCTCTCTGTTGTTTACTTTCCGAATCTTAGGATTACTGTAATCAATACAATGTTACACAATGGTTAATGTTTTGGCTACGAACCAATTACTCTTTCGCTCTATTGCTCTACTCTGATTGAAAAAAAAAAAAAAAGTTCCGCGTTTCAAAATGGGATGTTACATCATATCACTATCACTAGTTTGCTTAAATTCCCAAATTTGACAACCTTGCATGGAAGTCCTATATCGGATAAAGTTGAAACTAATAAGTAATATATGATAAAACAGAATGATCCATAAACTCAAGCAATGGTTGTAAGTGAGGCTTACGGATATATTTTTTTAAAAAAATATATACATGACTATTTTGAAGAAAACGGTCATTGTAAGTTTCCTAAAACAGTGGTTGTAAGTGAGACTTACAACGGTTGTTTAAAAACAGACTATTTTGAAATTAGTAAAACAATAGTTGTAAGTGTGACTTACAACTACTGCTTTCTTCAAAACAGTTGTGTATATTTTTTTTAAAGAAAAACAATATTTGTAAGCCTCACTTGCAACAATTGTTTTAGTAAAATTGTCGTTGTAAGTGAGACATACAACTACTATTTTCTTAAAAACAGCTGTGTGTATTATTTTTTTTATAAAAAAACACTATATTCATAAGTCTCACTTACAATGACTGATTTAGTAAAATAGTTGTAAGTCATGTATATTAAACATAAGTGAGACTTTAACAATTGTTCTCTAAAAAAACAGTCGTCTTTATTTTAATTTATTTCTTAAAACTATATTTTTATCTTGTGTCCACAGCCTTTTTTTTATAATAAACAAACAGAACAGAGATATAAAAACTGAGTAATAATATAAACAGTCAATTCCCAGAATAGAGAATAAAGAAAAGTTAGTAACATCACATTATAACGCGTTAAATATATATAAAAGTTCTCTAAACATGTTTAATACAAGAATGTGTACAAGTTCACAAGTTAATCTAATCAAGTATCACATTTCTACACTATGTAAAAAAAAAAATCATTTTATCGATATATACACATCTTCTATCTATTGCAGAAGATGTCCCCCAAAAGGTCTCTTAGCATGTTAATGTCTTCCATAGTGTAGGGTGTTGGGATCCGTACACGCAGCGGAAGGAATCTCATCCATTTTAAATTTTACGTATCCCATAAAGAGGATCTATCAATGGCGTTTAGATCAAGGTTTGTTAGAGAAACCGTACCTATATGAGCTTGTATGCGTCCTTTCTTGAACACGTGGGCTAACACCTTCTTCTTGTTCAATCAACTTGTGAGCGACCTTTGCAAACACGTGGGCTAACACCTCCTTGTTCGATCAATCTCTAGGAGCCGACTCTACGAATCCACTCCCTCTACCGGTATCCACACCGAACAGCTCTCCAACACATATGGCAGCGTGCTAGCGCCTTCTTACTTTGTGTCTCTCATTTTCTCTCTAGGACTTCTTTTGAGGCTTGTTCGTTCGTTCTTCCAATACGACTTAGATCAATATCTATTTATAGAGTTTCTAAAACCCTAATTGGGCCGTATTAAAATATTCAAGACTAATATCAATTAGTCCTTGAATTTCGAATTTGGATTAAATAATTTAATTAAATCTGTCCAACAGATCTAATCTAATCTATTTAATTAATCCATATTAAAAGCCTGTTGATTTAATTTATTTCTATAAATCAAATCTGAGATATGATATATATCTATTTAATTAAATCTGAGATACTATATCTCAACTCAATTAAATATGAGATACCACATCTTTATTCGAAAATCAAATCTGAGATATGATATATATCTATTTGTTTTAAATATTTAATTTATCAAATAAATTAAATATAAAACAAATATTATATAATAATATCATTATTAAATATTATTATTATTATTTAATTTCGAAATTATGTATATATATATAGATGTACACATGTATACATATATCCATCCTAGATTAAATGTTGTATTCATTAAATCTTAGACATATCTAAGATTCAATGAATCTGAACACTATTGCTCGTATTGGGCTATTCTTGTGTGTGACCCTGTAGGCCCACATGAGATTGGCAGTGGGCCAATATTGTACCAGCCCACAAGTCGCAAGAGGCCTCTAGCAAGACATTGCGACTACCCAATTCATATGGGGATCGATGATACGATACAACCTATCATATTATCTCTCTACAAATGTGAGGGACAAATTCCATCTTGACCATTCACATTCCTCTGCATGAAAACCACTGATCCCAATCCAAGCCTTTATCATCACCCGATCAAAGGTGACTTTTGACTAGGTCAAAGATCGGCGACTCTCATGTAGGAATCCATGATGATCTCAGGTCAAAGGGCGTTATGACGCGGTTATACATGAGATAAGCTTATGACTAAATCCATGCAGCTTTCTCATAGTGGGTCAATCCAGCACCTTGTACTCTTACAAGTGCCTATAACTTTGATTCGTATCTCCATACTCATCAAAGTCATACTGGTCTTATCTCATCTTTGCTCCCGCGTAGATGACCGACCAGGGACATTTAGGATAATCTATTAGATATATCCAGGGATCAGTTATCATTATAAACATGCAAATGAAATGATAACTAAAGGAGAATACTTTAAATAACATTAACATTTAAAGTACAATGACTTGCCCCTAGGGCATAATTTCCAACAGACTCCCACTTGCACTAGGTGCAATCATTAATTACCCTAATTCCCATTGCCCTAACATGACGCTCATGTTTTACTTGTGCAAGCGGCTTAGTAAGAGGATCAGCGACATTGTTTTCTCCTGGTACTTTGCATAATTTTTGTATCACCTCTATCATTGATTTCTCTGAGAAGATGAAATCGCTTGAGTATATGGTTGGTCCTTTGATGTGACCTAGGCTCCTTGGTCTGCACAATAGCGCCGATATTGTCACAGAACAAGTCTATTGGATTTGAGATGGTAGGAACCACCACTAGTTCATTAATGAACTTACTAATCCAAAAGGCCTCCTCAGCTGCATCCGATGCTGCTATATACTCATTGATCATCTTGGTCTGTTTGGAAACTCGCATCCGTGTAACCTGTCACACAGAGCTCATCTTCCAATCCACCATATACCAAGAATAAGTCATTAGTCCTTCTTAAGTACTTTAGGATATTCTTGACAGCAGTCCAGTGATCCTCACCGGGATCTTATTGATATCTGTTGGTCATACTTAAGGCAAATGAGACATCCGGTCGAGTACATAACATGGCATACATGATAGATCCAATAGCGGAGGCATATGGAATCTTACTCATGCGGTCTCTTTGATCAGGTGTACGAGGACACTGGTCCTTACTGAGATGGGTGCCATGAGACATGGGCATGTAACCCCTTTTTGAATCCTGCATACTGAACCTATGCAGTATCTTGTCTAAGTATGTACTCTGACTTAAGCCTATCAGCCTCTTGGATCTATCTCTATAGATCCTGATCCCTAGGATGTAAGTGGCTTCGCCTAAATCTTTCATTGAGAAAGACTTTCCTAACCAAGACTTGACACTCTGCATGGTAGGAATGTCATTCCCTATAAGTAGGATGTCATCTACATAAAGCACTAGAAATACAACCGTGCTCCCACTAACCTTCTTGTAAACACAAGGTTCATCAATGTTTTGAATGAATTCAAACTCTTTGACTACTTCATCAAAACGATGATTCTAGCTCCGAGATGCTTGCTTCAATCCATAAATGGATCTTTGAAGCTTGCAAACTTTACCAGAGTTCTCTGGACGCACAAAACCCTTAGGTTGTGTCATGTACACATCCTCAAGGAGCTTTCCGTTAAGGAAGACTGTTTCGACGTCCATCTGTCATATTTCAAAGTCATAATATGATGCAATGACAAGAAGGATTCTGATTGATTTGGCCATTTTTTACACCTTCAGGTGGCTCGACTAAGGTCCATACCTCATTGTCGTACATGGATTGCATTTCAGACTTCATGGCATTAAGCCATCTTTCGAAGTTTTGTCCCACCATGGCTTCTCGATGGGTAGTTGGCTCATTCTGCTTAATGAGCAAAACATCACGGCTTCCAGTAATCAAAAATCCATATCTCTGAGGTTGTAGCCGTGTTCCATCGGACCTACGTGGGCCTTGTGTTGCTTGAGCAGGCTCAACATCTTGTTGTGAGTCTTCTCCGGTTTCCATCTGTGGTTCTACGTTGTCTTGTGGCTCTCGAACTTCTTCGAGGTACACCTTACTCCCACTGGTTCTTTTAGAGATAAACTCTTTTTCCAAAAAGATACCATTTCGGATAACAAACACTTTATTATCAGCAGGGATGTAGACATAGTATCCTTTAGTTTCCTTTGGATACCCCACAAAAAGGCATTTTGAGGATCTGGATGATAATTTATCAGAGGCTTGTTGTTTAACGTAAACCTCACATCCCCAAATTTTGAGAAATGACAAACTAGGTTTCTGCCCAGTCCATATCTCATATGGTGTCTTTTCAACTGCCTTTGACAGAACACGATTTAGTGTGAACGCAACTGTTTCTAGGGCATGGCCCCAAAAAGAAGGTGGAAGATCTGTTTGACTCATCATAGATCGAACCATATCTAATAGAGTTCGATTCCTCCGCTCAGAAACACCATTCCATTGAGGTGTTCCTGGAGGAGTAAGTTGTGAGACGATCCCACAACTCCTAAGATGGTCAATGAACTCTTGACTTAAATATTCACCACCCCGATCAGATCGAAGTGTCTTAATTGTTTTGCCAAGTTGATTTTGAACTTCATTTTGGAATTTTTGAACATTTCAAAAGATTCCGACTTATGTTTCATTAAATAGATATATCCATATCTACTAAAATCGTCTATAAATGTAATGAAGTACAAATGACCTCCTCTGGCAGATGTATTCATTGGTCCACACACATCAGTATGTATGAGGCCCAATAAATCGGTGGCTCTCTCACTATGTCCAGTAAAAGGTGCCTTTGTCATCTTTCCCAATAAACATGACTCGCATGTATCAAATGATTCAAAATCAAATGAGCTAAGAAATCCATCTTTATGGAGTGTTGAAATGCGTTTCTCATTTATATGGCCTAGACGACAATGCCATAGATAGGTCGGATTCAAATCATTTGACTTGATCCTCTTAGCAGTTATGTCATAGATATTTCCATTATTAGGATTTTCTAAATTAAGTAAATAATGACCAAGATGCAAATCACCATCAGCATAGAAAATGTCATTACGATAAATAGAACATTTACGATTCCCAGTAATGGAAGTATAACCTTCCTTATCCAAATAAGAAAGTGAAATAATGTTACTACTCAAAGCAGGAACATAAAAGCAATTGTTCAAAATTAACAAAAGCCCACTGGGCAGAATTAATTCATAAGTGCCTACGGCTAAAGCAGCAACTCTTGCTCGGTTTCCAACTCGTAGGTCCACTTCGCCCTTCTTCAATCTTCTACTGTCCTTTAGACCCTGCACATTTAGACAAATGTGAGAACCACATGCAGTATCTAATACCCATGTAGAGGAAGTAGAAAAATGAATATCTATGACAAAGATACCTGAAGCGATAGCCCCGCTATCCTTCTTGTTCTTTTTCAGATCTTCTTGGTAGAGCTTGCAGTTCCTCTTCCAATGACCAGGTTCATTGCAGAAGAAGCAAACTCCATCCTTCGGAGGTTTTGCCTTCTTGGCTTCAGGCTTAGTATTGGGCCTGTTTGACTGTTTGGTCTTACCAGTTGAGCCATTACCCTTTCCTTTGCCCTTGCCTTTCTTTTTCATACCCTTTCCTTTCTGAATCATCAAAACAATGTTGGGGTTTTTCTTAATGCTTTGCTCAGCTGTCTTGAGCATCCCATGCAGTTCAGAAATTGATTTCTCCATATCGTTCATATTGTAGTTCATGACAAACTGGTCATAACTTTCCGGGAGTGAGTTTAAGATCATATCTGTAGCTAACTCCTGGCTTATGGGAAATCCAAGCCTCTCAAGGTGATCAATGTAGCCTTTCATTTTCAACACATGAGGGCTAACTGATGCACCTTCACCATCTTGCAGGAATGTAAGGCCTTAGTGGTCTCATACCTCTCTTGCCTTGCTGTTGTTGGAACATTTCCTTGAGATGATCAATCATCTCCATAGCCTCCATATGTTCCAGTCCTTTTAGAGGTATGGAACCATAGTGGCAAGCATCGGGCATCCTACATCCACAGAGTCATTAAAATGCTTCGAGTAAGCATCTCTCTGAGCTCTTGGAGCATTGGCTTCAGGCTCTTCAGGAATGGGTTCATCAAGGACATACAACTTTATTTCCTTCTTGAGAACAATTCTCAAGTTCCTGAACCAGTCAAGAAAGTTTGTCCCATTGAGTTTGTCCTTCTCAAGGACTGATCGCAGTGATAGTGTAGCGGTGTTATTAGTCGACATGATTCTACAATTAAAATATGCAAAGTTGATTAGTAATCTCCCACTAAATTAATAACCCTCATTATAATTAGTGGGCTAAGATCCATATTTGGCTTAAATTTAAGTCCGCTTTGGCAAGACGCTTAAAAATCAAGTTATTTAGGTAGGCAACATTTTTGCCAATTACATCACATGTAACTCTTAGATCTTTATGGGATTCTATCATCATATGACCCGGCATGTTTAATCCCATCTAATGCCTTGAGACCCAAAACCGTTTTGATAATCTCAATTAAGTCAAGACAATAATGAATGTTGAGTATCACCATTACCCACTCTTGTCTCACCAAGATAACTCAAGTGCATCCACTTTGGTGGAACATACAAATGAGTGATCGAGGTTTTGACAAGTATTCATTAATTGGCGGCATTACGACTTAAGATTTTATTTAGAGGGTATATTTGATATAATCTAATTAATCCTATTAATTTTACTTATATGAATGCAATAACGATTGTATCTCATATAAACTCTAAATTAATCATGCAGTGATCAAATCAAAACATAATTAAAAACTGTGACACAACATGGCTCATCTAACCTATAATCCTCTCAAGCCAATGAGGGGACTTCTTTAAATAATACAAGGAGAAATACATCAAGAGAAACCTCATTTAACATTGAGGGGAGTGAGATGAGATGAGAATGTACATCAAGAATATTTAGAGAGAGGCATGGCTCGCAGGCCATATTTAAATAATACAACACTTGTAAATTCTAGAGCCATGTTGTTCACCATACCCAAACAACTTTGAATAATTAATCACAACAAATATTAATTCATACAATATGAAAGAAAAATATCGTGATTAAATTATCGAGTTAATTAAATTCACATCTTAATTTATTAATTGAATTTAATATCATGAATCATATTCATATCTTGATTGATTGATTAAATTTAAAATGATGAATCAAATTCATATCTTGATTGATTGGAGTTGACTACTTCTCAACCAAGTTATATTAAATTCATATCTATGAACAATCAGCCGGGGTCCCTACAGCGGTCCCGCTAGCCGGTTAGCGGGCGGGGTCAAGGAAAAAACGTGATTTTCGAAATTAACTTCTAAAATTAATTTCAAAATAACATGTTGTTTTCGAAATTTGTTTCTAGAAAAAAAACGTGATTTTCGAAAATAATTTCTAAAATTTCAAACCCCAAAGATCCTGAACGATTCAGAACGTCCGACCTTAGTGTGATCCTGAACGATTCAGAACCACGCGTACCCGTAGGGAGAAAAAGTTTTAAATCATACATGATTCAGTAAACATATATCAATTTAAACGCATCAACAGATTCGATTTTAAACATATATCGATCTCAACGCATATAGGATTCGGTTATTGCATATATATCACATATATTCGCACATAGAAAACCCAATCTAAACGCACGGTTGACCTGGCTCTGATACCACTGTTGGGATCCGTACACGCAGCGGAAGGAATCTCATCCATTTTAAATTTTACGTATCCCATAAAGAGGATCTATCAATGGCGTTTAGATCAAGGTTTGTTAGAGAAAACGTACCTATATGAGCTTGTATGCGTCCTTTCTTGAACACGTGAGCTAACACCTTCTTCTTGTTCAATCAACTTGTGAGCGACCTTTGCAAACACGTGGGCTAACACCTCCTTGTTCGATCAATCTCTAGGAGCCGACTCTACGAATCCACTCCCTCTACCGGTATCCACACCGAACAGCTCTCCAACACATATGGCAGCGTGCTAGCGCCTTCTTACTTTGTGTCTCTCATTTTTCTCTCTAGGACTTCTTTTGAGGCTTGTTCGTTCGTTCTTCCAATACGACTTAGATCAATATCTATTTATAGAGTTTCTAAAACCCTAATTGGGCCGTATTAAAATATTCAAGACTAATATCAATTAGTCCTTGAATTTCGAATTTGGATTAAATAATTTAATTAAATCATCCAATGGATCTAATCTAATCTATTTAATTAATCCATATTAAAAGCCTCTTTGATTTAATTTATTTCTATAAATCAAATCTGAGATATGATATATATCTATTTAATTAAATCTGAGATACTATATCTCAACTCAATTAAATATGAGATACCACATCTTTATTCGAAAATCAAATCTGAGATATGATATATATCTATTTGTTTTAAATATTTAATTTATCAAATAAATTAAATATAAAACAAATATTATATAATAATATCATTATTAAATATTATTATTATTATTTAATTTCGAAATTATGTATATATATATAGATGTACACATGTATACATATATCCATCCTAGATTAAATGTTGTATTCATTAAATCTTAGACATATCTAAAATTCAATGAATCTGAACACTATTGCTCGTATTGGGCTATTCTTGTGTGTGACCTGTAGCCCACATGAGATTGGCAGTGGGTCAATATTGTACCAGCCCACAAGTCGCAAGAGGCCTCTAGCAAGACATTGCGACTACCCAATTCATATGGGGATCGATGATACGATACAACCTATCATACAACCATGTCACGTCCCTTTTGTCACGCGATAACTTGGTCAAGGATGAGGCATGGATAATGTCAACTTCCTGTTCTTGACCATTACTTTCTCGATTCTTGAGTAGTCTAACAATTGAAATGGAAACTCCTTTCCATCGTAGTATGGCCATACATTTCTCAGACTCACTCATCGAGGGGCCCAGTATTATCTCTCTACAAATGTGAGGGACAAATTCCATCTTGACCATTCACATTCCTCTGCATGAAAACCACTGATCCCAATCCAAGCCTTTATCATCACCCGATCAAAGGTGACTTTTGACTAGGTCAAAGATCAGCGACTCTCATGTAGGAATCCATGATGATCTCAGGTCAAATGGCGTTATGACGCGGTTATACATGAGATAAGCTTATGACTAAATCCATGCAGCTTTCTCATAGTGGGTCAATCCAGCACCTTGTACTCTTACAAGTGCCTATAACTTTGATTCGTATCTCCATACTCATCAAAGTCATATCGGTCTTATCTCATCTTCGCTCCGCGTAGATGACCGACCGAGGACATTTAGGATAATCTATTAGATATATCCAGGGATCAGTTATCATTATAAACATGCAAATGAAATGATAACTAAAGGAGAATACTTTAAATAACATTAACATTTAAAGTACAATGACTTGCCCTTAGGGCATAATTTCCAACATCACAGTATAACGCGTTAAATATATATAAAAGTTCTCTAAACATGCTTAATACAAGAATGTGTGCAAGTTCACAAGTTAATCTAATCAAGTATCACATTTCTACACTATGTAAAAAAAAAAAAAAATCATTTTATCGATATATACACATCTTCTATCTATTGCAGAAGATGTCCCCCAAAAGGTCTCTTAGCATGTTAATGTCTTCCATAGTGTAGGGTTCCTCTTGACAAAAAATCTACAGGAAAATTGAAGAACAAGTTAACATAAATTAATCAATTTAATGAAATAAGTAATAATTCACTTACAAGAACAAAAATGAAAATCCTTTGAGAATGAAGAAATGATCACATGTTCAAAATCTGAAGTCAGTCTACTGATGATGATGTTATACATATTTAGTATAACGTAGTACCCACACTCAGTTATCCTTGGTTGGCGAGGGCACTATACATCAAAAGAAAATGGTCAAAATGAAATAAGACAATTATAAAATGATTATGAATTAAAGAACTTGAATTTAAACAACTTACTTTGGGTCGGTGCCACTTCGTGGTAGTAACTTTAGTTTTGCGCTTCCCACCCAAGATAGAATACATCTTGAACGCACTATCATTAGAATGAAAACTAGAAGATATTAAAACAATTTGTTCGAGTAAAAAACCAATGATTTACAAACAACTTAACTTGCATGGTGAAAATGGTTTTGATCTCTTCTTTCGGCACGCGATCCAAGGAATCAAACCAAGAGATATGATTGATCAAGGGGCAAGTGACGCAAAGACTCCAATGATAACTATAATAACATATATAGATTAAAATGAGTTTAGCTAACATAATACTTTGTAACTAAAGAAACTGAGTATGCCTTAAATAGGTTTTAAAAAAAAGTTACTTTCTTGTCAACAATTGGTGCTAGATAACACGGCAATTGAGTCTCTCTGATTGTCTAATGTTTAACACACATTTTGTGGAAGCAGCTACCGTACAATTAAAATGATAAATGACTTAGTGAATATAGAATTATAAAAATCACTGCATTAATTAAAGTTAAAAATAAAAAATAAACTCACTTGATTATGAACATAAATCATCCCATGTCTATCTCCTCAAAAGACAAGAACTCTTGTATATCTTTGCAAGGAGGCGGGTAGCCCAATAGGTAAAATTGGGATTGGGAGAGAGAAGGGGAATTGGAGAGAGAAGGGCTAAACTGTAATTTTCAAAATATCTATGCTATTTTCTGTAATTTTCTCCAGTTCTTTACTGTCATTTGAGATGAAATTTAGCTGAGTCATCGTCCATATCAGTCTTAAAAATACACAAAAGTCAACTAACAGTCAATGAGTATTTTTGCTCCACTTTTGTAACCACGTAGTCACTTTTGCATCCCAAAAAATCATTTAGTCTTGGGTGCACTTTTGGGAAAACAACATGTGTATTTTTGCACCTTATCCCTAGAAATTAAGATATAAAGTTATATACATGGTTATTAGACCTAGACTGGATCGGCCGGTTCAGACCGGAAACCGGCCGTGAACACTATTAGAAAATGCAATAATTGTGACGGAATTTGCGAGGGACTTAATTTCCGTCGCAAATTTTGGTTAATTTGCAAGGGAAAAATTGTTCCCTCGCAAAAAGGCCATTTTTGCGAGGGGGAAAGGGTTCCCTCGCAAAATGGCGGCCAAAACCCCCCTTTTTGCGAGCGAACGGTTTTTCCCTCGCAAAAAAGGTGGATTTTGCGATGGAACTTTTTTTCCCTCGCAAAATAACTTATTTTTGCGAGGGATAGGAGTGTTCCCTCGCAAAAATTGGGATTGAAATTTAAACCTAGGTACAGTTCAGTCCAACTTCATTTTAGATCCGCCGTTGTCGCGCGTTTTCTCTCCGTTGATCCACCTTTGTTCCGCCGTCAGTCATGCTCTCCGTTGGTTCCGCCGCGAGTACGTCCGGTCACCAGAACCATCTTCCTCCCCCTCGATCCGCCGCTCTTTCTTCGGATCCGCCCCCTTCTCCAGCACCCTCTTCTTCTGCTGATTCGATTTTCTTCTGCCGGTTCCTTTCTCCATTCTTCTGCTGGTTCCTTTCTCCACCTCACCGAGTTCGAGTTCTGCTTTTGGGTTCTGCAATTTGGTAAGTATATACTTAATCTGTTTGTTTAAATTTTTTCTTAAAAAAAGTTTTTGCTCCTTTTTAATTACCTGCTAGAAAAGGTCATTTATGGTGGCCAGCGCAATTTATTACAATTAAGCTCTGAATTTTAGACTAAGTTTCGCCTAACAAGTTCCCTAATTTGTTTGACTTCATGAGTTTGGTTTTGAAGAGTTACATATCGTTAATTTTGTAACATTCTAATCTCTAACTAAATCCATATTTGCTTGTTTCATTAAGCTTCTCAACTTCGTAGTGCTCCGGTTTGGTTAATGTTATCCAGTTCATGTGAGGGGATATCAACGATTAATGGGAGTAAATTTCATTGTAGTTGCATAATTTAAAATCTAAGGGATGTGATTTATAATTTTATTTTAAAAAATACACAGTAACTTATTTATATCTTGGTTTTTTTGTTAACTCAGTTGATCTTCTAAGATTACCATGACTAGTTTAAGATTTTTGCATTTATTTGAGCTGCAGTACCTTTCCGACTTTGTTAAATTGTCTTGCATCTCATGTGTCCTAATCAAACTTCTTTTCCTGGAAGAGAGTGGTGTCCTTCATATTAAATTTTTTAAAAGATTGAATAAATAGTGAGAGTGATGTTGACAATATAGACTCATTCAAATTTGATGACTTAGCTTGCTTTTCCTGGAAGAGAGTGGTGTCCTTCATATTTAATTTATAGATGGGTATTTAATTATGCTTGGTGCTTTGTGTTTTTATCTTGCTGCCTTGCTTTGTTATTCGTGGAGCCTAAAATTCATAAGTGTGCAAGTATGAAAGGTATGCGTTGGCCTCTTATATATTATGGGAATTGTTGTTGATATGGATGTTCTCATAATATGTACTTGTCATTTTACAAAAAAAAAAAAAAAAAAAAAAAAAAAATTATCGTGTTTGGATGAATTGTGTTAATATGTTCTCATATATTATGGGAATTGTTGTTGATATGGTTTTCTCATCTTGTTGTTTGTATAGCTTGCAAAGATAAAAAGGTATGTGCTTGTTGCTTCTTGGAACTATTTTGTATGATGTGCATAGATGTAAGGGTTGATCTTATTCTAGACTTGATAATATCATAAACATATTCTTGCTTGTCCTTATTACCTTGGTGAACTCTTGTTTTTTTTTCAAATAAAAAGTTTCAAAATAAGAAGAAGAAAAATACGTTCTTTTTTTAAAATAAATGAATTTGGTTTCATATGAGAAAATAAGGAAAATGTCTTTTACGGAAAAAAATACAAACCAGACAAAAAATATTTTTCTCAAATAAATTATTCAGCAGTGTTCGAGGTGTTCCTGCAGGTAGACATCTATGAAGCGCTCATCCAGTCATCCAGTAGTGTTCAAGGTGTTCTTACAGGTAGACATAATACTTTTGCTATCAATCGCAAACCATTATTCCCTCGTCCATTTAAATGAAGTACAAAAAATAAATTGACTTTGTAATGTTGGTTTTGCAGAAGATAAGAGGGTAAAGGTGTTAGAAGAGAAGATGAATGTAATACCCTAAAAATCTATATCATAATTTGGTAAAATTATGCCTATAGAAAGTAGGTGAATATGAGATATCAAATATTAAGTAATAATTAGCTTATTTTCTAAGGAAAAATCTCTAGGAAATTAGAGAGTTTAAGGGCCAAAGTGCCAAAATGACCAAAATGCCCCTGGAAATGGTAAATAGCTTAGAAAAATTATGAAAAATACTAAAAGGCAGTGAAATAATTATTAAAATTAAGAGAGTATGCTATCTCTAAATATTGTAATTTGATAAATTATGAACTTGGAGAAATTGCAGAAAAATACTCAAAAGAAGGAAATGACCATAATACCCTTGTAATTTCTAAAAATACAAGAGGCATGAAAGTATTAATGTTAATGCAAGAGTATGAAGGTAATGAGGTATTGTAATTAAGAAAATTATCAACAAGTGATAATAAAGTAATTAAGTAATATTGGGCTAATTACTTAAGTATAAGCAAAGGAAATTCATGAATAAATTATGTAAAACCCTAAAATTAGTGGTTTTTGGCCTAAAATTAGTAAAAACATATTTGTTAATTAATTGGAAATTTTGGAGAAAAATGGATGAGTTTAGGTATTTTTAAGCCTAAATACAAGAATAGACCAATTAGGGATTTTTGTGGGAATTTTTGGAAAAAAATTAAATAAGTAAATAATTAAATAATAAATTAAATAAATATAAATAAAAAAAAAGGGCCAGCCGAAAGTGGCCAAGGAAAAAGAGAAAAAAAATAATATATATGTATAAAAGAATTTTGCAACTTGCTAATATAATAATATTATAATTAATTAAAGTGAAAAATTATGAATAGTAATTTAGAAATTAGGAAACGGATCCTATCTAGAGATCTAGGAATGAGAATTCCAAAGTCAAAGTAAAATATTGATCAGTGGGTTTTTATCTTCCGTTAGACTCTTACGGAAGTTAATTCAAAGCCGTTTGTGCTTTTTCCTAATAGGACGAAATAGGGAAAAATCTTGATAGGCACATTTTGGATATGAAGAAAATAAATTCTAACTCAACATCTAGGAATGAGTTTGAATTTATCTGGACATATTTGGATTCAGTGAATTTTTCTGAAGAAGTTGATGATTTCAGAAACGCGTTCTGAAACCGGACGCGATCGGACACGTTTTTCGAGAAAACTTCAACTGGACTGTTGGAGGCCTATATGGGATCAAAATATAGGTTAACTTGGACATTTCTACTAAGTGAGGAAATGGTTTCAAAGTTGTAAATCCAGAATTTTGAGATTTCTCTGAAATTACGCGAATCGGGTACCGATCGGGGAAATTGGACCGAAAGCTTCTGGAAGGTGACACGTGGCCACCTCCCATTGGCCAAGTCCCTTGAATTTCGGTCAGGTGTGAACACAAAAGGAAGAAAGGGTTTTTTGAAAAGTTGCTTTGGACGGCCGGATCGCTCCTCAAAAGTTGATCGACAGTAGAAACCCTACCCCAGTTTCTATAAATACCCCCCTCCCTTTGCATTTTCTCACTTCATTCTCTTGAGATTTTTGAATCTAGAGAGAGGATTTTAGAGAGAGAAGCTCTGGGGAAAATTTTGCAGAAGTCTTCAACGGGTAAGTCCTTCGGTCTTTAGCGTTTTAGTTCGATAGTTAGTAGAATTGTTAGATAGTTTTAGTAAGTAGGGAATGAGATTCCTACTATTGTTTTTAGGCCTCATTGCATTGAAAAATGCCTGACGAGGTAAAAACTTGGTAGGGATCGAGTGCCTGAAAAGTTGAAGTCTTCGTAGTTCTTTCAATAGTTAGAGTAGTAATGCTAGAGTAGCCTTTATTTTTCAAAGTTTGATTAGATATCATATGATAGGGCTATTTTAGTCTAGAATTTCGAAAATCATAATTGCGTCGAAGTTCTGGCGAAATTTCAGGAAGAAAATTAGTAAGAGTAACGAACTGCTGGCGAAATTCCGCCAATTAGGGGCCTAGGGGCAAAATGGTAATTTTTACCTAAAATGCCGTTATTGTGTCAAATCACTAATGAAAGTGATATTACTCTTATAGGACGTCGAAATCCTAATTTGCTGCCGTTACTGTCCAACGTGCATTGTCGGACAAACCGCGTTTTCCGTCAGAAAGTACAGTTTCCGCAGAAACATCTACGTACATCAACGAAGGTACGTTCGCGTACTGTAACACTAATCTGGTGCTGCTCATATACATATATGTGATAAGTACATTCACGGATAGAGATTCTGTTAGGGGTCACCGAGATACATTCACGGTTAGAGACTCTGTTCAGGGTTACCGATTATACATACAGTTTCACGCGGGTTATAGACTTAATGATACCGTTAGAGTTTTCCTAGCGCTGAGGACACGACCGATCATCGTGGCACTGGTTTTTATTTGAGCATAAGGTTAACGTTACTCCGAGATTCAATTCGATAAATTGAATCTCGGCTATAGCTTCGGGGTTAGGAGGACCACGGATCGGAGATCGAGGCAAGCCGCACGAGTAAGCTCATAGTTGGAGGGCATGTAGCACGAGTGAGCTCTGAGACGGAGTTGTCACTTTATCGTTTTACGTAATTACCTATGAGAACAATAGGATGCTGTATAAATACTCTGTTACACTATGGTTCATGTTTTGTTATGATCAGTTACTCTTTCGCTCCATTGCTCTACTCTGATTGAAAAAAAAAAAAAATCCGCTTTAGAAAATGGGATGTTACAATGAAGGAGCAAGGAGAGATGCTTAATGAGATGCAAGCACTTATCCAGTCTCTATTGAAGGACAAGGGTACGGGAACTCCTGGTGGTGATGACGATACTGGTGATAATGATGATCAGAATGCAGTTTAGACTTTTTTTTAGTTCATTTTGGTCACAACATTATAATTTGAATTTTTTTTTTCTATGTAAACTCTTATGATTGCTACAATTTATTTTTCTAATATACAAGTCTATTTATTTTCTAATTTTATATATATATATATATATATTTCTGTTTTTTATATTTTTTTTAAAAAAAATAAATTGGATTTGCGAGGGAAAAGTTTTCCCTCGCAAAATTATGAATTTTGCGAGGGAAACCTTTTTTTTAAAACATTCGTTGTATCTCATATTCATATTACAACATTGCCACAACTTTTTTTACGACTATTTTTTTAAAAGGGACATTAATTGTCTACGTTAAATCCCTACTTTGTTAATAGTGTAAGTTAGTTAATATGACATATATTTTCTAAAAAATTATAACCATCTTCCTTAATCTCCTCATTCGCTCCCTCCTTAACTATTGTAGAGGGAGTATTAATAAAGGTAAATTAGGAATATATTGACAAATATAAAAAGAGTAAATATCATTTTTGGTCCTTTACAAAAAACGTGATCCCCATTTTGGTCCTTTACAAAAAAAAAAAAATTGATCATTATTCGTCCTTTTTATGGACTAAAAATGACCTTTTGAAAATTTGTGATGGATCAAAATGTCAATCAATTGAGTGTATTTTGAATTTGTGAGGGACTACGAGACTAAATATTTTTTTTTTTTTGTCAGGGACCAAAATGGGGATCGCGTTTTTTGTAAAGGACCAAAAAAGGTATTTACTCATATAAAAACTATGACTTTTATTTAGGAGTAAGATTAACTCCTTAAAGTTGTCTTATATTGGGTACAAGTGGGAGTATATTCTCAAAGTTCATCTCAACTTCTTTTATTTTCTTAGAAAAAAGTTGGTAACATGGTTCTAGTTATCAAATTCGAGGGGGTTGAGTTGACGATACATTCTTAATTCTTTTAAGGCTTAGTTGAATTGAGGTGAAGATCTGTCTTCTCAATATTTCCTTCTCCTTTGTTGTCTTTACTCAATTTCTTGTACGTGTGATTGTTCATATAAATTTTCTAATGTAAGTTGGGTATAAAATTTCAACACACGTTCCATTTTTAATTAACTGCCAGTATCTATTGAGATATTGGTAAGATACTTTTGCAAGTTTATCAAATTAATCTATGTCTAAGATATAGTGTGCTTTGATTTATTGTAATGTACTTGACATTGGTTTGAAATAAAATAAACCATTATTAGCATATTCAAGTCCATTAAAAACAACGTACGTGTCATTTTCTTCTCCGCCTGATTGGAAAATGGAAATTGAAGCTTTGCTATAAATCAAGAGAAGATCTATTAGCAGATTCAGATGGATCGAGAAAGATGGAGTACTGAAGTAACAATACTTATTTAATGATAGGAAGGTCTTTTAGTATTGCACATGGACATGGTTAATAATATTGACATATCACCCAATTTAGGGTCTATATTATTAATAATTAGAGAGTAAATTATTATTATTATTACCAACTTAGATTAGTTTGAATGGTTAAGGCTTTTGTCCATTAACAAGAAATTGAATATTCAATTTCCTGTCTGTGATAAAGCAAAATTAATAAAAAATTTACCATTTGTCCTTTGTATTCGAGGGAAATTAAGGTTTAATTTTTCTTCAGAAGTTGTTGTGCAAGAGTAATGATGTCCTAGATTTTTTTTTTAGTTTAATGTCGTCCCATCCTAATGTTTTCAAATCGTAGTGATATATCCCTAGCCGTTATCCAAGTTGATTTCTATTGTTAGTTAACTAAATATGCTAAGTCGACAGGTTTACGTATAATCCATTTTATTTTTTTAAGTTTGATTTATAGATAAGGAAAAATTTAAAAATGCATCTCGTATGAAGAATTGAAGAAAATCAAAAAGGTGAAAGCATTTTGTATGGTGAAAAGAAAATCGAAGAGGTACCCATCTATCTCAGAGTTGTTGGTAGCGGCAAAGGGTTTTTATTTGGCGGCATTGTTCTTGACAATATCGATCTCTCAATGTGTCTTGCTTTAATTTTAGTAATCAAATCTTCTTTTTCATTATTACTCTTTGGCAAACGTGAGCTCCTCCTCCATCCATATGTGGCTTCTTCTGTTTCATTGTTGCTCACTCTACTAGTATAGTATATTTAGTCAACTCACGGTTAAATTTAACATAAAGAATGGTCAAGGTGCAATTGTTACAATTCGGAAACTTCCAAACCAAAAAACTTCAAGGGTAACATTGTTCATGAGTAAAAACTTTGGGACAAATTTACAACTTAACAAAAATGACGTGGATAAATTTGCAATATAATTGTCAACTTAGTATGTTTGGTTAACAATCAAACTTAACCTGGAGGTCGGGGCAAAATTGTTGCTATTTGGACAAAATATTTGTCATAAAATGACACATTTTTAACCCGATTCAATGGTTATCTAATCAACAAATAAAGTTTAACCGAAATTATCATATATATCATCAAGGGAATAACATTTCTACATTTACTGCAGAAAAATCCATCTGCAACAACCCAAAAATGACGTTGTTTCATTTTTTTTCCCCCTCTTTATATCTGATTTACCCCACTTTTAATCTTCCCTGCAAGTACCGCTGACGACGGCACAATGGAAATAGGAATCATGCCTATTGTTTCAAATGCTTCTGCAACTGCAAAACAATGCAGAAGAGCAAGAAGCAATTTTGGTCATCTCATTCAATAAGCATATCCGAATCCGGCTATCCCATCAATAATCAAGTTCACTCACTGCAAGTCAACCATCTCGTCTCTTCTTCTCTCTACTTTCTCTAACAACTCGAGAATGAGAGTATACAGAACAACGGCATCAACATCACCGGCAGTGGCCGTGGCAAGAAGAAGAACAATTTCTCGGCAGTTGCAACCTTCAAAGGCTCGGATGCACTGCCGATGCGTCGCAGTAGGTTTCCGTTTCAGCAGTTTTCTTCCTTTCTTCAAGTTTCAACTTGATCGTTTTTTATGTTTGATATATACCCTTTTTTTTTTTACAGTAACCAGCATTACCATCCCTCATTTATGCAATTTTTAAAAAAAATGAAACAACGTCATTTTGGGGCTGCTGCAGATGGATTTTTCTACCGTAAATGCAGAAATGTTATTCCCATATATCAATATGCGGAAATAGTTTTTTTTTTTTTACTCTTCTTTCTTTTTTGATAAGGTTTTTTATGATAAATACTAAAATATTTTCATTAAGATATATCATATAAGCTGACATAAACATACTCGTCCTTTAGAGGCTTCAGGTTGCACTCAGTTTTATCTACTATATATAGCCGACTAATAATTAATTGATTTAACAATCCCATCTAATTTACTTTTTTATTTATAATAGTGTGAAAAATTAACTCGATATAGTTATATATAGATCGTCTTTACAATAATAGACCAAGCTTACTATGATTTCATCATCAGAGACCAACCTAGCTATCACTTAAATAATGATGAAACATTTTAGGTGAAACCTGAAATTAATTAAGTACACTAAATAAGGCTACGCTATAATCATTCATGTATAAACACCCTTAAAACCAATAATTAGCCTCCAAACGCTTAAACTCAATGCAATATTATTGTACAAAACTATAGTTGTCTTCTTCTAACTAAGTTTTGTTGTCCTGATCATAATAAACTTATTATTATGAATCAATCCTCCAGACCTATCTTTTTTTTTATCAAATAAAGCTTAGGCCTTGTTTGGTTGCAAGAATGCTGAGAGGAAGGAACGAAATGCAATGCTTTAAGATATTTGGTTGCAAATATATCATCATCATTACAAAAAACAAATAGCGATTAATTATCATTCCTTCCAAAAATTGAAAGAATGGCCATTCCTCACCATTCTCTACCAGTTTGATGAAAACTGAAAAGCGGTCCCCATAAACTAAAATTAAAATAATTAATTAATAAAAACTGTATTTTACCAAAATTAATTCAAAAATTAAAATATCATATTTAACTGATCAAACTAATTTTCGTTGAGAAAATAATAGTATATTAAGTGAAAGTGCTTTAGTCTAATTAATTAAATAAATATAAAAATATTCCACGCATGATTAGATTTTATCTATAAAATTTATATTGAATCATGTGTGTTCTGGAACATACTTCATAGTGAATTATTCTCAAATGAATACTTTTTGTTGTTATATTTTAACTATAAAATTAGGGTGGGGCTAAGTGCAAATAATGAGAAGAGCCACAAGGATTTTCTACGTGCAAAGATGTTATATTTTAATATTTTTTGGCAACAATTATATATTGTAATATTTATTCATACGAAATTAGACTCTTCTCTCTTTTTTCTGCCAACTTAAACTCTTATTTAATGACGTGTTTATATAATGAGTCCATTCTATGTAATGAATTGAGTGACAAATTTGAAACCGAATGAAATTCTTCTACTTTTCCCGATTCTCATCATAAATGGAAAGGAATCAATTTATTTTCCACAACCCTCTCATTGAAAGTATGAGAAAGCTTGATGAGTAGAGTCAACAAAAGCATTTAAAATACTATTTTACACTTTTATTTTCAGGCCAATATTTAATGCTATTTTGCTGTTGTCATTATCATGCTACTCCATATATCCCAATTCAGACAACTGCCTTACCTGGTTAATCAATTTCCTGTGGGGAAAAATTAGGTTAAAAATCCATGCATGTTTGTTTGGATTTAATGAAATTTTTCCTAACAAAAAAAAATTAATATACACAAACACTCATTATCTTGCACACCATACCTGTCCTAATCAATCACTATAATATCACAATTTCCACTAGTTTGATGACTTTTCTTCCTACATTTAATTCATAAGAAATAAATAAATCAAATTAATCAAGAAGTTCTGATTTTTTTTAATATTTTAAAAGTTAATCTTAATGAAATGTGCGAATGACATAACGTTTATCTGAGACTGGTTGAATCGATCAAATCATTTTTAGCTTAATAATATATCTTAGTTGTCAAGTCTCATCCATTATAGTGTCTGTATTTTGATTTTTAATACACAAATTAAAAGGGCTTGATGTAATGTAAGATTAAAAAGCAACTCCAATAACAATAATTTGCGTGTGATATCTGTTAGATTTTTGTGTCCCATGGGTTATGAATAAGAAGTCGCGTCGGTTCGCCACCGCCGGTCACGTCGGTTCGCCGACGGGACTCCATCTGATTGTTTCATCGTCTATAAATAGACGTGCGTATGACAGAAAAATAAACTCGTTTTCTAGCACTACGCTCCCATACATTTTACTATTAGTTACATCCGTGCGATTCTGAAAGCAGACTCATTGGATTCGCTTGGGCTTCAGTTTGAGAGAGCCATCATTCTGAAGACGAATAATCCGCTCTATCCTGGGAGACAATTGCTCAGAAACCTTCGGCATCCGTATTGAGGGAGCAAAATTGTCTTAAGGACACAACGTATGTTGGGCCCGGATTTCTACATTGTTCATTACCATATTCGGCAGTCTTGTGAGTTTTTACTGGTTTTTCTATATGTGCATAAGTATTGTATGTTTACAAGATTATGCGTATTAGTTACACAGATTCTTATTTTAGTGATACTGCTATCTTGAAAGTATTTTCACCAACAATCTTAAGACAATTTTCGATGATTGAAATCAACTTAGATTAATTTATATCATTGTTGATTTCATCTGTTAGTAGTAATTTATTTGAATCTGTGTTTAGTGAATCTGTGTTCAGTATCTGAATTGATTCCTGATTTTGAAAATCAATTAATATGATTTTTGCATGATCTTATATGGCTTCAAACGATTCTACTTGGTTGAGTTTTTATTTATAATCTTCTATGTATGAATCTGAAATCGGTATGCCTTCATATATATGACTCTAAGTATGAGAAATATAAGGTAGATGAAGTTTGGTATAGATTATATTTCATTGGGTGTTTATGGCAATTGAAAACGTTTATGATATATATATTGATTAAGTATGGGTCTGCCTTCTGTCCGATATGAATATTTCGAATCTGAATATGTGTGGGTACAAATGATTTTTCGGATTTAGGGCGGAAGAGATTGTTTTGCATTCTTTGATGATATGCTTATGGGTATTATAAAATAATTATTATTATTTTGAATCTATATCCATAGGTGGTGGCTTCTAGTTTTCTATTGTCTGTATATAGTTATGTTCTTTTACAACTAGTTATGGTTGTTTTCCTTGTGAATGCTTTACCGTGAAATCGCACATCGATTCGGTGGAATGGTTGTGATCCTGAACTGAAAAGGCTTCAGTTTGAATTTAATGTGGTGTCTGCGTTGTTTGGCTGTTTTTTCGTTTTGAAATTGGGTCATAAGAAAACAGTGTTTTTAGGCTCCAAAATAGGTTTCATTGCGTAGATCTCGGAAAAACGAAGAGATAGACACCAAGAACGTGAAAAACCGACGTCGGAAATGCCGGTTATGAAGGGTTGAAGCGTCGGGTCCGACGGACCCGACCTCAGATCCAACCGGGTCACAACGACCCGGATGGAGGTTGAAGATGACACCCCTTTTTGAAATGATATTTTTTTTATTTTATTGGTGTCCCCTTCTTATAGAAATGGCACGTTGCTCAACTGGCAAATGGCCAGCCTTCACGGTGCATTGAACCCATACGTCGCGTTTTCGAATCTCCATTGTGTCATTTTAAATGCAGCGCCTTTTTGATAAATAAAATGGAAAAAACGCGCTCGTGGGGATTCGAACCATCGTGATGGTGGTTGGTGTAAGGATACCTTAACCACCAGGCTGATGGCGCCTCTACAACTATGTCTGGGAAAAATATATTTAAAGTATATTTAGGTGGGGGCTCATTTGTTGGGCCGGCTGGTTTCTGTTGGGCTAAACTGCAATTTTTCTTTTTCTTGTTTTGGGCTGCACGTTTTTAGGCTGCACTTTTTCTTTAGTCTGAAAAAAAAAAAATTTGTTGGGCTAAATTTAGTTAAAATAAAAAAGGATAGTTGATAAATCTCCTATTATCTCTCCTTATTTTAATAATGATTTGATTAATATTAAATTAATAAAGTGAAGATAATATATATCTTATACCTTAGTTTCATCGGGAGATTTTATTGGTTTTATTAATTAATATTTTGGACTATATTAATTATTGTATGAAGATGAAATTTTAATATGATTATTGAGTTCATGCATGTTATTTTATTATTTGGTTTCTAGTTACAGAAATTAAATATGTTTAACAGTTAAATGATGAGCTTTATTAAAAGTCCTAAATTTTAGGATGAGAGTGGAATAGTATCATTGGAGATATTAATTTGTTTGATAATTTCTAATCTCCTATAATCTCTCCTAAAATCTTGTGAAGTTTTTTCATTTAATAATGGTTGAATAAAAATGGTGATATTTATGAATATCTTAGCCGTTATTTAATTAATTAAGAAGGATTTCTTATTTGCTATTGAAAGCAAATTTTTTGAATTATTAAATATTTTGTGTGACAAGTATATGATAGTGATATGAAAATTTAATCATTTATCTAGTGTAGAGATAAATGTGCTCTAATTTTTCATAGTATTATTACTTCTCTTGGTATAAGCATGCATGGTTTAATGTATTGGTAGAAATGCAATTATAGCCTTAATTTTATAATTATGGATGATTTTGTGGCTATGTTTTTTAAATATTGTGAATAGCAATTGAATAAATGCTAAATATTTAAATTTTGGAATTAAGTATGGTGGATTTATTAATCACCAAAATGGTCAATTCTTTATGAATTATTTTAATTCCAAATATTGTGATGATGTTTGATTAGCCATAATCTTGATGCTATGATGTTATTAAAGTTTGTTATAACAAGGTGTTTATGGATTAACCCATAGGTTAATTATTTGTTTTTATAATTATTGAACATAAATGTTGGTAGTTTTATTTAAATACCCAAAGATGATAAATATTTCTAGTTGGGGTATGCATCATACCAAATTATGTGAATTCTTTATAGCATCATTATAGTTGAATGTTGTATATTAGTGAAAAATCAGACATTGAAAGAAATGATGAATACAATGTTGATTACGTCTAGTTTACCACATAACTTGTAGGGGAAGCCATTTTAATGGCTAACTTTATAATTAATAGAGTGCCCCACAAAAGGATACAAAACATACCATACAAAATATGGAAAGGAAAGAAACATTCCTTGAAATGTTTGAAAGTGTGGGGGTGTTTGGCTAAGGTCGCAATTCCTAAACCCAAAAGGTTGAGAATCGAACCTAGGACAGTGGATTATATGTTTATTGGTTATGTACTTAATAGTAGTGCATATCTTGATTTACAAGTCCGATGTATCCGATATCCTTGTTAATACAGTTCTTGAATCAAGGGACACTATGTTCTTTGAGAATGTATTTCCGTATAACAAGGGAAGTAAAGCAAGTGGTAATAATGATAACAATACTGTGATACGGTGGGATACTATGAGCAGTGATAATCCTGTAGAGGAGGAACCTAGACGTAGTACTAAGCAAAGGACTTCAACATCCTTTGGGCTTGGTTTTCCAATTTTTTGTTGGAAAATGAGCCTCGAATAGATAGAGAGGCTATGGGCTCTCCAGAAGCACCATTCTAGAAAAATGCTATCAATAGTGAAGTTGAATCCATTCTGTCAAACCACACCTGGGAATTGGTTGACCTTCCTCCTGGCAATAAGCCTCTAGGAACTTAGTGGGTCTTCAAAAGGAAGATGTAAGCAGATGGCACTATTGATAAGTACAAAGTTAGGCTGGTAGTAAAAGGCTACAGACAATGTGAAGGCCTAGACTACTTTGATACCTATTCACCTATTACCAGAATTACATCCATTCGGACGTTAATCGCATTAACAACATTGAATGGGTTGGAATTACATCAAATGGATGTAAAAGGAGCCTTCTTGAATGGTGAATTAGAGGAAGAGATTTATCTAGAACAACTTTGAGGGATTTGTTGTCTCAGGACAAGAGTGGAAAGTTTGTCGCATGATCAAGTCCCTTTATGGACTAAAGTAAGCCCCGAAACAATGGCTTGCAAAATTCGATCAAAGGACTTTAGTATTAGTGAATGTGACAAGTAGTAATAATCAAATGATTAAAGCTACTAAGCGGTTGCTTACCACTAAGTTCAACATGAAAGATATGGGTCTAGCAGATGTTATTTTGGGAATTAAAATCCATATAACATCTGTTGGGTTGGCTTTATCACAAGAATATCTATATTGCTAAAATTCTTGAGAAATTCAAGAGTTTAAACATAGCTCTTGTGACGAACCCTATAGATTCCGTCTTCGTCTCACGAGAAATACCGACAAAGCTGAAAATCGAAAGGAGTAAGCTAAAGTATTAGGTCGTTCTATATAGGTTATGAACTGTACTAGACCTCGATGTTGCCTACGCAGTAAGCAAGTTGAGTTGCTTTACAAGTAATCCAAACGAGCTTCATTGGAAAGCTATGATAAGAGTTTTGGATTATTTAAAGCAAACTCAAAACTCTACTTTGCATTATGACAAGTACCCTAGAATGAGAGAAGGGTATTGTGATGCAAATTGGATCACCAGCTTTAATGATACATTATTGATAAGTGGATATGTATTCACCCTTCATGGGGGTGTTGGATCTTGGAAGTCATTCAAGCAGACTTGTGTTGCAAGATTAACTGTGGAAGCAGAATTTATTGCTTTAGATGAAGCTGGTGAGGAAGCTGAGTGGCTTCGTAATTTTCTTGACGACATTTCTAATTGGCCAAAGCCGGTACCAACAGTGTGTATACACTATGATACTAGTAGTTAAGCAACTACTAGTAGGGCCAAGAATGTCATGTACAACGGAAAGTCTAGACATATACGTCGTAGACATGATACCGTTAGACAACTACTCTCGAATTGAATCATCTCAATTGATTATGTGAAATCAAAAGAGAATATAGCGGATCCATTGACAAAAGGGATTCCTAGAGAGTTAGTTAAAAATTTGTCCAAAGGAATGGGTTTAAGGCCGATCCATTGTTGATTGTCGCGGTAACTCTACCTAGTAGAGTGGAGATCCCACAAACTAGGTTCAAAGAGACAACTAAGTCACAATCGACTGTTAACACTGTGGAGTTTTAAACTCATACTCATTCCTAGACAAGACAGTGCATATATACAAGGGTAAGCTTTTAAGCTTTTAATGGTTTCTTAATCTGATGTGTTCAGATGATGTATGTTGACTTACATCACAGGGAATCACCTATGTGAGTGTGAAGTGTGTGCCGCTTCTATGAGAATTTAAAACGGCCGATTCTCTAGAACACTCGCAGATGTGTGACTCCTATTGTCTTGGTATACACAAAAAGGTCGACAGTTCAAGGCAGCACGTCCACTGATTGACCAGTATATCCGATAGGTTTTTACTAGAGAAGGTTCAAAGGCAACCCCTACCTTTCTCGATGCAGTTGCTGCTCGTAGACGAATCGCACTTTGCATACATATTTATTTTGCACTTAGTCACGATGGACTGACTTCTTATCCATGTGGGGGATTGTTAGATTTTTGTGTCCCATGGGTTATGAATAAGAAGTCGCGTCGGTTCGCCACCGCCGGTCACGTCGGTTCGCCGACGGGACTCCATCTGATTGTTTCATCGTCTATAAATAGACGTGCGTATGACAGAAAAATAAACTCGTTTTTCTAGCACTACGCTCCCATACATTTTACTATTAGTTACATCCGTGCGATTCTGAAAGCAGACTCATTGGATTCGCTTGGGCTTCAGTTTGAGAGAGCCATCATTCTGAAGACGAATAATCCGCTCTATCCTGGGAGACAATTGCTCAGAAACCTTCGGCATCCGTATTGAGGGAGCAAAATTGTCTTAAGGACACAACGTATGTTGGGCCCGGATTTCTACATTGTTCATTACCATATTCGGCAGTCTTGTGAGTTTTTACTGGTTTTTCTATATGTGCATAAGTATTGTATGTTTACAAGATTATGCGTATTAGTTACACAGATTCTTATTTTAGTGATACTGCTATCTTGAAAGTATTTTCACCAACAATATCATACTTTTTAAAGCATGTAGATACTAGATATATATATCTCATCATAACCTTAAGCTTCTGTCCTTTTGAAATTTTGATGAATTATCGAGTATAATATCTATGCCAACTTTTTGGTCATAAGAAGCATAAAAATTGATAACACTACAACGTATTATATCCTGTGATAATAACAATAATTTGCGTGATATCATACTTTTCAAAGCATGTAGATACTAGATATATATCTCATCATAACCTTAAGTTTCTGTCCTTTCCTTTTGAGATTTTGATGAATTATCAAGTATAATACCTATGACAACTTTTAGGTCATATGAAGCATAAAAGTTGATAAAACTACAACCTATATTACAGGGTTAAGGCGTAAATTGGCCAACGACGTTTTATGCTAAAAGCACCCGGCACAAAAATGTTTTGAAAGTGCCTTAAGTACCAATCAACAATTAAAAATGGACAAGAATACCCATGAACAATTAAAATGGGCAAGTATATATCACAATACCATTAAAATCAAGTAACGGCCATTTATCTCTTCTTCAACACATGCCTCTGACATCATATGAAATAAGAAGGAAATATTTCAAGAAGGATGTGGTGGTGTCAAACTAACTTTTATCCAGTTTCATGCATCTTAAAACAACAACCACCAATTGTAGTTTCAAAGATATGGTGGCTCAATCTACAATACAAACTGATTCTACTACAATATTACGTAACAAAGGAGAAACAATTGAGTCTGGCTCTATACTCTGGTTTCTGCCTTCTTTATATGGAGAACAAATATTAAACTCAACCAAAGCATATGATATATGATTCATTGATCGTTGTGTGTATGTGTGTGTTTATGGCATGGAGAAGATAAAACTTGGAGTGTTCAATCTTAAAAGGAGTGTAGAAAATATGAATTCAGCTCCTGAGTTGGTGCTTCAAATGTAGAAGAAGGATAAGAATGAACTGAAATTAATCTGCTCACTCTATTTATCTTCTCACAATTTCCCAAATTCTTATTTGAAACTTCACCATCTGCTCCATCTTCAATAGCCACAATCCCATAATCATCATTATCTTCAACCCTCAATTGACTACTCTCTCTTTCTCCAACTTGAGAACTATCAACACTACCACTACCACCCGAGTTCTCCACACGGATCTCGCCGACAACCTCAAGTTCAAGCACCGTCAAGGCAGTTACCTCTCTCCCGAAAGTTTCACGAACAATCGAAGCTTGACACAAGGGGCAATTCTTCCACAATCTCAGCCAAATATCGATGCATTGAACGTGAAAAAGCGTGGGTCCATTTAGGTAAGATTCAGAGGCTATTGTCTTCTTGAAATTCACCTAAATACACATAACATTTTGTTCCTTTAATTAACCCTCCCGTCTTTTCTGTATTTGAAGATTGTGATTGAATCGATAACGAATTGTTGGAGATCGACGGTGTTGATGAACCAGATCAGATGCATAATTGGTGCTAACAGATCCTTGAGTGGCAATGATTACAGAGGAAAAGTTGTTTTCTGTGAGAAAGTCTACAAAACAAGACGCGCACCAAACCAAACAGTCGTTTCTGAATTTTACAGTATTGTGATATTTGCCAATTTTAATTATTTTATTGGTATTCTTGTCCATTTTTAATTATTAATTGGTACTTAAGGTACCTTTAAATATTTTTGTACCAGGTGCTCTTAGTGTAAAATGTCGATAGTCAATCTACACCTTAACCCTATATTATATCATGTGATATATACATAGTGTGTGTGTTCAATCATTTTTTCGAGAAACGAATAACAATAAACCAATTTTGTTATGAGTAAAGCACTTTTAGTATGCTAGAGATGCATGTCATATATACCAACAAAAGGCTCAACTAAACATATTTCTCCTCCAGTTCTGTATATAAGATTGAAATTTTTGAATTGGCCCAATCCTTTTTATAAGATTTTGTTTAAGATTTTCTATACATTAAATGCATTGTTAACAATTTTATCCCTAATTAATATGCTCTCTCATTTTTGTCCATATTTCTTTCAACTTTTTCCTCACACTCTCTCTCTCTCTCTCTGTGTGGGAATATTAAAAAAAAAAAGTGTATCATTTATTACTTTTAACTAGTTTTAACAGATTTCTTGAACCGTATAATTTAATTTTTTGGATCTTGGGATTAAAAAGGAGCTGAGGGAATAATACACATACCTAAATTACAAATAGGTTTATTTAGGTTATTAACTTACATAAACTTCCATGAACTTTGGACTCCATAGAAATAGTCTCCTTAACATTTAAAGCATTACTCCTCTAGTTCTATTTATAAGTCAAAAAGAGAATTTTTTTTCTTATCCTATTTATAAGGAACCTTATTTAAGGTTTTGAGGTGAATGTACAATTTAACACTTCACTTTATTGTTGTGTTGACTTTGTTTTCATTTGGTATTATATATTAAGTAGGGGTAGAGTTGGAAAGTTGTTGAATTCTAGAGTTAATGAGGTTCAAAGTTTTCCTTGGTCTATGTGAAAAATGTTGAAAGTGTCCTATAAATAGGACCAGAAGAGTACAATAAACCTATCCAACTTTTAAGTCTTTGGAGACAACCCCCAACTATCATTAATATACCCGTTAATTTATTTATTTATTTATTTTATATATGCATATATAATCTCCTCAAACTTTGATTGATAAGTAAATAACCCCTAAACTTTAACTTTTATTAAAAAAAAACAATGTGCAAAATTAATCGTATGTGAGTTATTTGTATAAATATAAGAATTTAGGGGTTTTATTGTAATGTTTCAAATGTTAGGAAGGTTAAGTTCATAATCATAAGGATTATATATAATTTAGCCTCTGGTTATATATATATATATATATATATATATATATATATATATATATATATATATATATATATGGGTAAAGGATTTCTCCAGTCACTGGAGATAGAGTTATCTCCAGTGACCCCAAAACTACGTCGTTTTGGATTAATGAAGGGTGTTTCTGTAATTTTGTTTATTTTTAATCATATAAATTTTACCGAACCACCCTTCATTAATTCACCTAAAATTACTAACACACCCTTCATTAATTCAAAACGACGTAGTTTTGGGGTCACTGGAGATAACTCTATCTCAATATTTTTCCCTATATATATATATAGTCGTGGCATGATGATTTGTGGCAGCTTAATTACGTTGAGGACTTTTCAAAATGATCCACCGAAAATTTGTATATAATAAATTTTAGTTGTTCTCTTAACATGATTGTTAGGAAAGTGAAGTTGCATTAATATGTGAGATTGAACCAACCACACCAACTAACCAAACCTTTAAATGAAACCGAACAGAAGAAAAGTAGAAAGCAAGTGGTTGAGACTTGGAGAGACCTGCAAATGGGAAGGTATAATCAGAAGGGGAAATTGAGGTTGGGCTCTTCAAGCAAGCCCCTATCCTATCTATCATATGAACCAGAAAAACTACTTTTTTTCAACTGTTTCATATTCAATAATCACACGCACACTAAGTTCACTTAATTATTTTAGTTGGAAGATCTATACTTGTATGTCCACATGGATATATATGCTACCGCCTTCTACACACACTCACACACATCATTATCATCATATAACCTAAAAGCTAAAATTATATTTAATCTCTTGTCCGTTTCATTCTGGAGTTTTGGGACCATTATATTCATATCGATCGATCACAACTGTACATCCCGACCATTGTAATATACTAATTGAATGGAATGTGCAGGATACTATTACTTGCATGCTCCACTTGGAAATCAGGCTTTAATACATGGAACTAAACAGAAGGGGGGAAATGTAAAATGAGTTCAACCCCAGAAGTAATAAAACAACCATATAATGTTTATGGATGAGTTTGCTGAGCAAAGGGTTGAATGTTGGAGATCTACCTAAACCCTATTACACCTTAATCTATTTTCCATTTTTCCAACCGCCAGATGTGTAATTAACCCTTTATTTTGTAAAACTTGTCTCAAGTGATAGATTATAGTTTTAAGGGAAAATTAATTATTTATCACAATCCAATCTCTGAAGTTTAATCCAAGGTCGTAAACCCAGTCCCTCAAGTTTTAGCTGTTTAATCCATTAACCATTTAACTTTATGACTCGATTATAACTTTAGTTTCTAAAAAACATAGATTATTTTGTAAAAGTGTAGAGACTAACTAATTAAGCAGTTAAAACTTGAGACACTGGGTTGAACTAAATCAAAATTACAATGAAGGGATGATTGATTTTCTTAATTTTTAAATATTGTTATATTTTAATTTCGAATAAGTGTGTTCAATATTTTGATCTATGAAAGAGATTGCCACTGTAATTTTAGTCCTTGAAGATTTATTGACATTTGATGAGGCGTATTGTTCAAGTCTAACAAATAATGTGATTTAGCTTCAGTGTCAGGAAACTAAGTCAATTCTTATCCAAACCTGCAACTAACAGAGCACTGGAAAGCAATTAAGAGAGTTCTAAGGTATTTTAGAGGAACTATTCAATATAGCATTCATATCAAACTATCAAGCATATTGGACATAATTATATTGCCTATTCATATGCAGATTGGGTTTCTTATTCATTCGATAGAAGATTAGTATGTAGTTATTTATCTTTCTTGGGGCCTTCCTTGTGACATGGTCATCTAAGAAATAAAAAATCTTGACCATATATAGCACAAAGTCAAAATATAGTTCTTTAGCTCACACCGCAGCGAAATTGTGCTGGATAAAGTCTCTCTAGTCTAAATTGAAACACCTGTCATATGGTGTGATAACACAAGGATAGCCGCATTGACTTCTAATTCAATGGATCATGCTAGAACCAAACACATTGAGATTGATGAACACTTTGTAAGAGATCAAGTGATGTCAAAGGCTCTAGTTGTTCAATATATTCCAACAAAATATCAAGTGGCAGATATTGCTTGACCAAGCCCCTGCACCATGCACGTTTTTGGTATCTAAGAGATAGACTTGGCGTCACCATCTAGAAGAAGCAAACAGAATCAACAAGGAAAGATAAGAAAGATAACAAGGCAAAGGAGGGATGAGTTGAATATAATTATTTAACTATTTGTATATTGTAAACTATACTTGTGTACATCTAGAATATTCTTGATTTAGGACATGTCACCTATTGCATTCTTATTCCTATATAAGATAATGCACAGAACCAAAGGCATTAATTGAAGGAGTCTCATTAATCATTATTCTATTCTTGTGTAACTATGAGTATAAATTTTATATAAACATGTTGAATCTTGATATTTACTTTTTCTAAGAGACGCCAAGAGTATTATCTGTTGGTAATATAACTGTTCTCCCTTTAAAATTTTAAGTTCTTCATTAGATTTATTCCAAACACAATGTATTATAATTTGAATCTACATTCATTTGCTTGAGGAATAAGAACATGGGCCATTAATGTCAACTTGAGCCGATAATATCACACTATTGATAATTAATTCCTCTTGACCTTATTATAAGGCGCTTTGCTGAATGAATTAGATTATCCTAGACCCTAGGGTATTAATTACATTTTTTTAAATTGTTCCTATTTAATATTTTATTAATTAAACTCATTACGAGTTCTTGATGTAATTCATAATATTTAATATGGGTGAATTTATAATTTTATTTTCAGACCTAGTCAATGACTTAACTACTGTTTCTTAGTTTTAGTAAGGTGATTAAAAGGGCTAATTTCTGAATTTGCCCCTTATTAAATAACTATTTACCAAAATGTCCCTGTCAGAAAACTATTTCTCAATCTGCCCTGTTTAGTCGACTAAACCATATGGTTTAGTCGACTAAATCATGGCGAATTTTTTTCAGACCCCCGACATTTAGTCGACTAAAACTTAAGTTTTAGTCGACTAAAAAACCCATTTAGTCGACTAAATCATTAAAAAAAAAATTAAAACTTCGGAAGGCCATAACTTCGGGCTCGGGAGTCCGAATCAAGCGATTCTTTTTTTGATTCCACATAACTTTTTGAGATCTATGCACTGATATAAAAATTATCTTCAGATTTAATGAAGAGAAAGGAGGAAAAACAAATGATTCTTTATTGCGCAGGAAATACCAACAATTCATTAAATATAATCAAGTGATTCTTTAATTATATATATAGTTTTCTTTTATTTGATGTTTTCTTTTTTATTAGATCATATAATATCTCGGTACAATAAAGATAAGATATGTGTGTGTATACACGATTGATCGCGTGAGAGGCGGTGCCACAATATATTCAAAATTGAGATTTTCTCTCCATTAATAATATGGATTTTAAAAGAAAAGAGAAATAGGAAAAATATCGACACTAAATTTGTGGGGCTTGATTTTAGGGGAATAACGGTGTTTGGAGGTTATGCATGAGATCATATGTTGTGATAACACGGTAGTCAATCTAGCTAAAATCTAGGATCATAGCTAATATCTAGGATCACTAATATCACTAACCAACAGACTCGGTAAAACAAATTAAAATGCTAACAATACTAACAATTCATTAAATATAGCAAAATGGGAAAAAAGCCCATGATATATATTTAATGAATTGTTAGTATTGTTGAAGTTAATAATCCCAGCTTTTTCTCTACGTAGTTCATGTCGCTGATTTCCGCACGTTGCTGATTCCACGATAAGAATGATTAAATTATTTATTTTTTAATTGTTTATTGTGTTGAGTGTGCTGATTCCACAATTTTGAATATATTGTATTTTGAAAATCCAGTATTAATTGTTACGTTGAAATTCAAAGTTTACCAAATACATGGTAGAAAAATAAATATATTAAAATCTAAAATAAGATCAATTAATTATTATTAGATAATACTATTAGAAATAATGATTAATTAATTTTACAATAAATATCTCTCAATTATATGATCTAATAAAAACGAAAACATCAAATAAAAGAAAACTATATATACATATACATACACACACACACACACACACACATATATATATATATATTATATATAGTTTTCTTTTATTATATATATATATATATATAATTAAAGAATCACTTGATTATATTTAATGAATTGTTAGTATTTTCTGCGCAATAAAGAATCACTTGTTTTTCCTCCTTTCTCTTCATTAAATATGAAGATAATTTTTATATCAGTGCATAGATCTCAAAAAGTTAGGTGGAATCAAAAAAGAATCGCTTGATTCAGACTCCGAGTCGAAGTTATGGCCTTAGAAGTTTTAACTTTTTTTTAATGATTTAGTGACTAAATGGGTTTTTAGTCGACTAAAACTTAAGTTTTAGTCACTAAATGTCGAGTGCGAAAAATAATTTGCCCGCGATTTAGTCAACTAAACAGGGGCAGATTGAGAAATAGTTTTCTAACAGGGGCATTTTGGGAAATAGTTTTCTGACAGTGACATTTTGGTAAATAGTTATTTAATAAGAGACAAATTCAGAAATTAGCCGATTAAAAGCGTCATATAAGAAAAACCAGAGGTTGTTTGCTAAAAAAAGGACTAGAAATTGTACTTTTTGGTAAAGTTCGGGGCTCTAGGAAAATCCCATGAGCTTGTTGGCCCACTAAGAACTCCAATTGAAATAGTACCTAATTTTCTTGTTGGACGAAATATAGCTAATATGATTGGGCTCATAACCGTCCACTCTCTCTCTCTCTCTCTCTCTGATGAGCTGACCCAAAAGGAAAAGGTTGGGACACGAAAAACTGCCCCAAATGTGAAGAGAGAAAAACCAATATTTGTTTGATTTTTTTATATTATTATCCGGTTTTTGATTCCAGGTTTTCTTTCCCAACACAAGTGTCTCATTTGAAACTTGAACTCAAAACTTAGAGGGATCTAGTAGAGCTTACACCGCTAGAATAACTCTATATTAATATATTGGTTTGATTTGATTAGATGGCAAGAGATTTAACACCAAAACTTCAACAAATAGCTACTCGTACTACATGAATATTTATACCTCTACATAATTTATTAGCTCTATACTTTCTTATAGCACTAAAAGCAATAAATTATCTAATTATATATATATATATGGAGAATTCAGACTCTATGCCATTTGCCTAGTTTTGATTGTGTGACTAATAAATAATTCTGTGGCGTCAAGGCAGGGAGATAGTTCACACGATTCACACTATGGTGTTTACGCTCCCCACACACCCTCCTGAAAAATGTTTCTTTTTATTGCAATAAACCATGATCACTCGATATATCAATAATAAAAGGCAACTGTGTCCATGGAGTATTATTTTGTAGCTTAAAGTTCCACTTCCATATATCGTCACGCTCACAGCCACAGGTATCTAACATTCCACAACATGCCTGCAAAACGTAGGATTACGAATGGAGTGAACCATCTACCTATCTTTAACAGTATTGAAATGCATATTTCATGACACTCCAGCTTAATCAATTAGTTCCTTTGCCCTGCCTCTCTGAAATAAAAGCCAAAGGTTAATTAGCTGTGGAAGGAATCAACTCAACAATAAAACTTGGAAATTACTGAGAGAGAGAAATGCCAGAATACTGCGTGACTGGGGGTACTGGTTTCATAGCTTCCTACATTGTGAAGGCTTTATTAGACAAGGGACACACTGTGAGGACCACCGTTAGAAACCCAGGTTTCATCTGCAGATTTTAAGATTTCAGTTCTTCACATTGAAGTTACCTTATTGCTTTATATATATATATATATATAACGTTAAATTTGTGTGTGTGGCAGAGGATGTGGAGAAGGTAGGGTTTTTGTGGGAACTGGGAGGAGCAAGAGAGAGGCTGAAAATGTTGAAAGCTGATCTGATGGAAGAAGGAAGCTTCGATGAGGCGGTGCGAGGCGTTGATGGAGTCTTCCATACAGCTGCCCCTGTCATTGTCAACTACCACGACGACGTTCAGGTCACTCACTCACCTTGCATCTAATTCTGTGATGAACTTTATAGGAAACTAGTCTTGTCAACTTCAAAAATGCATAGACAGTCTATTTATGCTTCTTCTTCAATCCAAATCTACCCAGTATGGAAATTTTGATTTGTTGGAAGGTTGAATTAGACCATGATGAAAAACAAGAACCACAATCAAGCTCTAATACCATGTTAAGAAAATAAAACAGTGACAGATGAATACAATAAACCCTTCTAAAAGAGATTTATAGCAAAAAGAGGTGAGGGACATGTTACCCTCCTTTTAGGTGAGGATTCAACCTCCCTACGCACCACAATACATTAACAACAGAACTCTTTATACATAGCATCAATTAATTGTGATCTTATACGAAAGATCAGATCTTAACCAACTAACATGAGTTTTAATATGAAATTAATTGGTTTATATTATTTGTGGGCATGCACTTGCTTTGGTTTGTGTTGCAGAAAACCTTAATAGATCCAACAGTGAAAGGAGCAGTGAATGTGTTGAAGTCTTGCATAAGAGCAAAAGTGGCAAGAGTGGTTATGACCTCTTCTTGTTCCGCCATAAGATATCGAGACGACGCACCCCAACTTTCTCCTCTCAACGAATCACATTGGACTGATCTCCAATACTGCAAGCGTTACAACGTACGAAATCAAATCAAATATGAAATCCTCCGGTCCTTGATGTAACACCTACTTTATAGTACAAACAAAGAAGGGAAAAACACTATAAAGTACAATAGGTTTTATATTAAGGATCGATGAAATAGGTTTTAAGAGAAATGATCAAGTGCTTTGTTGATATTGCAGCTATGGTACGCATATGCAAAGACTCTGGCAGAAAGAGAGGCATGGAAGGTGGCTGAGGAAGATGGGATAGATCTGGTGGTGGTGAATCCATCATTCGTGATTGGTCCTCTACTTGCGCCGCAGCCAACCAGTACTCTGCTCATATTACTCAGCATTATTATCAAAGGTTTGAGAGGAGAGTATCCAAACCAAGCAATAGGATTTGTGCACGTAGACGACGTCGTCTCAGCTCACTTGATCGCTATGGAAAATCCAAAGGCAAGTGGGAGGCTTGTTTGTTCTGGTTCTGTAGCTCACTGGTCCCACATCATCCAAATGCTTCGTGACGCCTATCCTTCTTACCCCTATGCTCACAGGTGACTTCAACCTTACTCTCAAATCCTAACTCCATGTGTCTTTAACATAAGATTCACTTAATTTTTATTGGAGATGTTAAAAAAGTTAAATAAATTAAATATAAATGTTTGTATTTATCAATTTTTCTCCAAATTAATTTGTCTAACTTATGATATATAATGTAATAATAAACAACATATGATCATATGTTATAATTAAGTAATCTATTTTGTCTCCTTAACCTTTCAGAAAAAGGCCAACTGACTCTTATATTAAGGATTATAGATAGTATTGATTCCTATGGTCATTATTTCAAAGAAACTCTAAGGGAGTTCATTAAAATCAAGGAGGGATATTTAAATCGTTAAAGGATGCATGTATTAACTTTTGGACAACAGATTGTGGAAAAAATTGATTAAAGATAATAGATTTTGAGATGTTGATAAAATTGAAAATGTTTGGATGATGATTTCGACCAAAATTACTTTTTCATGAGTAAATTACTAAAAAGAACATAAACTAGTGTAATTATTTATATAAGCTCCAAAAAAATGGGAGTATTTGGGTCCTTTATGCATTTCTAACCTCCATTATATTGTTACTCCATCATTTCAATAGCTTATCCATAAAACAAGGTGTTAGCTAAATAAATGACTTTAGGATAATGGATGGAGTTTGACTAATTTTTTCCAAAAACCAAGGTTTATTAGCCAGAATTGATTGTTAATTTAGCAGCAATCCAAAGAGATACTAATTAACTGTTTAAAAATGAAATGAACTTCCAAATTCACACATATTTAATACTATGAATTATTATATATCTAAGAAATTATACAAAGTTGCAATCAATGAGATATTAAATCAGGATAATCCTGATGACTTATAATAAAGACCATTTATTTCTTTTAAAGTGTGTGCCTTATGATGAGGATTAAAGGAGGAAATATATAAGAAGTCCCACAACAAATAAGCCAAAACTTTGATGTGTGTGTGTGTGTAGGTGCAACAATCAGGAAGGAGAAAACATCCCACATAGTATGGACACCTCTAAGATTGCAGCTTTAGGGCTTCCCACATTTAAAGGCTTTCAAGATATGTTCAATGACTGCATCAAGAGCTTCCAACACAAGGGCTTTCTCTGAACCTGGCTTATTTGGATGCGCCATTTCTTATTAATTAATGAAGCTTTGTGTGTTTGAATAATGTTAATTAGTATAAATAAGTTTGATTATTTAGACGAGTATATATGTCAAGATCTTTCCACACGAGAATAGAGGGCTTGCTGCAAAATCCTTTGTATGATGGTGTCTAATTTTTCGTACCTGCCTTTCCTATTCTTAATTATGTTATGTCTTCTTCATGTTCTTGAACATAAATCATTGCAATCACGCCGTATCATATCTTTCTCTTTTTTTCCCTCTCCTTTTCTTTTGTTAATATTTCATTGCCTACTTTAAAACTTTTTTTATATATATTTTTTAGCTTTGAACACAATTTGCTCAAGAGAAAGAAATATACTGCTCCCTCTAGTTCTAATTATAAGACCTGGTTCACTTTTTTTAGAGAAATTAAGGAAGCTAAATAAGTTACTTAATCATATCCTGTAGTATCTTTATATTATATATTAGTTTATTAGTCAAATTAATTAGTTTGGAGAAAAAAATAAAAATATTCTAAAGTAATTTAATTAGTTTCTTTGATCTCTCCAATAAAATTAACTTGATCTTATAATTAAGACCGGATCATTTCAAGGCCATATTGGGAATGGGAACTCACCAATGAGACTCAACATATCTGGGTGAGTTTTATGATGTGCAACTCCTTTTTTTCCCCCTAAACTGTTGTACATATCTGTTTGTGTGTGTGTGTGTGTGTTTTTTTTTTTTTTTTTAAGGGATGGATTAAAATAGTTGTACATAAAAGTAAAAGTGGGTCTAAATATGTCATGAAATTTTATTGTATCATGTGAGGGTAAGCATGAAAGGAAATATTATTATTGGGATTATACCGTGATTTCTTCATTCTGAAATATTTGTTCAATATGAAAGGTGTGAGTTGTCGTTTTTTATTAGAATTAAAATGAAATGACTCCAGAATTAAGACCTCGCCCTAGGAGAAGTACACAAATATTGCTTGCAACACAAGGAGATATTTAGGAATATTAATAAATTATTTATGATTTTATGATCCAAATAATATTGCTAAGAAGAAAATAGTATAACTAAGAATGAAATAAAAGGAAAAAAAAAAAACATACCGATATATGTGTTAGATAAATGATTGACAAAATACCTCAGCCACCTTGCCATGTTTTTGGACTTGTCTTTTTTTTTTTATATATATATAAAACTTTTAGGAAAGGGATTGGGCTCATTCATGATCCAAAGGTAAGACAAAATCTCTCTTCCTTCTAGGCGATACCAATGTTGGGCAAGATAAGCAGTCTATTACTCTCAGGCGTTTACCAAGGAACATAAGAGCTAGGATGTTTCCCCCAATCTTTTGACCAACTTCAGAATCGAACATTCTTCCTTTCTTTTGGTGACAGTGTTCAATCCTTTGCCAATTAAACCAATAACGAATTAAATTTCTCCAAATATGTATCTAACATTTGGGCTCACTGCTGGATCGACGAAAATATGGGTCTTTGTATTTTGTCTTACCAGACTCTAAAATGTGTTTTAGCCCAAAATGAAGCGAGAAGTACCCGATGAGATTTAAAAGTCGAGAGAAGACAGGAGTATTGATCACATTACAGTTTTTTATTTAAAAAAATATGGGATGCAATAAAAATGATAATCCGTATTTTATGTGCACAGTATTATTTTTTCATGAACATAGCACAAAGAGACTAAGAAAGTAATTGAGAGACAACCAAACAAATCATAATTAGAAGCTCAGACAGTATTTTAATCAGATTCTTGTCGAAATATAATGGAGGATGTGGATCAACATGTGTATGCACAGTTCAGTTTCCAACCCAAAATGTATTTATTTTTTTTCGATATATCCAAAATGTATTAATTTGTTTCCAATACAATGGTGTTTCGCAACTCATTATAAAATGCTTCCACTTTAATAAAATAAAAATGCTTTGAAAGTCATACCCAAGATTTCTGAAAACTTGATATACTAAAAAAAAACATGTGGATTAGTGACGAAATTAGATGATTTTGTTTCTAATTAACAGTTTTTTTTAATATAAGATATGTAAATTAGGGAGGATATTGTTGAGAGCGATTTATAAGTACATTTGTCAACATTCTTAAACTTTAAGTCACATGCCTTGATCTTGGTAAGCCCCATCCCCAACTCACCTAAATTTTTTTTTACCAAAAAAAAATGTAGATTAGGCCTTATATATTTTACAATACCTCCTCTAATTCTTAATATAAAATATATTTACTTAATTTAATTAGATTAAAAAAGTTAGTTAATGTGATATGTATTTTTTTAAAAAAAATACCCTAGTTATCTTTCTCAATTTTAACATTACCTCTTCTCATTGATTATTATTGAGGGAGTATTAGTATAAGCAAATTTGGAAAATATTGATAAACATAAATAATATGTTATTATATTTATGATCAAGGTCAGCTCTCCAAATGTGTACTATATCAAGGATCGGAGAGAGTATATTTTTTAGCATTCTTTGTGAACCATAACATAATTTTTTTTAAAAAAAAAAATTTACAAATTCCCAAGTGTATTGATTGCCCCTGAGTTTAATTTTTTTTTAAGAAAAATCAGGTTAATATTCGTTAGTGATGACATGCATTTGATATATAGAAAGAGAGAATAAAGTAATGAAACAATTAAATAAGGATAAAATTGGAAATTTAGATGTTGGTGGAGAATATTTAATGAATCTTGGTTCGCTCCTTTTGGTGGAAGACCCTCATTGTTTTTTTTTTTTGTTGAGATAGGAGGACCGATCAAATAGATCAGTCAATACATTCGCACAATCTAGTGCGAGACACCCCAGCTGCGTCTTATTGCAGCAATGTGATCAAACCCGCTGGAAGATTTACAATCATGTGCCAACCCACACTCATCATAAGTGCGTATGTCGCCAAAAAATCTGCACTGCAGTTGCCCTCGCGATAGACGTGGGTGACACTCACCCTCCAATCTTGAGCCATAAGCATATGAGCACGACGAACCAAGCCCATATTAGCATTCACCCTTCCATTTGGTTCCTTTATCAGGACTGTTGCAACAAGACAGTCAATCTGAACCATGACATTCCGATAGCCCTGATTCCATGCGAGTTCCAATCCATCAACGAGCGCCCATAACTCTGCCTGGAGGGAAGAACATATACCAATGTTCCTACAAAGATCCTCCCAACCATTTACCATCATGATCTCTAAGGACACTTCCAGCCCCTGCTGCCATTGATTCTCTTTTCAAAGCACCGTCACTGATTTCTCTTACAAGAGCGACTGGTTGAGCATGTGAGTCCTGAAATATTGCCTTATTTCGAGCCTCCCACAATTTCCAGCATGTGAGACCGAAGAGAATGGCCCAGCTACCACCGTTACTGTGTCTTCGTTTAGTCTGACTTAGGTTTTTGTACAACCACTCGAGGTAACCCAGCTGTGCGAAAGAAGGCATTTCTGATGCAGGAATAAACTGACTCCAGACCTCTTGAGCAAATTTACATTGCCTCACAACATGGTCAATATCTTCAACAGGCCCCCCACACCTCAAACAAACCGAGGACTCCGCCATGTGGCGTCTACACCGTTCGGCATTGGTCAGGAGCTTTGAGTGTGCTGCAAGCCAAAGAAACACCCTGACTCTTTGGGCACCCTGCCAACTCCATATCACCTTCCAAAGGGGGTTGGGATTAGGATCAGTGCCACCACTTAGCAGTTCATAAGCGGAAGAAACCGAGAACCTACCATTAGCAGTAAAGTCCCAAAAGCATGCCGCTTCCCTATCGATGTTGGTAGGAGGCTTGCACCCCGCAATGCGCAGCAAAACCTGGTCAGGCAAATCCCTACCAATACGGTCCCACCGCCATTGCCCATCTATTGATACAAAGTGGCTTACTGGGAGGGATTCCTCCACCTGTGTAATATCTCTGGAAGTTAGAAGCCTCAAAGGGCCTACCTCAGGAACCCAATTGTCTACCCAGAAACATGTGCTTGTGCCATTACCAGGGTCCCACCTGGTGCCCATTTCCACATCTTGCCACACTTTAGTCAGATGCCGCCACAGAAAGGAGCAATTCTGATTACGTTTGTGGGGATCTTTCAGTCCCTTCCACCCATATTTTTTCCGTAGCACTTGCACCCATAACAGATCAGGGCGAGAAACCACCGTAAACCCAATTTTCATAAGGAAGGCCTGGTTCTGTATCTCAAGATGTTTGAAGCCACAACCCCCCTCTTTCAGTGGTACACACATATCATCCCACTTAACCAAGGCCGTCCGTCGCGCTGTTCCGGAGCTCCCCCACACAAATGAACGGATGTGACGTTCCAACCTTTGGCAAAGACCTGGGGGAAGCTTAGTTGTTTGCATGGTAAAAGTTGGGATGGCCGAGAGAACTGCTTTAGCCAAGGTGATTCGACCTGCAAGGGAGAGAGTCTTCGCCGCCCGGCCAGACAATTTCTTAACAATCTTTTCTTCCAGATATGCATAGGTCCCTGTTTGGACACGTTTATGTAACAAAGGGACTCCAAGATACTTTCCAAGATCATCAGTCCGCTTAAACCCCAAAGCTTCGCTCACGCGCGTCTGTTTAACAAGGGAAACATTTTTGGAGAAATAAATGGAGGTCTTCGAGCTACTGACTTTATGGCTGGAACTCACGCAAAACTCATCAAGTACTTCCTTAATGAGCACCACCTGGGAAGGAGCAATGGTACTAAATAAGACTAGATCGTCTGCAAAAAATAAGTGGGAGAGGGGAGGGCCCCCTCTTCCCATATGAATTGGTTTCCATTGAGAATCTACCACCTTTATGGTAATAATTTGAGACAAACGCTCCATACATAGGACAAATAAATAGGGTGAGAGGGGATCCCCTTGCCTAATTCCCCGAGAGGGGGTAAAACTCTCCGACCATTGACCTTCCCAAGCTATTCTCATTTTGCAAGTGGTAACACAGATCATGACTGCCTGAACAAATTTCTGTGGTAAGCCAGCATCCAGTAAGGTGTCTTGAATGAAGTCCCATCTTAATCTGTCATATGCTTTCTCCAAATCAACTTTAACCGCCATCCACCCCCTAGGCCCCCGCTTGGCTCTCATCGTATGAATAACTTCTTGGACAACAATAATATTATCAGTAATTTGCCTACCGGCCACAAAACTAGCTTGTGTGGGAAGAACTAGTTGAGGCAGCCACCTTTTTAGACGATTAGCTAAGATCTTCGTAATAATTTTATAAGGGACTGAGCATAAGCTGATCGGCCGAAAATCCTTAATGTACTCCGGAGAAGGAATCTTCGGGATGAGGGAAATGAGGGTATCGTTAAGCTTAGGCTCTAGAATACCTTCCTCAAACAACCTTGTTACCATATTGAAAATTGAGGGCCCCACCACCTTCCAATGGTTTTGAAAAAACGAAGCGTGCAAACCGTCGATCCCCGGCGCCTTGAGGGGCTTCATTTGAAAAAGGGCCGAATGAACTTCACTAAGTGAGATGGCAGCACTGAGGGATCCCGCCATAGAGATATCCATACATGGGAACAACCCTGACCCCGAATAAGGTGGTACCTGAAAAACTTCCACAGAATAGAGATGTTTATAGAAATGAAAGACCCAACCTCGGAGAGTCTCACCATCAGAGCACCACACCCCTTCATTGTTCTTAAGGGATTTATAATTGATTTCCGACGGCTTTGTTGGACGGCCTTCGCATGATAGTAAGCTGTATTACGGTCTCCAAAATTCAACCAATCACACCTTGCCCTTTGGGACCAAGTCATACTCTCTTGCTCACAAATAGCTTCAAATTCCTTCTTAAGAAGGTCTTCCAAATGGTCCAGTCGAGTGGAGGGGTTGGCTTCTTGGGCTTTCTGGATACCTCCTAGTCTAGCCAAGATACGACGCTTCCTGTGAAGGATGCTTCCAAACACCTCTTTATTCCACACCTTTGCTGCAGCCGTAAAATTTGCCATTGAGGTAGAGATAGGCATATTTGTAGACCAGCTTTCATTGACCACCTAATCAAAAGAGTCATCAGTGGCCCAAGCAGATAGATACCTAAAAGGGGCATTGCGTGGTTGTAAAGCACCCCTGCAAACCTGAATACAAAGAGGTCGATGATCAGAATTAAGTTTCGGGAGATGCTTCACCGATGACATAGGGAATTTATTCATCCAGTTGATATTCCCCAAAGCGCGATCAAGGCGTTGAAATAAGGTACCCCTGCGCCAGGTGAATTTAGGACCCGAGAAACCCAGATCCGTGACTCCACTATTGAGCACAAAATTGCGAAATAAATGACATCCACAAGCTCTGCGTTCTACACCCCCTGCTCTATCTTCGCTATTAAGAATGGCATTGAAGTCACCTGCGATAAGCCATGGGGATTGTACTCCATCCGCAATCTCCATTAATGTCTTCCACAGCTCTTTCCTCAAGGTATTGTTTGGGCTACCATATATAGCTGAAAAAGAAAAATTCCCTGCCTCACCCATAGCGTTAACCTGCATGTGAATTAATTGAGGGTGAACCGAGACGACTGACACATTTAGCTCTTCCTTCCATAATAACCAGATCCCTCCAGACAAGCCACGAGCCTCTAATCTGTACGAGCGTTCAAATCCTGAGAGCCTTATGAACTTGTCAGCTTTAAGCCCCAAAATCCTGGGTTCAACTAGCACAACCATAGTTGGTTTAATATCCGACATAAACTGCATGAAAGTTTGGAAAAAAACTTTTGTTGGCTGCCCCTTGGCAGTTCCATATGAAAATCTGCAAAACCATTGATAACATTAGATACGATCGATTGACACTCCATTCCCATGAGGGTCATCTTCATTTGCTGGCAATTCCGGCAGAGAAGAATTTGAGCATTCCGGACCTACGTGAAGCTCTCTCGGTAATTCCAATTCCCCCCTAATTACTTCAAGCGCATCTTTAGAAAAATGTGTCCCTTGTTTATTCTTTCTGACTTTGAGAGATTTTGAAGAATTTAAGAGAAGCTTTACGCCTCTCTTGCCCTGTTTTTTTGGATAGAATATTGGGTAGAACATTTTCCTTCCCTACTTCTCCATCCACTATTTCTACATCTATTAGATCGGCCATAGATGTTAAGCTATTATGCTCCTGCAAGCTTACTTCCTCCAGTGCTGATTTATTTTTTTTTTTTTAAGCACCACCACAGTATGTTTTTTCTCATCCAGGGACGACTCCTGCTTTAGAGTGGCAAAATCCAAGACTGACGGTTTCAAAGCTGGAGAGGGTTCCCTTGTTGGCCCCAAATTCTGTACAGCCCCCCCCCCCCAACCGTGAGTCAGCATCTGATGGGCCCGCTCTTACCGGGGACGTTGAGACTTTCTCGCTAGAAGAGCCCATCATGGCATGATCGATTAATCCATCCTTTTGGCCTGTGGTCGATGGATTATTTTGAACAGAACCACAAGAGTGGCCCACTAGTACCTCCTTCTTCCTATAAACTTGTGCTTGCTGACCTGGAGCTTGCTTAAATCGTTGGGAATTAGTCCCACGGGTCCGACCAATTCCTTTTGGCTGTTCACGATCCACCAATTTCGCATGGGATCCCACCACATTATTAGGACCTGATTTAACGCTAACAATCCCCTCCTTTCCCGTAGAAACAACACTCAAATCTTCCTCATTAAATAATACATTATACCGAGATCCCTCAATTAATTGTGATCCCGTTAACTTCTCTTTTTTCCCCCAACTCTGCTTATTTCCCTTTTTCGGATACTTCACCTGCATCCATGTTCCATACGGCGACGGCAAGGATTCCGGTGAGCCCACCACTTCTGCTTCCTTCCTACAATTGATAGACTCCTTTGACAAAGCTTGGTCGGATCCAGGTTTCTCGTGGTTATTCGCAATGTCCGGTGTCTTCTCATGATTACTAGCACTGCTCATCATCTTTCCATGGCTCTTGCACCTCTCCTTGGGATGTCCATACAGTCCGCATTCAAAGCAGATTAGGGGGAGACCTTCGTATTCTACTCCATGCCTCTTCCCATCAACCAGAATCCAGGGCACCAAAGGTTTTTGTAGATCCATCATCACCGCCAGGCGAGCATACTTCCCTCTACCTTTCGTTTCTGTCATATAATCCATTTTAACAACTTCTCCCAGTAATGACCCAATTGCTCTCAAAGTACTTTTATGATAGTACCTGAATGAGAGGCCCGGAATTCTCACCCACGCCACCACCTTGCCAATGACCGACGACCTAGCATCAAAGTCCAGGGACCATGGTTGCACCGTTAAGTATACTCCAAAGATCATCCACGGGCCACCCGTAAGGACCTTGTCGTAGTCTTCTTCCAAATCAAAGGTAACAAAGTAAAAGCTTCCTTCCGTATCAACTAACTGACAGGACCCCTTCAGCCTCCACAAAGCTTGCGTCCTTGCTCGCAAATCATAGTAGGTAATGGATCTCCCCAGAAGTTTTATGATCAGTGTGCGCTCCATACCTTTACTAATCGTTGCTCGAATTGCCTCTAAGAAAGCAATAGAGGGAATCTCTCCCTCTCTACTGATATGAAAATCCGTATCACAGAGTTCCACTTCCTTCTCAGATGGCACTCCTGTCCCTGCTTGAGTCTTATTCAGAAGCTTATCGCGATAGGATAAAGCCTCCACCACGTTGTTGTCCACCATTTCAGAGTCAGGGATATCCATCATGCTTCCAGGATCTTCCTCTACCCCTGTTGATCGTATACGGACCTTCTTTGTCGAACGCAGGGATTCATCTGGCAAGAGAGGGGCGGGTTCCTTTTCGTGCAGAGACATGAGTCTATTTCTCAAAGGAGCGTGCAAGACATTTTCTGATTTTAAAGACCCTCATTGTTTAATTAGTGTATTCATTAACATTTTTTTGGGCCAAATTTACCCATCAAATTAAAAGGCAATGCATTATAGATACTGAATAAACCTTTACAACTTTATTCTTAAGTCTGAATTTGAATTGTAGAATTCTGAATTTAAGCCAACAAAAAAAAAAATTGAAGAAGTAGGAGAGCGTGCGGGAAGTGCTTATTAGCTCCACAATGTACACTATGAGAGGATATACATAACATCACTAATGACAACGTGAACCTTTAATTTCCTAAACATGCCTGATGATCCCCAGCTTACGTTTTTTAAAAAACATTATAGTCATCTTCCTTAATTTTCTTATTTCTTCTCCTCCTTGATTAACGTTGAGTGAGCATCAATAAAAGATAAATTAGGGAAATATTGAAAAATATGAAAACTTTGTATTATATTTTAAACAAAGATCAACTCTCCAAATATGTCTTATATTAAATACTAGAGGAGTATTTTTTTAATGAGCTAAAATCTATTTTACTTTAAGGTTTTGGTTTTAAATAATTATGTATGACCCACTTCATTTATTTTCCTCACAAAGTTTGGCTTGGCTATGCCCCAACATTCCTTGTTACATTCCTAAAATTTATATTATTGAAGAGTTATAAAATTTTCCGATACTTCTTGTTCGGTTTCTAAGAGTCAAACTATTAAAAAGACATCAAACATTTGGATCAACTGGTTGTATGTTATTCCAACTTAACCAGTGGTCTTGTGTTCAAGCCATTAGATATGCAACTATGATAATTATTTAGATGTAACAAGGTTCTTCCCATTATAGGCCTACATTGATCTCACGAACCAAACTAATCAGTTGCTAGTAGAACAAATACCAGAGGATTAATCCAAAAAAAAGATTATTAAAAATATATCCTCTATATAAAAATTAAGGGCTCGACATAAATAATAGTCCGAAGTTTACATGAGAATGTGAGATGTTGTCTCATGTTCCTTGTTTCTTCTTCCTAGGTCAATGTCGTCTCCTCTGATTTGACTATAGCGCTGCCGGGCTAATACCCTCCACATACTCTTCTTCCTTCCTTTCCTCGTATTCATTCATTTCATTTGAGTTTTTCTTCTTTCTTCCTTTTTTTTGTTTGAACACATTGAATTTGAATTATTATTCTTTTATGCAAGTGTGTCTTGAATATGAATCTTATTGGAGGAAAACGTATTGAGTGTGAAGTAATTTCATTTTATTATCTCTAGTTCATGCAAAATGGGGTGAAATATTTTTTGTTCATCTTTCACTCATTTTTTTTTTTTTTTTTTTTTGCTCAGAATCTTTCACTCATTCAAATCAAAGAAATTTCCCCAATCAACTGCTTCCTTTATACGAGCAAGTCAAATATGCTGCCTTGGTGCTCACGTCCTGTAAAAGCTAGTCGGGAGGTAGGATTTGGTACAGATCTTCATTCATTTTATTTCTCATATTGAGAAGCATTCTTCCCAACACTGGTATAAACGATTCTAATACTCTCGTCTTTACAAATAAGTCTATTTTAATTAATTCACGCATATTACAAAATAATAGTTAAACCCTTAAATGTATCTTAAATTGATAAAATTATTCTAGCTCACCCTTATTAAAATTCTCCCTCTTTCATTTACAAATCATTTCCACATTTTTGTCGTCCAACAAAAATTAAATAAGAGTAAAATTTGAAAACACTCATTAATGACTCTCTAAGTCGATTTATATGTAGGACAAAAAATTTCTTCCACTATAAACGTATAATAACTCATAAGAACCATAGGATATAATCTAATGTTATCCATGAGTACTTTCGATAAATAAGATCAAATTTGTTATAATTAATTTATTTGTTTTATGTTAAAATAAGAACCAAAGGGGTTCTCACTGCATGAGAGTGTAAACGAAGCGTTGGCTCTTACCTCGACTTGACCAGGACGGCTAGCCGTTGTTCCCAGTTGCACAGTCAAGAGGCTGAGGTGTAAAATGTACTATTAAGGGTGTCCACCAGAGCTAGATATATACCTCCAACTCTCACCCCTTGGCATTAGGGCCCATTTGACAAGAAAGCTATAATTATGTAGGAAATTTATTTATTTTTCAAAAATGCCCTTATTTATGAATGCGCGAGAAGAGTAATAATGAGAAAATAATGAAAAAGAATGTATATAGTATAATAATTAAATGGGGATAATCCTCGTGACTTGTAATAAAGATAATTTATTTCTTCTAAAGTGTGCCTTATAATAAGGATTAAAAGAGGGAATATATAAAAAGCCCTACAACAAATAAGCCAAGACTTTGATGTGTGTGTGTGTAGGTGCAACAATCAGGAAGGAGAAAACATCCCACATAGTGTGGACACCTCTAAGATTGCAGCTTTAGGGCTTCCCACATTTAAAGGCCTTCAAGATATGTTCAATGACTGCATCAAGAGCTTCCAAGACAAGGGCTTTCTCTGAACTTGGCTTATTTGGATGCGCCATTTGTTATTAATTAATGAGGCTTTGTGTGTTTGAATAATGTTAATTAGTATAATTAAGTTTGATTATTTAGACGAGTATATATGTCAAGATCTTTCCACACGAGGATAAAGGGCTTGCTGCAAATATGATGGTGTCTACTTTTTCGTACCTGCCTTTCCTATTCTTAATTATGTTATGTCTTCTTCATGTTCTTGAACAGAAATCATTGCAATCACGTCGTATCATATCTCTCTCTTTTTTTAACTCTCCTTTTCTGAATATTTCACTGCCTACTTTAAAACATTTTATAAAAAAAAAAAAAAATGATTTTCGATCACAATTTGCTCAAGAGAAAGAAATATACTAAGACCATTGCTGCGCCATACTGGGAATGGGAGCTCACCAATGATACTCAACATATATCTGGGTGAGTTTTATGACGTTCAACTCCATATGTTTGTGTATTTTTTCCCCCTAAACTCATTACTTGGAACTGTTAGTATTTAGGTGTCCTAGGGACAATTTGTAAAGATAGATAGATCAACACTATTTCTACGTTGTAGTATTTCATTATAAATAAATGAGTACATTTTATCTTTATCATATTTATGTCTCGCCTTTATTTTAAAGTAAATATGTGTTTGAAGATAAAAGCCCTAGGAATAGAATATGTGTTATTCTTGAGGATCAATGATAGAGATCGTGATCATGAGGACTCAAGAACACTTAATATCTATTGCCTAAAACTTGTTCCTAGTCAATGGGCATTGAAGAACTCAATAAGACTAGTACGACATTATCTACATGTATGAGATACAAGGTAGGGACCTCATGGAATACAGGCATGATGATGCCTTAACTGATGTCGTGGGTGGATCTGTTGGAGAACAGATAGCACCGAACTGACCTGCCAAAAGACTCCACAAAGATTCATTGTAAAGAGTATCATTGGATGTGTAAAGTCTCTTATCATTTGGTAGTGTGGATCGTCCTGGACTTAAGGATGTCATCGAACACTATGTCTTAGGGTTATACTTTAATTGTACAACTCTATCCAGCTGAAAATTAAATGGAGAGAACAGTGTACTCTTGGTTGTAACTCGCATACATGAGTATAGATGGACATGTTAAGAGGACTCACAGTCCCCTATAAGGAATTAGTCATTCACAAGACCAGTAGAACTTGGATAGCTACTAATTAACTTAGAAGTTTGTGCGTAAAGCAAGTAATCACGAAGGGTCATAATCCGTTATAGAGTTAATATAAGAATAATCCTAGTTCTGTGAATTAGCTACATTTAGTCAATTAAGAGAGATGATACTCTATCTTTGCTCTCGACTAAATGTGAATGACGATGTGAGGGATGATGCCTACACGTTATCCAAATATGAAAGGTAGATAACTTGATCAACTCAATTAGTTCTGAGGCCGCAGAGCATTGCTAGTGTTTTATGATGTCATTAAATAAATTGGGCCCATTAAAGGAGTTTTATTTGGTTCAAGTTTATTTATGTCAGTGACTATTTGGCCCTAATGAGTCACACACAAAGGTTATTTCCAATTGCTTAAAATTAGCAAACTTGAGCCAATAATTGTTATTGGGCTTTATCAAGAGTAAAGGTATAATTGGGTTGGAGTGAGACTCCAAGCCCAATAAGAAGCAAAATGGCATCACATATATGGTCTCGAGTGGGAAATCAGTTTCTGCACAAAGGGCCCAAATGTGGTTGAAGACCCAACGGGGTCTTAGGCCAAGTTGAATTTTGAATTCGAATTTTGAATTTAAGTTTGAAATTTTAATTTTAATTCAAAAGGTTAGGTTATAAAATATATATATATATATATATATATATATATATATATATATATATATATATATATATATATATATATAATGATTGGATGAAGATAGGAGAAATAATAAATGAGGATTGAGTTAAAAATGATTTTGAATTTTAGTTTAAGAGATGAATATGATCCATCATCTTAAATTATTATTCAGTTAATCAATTAAGATATAAATGTGATTCACCATCTTAAGTGATTGACTCAATTAATCAATCAAGAAATAAATGTGATCCATCATCTTAAATGATTGATTTAATCAATCAATCAAGATATGAATTTAATTTATTATGATTTGAATTTTTCAATTTAAGCTTGGATTGGATCTTTCTTATAAGCACTTAAATTAGGGTTAGACTCTTATAAAGTGTTGATTTTTGGTGTCCCCCTTGGTTGCACGTTTTTCTAGAAGAAAAACAAGATGTCTTATGCTCTCTAAATTTCAGTCATTACCAAAGGTTTAGAGGGAAAGTGTACCATCCAAGAAAGGCAAGGTTCCAATGATATTGCTCCTCCTATCTTTAACCTAGTCCTAAGAAACCATCATCTTCTTGAAAAGAAAAAAAAAATCCAAGAAAACCAAACCTCAACCTTGTCTTCGCCTAGCAAGCATTCAAGGAGCGGGAGGTTTAAAGAGAAGGAGTTCGTGTTGCAATCGAGGGATAGCTGTATCGATTAACGTTAGAGGACATCAACAAAATTGAGTTCTTCAATGATCTAACTTCAAAAAAAATTGATTTTTGCTACGGAAAAAATCCGTAGCAAATCGATTTTGCTACGGAAAAATGCCAAAATTCCGTAGCGAAATCAATTTGCTACGGATTTTTTCCGTAGCAAAAAACCCCGTAGCAATTTCCTACGGATTTCGAAAATCCGTAGCAAATTGCTACGGATTTAAATTCCGTAGCAATTTTTGCTACGGATTTTAAATTCCGTAGCAAAATTTGCTACGGAATTCAAATCCGTAGCAATTTGCTACTGATTTTTTTTTCCGTAGCAAAGTTTGATACGGAATTTTAAATCCGTAGCAAATTGCTACAGATTGATATTCCGTAGCAAATTGCTGCGGAATGCAATCCGTAGCAAATTGCTACGGAATCTCATTCCGTAGCAATTTGCTACAGAATAGCAATCCGTAGCAATTTGCTACGGAATGCTATTCCGTAGCAATTTGCTACGGAAATGGTTTCCGTAGCAAAATTATTAAAAAAAGTTTTATTTTTTTATTTTTTTTAAATTTTTTGAATCTTTTTAAATTTTAATTTTTTTAATTTTTTAGATTTTTTTTTCTTGAAAATTGAATGCAAAAGTATCATGAATATAATAAAAAGAGTTTAAATAGAGAAAACAAAAGATATATAATAATGTTGTAACGAACAAATAAATATGGTGGTGCATAAAAAAAGTAATAAAGGCAATAAATGTCTAGCCGCTACTTGCTGCGCCTTTGGCTAATCCATTGTCTCTCACTCCCTTCAGACTGCAGGGAATGGGTCCGCTCAAAAGTAGCCCACTCAATTGATCCTTCAGGAACTTCCCCAGACTCTACCTGCAAACGCAGATGATGACCTTAATTAATTACTTCAAAGTACAAAATATCAAATACCTAAATAGAAAATAATGTGTACTTACAATTTTCCGTCGATGCTCACTAATAGGAATGCAGCCGCCAGCATATGACGGTCCTTCCATTTTCGTCCTGTTTTGCTTATTTTTCGTGCTCATGTTTTGAAACTGTTCATTTGTGGCCCAATTCTGCATTAATTCGTCTACAGTGTCCTGAGAAATCCAGTCTTTCTTGCCTCTTTTATTTCTCAAGCCATAAAGCTTTTGAGTCAAATACCGGCCTCCCTTATGATTATAATTTGCTTTCAGTTCTGCACGATGTTCAGGCAACGTCATTTGCTGGCGCTAAAAATCAACAACGAACAATTAGTGCTCCAAATTTTAAAAGTACTTAATTAAATAACCATAAAACAAAAAACTTACCAAGAACTCATCGAACCAAACATCTCGAATAGTGCTAGGAATGTCTGTCCACTTGGCCCAAGGATGGTTGTAATTACGGAATAATTGGGCCGAGATGAACTCCCTTACCTCATTATGAGGCTCAAATATGAGAGAGGACATCATGCAAATATTACCATACAAACCAACTGGAAAAGTAAATTGTAACATTTAGTTTCGTAACTTGGCATGACTTACCCGACGCCGTCAGACGGATCCAAAGCTTCCTGTCGAAGGATCTCTGGAGCCCCAGATTGGTGGATCGGAGGAACTACCTTCTTCCCCGACGTGGCTATGAGGCGACGCATTGTGCTAAGGAAGGAATGTGAAGTATTGAAGATAAACATATGTAAATCAATCAGAAATTATATTGTAAACCTGTGATCCCCCTTGTTGTGGATCAGTGGGGGGTAGACGGTGATGACGACATATACAGCGACGGTGAAGATGACAAATATGTAGACGGTGAAGATGACATATCAAAGGACAGCATATATCCGGGAAGCGCTGGACCCTCTACCTCCATAAGGACCAGATGACGTCGTCCTACCCCCTCTGATAGGACGGGGTTGGGCTCGACCACTACCCCGTCCACTACCTGAACGTCCTCCTAGATGCTCCATCTCTAAACACTTATAGACATAATGTCAAAAAATATATAACAATAAGTTATTTAGTTAATATGACAGTAGCGTATTAACAAAGTATGTAGTATAACAGATCATCACAAACAAAGAACTAACAGAAATCAATCGGACGATTCTTGTTCATCAACATTTGCTTGCACGTCTTCCTCTGAGGAGGTCTCATAGTCGTCGAACTCCGATTCACTATCAGAGTAAATCACTTCTGCCTCATCGTCTGATTCCTCATCGTCAATTTGTATAGGAATTAATTGTAACCCCGCAGCAGAATCAAATAGATTGCTTGGTACTTCGTCATCGAAGATGTTTATGGGGAGTACATGTTCCACATCAGCTTGGAACAGTTCGGTCATACCGTCATTTGATTCCGGCTCTTTCGACTTTGGTATAATATTTCGTGCTTTGGTTTTAATAACTCCCTCCACTGGGCGGGATGTGGGGTATGATGTATAGTAAACTTGTTCCTTTGTTGAGCAAGGATGAATGGGTCATAACCAACCGTATATCTCCTTATCCAGTGGATCTCAATATTTCCATGTTTGTCCATTTTTGTCCCACGCGATTGTTATCAAACCACTCACATTTGAAAAGGGTCACTACCTTGTCCCACGGGTAACTCAGTTGAATTATGTCAACTAACTTCCCGTAGTAGGCAGTCTCCACCCCATCAACTTTGTCACCTCAACAACATACACCATAATTACAACATAGTGTACCTGCATTCGCCTCAACAGTTGAAAACTGATACCCATTGATTATGTATTTCTTACACCGGGTAACACTAATTGCAGCTCCATAAGATAAACTCCACGCAACTTCATTGGGATCTGATGGATTTTCCACGAAGTAGGATCGAAGCCATTTTGGAAACTCAGAGTTCGTGAATTGGTCAACTTCGGATCCTGACATTGAAGGATTTGCCGATCGAACCGAATTAGAGAAGTAACTGCAAGAAAAAAAATGAAGTTAATACTGGAATACTTACCATAACAACAAAAAGAAAAGAAATCTTACTTTAAATACTGGGCGGCCTCTTCACAGTTGTTTAGAATGTACCACTCCGCTACTCGCTTATCTCTTCTGTCAAGAGTTGACCTCGAACGTTTTCCCACGACTCGCCCTGGAAAATTAAATATTGATTTTTGATCCCTCGTATCACCGGCATCATCGTTGCGAGGTACCCTCTCCATCTTGACATCATTTCAGGGGGATAATAGTATAACGCAAATTTTGCGGCCTCTTCGACTAGATATGCCTCAGCGATAGATCCTTCAACGTACCTTGGATTTTTGATCTTGTGCTTAAGTGTGCGTAAAAACCTACAATGGAATATCAAAGGGTATTTATAAACTAAAGTACCGTGTCGGTCAATTAATAACAGCGCGATAGAAATATATATATTACCTCTCAAACAGATACATCCATCTATATTGTTGCGGGCCTCCTACCTTTGCTTCATAGGCCAAGTGAACGGGCAAATGTTCCATTGAGTCAAACAAGCTAGGAGGAAATATCATCTCTAACTTGCATAGAGTTATGGGCATGCTCGCCTCCAGGTGCCGTAACTTTTCAACATTAAGCTCGAAGCACAAATTTCTCTAAAGAACATGGAAAATTCCGTCGAATAGACAATATATGCTTCGGAAGTGCTTTGAAGGCCCAAGGCAACAATCTCTGGAAGAAAACATGACAATCATGACTCTTCATGCCGAATAACTTCGCCTCGTGCATGTCGACACATCTTTTCATGTTTGACGCATAACCGTATGGCAGTTTCAGATCTTTAACTCATTGCAACAGTTCCAAATTCTGTTGTTTGTTGAATGTGTACGGCGCTCTAGGTTTGGAAGTCTGTCCCGTGCCACTCCCCACCAAATGTAAAGCAGGCCTTCTGCATATCGCTTCTATGTCCCGTCTTGCGTTGATTGTGTCCTTCGTCTTGCCCTTGGTGTCCATCACGGTGTACAGAATGTTGCAAAACACATTCCTCTCAATATGCATGACATCAAGGTTGTGTCTTAACAATTGATCTTTCCAATATGGTAGTTCCCAGAAGATGTTGTGTTTGTTCCAATGATGATCAACGTCGTATCCCTCAGGTTCCCTGGAAGCAGCCCCCTCTTCGACACTTTGAATGTACTTGACTCTGTCCCATATGTCTTGGCCACTTAAACGACGGGGTTGCTCTGCTCGTTCGACAACATTCCGCGTGAAGTCTTTTCTATTTCTCCTCCACGGATGATCGGGGGTAGGAATCGCCGATTCCTATCAAACCAACTGATCTTGCGACTGTGTGCCAAGCTAAAACCCATGTTCTGTTCAAGACATACCGGGCATGCAAGCTTCCCCAGCGAACCCATCCGAGCATAGACCAAGACGGACATTACGGGATCCATAGCAAAGAAAGGATTCGCCTCATCAAATTTACGCCAAGCTTCCGCATCGAATGGATGCGTCACAAAGTTTTCATCCCTACGATGCTCCGGTGCCATCTCATGTGAGCAAACTGTTTGTTACGATGCATACAATCTCGTAAGTCTTGGCACCAGAGGAAAGTACCACATCTTGCTTAACGCATGACGGGTCATTTTCCTTCCTTTCCCCACAACTTTATATCTGTCATGTCCACAGAATTTACAATTGGTCAGTTCAGCATCATCCTTGTAATGCAACATACATCCTCTGGGGCAGCAATGGATTTTTTCAAATCCAAGGCCAAGCTCTTTGACCTTCTTTTTTGCTTGATAAAAATCATTCGGCAAATTATTGTCTTTGGGAACTACCTTACTCATGATTTGCATCATTTCGTTGTAATTCGTCTCACTCATATGGTGATCAGTCTTCAAGCTTAGTGTTGCTAGGGTAGCCGATAGCGATGAATATTCACTATTTTCAATGTGTTCACAACCTTCCCATAAAGGACGTTGCGCATCTTGAAGCATTTTATAGAACCTAGCGGCTTCTGGATTAGGATCTTCTCCCATGTACGATGATTGATTATGTGTACGGTCTCCTCTCCCATGTATGACGACTCAGCATGAGTAACGGGATCAAAATATTAGCCGATCGACGGTCCCACGACATCCATAACCAATTGCTCATATTGATTAAGGTTTTCTCGATGACTACTGTCCCCGTAATAGCTACTCGGTGTCTGTCGGACTTCACGATGACATTCCCAACATTCATAATCTTTCATGAATCCCTTTTGACACAAATGAATTTTGACATTGCCCGTATCCCTAAATCTTAAACACCTACATTTGCCACACGGACACCTGATCTCCCTACTTGAATTATTTGAATTCGCCAAAGCAAATTGGATGAACTCTTCCAAACCCGCCAAGAATGCTTGCGTTAGTTCTCTTTTATCAGTTAGACGATTGTACATCCAACTTCTATCATGGTTGTCTTCCATACTTCCTATCTAATTCAGTTCCTAACCGAATTAACATCTCAACATGCCACAAATATATAAAAAAATTCAAATAAAAATTTAAATGCAATATTTTTTAAATTATCCACAGTCATTGTTATGAATTAATTCTCTTATCAAATTTATAATTTTCTACTAACACGTGCATATTTCATACAAATTATGTTAATTAATTAATAAATTAATTCTCTTTATCTTTCTTCTTTAAAATCATGTAATTTATAATTTTCTACTAACATACATATTTCAAACAAATTATGTTAATTACTTAATTAATTAATTAATTCTCTTATATTTCTTCTTTAAAATCATGTAATTTATAATTTTCTACTAACATACACATTTCATACAAATTATGTTAATTAATTAATTAATTCTCTTATCTTTCTTCTTTAAAATCATGTAACTTATAATTTTCTACTAACATACATATTTCATACAAATTATGTTAATTAATTCATTCTCTAATTTATCAATTTCACTTTTTACAAATTATTTTCTCATTTGAAGGTTATGAATACCATATACATTTTAATTTACATAAACTAATCTATATACATAATAACTACATTTTAATCTATATATAATTCAAAATCATCCTATTTATATAGACTTATGTATCATTACCCACTAATAAAAAAACACTATAAACAAATAATGATACAAAATATGATCATACATTATCATACATACAAAAAACACTATAAACAACATTAATATTCTAAATATAATAAATGAAAGAGAGAAACGCAGGCGAGAGAAGCGTAAAACGTGAGTGAGAAAGAGAGAAAACCGTGCGAGAGTGAGTGAAAAATCGGGGGGGGGGTTTAAGTGTGGTTTTACGACGGACCCAAAATTCCGTCGTAAAACAGTGTTTGGAATTGGGTCCGTCGCAACACCGCAGTTTGCGACAGACCAGCCGTCCGTCGCAAATATACTGCGACGGACTGACGAGTCTGTCGCACCATATTTGCGACGGACGTTGAGTCCGTCGCAAATTGCGATGGACTCATCATTCCGTCGCAAATTTCCTGCGACGGAAGGGGGAGTCCGTCGCAAATTGCGACGGACTGTCGAGTCCGTCGCAAATTGAATTTTTTGCGACGGAAATTGATTTTCCGTCGCAAATTCCCTTAAATTTGCGCAAAATCCGTCGCTATTTAACATTTTTCTAGTCGGCAATCCTAATCTCCAATAGTCGTGTTATCAAGTTATCCTAATCCTCGATAGGTGTTTTAACGAGTAATCTTGAAGCTCATAAATATTATAAATTGTTATGAATTCTCATGAACACCGTAAAGAGTTATGGATTAATAGTTAATAACTAATTTACGTAATAAGTTAAGGTTAACAATTAATGAAAATTGTAAGGAGTGACGAGTTTTCGTAACGATTAAACAAAATTTTTGTTTTCAACCTCATGAAACTTTGCACGAAAGTCTTGTAATAGGAAAAATTAACCAACAAGTGATATCAAAGTCAGGCTCGTTACCGAAAACACATGGGGTAATATTATTGAATTCGATTCAATGATAAATTAGGATTTGTAAAAATATGTGCATGTTTTTTTTCTAACCTTTTTGTAGATACAGGAAAAGGGATGGTCATGATGTGATGAATGAATGATTTAAATTTTATTTCTTTTTGTAAATGGGATTATTTTGTCCCAATTTAAATTTTATTGTTATTTTCTTATTTTTGGTAAATGGGATTGTTTTGTCCCAATTTAAATATTTCGTAGAAAATTGTAATAGGAATAAGAATGTAAAATTTTAGATCGTGGACAAGTACAAGAAGAGTTTACCAAGAGATCATTCGACCATGATGAAAAAATGGAGCAGATTTGAAGATTTGAAAATCCAAGACATGGAGATGTTTTGGATCAATAATCGGAAGGCACAATGATCATCCACAAAATATATGAATTGTTGTTGTTATTATTATTATTATTATTATTATTCATAGAATTATTACGACTAGTATGCATGATAATAGTAAACGTGATCACCACATGACTAGCATGCATGATAAATACAAGCCGTTTAAAATTAAACTATGTGATAGTTGTTTTATATGTATATCTAATTTAATTTATGCATGCAAGATAAAATCAATTCTAGCTTAGAAATTGACTAAATGCCAGTTAATTTATTAGTTAGTAATTGAAGATGGGACCAAAATGAACCCTCACAAAAATTATCTAGCGCGTTTGTTTACCTCCCATCTTCAGTGGGGCTTAAGACTCTTCGACATGGTAGTGCTCCCTAACTCAGCTAAGACCTATTTATTTCGAAGTGTATGACGATGACATTCAAAATGTATGACACTTAAGATGATGGTTTTGTTGGACTAGATGTGTAGTCTGCAGGCTCAGTTGGGTCTATGCATTCAAGTTAAATTATCTAGCGCGTTTATTTACCTTTCATCCTCAGTGGTGCCTAAGAATCCTACGACATGGTAGCTCTCTCTTGCTCAGTTAAGACCTATTTATTTCGAAGTGTATGACAGTGCCATTTAAAGTGTATGACACTTAGGATGATAGTTTATGCTAGACTAGATGTATAGTCTGCAGGCTCAGCCGGGTCTATATATTTAGGGTAAAAATGTCAGGTTGTTACATAGTGATGTGACACTAAGTGACAAGGTGTTGTCAACCTGATGATCTAAGAGAAGACATGGAGATGTTGTTGGTCAAATCAACCCACTGGATAAGTAAGTTTTGCAAGCTCAGCCGAAAACAAATGATTTTAGTTTTTCTCTTAGCCCACTACGGATATCCTTATGAAGGATAACCCTAAAATCATTATCTGAGGGTCATTGATTCTAGAGAAAATAGTAGGAGGGCCACATACATTTCAAAAGTCTTCGTATATGATTAATGAAATACTTATAAGTCATATTTTGTTTTTGTTTTTCAGCATGAGTCATGATCGAAAACTGTAATTTCACTTTATTATGGATACTAATAAGATAGTTGAACCTAACTTTAAGAGCTAGTATCGGAATGAAAAAATACTTTTGCATTCTGAGAAAATAACTTAGCTTTTAGATTCTCCAATTCCTATTGCCCTTACTCAAGGGCAAGGGCAAGTCTTTGGAGACAGACAAGCTCAAGCCCAAGAAGAAGAAGGGTAAGGGCAAAGGAAAAGGGAAGTCTAAAGACACTGTTGAATGCTTCCATTTTGTCTATCATTTACTTTTGTCTATTACATGACTTTCATGCAAAGTTTCATGAGGTTGAAAACAAAAATTTAGTCAATCCAGTAGTGAGCCCAAATGTTAGATACATATTGGGAGAAATTTAACTTGTCCTTATATCCTCGGGTCGGATCCGGATTAGTCAGGGCAAAGCTCTGGATACCGGATGAACAACCTAAAAAAAAATTGTCCTTATATCCATTGACGGACCTTCATTGATACAAGGGGGGCCACCGCCCCCCCAAAAACTAAAAAAATTGTTTAGATATTTTTTTAAAAAAATTAATATAATGTAAAATTTAATTTTGGCCCCCCAATTTGGTTTAGGACATTTGCAGGTCAGCCTTTTATATCTTTGGGGCTTATAATTCAATCTTTGTTCCATGTGGGGCCTTGTGTGATTTATGTTAATCTTGTCATTTTTTTCTATATTCCATTCTAATTGTCTAAAATTTTTTGCTTATCAATGAAATTTATTTTTGTGGTGTACTCTTTACTATGCTTTTACCTATTCTACACTACACATGTGGATGAAGTTAATTGATTTTTCATTCTAATTAAACTTCAGCCTCTTGTCTTCCAATGTTGTGGTATTCAATTTCAAGAAGTTTATGGTTGAACTAGAGATTCACAATCACAGAAATTAATATATTAAAACTCCTGCTTCATGCTAGAACCAAAAGCATACTGTAAATTGTTGCTGAGAAATAAGCAATCAAAAAGCTACGCAAAGTTGTAACTTCTTTTGCCATGTTAATCACATTATCTAGTGCTTCTAGGTTTTGTAGGGATTAAGTTTAATATCTCTAAAATCCAGGATACATTTGGCCCCCCCAAATGTTTGTTCCAAGTTCCGTCCCTGCTTATATCTAAGACAAGACCAAAAGCATGGCAAGGTGGCTGAGGTTGAAATAAAGGAAAAAAACATATCAATATATACCTTTTTAATTTAACTTAAGTGAGGATTGAGTTAAAAATAATTTTGAATTTTAGTTTAAGAGATGAATGTGATCCATCATCTTAAATTATTATTCAATTAATAAATTAAAATATAAATGTGATCCATCATCTTAAATAGTTGACCCAATCAATCAATCAAGAAATAAATGTGATTCATCATCTTAAATGATTGATTCAATTAATCAATCAAGATATGAATGTAATTCATCATTTTAAATTCAATCAATCAATCAAGATATGAATTTAATTCATTGTAATTAGGATTTTCCAATTCAAGCTTGGATTGAGTTTTTTTTGTAAGAACTTAAATTAGAGTTAGACTCTTATAAAATGTTGATTTTTGGTGTGCCCCTTGGTTGCACGTTTTTCTAGGAGAAAAACAAGATGCCTTATGCTCTCTAAATTTCAGTCATTGCCAAAGGTTTTGAGGGAAAGTGCGCCATCCAAGAAAGACAAGGTTCCAATGATCTTGCTCCTCCTATCTTTAACCTAGTCCTAAGAAACCACCATCTTCTTGAAAAGAGAAAAATCCAAGGAAACCAAACATCAACATTGTCTTTGCCTAGCAAGGAGCGATAGGTTTCAAGAGAAGGGGTTCTCGTTGCAATCGAGGGATAGTCGTGTGGATCAACATTAGAGGATATCAACAATATTGAGATCTTCAAGTGATCTAAAGTAATCTTAATCTCTAATAGTCGTGTTATCGAGTTATCCTAATCTCCGATAGTTGTTTTAACAAGTAACCCTGAAGCTCATGAATATTATAACTTATTATGAATTCTCATGAGCACCATAAAGAGTTATGGATTAATAGTTAATAACTAATTTACGTAATGAGTTAAGATTAATAATTTATGAAGGCCGTAAGGAGTTACGGTTTCCACAACGATTAAACAAAATTTTTGTTTTCAACCTCATGAAATTTTGCATGAAAATTATGTAATAGACAAAATTAAATGATAGACTTGTTAGATATATACAAGCTCCTGGTGCGGGAAGCACATCCTTGTTTTTTTGATACATAAGCACATCCTTGTTAGATAAATGATAGACAAAATACCTCAGCCACCTTGCCATGCTTTTGGACTTGTCTTTTTTTTGCTAAAACTTTTGGACTTGTCTTAGATATAAGGACAAGTTAAATTTCTCCACATATGTATCTAACATTTGGGCTCAATGCCGGATCGACCAAAATATGATCCTGTGTATTTTGACTTATTGGACTCTAGAATGTGTTTTAGCCCAAAATAAAGCGAGAAGTATCCGTTGAGATTTAAAAATCAAGAGAAACAATATGAGGAAAGATCTTGGGGTCCGGAAAGAAGGGAATTGGGATTTGATTTGGGGAGTTATCATCTGGAAATTGTGGCTTTGGAGAAACAATTTCTGTTTTAATGAGAATTTTGAAAAAACCCAGTAATCCTATTTCTGTTATCATGAAGAGTTGGAGAAGCTATGTCCAGCTACAAAGACTTGATCAGTGTAGGACCAGAAGTTGTGTCGGATAATCTGTCATGGGAACCCCCAGATGCTGGCTGGATAAAAGTAAATGTGGATGGTGCGGTTTCAGGAAGGACACAACAGGCTGGTTGTGGAGGAGTACTCAGAGATCACGAAGGACACTGGTATGCGAGGTGTTCAAATCTGAAGGTTGGGCCATGATTAAGGGACTGGAGTTGGCTTGGAATTTGGGCTGTAGAATCGGATAACTAGTAGAGCAATTACTTGACGATAGAAGTGAAGTAAGTGGGACTCTCCTTATATGGCGCATTAGGGAGTTTATGAGGAAGGACTGGAGCTTGAGGATTCTATGGATTTCAAGGCACAGAAATAAGGTAGCAGACACTCTTGCTAAAAGAGGCTTCATGTCATCGAGTTTCTTAGATGTATGTCCGATGTATCTACGGACTTTATGTTCACATGAGTTAATGGGATCTCAATCCCCTAGTGTAACTTTCGTTTAGTTTTAATGCTATTTCAAAAAAAAAAAAGTCAAGAGAAGAAAGGAATATTGATCCCGGCCATTACAGTTTTTTATTTAAAAAACATATATGGGATGAAATAAAAATGATGATCCATATTTTAGATGCACAGTATCATTTTTCATGAACATAGCACAAAAAGACTAAGAAAATAATTGAGAGACAACCAAATAAATCATAATTAGAAGCTCAGACAGTATTTTAATTAGATTCTTGTCGAAATATAATGGAGGATGGTGATCAACATGTGTATGCACAGTTCAGTTTCCAACCCAAATTGTATTTGGCTCCTATAAAATGGCGTTTCGTAACTCATTATAAAATGCTTCCACTTGAATAAAATAAAAATGCTTTACAAGTCATATCCAAGACTTTCTGAAAACTTGATATACTAAAAAAACATGTGGATTAACAACGTAATTAGATGATTGTCTCTAATTAACCTTTTTTTTTAAATATAAGATATGTAAATTAGGGAGGATCTGTCAACGTTCTTGAGTCTTAAGTCACGTGCCTTGAGCTTGGTAAGTCTCATCTCCAACTCACCTAAATTTTTTCTTACAAAAAAAATTGTAGATTATGCTTATGCCTTATATATTTTACAATACATCTTCCGATTCTTAATATAAAGCATATTTACTTATTTTGATTAAATTAATGAAATTAGTTAATATGATATATATTTCTAAAATATCATAGTTATCTTCCTCAGTTTCTTCCTTACCTATTTTTCTTGATTATTATTGAGGGAGTATTAATAAAAACAAATTAGAAAAATATTGACAAATATTAAAAAAAATATGTTTTATATTCAGGATATGATCAAGGTCAACTCCTAAATACGTACTATATTAATAAGGGAGTATATTCTTTAACATTCTTTGTGAGTCATAACATAAATATAATTATTATTTTTAATTTACAAATTCTCAAGTATATTTATTGCTCTTGATTTTAATTTTTCTTTTTTAAGAAAAATCAGGCTAATATTCGTTAGTGACATCATTTGATATATAGAAAGAGAGAATAGACTAATGAAATAATTAATTTTATAGATGAATCATGATAGTATCTTTAACCAAGCTAGTCCTAAGTAATTAATTTTGTCAACCAAAATATATACAATTAATTCAATTTTAGCTTAGTTGTTTTGATTATTTTTTATGTATTTATTGGTGGGATCTAGCTAATGCAATTAGCTGAGAGTGGAGCAACACACAGACTGTTATAGAGTGAGCAGTTAATTGAGTTGAGTTGCAATATTTGACTAAACACTGTTTGTATTTTGAATTAATTCATGATTCTGTGTTCCCAACATGTTTCAGTCTGATTCTCAGATATATTCATAAATTCAAGCTTTTTACATGTGAAACAGTCAGATCCGCGATGCAGAATTTTCTCACAAGTGCCCTTATTTTCCCTTGACTTTCCTCACACATTTTCAATTCTCAAGGTCCCACTATACCTAATCTCCTCCTACTTTTCCTTTTTCTTTACTATTCTTCTAATTTATTTTTAATGCACTCATGAATTCTGGTAATATTCAACTATATATGAACTATCTATTACACTGCTCTCACGCCTATACTTCATGTCTTTCTCCAACTTCTTTCCCACTATATCGTTTGTTATTTATTCTCAAAAGGGTCAGTTCTGATCATTCTCTCTCTCTCTCTCTCTCTCTCTCTCTCTCTCTCTCTCTCTCTAAGACTTTACAAAATGAAAGAAGATGGACATGAATTTAAAACATGAAATAACCTAGTAGTTACTATCTGAATACTAGGAAAATGAAAATATTACAAAAGACAAGCCAGATGTTGGTGGACAAAATTTAATGAATCTTGGTTCGCTCCTTTCGGTGGAAGACCCTCATTGTTTAGTGAATTCATTAATATTTTTTGGGGCCAAATTTACTCATCAATTTAAAAGGCAACAAGAAATGAAGAAGTAGGAGAGCGTGTGGGACGTGCTTATTAGCTCCACAATGTACACTATGCAGAGGATATGGAAATGGATCTTCTCATTGGAATCCCCCATCATCCCCTATATGGACCGTCCAATTTTTAAACCAACGGTTTAGAGAACCCTTTCAAAAAACTGCATGCGATAAAAAAAAAAACTGCATTACCACATGCGGTTTTTTGAAAGGCTCCTCTGAATTATTGGATCAAAAATTGGACGGTCCAGATGGGGGATGATGAGGGATAATGAGGGAAGTGCCACAATGAGAGAAACCGGACTCGATATGGAAATGTATAACATCACTAATGACAATGTGAACCTTTAATTTGCTAAACGTGCCTGATCCTTAATTAGCTTGTATTTTCTAAAATATCATAGTCATTTCTTTTTAACTTTCTCATTTTCTATCCTCCTTAATTATTGTTGAGAGAGCACTAATCAATAAAAGGTAAATTAGAAAAATATGAAAATTTTATCTTATATTTAGGACTAAGATAAACTCTTCAAATAGATCTTATATTAAAATCTGGAAGAATACTTTTTAATTAGTTAAAATCTCTGTTACTTTAAGGTTTTGGTTTTAAATAGTGATGTATGACCCACTCGATTTATAGGAACGGATATTAGTGGATTAATCAAAAAAATATAATTAAAAATATATACTCTATTTAAAAATTAAGGGCTCAACATAAATAATAGTCCGAAGTTTACATGAGATGTCGTCTCATGTTCCTTGTTTCTTCTTCCTAGGTCAATGTCGTCTCCTCTGATTTGACTATAGCGCTGCCGGCTTAATACCCTCCACATACTCTTCTTCCTTCCTTTTTCCTCGTATTCATTCATTTCATTTGAGTTTTTCTTCTTTCTTCCTTTTTTTTTTTTTTTTTGAACACATTGAATTTGAATTATTTTATGTTCATGCAAGTGTGACAGGAATCTTATTGGAGGAAAAACGTATTGAGTGTGAAGTAATCTCATTTTATTATCTCTATAGTTCATGCAAAATTGGGTGAAATATTTCTTGTTCATCTTTCACACAGAAATTTTCCCAATCAACTGCTTCCTTTATAGGAGCAAGTCAAATATACTGCGTTGGGGCTCACATCCTGTAAAACCAGGGACGGGCCTAGAGGAGGGCTAGGGATGGCCCCCGCCCCCACTAAAATTATAAAATTAAACTCAAAATTTTAGAAAATTATATTTTAGCCTCATAAAAATTTTAATATTTTCACTTTAATCCCCTCTAATAGTTTTATGGAGGGACGAAAAGAAAAATATTAAAATTTTTGTGGGGCTAAAATATACTTTCATAAAAATATGGGTTTTATTCTTTAATTTTCACCCCTCCTTAATTACTTTTTTGGGTCCGTCTCTGTGTAAAACCTAAACTGAGGGAGGATTTGGCTAGATCTTAATTCATTTTATCTCTCATATTGAGTAGCACTCTTCCCTACCTTGGTATAAATAATTAATTCACGCATATGAAGGAATAATAGTTAAGTCTTTAAATATATCTTATATTGATAAAATTCTTCTAGTTCATCCTTATTAAAATCTTCTCTTTCATTTACAAATTATTTTGATATTTTTTTTATTTTTCCAACAAAAATTAAATAAGAGTAAAATTTGAAAACACTCATTAATGACTCTCTAAGTGGATTTATATGTTGGACAAATAAATTCTTCCACAATAGACGTATACGTTTAATAACTAATAAGAACTAGGGGATATAATCTAATGTTATGCATGAATATTTTAAATAAATAAGATCAAATTTGTTATAACTAATTTATTTGTTTTATGTTATCAATAAGAACCAAAGGGGTTCTCACTTGCATGAGAGTGTGGACGAATTGCTGGCTCCTATCCGAATATGATCAGGACGGCCAGCTGTCGTTGCCGGTTGCACAATCAAGAAGCTTATGTGTGAAATGTACTATTAAAGGTGTCCACCAGAGCTGAATACCTCCAACTCTCACCCCTTAGTATCACAGCCCATTTGACAAAAAAAAAAAAACTATAATTACATATGAAATTTAATTTAATTTTTTTCAAAAATGTCCTTATTTATGAATGGGCAAAGAGAATAATAAATGAGAAAATAATGAAAGTGAATATATATAAAAATCTTCTATTTAGAGACAAACCCATAAATTAAAATAAATAAATAAAAAAGAGTATTAAGTACTAGAGAATCCTAGTAATATTATAGAATTGACTATTAGGAGGTTAGGTGATGAGCGTTGGAAAAAAAATAAATAAAAAAGAAGGCCGAAGTCGTAAATAGCACGGCATTCACGTTTGAGTCCAAGGAATCATAACAATCCCACTATGCGAGCGTGGTGCCCAAGCAATGCAGTCTCCTTCCCCTTCTACCCTTTTCACGTCACATAAAAAATAAATTAAGTAATTCACATAAATAAACCACTTGTATTTCTTTTCTAAATTAACGAAAATATCAGAACTTCTTTTTGTGTTTCTGCGACAGGTCAGACGAAACGACATGGAATATTAAGCGCTAAGTTGCTAACCAATGAATATGACGTCGCCCCAAGCCGGGTCATTAAATTAAAACTTAAAAGCCTTGAGAAAAAGACACAAACGACATCACATCACCCAACTTGGATCATCCTTCTTTGCTTCCTTTTCGATTTGGGGGAATCAAACGTCGTGTCGTTTTGATCTCCTCTTATCATTAATAGATCATTCCTTGTCCCTTTCTCTCTTTGATTTTCTCGCCCCATACGCTTTCCGATTCAGACCATACTTCCTTTATATCAATTATCTTAAATTCTCCCATTAATTATAGTCATCTGTCCTAATTTTTTTTATTAATTATGGTCATCTGTCCTATATTTTTAATACATGTTTATAATTAAATTATAATCATTAAAAAATGTAACACATGATCATATGTAATTGAAGAATTTGACGAAATATATATAAGAAACTTGACTTAAATATTTTCTTTTTTTAAATTCTTACAATTTCTTTATCTTTAGTTCCTAACATGCTCTTTGAATATTTTTTCTATATCAGTAATTCCTTGTATAATAATGAAATAATGACCCTTTAAGGGAAAAAAAAATACCAATTAAACTTTAAAATTCTAAATTAGTCTTCTTGACTATAAGAGTATATATTGACCATAAAAGTATAATAATCGACAACATATTTTAATAAGAAATCACTAATTTATAATTTTAAAGTTTTCAAGTGGTATTTTCTTGTCTTTTTTTCATAAATTAATAACAAACTAAATAAGGAAGATATTATTTTGAAATAAGAGAATATAGATTATATTGCAAGTTCTCATGTTGATAAGCTACTATAAATAATATGACATTATAGTACTAGTTATGATTAATTAATTATAATACAACAAAAAAATGTGTTTTAATTTATGAGTGGACGAGGGGTTCGCGTGGGTCACCTAGTCTAAGTGCTTCGCTTGCGGCGATAATGCGCATGATCTTAAATACCACTAAATTTATTTATTTATTTATTTTTATTTTTGCCATCTTAAATTTAGTTTAAATATTTTCCTCCTAAATTAATACTATGACGATTACAAAAAAGACGTATTATAGTTCTTCTTTCACACGCACATCACAAGGCTTAGAAAAATATATTGAAATAGTGTTCACTGGTCACGATTCACGAATCAACTTTTTTCTCATATATTCCGAATCAATCAGCATTTAAATATGTATCTTTTTGAAAATTCTAATTCTAATTTTTGTGTTAGAAATTCGAATTCTAAATTTAAACAATAACTAAAAATAATACTCAACCTATGAGATACTCCCTCCCTCGGATCCTTATTATAAGGCACTAACAAATTTTACAAACCAATAAAAACAGTTAAAGTCAGTAAAGTTGCCCTACAATTTAAGTAACTTCCAATATTGCCCCTACTAATTACATTAAAATATAATATAATATTAATTATTACTCTCACCCACTATCTCATTGATTATGGGCAGACATTGAAACAAATAATTAATGCTCTTTGGGAACTAGTAAGTGCCTTATAAAAAGGACCAAATAAATTTGTTAGTTGGTACCTTACAATAACCCACCAGAGGAGTGGCGTTGAATTCCCTTAAGAGGTCTAGGGTTCGAGTTGCGATAACGCACTTGCAATCTGCCTTATATGGAGTTACCACTGTTGGGAGGGTTGTTTTTGCCACTGCAGAGCCCGAATCTGGATTAGTCAGAACCGAAAGTTCTGATGAACGAATGAGATACCAAAAAAATAATAAGGACTAGAGGGAGTATAACAGGAACCATTTACAACTAGGCAAGAATCGGATCCCATCGACTCACTAGAGGGTGAATCGGACAATGATGATGATGATATATCATAATACAGTAGTATGATTTTTCCCCGACAAAAAAGTAGGATCAAGGGAGCCATTTTTAGAAGTAAATTATTAATTATTGTGGTGGCTAGAATTTGCTTGATTTTAGAAGAAGAAGCAAATATTGATGAAAATGCAGTTATAGAAATTTAGAGGTAATGACACGTCATGACAGAGCCAAGTGTGCTAGCCGGCAAGCACTTTGATTTTTATTCTTTTTATTTGTTGGTTTACTGGCTCAATGAGGATCCGATGAAGGGCTGAAATGTAAGAAAATAAAATAAAAAACGTTTTTTTCCCCCCTAAAAGAAAAGGCTGGGGGCAATATAAGGTCAACCAAACGAGTACTTAAGATAGAATCGCTTTCGCTGCCTCTTGTTGACGATATGCTTTGCTTGGCAAAACAAAGTTGCCCCTTGGGCCCCACCCTTCTCCCTCCAAATTCCCCTACTTTTCCCTCATTTCTCATGTCACCCAAACACTGTTTTTTTCTTTTTTGTCCTTCCCCAATTCTCAATCTCTTTTACCACTTCAGATTTTGACTATCAAAATACTATCCCTATACTAATTGGTTGATGATTACGCCCAAGTAACAAGGGGGATTGAAGTACTCATGCCTCAAGAACCATTGATCCTAAGTTACAAGGGAAATTTGATTGATTATATTTGGTAACCCTCAAGTGAATTCCCACATTGGAAAACCATTTCTTAGAAAAATACATAATTCTGAGATCAAAGTCTTGCATTGGGAAAACATGCATGCAACTCAAATCCAAATCCAGAATCGTTGATCAAGGGATTTGAATCTTTTGGCAAGGCAACCAAGAGATTCCACAGACAAGATTCCATTGGAAAGACTAGGGAACAAGAGCTTTAGTAGAACATACATTACAATTATAAAATGATTGATTGATTCATACAAACACAAGGGAACATAAACATGAGCCCATTATAATTATAAATTATAAAAGATGATTTTAGAAGAACCCTTGGACGGCTCTAATAGCTCAGGAAAACCCAAAGGATTCTTCTTCCTCTACTACTACTACCTCATCAAATATATGCCTCCACAGACCCATCTTAGTAAACTCTTCAACACAAACAGCAAAAACCACTCACAAGAACCAACATTCTTGGAGGACCAAAACCACATCAAAACTTGACTTAGTACTTGCTAAAATATACTAAATACTACTACTCATATTAATGATGCCTTTTTTCCTTATTCCTATGTTGGTGTTGGTGGTGGTGGTGGTGGTGAAGCTAGCTGCAAAATTTATACGCAAGGTATATTAAGGGGCTCCTCAGTCCAACCAGCAATCTCATCAGCACACAGATCAAAATCAAAATCAGGCAGCTCACTCGCATTCATGACATCCTCATCAAACCCACAAATCTGCATGTCATCCAAACCAAGAGGATCCTCCAAACCGTTACTAAAATTGTCAAACAAAGCCCAGTCCAGATCAAATCCTAGGTTTATGTCTGAAACATCTGCTACTACTGCTGCGGCTGCAGATGATGGCTCGTTCAGGAAGCTCAAATCTGGGATTTGAAGTTCTGCAAATTCGTTCTCAAAACTATCAGCCTCCATAGCTATAGCAGAAGCTACTACTTCTGCTGCCTGTTCTTCTTGCTTATTCTCTTCTTCCTGTTCTTCGTTATGTTCTTTGCTTGAACTGTTGTTGATGGTGTTGGCAGCATCTTCAGTGGATTTGGAAGTTGAGGTATCGAGTTCAAGCACAGAGGAAGGTGAGGTTTGGGAGAAGACACTCCCTGAACCTTCTGATGCAGAAGCAGCAACTTGATGGGCGGAGGAGGAAGAAACAATGTGACTCTTATCAGATTGAGCTTGAGAAAGTAGTTGAGCCTTAGCCATGGCTTCGAACTCCATCTTCTTGGCTTCATAGGCTTGAGAAGCTTCCTGAGCAGTATTGTAAGTACCCAGCCAGATTCGAACACCTCTAAAGGGATCACGAATTTCAGCAGCCCATTTCCCCCATTTTCTCTGTCGGACGCCTCTGAATCTGGAAGAAGAAGACAGGCTTTTTGTTGATGATGGGGTTTTGATCAAAACCCTCTTCTTGTTCTGGGTTTGACTATCTGCAAACTTGGTGGTGACACCATTGTTGCTTTCCTGAAATGAGCTTTCAGTTTCAGTGAATTTAGAATTGACAGGAGCAAGAGGAAGAGTGATTTCACGGACAACTCGCTTCATCTTCCTCGGCCGACGCGTGTCGGATGGAGGGTTTCCTCCTTCGTCTTCGCTTGAAGAAGAATCTGTAGCATAAGGGTCGTCACAGATTATGCGAAGCTTTCTTGTCGGAAAAGGGTTTTGCTTCTGTTGCTTCATCCTTTTGCAGGAATTGTTCGTGTTCATAGTCTGGTTTGACAGCTGATTTCGAGGCTCCGCCATGGTGGCGAGAGAGAGAGAGAATTTGGGGAAAAACCCAACAAAAACCCCTCAAAATACTCAGAAAATTGCGAAGGAAAAATCAAAACAGAATCTGAAGATCGAGAGAAAACAAAAATCGAAGAACCCAATAAAAAAATAGAAACAAAATATCAAGTGAGATCCCCTCTGAGAAATATGAAAAGGTGTGAGAATCTTATATTGTGAAAGCCTCCGAAACACTCAACTCCAGAACAAGTCCTACAAAATCCAGCCATGAAAAAAAAAAAAAAAACCAGATTCAGACCAAAATCTCAAAGAGAAACCAAAAACCCAGAAATAGGGTTTAACGGAGATTAGAAGGGGAAAAATCGTAGAAACAAGTAAAAATCTACAAACCTTTTGGATCTCAAAGGCATCGAAGCCGTTGGGTTCACCAGATTCAAGCTCTGCCTGGAAGAACAGAGAAGCATACAGCGAATAATAGAGCACACAGAGAACAAGAAGAGCAAGGAATCAGACAAAACAGAGAGCTTCAACGGAGCTCCAATCACTGCCGATTCAAACCTAGACGACATAAAATCCTTGTACTCGGACACTGTTTTAGGAGAAATCTCAGGCAGAAATCTCAGAAATCTCTCTCTCGCTCTATGTTGCTGTGTGCTCTTCGCTGCAAAGAGGAAAGTGTGAAGTGAAGAGAATGATAGTATTTAAAGACGAATAGAGAAGGGTAGGAAAGGAAAGGATGACAAATCAATGGCTACAATTTTTTCTCTAAAAAACATGACAAAAACAATAGTTATTGCTAGGTTTCATCGATCTGCGCAAAAAAAATTAAAATTAAAATAACCAGTGACAAAGACCGACCGATTATGAGGAAAAGGGTTAAATAAAAGATGAAAAAGCCGACCTTGGTACAGATTTAACAGACGCAAATCTCTATACAAAACATAGCAAAACCCTTAAAGTTTTTTTCGTTCTGACACAAGAGAGTAAAAAAAACCATGACGACTCAAAATCAATGAAAAATGAAATCTCAGAATAAAAAATAAAAAAAAGAGTCATTTCGTTTAATTACCTTTCTATCCCTCTCTCTCTCTCTTCCTGCTTTTCCATGTTATGGAGAAAGCTCGCCTCCCACCTCTTACTTTGTCTCTCTCTGCTATTTCGTTTAATTACCTTTCTATCCCTCTCTCTCTCTGCCTGCTTGTCACTGTTATGGAGGCTAGCTACCACCTCTTACTTTGTCTCTTTCTGGTGTGTATTTCTCTCTCATCCGCTCACGTTTCTGCCATTTCTTCTTCTCTCCCAATTACTGCCTTTTTTTATCGTGGGTCAAAATGTTGAAGAGAGAATGGGTTGGTTCTGTGTATAATATATATATATATATATATATATATATAAAGAATTCGATCACAGTGATCTTTGTCTTCTCTCTCTCACTGTGAAATGTGATTATTAAAAGAAGGAAAATAGAGACACGAGGAAAGGAAGGAAGACTGGGAGTGAAAGTAAAAAAAGGAAACATAGTGAATCGATTTTCACTGTTATTCCTTGGGGATTTCTCTTAATATAGATAAATTTTAACTTTCCATATCTCTGATTTATTCACTTTACCTCCCCTGATTTTTCGACATTTTAGTTATTCTGTTAATTCAGTCAGTGCTTTGAATTTTGAAATGTTGGGTCAAAAAAAAACTTTAAAAGCAAAATTGAAGGGAAATGGGAAATATTAATATTTGGGTTTAACGTTTCTATTTTTTTGGTGTAGAAATATTTTTTCTGTCATACTCACATTAAAGTGAGTGGATCTCATTAATATATTCTTTCTCTTCTCTTTGCAATGGGACTCACTTAAGTGTGACAGAAAAAATATTTATGCAGTAAAAACACAGAAACATTAAACCCTTAATATTTTAGTACATGAATTAGTATAAGAGAAGCTTGGAGAGGTCTTTTTCCTTGGCGCTTGTGGCTGTCTTTCTTTTTTTCTTTTCTTTTTCTTTTTTTTGCTATAAAAAAATTTAAAAAAAGAGTTGACCTCACCCACAGTCCAAGAGCAGGGGGCTTGGAACCCAGTCCACAAAGCATACTGGTTTAGAGAGTACATATGTCTTCACATCTTCCTAGCGTTTTCACTGCTTCGTAGACCTCTAGGATGTCTACCCCAACGCCTTGACCAACTCTAAGATTGAACACCCTCCCTTTAGGTGAGAAAGTCTGACCCCTTCGCTAGTTGAATCTAAACCAAGGGTTTGTGGATGTAATTTACTGTATTGTTGTAACTAATAGTAATTCATAAAATGAAAAAAATGGAGTAGATTTGAGAAAAATAACTAAGCCCAAAAAGTCCTCTCTAATTTGCAAAACAAAAAATAAATTTCTAATTATGGAGTAGTCTCAGTTGTTAATTAGCTGTCAGTGTTCATTGTCAAAAAAAAAAAGTTGTCCATGTTTTCTAAATTTGTTAAATATACAATTGTTGGCTTTAAAAAAAAAAAAAAAATTTGTCGCTAGGGTGCTAAGAAAAATTAAAAGACGTTTAATAAAAAAAATTATCGAAGCTTCTACCAATAATTCATATTATTCATTTGTAAAAACAGAAAATATTAAATAAATCCATTTTTCTAATAGACAATAATTACAGTGACTTAAAAAAAAATTGACTGTATATTTATTATAGTAATAAATTTAAAAAGGGCCTCATAAATTGAGGATGACTCAACGCTTTGTCCATTGGAGACCTTGTGCCTTAACAGATTTTAGGATATTTAACACACAAATTAACATTCTTTGTTAACACACCACAAGGTTATAGGGCCAAAACTGAATTATTAATTACTTTTCTTGTCGATAAAAGTTATCACTAAATAATTATGCAAAATATGTTAAATACTTTAATGCCATTTCTTTCTTCCTACTCTTGTAGGTACAACTGTGCATTCACATGAAGGGCTAATGGGTAATTTTCTTCGAAAGTTTGTGTGCAAGGCAAATTTTGTCTCAAAAGTATTAAAAAAAAGGAGCAATTTTGCTATGGACGTTATTTTAGTTTATTTTAAGGAAAAATTATAATAAAGGACCTAAGAAAAATAATATTTATTAAGAAAGACCATAAAAATAGTAATTATTTTGAAGGACCAAAAATTAAAACATTAAAATGAAAAGACTAAATTGTCCTAGGTCAGATTTCCTTTATTATCTCTAATTAAATCAGAATCTGAAGTGATTGATTGAAAATGATAAATAGAGATCAAACCAGAATCTAGAATATGTAAGTTAGAGTCTCTACTGGTAATTTTTTATCTCTCCATGAACAAAGATTTCCTAGGCCTCCTCCCCCTTTGTTCTATGATCTTCAAGTTCCTCTTCTTGGTAATTTTTTATCTCTTCATTTTCTTTTGGTTTAGTTCTTGTTATCATCATTAAAACCTGATTAATCTTTGCCCCTTTAGTATTGTATCTTTTTCAAACTTATGTTTTGAACCGTAAAAGTAAAACGTTTTTTTGGATTTCTTACCTTTACGCAAAAATTGTAGAACCAAGGGTAATATAGTCTTTTTATTTTAATTTTTTTATTTTTGGTCCTTCAAAATAATTACCACTTTTATAGTCCTTCTTAATAAATATTATTTTTCTTAGGTCCTTTATTATAATTTTCCTTTATTTTAATCATTAGTTGACCAAATATACTAAGCTGACTATTCACATGTCATCCACGTCATTTTTATTAATATGCAAATTTCTTCTGGAAGTCCATGTGAGATCATCTACTTCATTTTTATTTTCAAAGTTAAATTTAAAACTTTTGGGGTAAATTTGCTCATTAATAAAAATGACGTAGATGACATGTGGAGTTCTAACACAGCATATTTTGTTAATTAACGATGAAAATTAACTAGGATAATGATAGGAAAAATCACTCCTTCTTTTATATACCCGCTGCAAAATTGGCCTAAGTGAAAACTTTCAGGACAAAATTACCCCTTAAGTCTCACTTAAATTCTTTTGCTATTTCTACTTGCAAGACACTTGTGAATACTATCGGCTCACAGCCCCATGAGAAACGTCAGTACTTCATCGTTTTTAAGTATATTTAATAAAAAGAGGAAAGTGTTAAGGTTAAAAATGAATCTAATAATTTTGGACGACTTTAAATGGAAGTGAAACAATTACTTTTTGTCTATTAAAAAAAAACATATTTGCGTTCATAATTGTTTTGGCTAAAACAAACGTGCATGTATCATTTGTATAATATGAAATATATTAAATTATTAACGTTAGCGAAATATATTTAGAAATGAACAATTAATATGTCTAAGAAAAATTACTAATTAAGGCCTTAAATAAAATGCATTGTTTTTTTTTTTTGCTAAAACAAATGTGCATGTATCTTTTTTATAATATGAAATATATTAAATTATTAACGTCATGGAAATATGTTTAGAAATGAGCAATTAAAAGGCCAAAGAAAAATTACTAATTAAGGCTTTAAATAAAATCCATTCATCATAAAGCATGCATGCAACTAATTAATAACAATGCATAATAAAATTAAGGGAAAATTCATTTTAGGGCCCTTTTAACAAGAAAAATTGTAAAAAAAGGCCTAAAGATTCTGACAATTCCAGAAAAGGCCCTAGGATCTTTTCTGAAATTTTCAGAATCTTGGGTGAGTTGTTAACGGGGCTGATATAGTTGTTAACGAGTAGGTTTTTAACAACTAAATCAGTCTCGTTAACAACATTTTGCTAACAACTAAATCAATACATTTAATAACTATATCAGTACCCCGATAACAACTATATCAGCCTCGTTGACAACTCACCTAAGATTCTGAAAAATCCCAGAAAAAGCCTTTTCTAATATTGTCAGAATCTTGGAGTTTTTTTTATAATTTTCCTTTTTAAAAAGGCCCTGAAATAAATTTTCTCTAAAATTAAGTCCACTTGACCACTTAGCATGTGGTCAACAAGTAGGAGTAAGAATATGTAATATAAATTATATATATAATTTTTTTTATTTTAGAATTGCATAGATTTTCAATGCTTAAAAGTTAAAATACTTATGTATATCAGTATGTTTTTTTATTTAAAAATCTGAGAGAGTACAATATGTGAATGTGAGGAGTTTGTGTCTTTTAGTCAGTATATATTATATATTATATAATAAAATAAAACGAGGGAGTATCGTGCACACGCACAGACACACGTCACGTGCGACACAGGAAAAAAAATTTTAGGCAGTGTCAAAGACACTATATTAAATAGGAAACTTATAGAAATGAATTATTAATTATTAGAAAATGAGAAGGTGGTTGAAAATAATAATAATAAAAGGAAGGGGAGTGTATGTGGGTGTTGAGAGCAGTGTCGGTCACGTGAGCACATGAGCATGGAAGACCGTGCAAGCGGCGAGCTGGTCGTGCCCTCACTAATTAATTCATGCTTGTCACAAAGTGTGGCACAGTCACTCCTTTTTTTTCTTGGGAAAATCATTTTCAGGGTCCTTTTAAGGTTGACAATCCCAAAAAAGGTCCCAAGATTCTGATAATCCCAAAAAAGACCCTAGGGCCTTTTCTGGGATTTTCAAATCTTGGGTGAGTTGTCAACGGAGCTGATATAGTTGTTAATGGAGATCGATATAGTTGTCAACGAGACTGATATAGTTGTTAGCAGAGTGTTGTTAACGGGGCTAATTTAGTTGTTAAAACCTACCCGTTAACAACTATATCAGCCCCGTTGACAACTCACCAAAAATTATGAAAATCCCAGAAAAGGTCCTGGGGCCTTTTCTGAGATTGTCATAATCTTAGGGCCTTTTTTGGGATTGTCAGTCCTAAAAGAGCCCTGAAATGGATTTTCCCTTTTTTCTTTCCTCACTATGAGCTGTTAAATCTTTTATTAATAAAGATTATTTTTTTTGTTGAAATTATTAATTCAGATCGAGGTTAGCGTTAAAGTGTCAATGTACTCTGACAAAAAAATGTAAATGTACCATAAAGGATTCACCTGCTGTCATAATTTTTTTTTGGGAATTACTGTCTAAGGTCTGCCTAAAGAGATTTAATCAACCAAAAACTTGAATTGAAGGGTGTCTAATAACAAGTTTTATTGAATAAAATAATAACATGTCTTTATTGCTCACTTATTAATACTTGGGGTAAAACTAATTTCTTTCTCTCTTTGTCAACATTTCTCTCTCATAGCTCTCTACCTCACGAACTCATCTCTTCGACTCTTTTTCGCCAGCAACATGTTTCACCATCACACCTTTGTGCGAGGTAGTGAGAGCTCTCTTCCTCGCTTTTGTGCGAGTTGTTGCTATGGCGTCTCCTTCCCCGGTGGTCTCCATTAAGGGAGGGAACGTTTGTCCTTTCTTCTTCTTTTTTGTGATGTTGGGTTTTAGTGGTGATGTTCTCGATTTTTCAGGTAATAAACGGATCTGCGAGATTTGATTATGACTCCTCTTAGTTGGATGGTTATTTGAACGTTAATAAATCTCATCCTCACCTAGTGACTCGGATTCGCGTTCTTAGGGGAAGGATTTTGTCGATGGTCGTTGCTGCTATATGCTTTACCTATCAGATGACTATTGTTAGTTATAGGTAGTATCAAGAGGTGTTGTTCAGTATGTGGGCGACATCACCAGATATGTTTGAACGGAGAAGCAGAAGTGTTCTTTAGGATATCATGGGTCTTTTTTTTTCAAAGATTGGTTTTTCTATGATCTTTACCCTAAGACGGGGCAACTGTGTAGCTGTTCTGATTGCAGCTGATGCTTATAAGAAAGTGTGCCTTATAGGGTAGATTTTGTAATCAACATCTTCTTTCATGTCACTTTTAACCTTCAATGTCTAGAAGACCAGTATAGTCAATGACTCTACTTCTATTACCAACTTTTCAATGGGTGATGATTGGTTTTCCTTGTTTTTTGGGTTATCCTTTTGTATTTGCTTCGACTTTGTTTGTGTTTTATATTCAATTTGTTTTCATGTAGTGTATCACTTTATAGTATTCATACAAATCCCTTTTGAGCAAAAAAAATTAATACTCGCGGCTTGTGCGGTGTGGGCTTGTGCAACCCGCACTTTTGTGGGCTGATAAAATGTCATCCCTAACATGTAGTGGCTTGACAACCCACAATTTTTATTTTTCCTTTTTTCCCCCTTTTTTAAGTTGACTAAAGTTTGAAATACATATATGAATCGTTAATAATTAAACTTATAAAAATTCAAAAACATTATACATAATTCAAGGGGTAAAAGTCATCAAGTTTACCATAGTTTACAAATCATCGTCAAATGCTCAAAATACTATAATTTGGGAGGCTTCGAGGTCACAATGGGAGTGTGGGACTTTAAAGTTTTGAGAAATTTTTTTTTTTAAAAAAAAAAAAAACAATAGTGCCGGCTAACCCACACTATTTCCGGGCTGCAAAAGTGTCAACCCTAACTCATGGGTTGAGCGCGCATTATTGGCTGACTTTTTGGTAATTAAATTCTTTTCTGAAACCTTAATATAATTTTCTCCTTTTTTTTGGGTTGCAAGTTACATCCCAAGATTTAAAAACATTGCAGCCTTTGAGTCAACCAACTTTTATTTAGTATTTTTGGGTTATAAAAGCCTAATGGGTTTTCAAACTTACTTTTTACCCATATATAAATCACATTGCATTACTTTATATTTATGTTAATTTTAGTTTACAAAATATAGTTGGAATAAAGTGAATTTTGTAAACGTTATTGATCCTGAGTCCTGACAATCCTCTTACGCAGCAAGCAAATTTATGTTATTTATAACACATAAACGGTTTATAATTTTATGATATTATTTTATATGAATTGATTTCAATAAAAAAATCTTTAATATGATGAAATTAAAAAAGAACATGAGTTTGGATTAATTATTATATATATATAAAGGAAGGGGTTTAGGTGAAACCCCCAATTTAAGGGCAGAGCACCTACCAGCTTAGGCCTAGCATCCCGAGGTTTCTCAAAGATGGTCCGTAACATTTAAAGGCTACCACCAAAAATAAGGCGACTCTTTTTTCTATTTTTTGATAATAATGAAGGCTAAACAGCCAAGGTTACATAAAATAAATTAAGATAGAGGGTAGATAAATCCCAAGCATTCTTGATCAACTCAAGTCCTCAAATGACCCAGATAATCCTCTAAAATGGAAGACCCCGAAATCCCCATTTTGGCTAAGGCACCAACAATCCTATTAAGTTGCCTCGGGCCCATGACAAAAGATCACTTGTCAATCTTTACTCTTCATCTCCTTAATCAGCTCCATAAGAAGACTCCCAGAACTGAAATTATAAGGTGACTCTTCCCTCAATAAGAGAAGTCCGGTGAAGTCATGGGCCAGGGGCGTGTTTGGATAAATAATGTATTTTCGTAACAGAGCCAATAATAGCAGCTAATTAATTAAGAAAGGTGAAGGAAGCAGCGTTACGCCGCGAGAAAAGCACGGTCACAAGCTCATATATTTTAGGTGTTATAGGAAGGGGACTAGCTAGCACAGGGCACACCTCTTCCTGAGACCTCTTAACTTTTAAACTTTAGCTTTATCACTGATTAGAATCGGACCATATGAAAGATTAACCAGAGACACAAGATGGACCTAAACTTGATCTAAAAAGTCATTTTGAACTGATCTTAAAAGACTTGTTTTTTCTAGCAGTGCTCCCATTTATCCCTCGTCTCTTTTGGCTCTCCCAACAGATCATCCATTCATGGATTTTGAAATCATGTAATGAGCGTTAAGCATTGGAACAAGCTTTTACGACACCAGAAGGACAGTGATTATTTGCATAAGCTTATTTTGAGATATTTTGTGATGTATGAGATACATAAATGGGGTTTAAACTTCTCATGTTGCATGAGAAGAAGAAGATTTCTACACACACATGAAATTGGTGGGACCCACAACAAAGTTGTCAAAATCGAGTTTCTACGTAGATACGGAAGGGGTGGTAGAAACGTAAATCGTAAAAACGACACGAAACGTAAAATTTCTATTTTCTACTACTTAAGGTCAGAGCTCAATATATATATATATATATACATGGAAAAAAAAAATCATAAATCACTACTCAAAATTCAATGAATAACTTCGTATTTAAAAAATATAAGTCATATAACTATATAAAACATAAAAAAAAAACTTATGTTAAAAAAACTTACGTTTATAGTTATGGAAATACGTTAAAAACTATATATAACTATTTAGTTTTCACTCTCCAGTAATCCCGAGTCTAAGATGTACGATGGAAATATGGTTTTCAACTTTTCATCCTTTTTTCGGGGGAAAAAAAATAACTTTTCATCCGTTTTTTTTTTGTTAAAGTAAAGTAAAAACGGTAAAAACTATAAAAACGTAAGTTTTTACAGTTTTTAAGTGTTTGAGCGGAGTTTCTACCATTTTTTGCTCAGAACAGTTTTTACTTGCGTTTTAGCACATATGACCCTAGTAAAAACATAAAAACGTAAGTTTTTAAGTGTTTACACTAGTTTTTGACAACACTGCCCACACACACACACATATATATATAATGCTATATATATCTATATGTGGGTCCCACAATTTCATGTGTATGTGACATGAGAATACACTTCTCCTACAACATGAGAAGTATTTTTCCCTACATAAATACATACTAAAATGAATTTTGTCTTGCAAAATATAAGATCTTTTTTTTAAGGAAGAATGACAGAAAAAATTCCAGTTGAACTTTAAAACCATGTTACCCACAAGAGTAACAATAGTAAAGCAATTAACAATTCATTTTATTAAGAATCATTTATTTGAGATTTTGAAATTTAAGTGGTATTTTTTTAGACTTTTCCTTTTTAATTAAATTAATTATGTGAATTTCCAAACAATCAAATAAGGCAAAAATTAGGGGTATTTATGGGTAGGGTTAGGTAGGTCATGACACTTGCCCAATACTTGATCCTACCCGATGAAAGCCAGAGTTATTTTAAGCTAAGCTAGGCAAGCCGGCCTCCAATGCCCAAGAATCTCTCTAAAAATATGGTATTACACACACTTTTAGAAAAACTACATATATATTTTCGCACCTCAATCCTATTTAAATACAATTATATATGCAATTCGGGCAAAGCCAAATGGTTAGGGCAACATACTATATCTAGTGCCTAGCCATGGCCGATATTTAAATATAACTATGAGGAAGAGCTAGAAGCAAACCAGGAAAAAAAAATTGTCTCAGCTTAGAAGTACCTCTTGATCGAAAAAGCAAGTTACCCCAAGAACCGCATTAAACAGCATTTTCATGGTTAAAAGATTAGTTTTTTAAAACAAATACTTAACATATTCTGTAACAGTAAGACCGCGTTACAATATTTAAACTTTAAGCAGAAACTGAACCCAAAAAAAAAAAGGTATAAAGATTAAAGAGAACAATGTAGAAGGAGAAACAGCCTTTTGACGGTTAGGGAGCGAAAGTCCAATGTTGCCTCAATCCTATGTGTCTCTCTCTCGCACACACATATATGAGGCGTTAATTACCATATTGGGCATGAATATTCCCCGTTTTTACGCAATAAAACTGGTGAGCTTTTGACGACATTAATAGTATTAATATTAATGTTCATTCATTTAACTAAAGTTGTCTAACTCACACGTTTGAGCAAACTCAGGGTAGTATCGTATGTAAATTCGAATCACAAGTTCATAAAAATTTACTTTTATTAATAAATAGGTATTGATAGTGTATAATTAATAATTAAAATATAAAAATAATAATAATGTGATTAAATATATTTTAAATCTAAATAATTGAAATTAAATTTATCAATATTCATAATTTATCATATTCATAATTTTTTAAAAAAAAAATCATATTAAAACTCCTAAGCATGATCAAATTGAAAATGTTAATATGAGTTTAAAAGTAAATTAACACAATTTTATGAGTTAGAAATGTAAAAACGGTAAACTCGATATTTGAATTCGTAGAATTGATCATGTTAAGTTTATAACTAATACGGGCTAATTTCTGAATTTGCCCCTTATTAAATAACTATTTACCAAAATGCCCCTGTCAGAAACCTATTTCCCAAAATGCCCCTGTCAGAAACCTATTTCCCAATCTGCCACTGTTTAGTCGACTAAAAAATTTGGTTTAGTCGACTAAATGGAGGGCAAAATTTTTTTTCCAGGCCCCCGACATTTAGTCGACTAAACCAAATTTTTTAGTCGGAGTCCGAATCAAGCGATTCTTTTTTTGATTCCACATACTTTTTGAGATCTATGCACTGATATAAAAATTATCTTCAAATTTAATGAAGAGAAAGGAGGAAAAACAAGTGATTCTTTATTGCGCAGGAAATATCAACAATTCATTAAATATAATCAAGTGATTTTTTAATAATATATATATATATATATATAGTTTTCTTTTAATTGATGTTTTATATTCATTAAATATAATCACTAATATCACTAACCAACAAACTCGGTAAAACAAATTAAAATGATTCCACTACTTCCTAAAAAATAGCTAACCACATGTTTACAATAATATAATAAAAATCAAAGACACTCAACCCAATAAACAATTAAAAAATAAATAACTTAATCCTTCTTATTGTGGAATCACCACGTGCGGAAATCGACATGAACCCATGTAGAGAAAAAGTTGGGATTATTAACTTCAACAATACTAACAATTCATTAAATATATATCATGGGCTTTTTTCCCAATTTGCTATATTTAATGAATTGTTAGTATTGTTAGCATTTTAATTTGTTTTACCGAGTCATTGGATAGTGATATTAGTGATCCTAGATATTAGCTATGATCCTAGATTTTAGCTAGATTGACTACCGTGCTATCACAACATATGATCTTACGCATAACTTCCAAACACCGTTATTCCCCTAAAATCAAGCCCCACAAATTTAGTGTTGATATTTTTCCTATTTCTCTTTTCTTTTAAAATCCATATTATTAATGGAGAGAAAATCTCAATTTTGAATATATTGTATTTTGAAAATCCAGTATTAATTGTTACGTTGAAATTCAAAGTTTACCAAATACATGGTAGAAAAATAAAGATATTAAAATCTAAAATAAGATCAATTAATTATTATTAGATAATAATATTAGAAATAATGATTAATTAATTTTACAATAAATATCTCTCAATTAAATATAATTAATTTCCTCTATCCTGACAAAACCCTAGACCGTAGCATCATTTCCCACTCTATCTCCTTTTCCTTGTGGCACCGCCCCTCTCGCGATCAATTGTCTATACACACACATATCTTATCTTTATTGTACCGGAGATATTATATGATCTAATAAAAAAGAAAACATCAAATAAAAGAAAACTATATATATATATATATATATATATATAAAATTAAAAAATCACTTGATTATATTTAATGAATTGTTGGTATTTCCTGCGCAATAAAGAATCACTTGTTTTTCCTCCTTTCTCTTCATTAAATTTGAAGATAATTTTTATATCAGTGCATAGATCTCAAAAAGTTATGTGGAATCAAAAAGAATCGCTTGATTCAGACTCCCGAGCCCGAAGTTTTAACTTTTTTTTAATGATTTAGTCGACTAAATGAGAGTTTTTTAGCCGACTAAATGTCGGGGGCCTGGAAAAAAATTTTGTCCTCCATTTAGTCAACTAAACCAAATTTTTTAGTCGACTAAACAGGGGCAGATTGGAAAATAAGTTTCTGACAGGAGCATTTTGGGAAATAGGTTTCTGACAGGGGCATTTTGGTAAATATTTATTTAATAAGGGACAAATTCAGAAATTAGCCAACTAATACGAGTTTAAAAGTAACTAAAAAAATTTTAAAACTATAAATGCAAAAACAGTAAATTTAATGGGTTAACTTATGAATTTGACAATAATAAATCTCCTAAATAAACAACAACAAAAGAGAAATAGAAGTAGGTGACAGCTGGCGTAAATATCGTAACCACAATTATTTATGAATAATTTATCTTATCACAATTTGTATGTTTTTAACTTTTTATTATTGCGATCTGAGGAAGGTTGGCGAAAAGTTATTTTTGATATTGGGAAGATTTAATTTAATTTAAATGTAATTATCAAAACTGAGACAGTGACCCAGGTTGAAGATATTGGTTCTACCAGACACACAAAAAGGAATTCACCCACACCCACCCTAATTAATGAGAGACGGACACGCACGAGATATTTATTTGATAAATATATAAATATAAAAATAAAAATGGGGGGTTATGGGAAGTCACGTGACACATTGGGGGGATCCATATCATCAGTCTCAGACTCTCAGTCACATGCATGGGGCATTAATTCAGAAGCAGCACCAAGTGGGGGCCACGCCAGCCAAGCACTCCGCCGACGTGGACCCACACTCCTCCTTTCGCGCCAAAATTCCCTCCACCTCCTTCCCCTCCTCTTACTTTTCCCGCCCATCCTTATTAAATATAATAAGCCCATAAGAAATAAAAAATTATACTAATAAGGTTTGACTTTGACAAATAAGATGGCAAAAACAAAAACAAAAAAGACTTTGACAAATAAAATATTTTTTTTATAACAAGAGGCCCCATATGTGGCCCAAGCTCTACGTTGGGCTTGACACAATCGACCCAGATATTATTCATTAGGGAGCTTGTGTACATTCGCTATAAAAATAGAAAAAAGTAGAAAACACACACAGCCAATGTATTTTGTCTATTAGGAAAGAAAAAAATATTTTTTCTTAACTAAATTTCCAGTGAATTATTCAAGAGAATTTAACAGCCTGGTATAAAAAGAAGGTAATAAAATTCTTTTATATTTCAAATATTATTGTATCAATATACCAAATTATAATATAACTATATAAGTAATAGCATAACATTCTGCCATTAAGTAAAATGATTCTTTTCTCAGACTCTACACTAATGTCACCACTTGAAGAGAGTTTTATTTTTTATATATATATAAATTTTAGGAAATTGGTTGGGCTCACAAACGATCCAAAGGCAAAGCGAAATCTCCTTTCCTCCGAGGTGATACCAATGTTGGGCAAGGCGAACCGTCTATTACTCTCAAGTGTTTACCTAGTCATCCAGGAGCCCTCTTAGGTGATACCAATGTTGGGCAGGGCGAGCCGTCTATTAACCTCAAGCGTTTACCTAGGCACCTAGGAGCTAGGATGTCTCCCCCAACATCTCGACCAACTCTAGGATCGAACTCCTCCCTTTAGTGAGAGTGTTCGACCCTTTTACCAGTTGAACCCAATACCAGTTGAACCCAAGAATGATGAGTACTTGAAGAGAGTTTTAAATTATACAGTAACATGGCCCAAAAAAATAAGCAAACTGGAGCCTTGGTGAAGCTTTGGGCTTGAGCTTTCTCAATGATCCGCCTTTCAACATATGGGGAATTAGAGATATTGTTGGACTTGTATATTTTGTATGGGCTTTGCCTCCTTAAAAAAAAACCAAAGAAAAATTATACTAGCACCTAGTAAATCTGGACGGCTCAGGTTTTTTTTAACATTCTAAAATTTCTTTAACTTTAAAAGATGAAAAATATAGAATAAAAAAACCTAAAAATTTTCAAATTATTAAGAAAATTGATTAGTTATTTAATCAATAGAATAAGATAGAAACAAAAAGTGTGAACAATCTTGGTAGAAAAATTTAAAAAGAAAAAGAAAGAAAGAATGTACTTGTGATTTTATAGATGACTCATCTGTTCTTAACTTAGGAATAACATAATTTATTATAGAAATGATTACAATTATAAAAACTATATTATACTCAGTTAAAGTTCAGAGGATAGGAACTATATAAGAAATGAGTAATATTGAGTCAAAACGTGAAGAATGAGTTTTAATTGAAACAAAATTGTGATGATCAAGTGGCTAATTTTCCCTTTATTATAAATGTTAAATTCCACATCAATATCAAGCATTGTGATCATTTTTCTATAATTTAAATGGGTGAAATTTTAATTCGAGAGCTTCCAAGATCCACTACTACTTCTCAGCACAGAATTACAACACAAGCTCACAAACTTGGGCTTTGTTTACATGTAAAAGGACGAGCGCAATTCTTAAGCTCATCTCCTCTCCATCAACAATGCTAATAACTTAGAAAAATGAAAAAGCACTGAAGAAAATGTCACACTGTCCTAATTAAACATTCCAAATTCCACAAGACAACATAACCTAACGAGAAACCCCCATTTTCCAGGTCATTGCAAAATTTTTGCCCACGGGGATTTTCAAGCCACTCACGTCCACCATTGTTGCCTTCTGCTCATAATCTTCTTGTCCCTCTGTCGAATACTTCTGATCCGACGTACGGACCTCCATATCAGATCCTCCCACCAAAGGTACACCATCAAGTTCAAGTGACGATGGTGCAGCATGTCCTTCTAATCCCAACACAGATATCTTCTCAATAATCCAGCCTTTGTCTAAAGCAAACTTACCCTCTTGGACTTGTGACCAAATCTTGACACTTCCCTGTTTCAAACTTGCATAGAAATCAACGTATGTTGACGAGCCACTTCCAAGCTTCATTTCTGGCAGCTCATCATCATCAAGGTAAAGGTTACCTTGAGCTTCTCCTTCGGTTGCACCGGCCGGGAAGGTCACCATGAGCGTGAATGGTGTCATTCTCGCTTGCTTGGAAAGCAATCCTCCCCGTTGCACAGGGAGAATGATGTTCTGATATAGATGGACATTGACCACATGCAGCGGAGCATCGAGGTTGACATTGACTCCGTTCTTTGATGTAATGAATGATGTCGGGTTGGGCAAGCTGTACCAGGTGCCAGGAGGGAAGAGGGCATTCACTTGTGTTTTTCCCTGCTCCAGCACCGGAGAGATCATGAGACCTTTCCCTAGCAAGAACTGGGTGCTGGTGCCATAACATGCAGTGTAGCTTGGAAATGAGAAGAACAGAGGCCTGGCTATTGGGGCTCCACTTATATGAGCCTCATAGTTCAATGTGTAGAGGTAAGGGAGGAGCTTATATCTCATACCCAAGGCGTTGCGAGCAGACTCAGCAACTGATTCCCATTGGTAAAGCTCTTGTCTTGGGGAGTAGTAATTTGCATGGTCCCTCGAGAATGGGTAGAAAGCACCTACTTCGATCCACCGGTTGCAGAGCTCTTCGGTTGGCGCTGGGTAGAAGCCGCATATATCTGAACCAACCATTGGAACCCCAAAAATGCCAAAATTGAGCATTGTAGATATGGAGTACCTCAAGTCCTCCCATGTGCCCTTGTTGTCACCAGTCCAATGAGCGGCATATTTGCCTGAACCGACATAAGTGGACCGGGACAGGATAAAAGGTCGTTTTCCCTGAAGCCCTTGAAGCCCCTTGTGTGTTGCAACTGTTTGGGAGAAGCCATAAATACTGTGAGCATCATACTCCAAAACACCATTGTAGTGAACTGCACTAGTGGCTATGGTCTTGTAGCCTATGGGAGCTTGGATTCCTGAAGCGTTTATCTTGTAGGGTGGGTCATCCCATCTTGTCTTGGTAATGTTTTTGCAATCCAGGCAACAGATCCATCCAGGTCCGGTTCCAGTGGGGCACTGCTTGCCCTTGGGAATTGTGCACTTTCCTGAACAGAAGTTTGAAACTTCATTCATGTCAATCCATAGGCCATCAACTGGAAGTAGTTCATGGAATCGGCGGATCTCATCGCCCCACCAAGAGACTGTTTTGGGATTAAGAAAATCAGGAAAATACACTGCCCCCGGCCAAACTTGGGCCATGAAGGGATCACCATCATACTTGATAAAAACATCGTTAGCCATGCCCCTCTGGTAGACACCATAACTAGCATTGACACCAATTCCTGGATCGATAATGACAATGTAATGCATACCAATGCGGTGTATTTTGTCTAGGAAAGCTAAAAGCTTTGGACGAGGGTAGTTAACAGGGTTAACTGTGAAATCCTTTTTCCCATCCATATGATCATCGTCATTCCAGATTACATCAAGTGGGATTTGAGCCTTGTTGTAACTATCAACAACTTCTTCTATAACGGATAGGTTATGGTAACCCCATCTGCATTGGTGGAATCCTGCAAATACCAAATCAGTAGGAATATTAGATTAATACTTTTTTCAAATTCCCCTCTCTAACCCACCACTCCTGAATTAATTGCTTTAAAGGATTATGTGGATGGTTGTTAAAATGAAATGCTCATTCAAATTATAATTCTTTCAGAAGAGAACCTTATTAGGAAGCCAAAAATTTCATGAACCGTTTCAAAATAGATCTGGACAAATAATGATCTGATGCTATCAACCCAAAATATTCAACTGATGAAATCTACTAGCATAAATCCCATATTGAATTAAAATGAAACTTGAGACCACTTGACCTCCCCTGTCTCACCCTTCACTCCTAACTAAAGTTGTTCTAGTTGCCTTTAGGTTAAGATCAGTCAGCATGAGGAAGCTTATCCTTAGAAGGACAGGAATCCATGAACCATGACACCTAATCTTTCATATGGATCTGCTTTCTCCCTTACTAAAAAACAATAAAAGGACAATGATACACTAAGTGCGTGAAATGATAGTTTTTTTCTTTAACTAAGGACCCACAGTTTGCTTTATATAAGCAAGTCACAAAGGCCAAGTTTCCTGACTGATAAAAGTTTAGGGGAAAAGATGAATCTTTTTCATACGGCAAAGATAAACTCTCAGCTTTATGTATGACCCTACTTTACATGTGGACCTAAAAGGTAATAAATTACTGAACCAAATAAAAAAAGAGAGAGACAGATTTTATTTTAGACCTAAAAGCTATACCAAGATATAAATTGTTCCAGCACACTATATTAATTGCAAACCAGAAAGGTGACTGACCACCAACCTAAAATTATAAAAGCAACCACAACATCCCTATTAAAAAACTATACATTAAGGCAAAAGCAGCTTGAAATATCAACACCATGACTAACAGGATTCCCACCTGCATTGTGCATATTCAGCAATAGCATTTACTCTTAAACCTTAATCACCGCCAACATGTTACTCAGCTAAAAGCGAGAATGCCCATCATAAAAAAGTTATGCATAAACTTGCCCTAAACTTTATAACCCTAAACTCTGAAGCAGATTATGAACATTAAGACAAAAAAATTAACACATACATCAATTAATGGAATAGTAGATAGAAAGTGCAATGCATAATAGATAGAAAGCAAGCTGAACCATACCAAATGACCAGTAAGGCATTGGAGCTGGTCTTCCAATTAAGGAAGTGTACTGATCAACTACATTCAGAGGAGTAGGCCCTGCAAAGAAGTAAAAATCGAAAACACCTCCAATAACCTTGTACGTCAGAGAAGTTCCCCGGTAAAATACATCCATCCCATTGCTATTCAGCAACAGAACAGCGTGTGCAAAAGGCTCACCACCGACATTTCTAAGATCCATGTACACTGGGTGCGATCCATACAGATCAGCATTGAGATTAATGGCTGAAATATCAGTTGTGTACAAAGTGTATGGATCGTTCGGGTAAAGTTTGATCCCGTGTGGCTGAGTGTTCTCGCCCAAGCCATACAACGACGCATCTTTGGGCAATTTGGTTGAAATCTCAAGGTACTGATCCTTGAACACCATTGGGCCAAAAGCGTCTGTATCATCCCAGCTTGAATCGAAGAGAACCTGTCCATTCGACTTCCTCTTCACCGCGAAGCTGAATGGATCTGCAGTGTAGCTGAAAATAAGCTCAGAACCTGCGTACTCTGAAACAGTGATAGGATTCTTCCTTGACCTTCCAATCGTCTGCTTCAGAGCTGGAGGTTGCTCCCTCGGCAACAGATTGTACGGCACTTCCCATCTCTGCTTCTCCGCGTCGGTTATGTGTACCCTCAAACGATTATCTGTCTCGTGCCTGAGAAAATTTGAACAATAGAGCTCGATTACACACGCGTTGAACAAATTTTTGCTTGAATTACGGCTTAAAATACAGTGAGAATAATATTTCTGACTTGAGAGAACATATCTTTTCCTTTGCCAAACTAGAAAGTAAGACCAAAAGAAAGAAAAGGAAAACAAAGGAAAAATCTCCAACCACCGCTATCATCATCACTTATAAAGTCCTGTCCTACATCAATGTCGATTATTCTATAAATCAGAAAACACGAACCAGAATCTCTCAATCCAATGTTTCCTAAAAAATCAAGTGCCGCCGAAATGGGGGAAAATGAGAATGTGAGTGAGTTTGGTGAGACTTACTTGACATAGAGCTGCAAGAGTTGGATATCAGAACCGTAGATTTTGTTCTTCTTCTTAACTTGAAGGTGACCTATGAGGCCACCATCAGAGGTCTCTTCAATGGAGATTAGGCGATAGCCTTGGCCTATTTTGGTGCCGTTGGGAGAAGAAGTAGCTGCTCCTACTCCACATGTAAGAGCAACAAGAAGGAAGAAAGAGAGACAGAGAGAAGCTAAATGAGAAGCCATAGCTCACTGTGGAGTAGGGCTCTGAGGGCTGAAGAGAACCAGACGGAGAGCTCCTAAATATATAGCAGGCGGAGTTACCTTTCCGCTTTTGACTGTGATTTCCCTCCTTTGAGATGGATTTTTTCATGGCAAGGCAATTACCATGAGGTCAAAAAAAATTTATTTATTAAAATTATATAAATGAGAAATATGCAATGATAAGTCCACCGTCGAGGGGTTCTCTCATTTTTTTTTCTTGGCTTCCATCATTTTCAACCTTTATGATTATTAGATAAAGATCAAATATTATTTCCTTCTCATTGTTCTCAGGAAAAAGTTTTATAAAACAGTTTTTGGAAACAAATTTTAAAATTAAAAAAAAAAACAAAAATCTTATTGAATAATTGTTTTGAAAAAATTGTTTTTGATGTGACATGATGGTGTGAGTCGCTAGTGAAGAGTGGTCATTATGTGTAATGTTAATAGTGAATAAGTGGCGATATCAAAAAATAAAAACAAGATAACAACTAAAATTGTTTTTTTAGTTTTTAAAAACAAATTTTAATTTTTTTGCTTTTAAAAACAATTTTTTGAAAACAGTTTACCAAACAGGTTTTATTGTTTTTTAAGACAAAAAAAAAACATTTCTTAAAAACAAAATCAAACAACTCTATGTCTCTTCTTGAGCATCTTATAGAAATTGTCAGTTTTTGTAAGAAAAAGCATTTACAGCAAGTTTATAATTTTAATTTATCCTTATCTAAGGAGATCAAAAAGAGGTTTATCCTGATCTAAAATTGAAGATCAACGTTATCTAAAATACACGAATTTATCAATAATTAAGAGATTTAATTATTTTTGCCATTATGTTTGGAAATTAACATATTCGCAGGATCTCTGTATCAGGAAAGATAAATGGGGAGAGGGGAAATGTATGAAGATTTTTGGTAAAGTCTTTACTGCGCTACCATATATTGATAAAAGCGGATAGAGATAAAGGAACACATCAGAAGATCAGATTAAATTTTACGTAACTAACTTTGTAGTTATAATCATGGTTGGCAAACTCGGGAGTTGATTTTTCAAATTTTCCGTTTTTACATTTTTAGCTTACAAAAATGAGTCGAGTTAGTGGTAAATTCGTACTAATTGTAAACTCGGTTAAACTCACGAGTTTATACACCTAGTTTACCGTTTTTAGCTTACAAAACCGTGTTAATTTACCCTTAAACTCGTGTTAACTTTTTTTATTTGATCATGCTCAGCAGCTTTATATAGAAATTTTATGGAAATTTCTTTATTAAATATGATAAATGTTGATGGATTTAATTTCAATTATTTGGATTTAAAATATATTTAAATCAAATTGTTGTCATTTTTATATTTTAGTTATTTAATTATACACTAATAATACTTATTTAATAATAAAAGTAAACTCTTACGAGTTTACGATTCAAGTGTATGATACGAGTTTACGTCACTATCACGAGTTTGCTTAAACGCGTGAGTTTGACAACCTTGGTTATAACTATTATTGTCAAACTCATAAGTTGACTCTTTAAATTTACTATTTTTACATTTTTAACTTATAAAAATGAGTCAATTTACTGGTAAACTTGTACCAGTTGTAAATTCGATTAAACTCATGAGTTTATATATCAATTTTACCATTTTTATGTTTCTAGCTTACCAAACCGTGTTAAGTTACTGTTAAACTCGTGTTAACTTTTTTGATTTAATAATGCTCAGTGATTTTTTATATAAATTTTATGAAAATTTATTTGTTAAATATGATTAATGATGAATGTTGATGGATTTAAAATATATTTAAATCAAATTATCGTCATTTTATATTTTAATTATTTAATTGTACACTAGTAATCTATTTAATAATAAAAGTAAACTCTTATAAGTTTACGATTCAAGTTCACTATACGAGTTTACGTCACTGTCGCATGTTTGTTTAAATTCGCGAGTTTGACAACATTAGTCATAAAGCGAAAGAAAAAATCTATGACATAAAAAATGGTGAACTCAAGGTTTATAGATTAAAAAAAAATCAAATTGAAACAAGCTTTTATTTAGAAGGACACCTTAAAATAACAACACTAATTTTTATCTTTTTAGTACTAAATAGAGTCATTTATATAGATTACATATATCATATATGATATTGAGTTGCGAATAATATACTACAAAAAAGTGAATAGCATGGTATATACCGTGACACTTTTTCTTACAAATAAGAAAAAGCCCATACTCTTTCTTCTTTTTCTTTTTTCTTTTTTCTTTTTTAAAAAAGTCAAATATTATTAAGATAAATTACCTGTCTTTCCTCATAACACGTTTGTTTTGTCTGTACTGTAAAAAGAAACAAAACAAAACAATTATAATATAATATTAATTTTTGTTCATGTTATTCACTTATTTGATCTTTTTTCAACATTTTTAGAAGATAAAAAACAGTTATTCACTAATAAATTAATTAGGGTACTGAACACTTTTTTTTTAAAAAAAATTCTTAAATCATAAAATATTTTAAGATAGTAAATGCACCTGATAAAAGTATTTTTGGATCCACCTTGATCCTACTCCTTCTTACTAAATATAAAACAATGTTGATTTTTTATAAAAATTAAAGAAACTAAATAAGTTACTTAATCATATCATATATTGTATATCTTTAAATTATATATTAATTTATAAGTTAGGTAAAATAAATTTAAAAAATAATAAATATAAATATTTTAAAATAATTTAATTAGTTCTCTCTATAAAAAAACAACTCTACCTTAAAAGCCAACTAGTCCTTTTTCTTTCCCTATTACATGTTATTTAAGGGTGAAAAAGGAGAGGAGCAAAGCACCCAAAATGAAGAAAAAGAAGACGTGGAAGAAGGATGGCGATGGAGGGAATAGAAAGAGTGGAAGGATTTTTACCAAACTGTCATTAATTAATGATAAGAAAATTTGTTTTTATTAAGAGTAGTTATGAAATATTAAAAAAAAAAATTATGGGTAATTTAGTCAAAACAAGATTAAAATTGCTCCCCCCTCCCTTTCTTCCCTCTATGTTAGGGGAGGGAAAAAATCTTTCGGAGGACATTGATCATTTTATCATTAATAAGAGAATTTTTTTTTTTTGAAAGTATATTTTAAAAATATTGAAAATTATCTATGAACAATTTTATAAAGATAAGAGAAAAAATTTATCTTTCAACTTTCCTCCAGCCAAACCAAACATATCAAACCAAACAATCCATCATACCTACATGTGAAGAGGGGGCGGGTCGAAGGCTAAGTGGGACCCACATGGTCCCTCACACACGTTCGGGGTAATGCATGCGGGACCCACCCCATCGCTTCCCTCCAGATTTTTCTCTTGGCCCTTGTCAGTGGATCTTATGGTCATGGATCTCATATTCATACGCCTCCTTGTCCATGAAAAAAAGTGTGCATTCTCTCTTATTCGAACAAAATATAAGAAATCCATATTTAATTGAAATTTTGAGTGTTTATGTTTTTTTATAAAAAGGGTAATAGCACCATGAAATATATATATATATTTTTTTCATGTACATCCAATATCTTAAAATATTTTATAATTCATTCAGTATTCTAAATTATTTTTAAGTGCATTCACCAACTTAAAATGTTTTTTATGCATCCAGCATTCTAAATCATTTTTTTAGAAGTGTCTACCATTCCAAAATATTTTGTTTGTTGTATGTACAGCATCAAAGCATAAAAATATTTTGAGGTGCTAGATGCAAATACTCTAAGATATTAGGTATACTACAAAATATTTTATCATATCGAATGTATTTTTTTTTTAAAAAAAAATACTTTGAAATTGGGATCATTGTTGTCAAACTCGCAAGTTGACTCTCCGAGTTTACCGATTTTATGTTCCTACCTTACTAAATCGAGTTAAGTCTCTAGTAAAATCGTGTCAGCTATAAACTCAGATAAACTCACAAGTTTACACACCGAATTTACCGTTTCTACGTTTGCAGTTTACAAAATTGTGTTAATTTTTTTTATTTTTGTCATCCTCAACGGCTTTATATATAAATTTTATAGAAATTTCTTTATTAAATATAATAAATTATGAATGTTGATATATTTAATTTCAATTATTTAGATTTAAAATATATTTAAATCAAATTATTGTCATTTTTATGTTTAAATTATTTAATTATAAACTGTTAATACATATTGAATGATAAAAGTAAACTCTTACGAGTTTACCGTTTCGAGTTCACGATACGAGTTTATGTCACTGTCACGAATTTGCTTAGACTCGTGAGTTTGACAACCTTGGTTGGGATGCAACTTAACCCTTGTAAAAACGTGACAATAGGGAAAGCTAATTTAAATGAAAATAAATAAATGATTTCACAATTAAGAAAATTTATGGTTTTTTTTTCTTTTTTGCGAAAATAAAATTTATGTCTAATGTAATATTTTTTTTGGGGGGAAAATCCTAGTAGTAGTATGTCGGTATTTAATGAAATAGACATAAATGTGGGTATGAAGCGTGATTCTCGGCCGTCAAATCGTCCATGGAAGACTATAGAGTGAAGAGGCAAATCCAAAGTGTGACTTTTCCTTTGAGATCTAAACACAAAAAATCCCCATAAAACAGCCCAACTTTATCTAACATTCACTAATTAATCAACTTCACCCTTCCCACCCCTCGTCCTTGGGTTCAACTGGCAAGGGGGTCAGACTTCCTCACCTCAAGGGAGGGGGTTCGATCCCTGCGTTGGTCATTTTTTTTTTTTTTTTGGTAAATCTCGAGTCTAGGCTCTAGACCATAAAATCACAGTATGCCATTGAAAATTTAGACGTTTTATGGGGGAAAAACGTTGCTAACATTGAAGAAGATGAAATTTTAAATATGATAATTAGTGAAATGAATGAAAAATGTACTAGAGATAACATTTTAAGTGTTTAACTTAGGGTAATTTTTACAACATCAATTTTTTTCCTACCATTATAAGATTCAAATCTATCATCTTGTTTATGGAATATCCTTATCTTTCTACTCAATCTTACATAGCCTGTTTAGATTAGCAGTAAAAACTACTTTTCTAACATAATTTACGATATACGAAATAAGTTTGTGAGAGGAGTTTTATCTCGACTTACGTGAATGTATTTTCGCAACCCAAATAGGTTCATATCACTTGTATTGATGTGTCCTCCTGTGTTTCACATACATTTAACAAAATTGACACGCATCACTAATGTATATATGTTCAGTCTAACAAAAGTGGTTAATCACTCACTAGTCACAATATGATGAATTAAGGTTGAAATTCTTGTTGGGAGATGTGTCTATCATTATTGTCAAACTTTCAAGTTGATTCATTGGACTGTATTGTTTTTATGTTTCTAATACATATAATCGTGTCAACTAACTCTTAAATTCATAATAGTTACAACTCGGTTGAACTCGCGAGTTTAATTAATACACCGAGTTTAATTTATTGTTTTTAGTTTATAGCTTACAAAATCATATCAACTCACTCTTAGACATGTATTATCCTTTTAGAATTTGACCATATTCAGTGACTTCATATACGAACTTCATACGTAAACTCGTAAATTTAATAGCCTTGAAGTCCACATTTAATGTAATAGGATCGCCCCTAAGAAGATGCGATTTGTGCTAATAAAAAAACTAACACACTTATCTATCTCTACCCACTATCTTTAATTTTTTTTTTCCACCAATATATGGACTGAAATGTAAGTTTTTACTTTTATTATGATTTTAAAAAAAAAAAATTAGAATAAATGTGAATGTACCAATTAAAAGGCTCAAAACTTTGATCAGGTCCAACAAAAAAGTGATGCTGAGTAATAAAACTATATATTCATGCATAGACTTTAACATATGCATCAAAGCAACATAAGTTAATCCTAATTTTTACTTATTTTAATAAAATCCTGCTCCAACGACTTGGTTATAGGATTGGATTCGATTTAGAAAACTGTCGGTGGTCCCAAATTAATGCATAGATATTAGGAATCTGGAAATAAGATAATAAAAATTCGTCCCTTCCCAGTATATTAGATTGGATGATAACTGATGAGTAGAGCATAAAATATTAAAAAAAAAAAAAAATCCAAAGCGAGATTGATTGCTTCTACCTCGTGATGCTGTCTGCAACATGTGATTTACATATGACTTGGTACCAGTACTGTGTTTTAGCCAATACTCTAATCATAAGATTACCCTTGTCTTTGACTATAGTATCATTAATAATAATATTTTAATCATTATTATTTTTACTCCCTATATATAAGAACATTTTCATAATAGGATTTTAACTGCATTGTGAAATTATAAAAAATAATTAAAAATATTTAAATGTAATAATCATGTAGGAGATTTATTTTTTTAAAAAAATATTCTGTTTTATAAATAAGTGAGAGAGAGTAATAATAAGAAAGAAATGAAAGAGAACGTATGTAGTATATGTTACTGTTCTGGTGTAGAACACAGATTGCCTAGCCCTGAGGGGCTAGGATGTTGGTGTAGATTGGGACTTGACCTCGGAGCGATTCCTAGGGCCTACGTACCCTGAAGAGGGATCAAAGTCCACGTAGTTCGAGGATTGATGGAGGCGTTTAGCCAGAGGGGGTCTGTATGCTCTGAGACGGCTGTCTGTGAATAGCCGGAGCGTAGACCGTTGTAGAAGATAGATGTAGAAGATAATCGATAGATCATCTGTAGAAGATGATCCTCCTCATCTCTTAGGTTCACGCTCTATATGTAGATGGCTCCCACGTTGTGCGTGTCCAAGGATCGTGCAAACCGCCCTGGTCATGGCTGGGTCCCACAGATAGTGGGTTGTGATAGTGAGATAGTGGGCCTTGACTAGGTCCATAACAGTTGCCCCCAAGCTCGGTAGTTCGGTCTGCGAAGCTGTCGAGATTAGTTATTTGATTGATTGCGCCATACGGACTTGGCCGAGCTATATCCGGTGTGCGCAAAGCTGTGGAGTTTGCTCATTTCAAATGCTTGTTCGAGTTTGCTTTAATCCGGTTATTGACAATTGTATAGTAATTGCCCCCACTGGTAGTCAGTCTGCGGGTCTTAGGGGTGGATCTCGTTGTTAATCTGGATATCGTGTCGGAGCTGCTACCACTCGTTTGATTTTGATAGTGTCTATCCGAGTTTCAAAGAACTTCGGAGTTACTTGTCTTCTGATTGAATTGCCCCGGACATGTAGTCGGGTTAATTTGCTTTGAAACTTCGTTGACTTGATCATTAACGAAAGTTTGTTCATTTCCGATCAATTCGGATATTTAGGTAGTGTTTCATCCGTGTCCACGATGGTGACATAGTGAACTCATATTTGTTTTTAGAGTACTATTGAGTGGTAGGGCCAAGGTCATAGATGTGATTTGCGAGAATCTGCGAAAGTGCGAAGTGCATCAGGTATTGAAACCGTAAAATGGTGAGGTGTCGGTATTCAAACGCCTCGTATAATTAGGGTTCGTTGGCCGGGTCATTCTAGGATAAAGGGAAGTTGTCACTGCCCGGGTTTGGTTTTTCACCAAAGCGTCCGAACATTTTGACTCGATCGGGTCGGCATGATGATCCGCTTGATATCCTGGAGTAAGTTAGGAAGCGTCCGGGCTGCGATAGCTCTACGGAGACAACTCCCTCAGATTTGGTGTAACCGGGGTCCGCCTTCAAATTTACACGGAGCCGAGATTTTAACCAGATTTGGTGTACCCGGGGTCCGCCTTCAAATTTACACGGAGCCGAGATTTTAACCAGATTTGGTGTAACCGGGGCCCACCTTCAAATTTACACGGAGCCGGGATTTTAACCAGATTTGGTGTAACCGGGGTCCGCCTTCAAATTTTTACACGGAGCCGGGATTTTAACCAGATTTGGCGTAACCGGGGTCCGCCTTCAAAATTTACACGGAGCCGGGATTTTAACCAGATTCGGTGTAACCGGGGTCCGCCTTCAAATTTTTACACGGAGCCGGAATTTAAACCAGATTTGGTGTAACCGGGGCCCACCTTCAAATTTACACGGAGCCGGGATTTTAACCAGATTTGGTGTAACCGGGGTCCGCCTTCAAATTTACACGGAGCCGAGATTTTAACCAGATTTGGTGTAACCGGGGTCCGTGTAAATATATAGATAGCGCGCAAATAATATTTCAGAAACTCAACAAGCTTGCAAAAGAAAGTATACGATTGAGAGTCACCCATGGGTAAAGCCACAGGCTCTAGATACGATGGGCCATGCTCTAGATCAGCATTAACCTTTGCCATAAGACTAAAATTGGGGCCACGTCAAAGTTCCCATGGACCTCATAGAATTTGAATACAAGCTTTTGAGATTCATGGTAGATAAAATGTCTACAAGCATAATAAATCAGAATGCCAGCACGCACAACATATGCCATTGGTGAAACTACTCGAAACCAATAATTACGGTGATTTATATCAAGGTTGAGAACCTCGGTCCATGATTGCTCACAAATCAGAAGCATAATATCATCGCCAATAAATCAGAAGCATGATATAATTTTTTTTTAAGGCCAATAAATCAGTCTGCTCATAAGTCTGCTCCTAAAGAAAGCTCACTCCAAAAAGTAGATTAGATAATATGGAAGCTCAGTTGAGCTTTTGCCATAATATGGAAACCTGGAGGATGTAGAGGACACTGCACATGTTTGAACTGTGCTTCTTTTCGTCTTCTTGTTGAGAGAGCATTTGAATTCTCAAGAAATCAGGGCAATAACGGGTAAGATAGGTTGTGCTTTTCATCGGTGCAACCCGAGACCTATATTGATGAGGTGTAACATGATGAGAAGCACCAGAGTCTGCCTCTTTATCCTTTTGAGTATTAAAGGGAAGGAAAAGAAAGTAGTCGACGGTGTGTCTGGATTTGGAACTGATCATCGTAGAGATCAGAATGAATATATAAACCGCCGATGAAGTCAAGAGCGCATGCTCAATTCTACTATATATGCTTAGCAATCTTCCAAACAATTAACCTTGGCATGCGCCATGTAGACCTCGGCCTGGACCCTATCTCGGATTGCTCGTCTCGGAGGAGTATCAGCTGTAACAACCCGACTTTTCAAAAGCAGTAAATTTTTTTTTTGTCAAACATCATTTCAAAATCATCAGAGTAGAGCATTTGAGCGGAAAAGTAACTGATATATATATTCAAAATGCCCACTGGCTAATTACATAAACGGTATAGTAACCGAGAGTTCCAAAAAGTAAAGGATAATAATGGAAAGTCTTGGCCGGATCCTCGAACTGCTTGCTTCCCTTTCTCCTCGTTCCTCGGTCCTTCCGACCCCGACGCTATATTGAGGCCGAGATCCGCACCGGATCTCGAGTAACGATTAACCTCATGTATACGATTACACATATGGTTACACCAGCATGCATACAGTTATCTTCTAACATAATATGCATCCCAACAACACCCCACATATACACACCATACACACATCACATACATACCATATACAGCATACTATATCCATCAGATTAGTGTTACAGTACGCGGACGTACACCAATAGTACATAAACACACAACAGACATAAAGTCATCATCTATCACATATACACATACAATACTCATACTACATACCCGCATATAGTAAACATCAGAGTTAGTGTTACAGTACGCGAACGTACCTTCGTTGACGGTAGACGGCACTTCAGTCGGAAATCGTACTTTTCTACGGAAAAACGTGAAAACGGCACGTCGGGGCGTAACGGCGGCAGAATCAACGTTTCAGATATCCTATGAGAATAATGTCACTTCCATTAGTAATTTGACATTATAAGCGGCATTTTAGGTAAAAATTACCATTTTGCCCCTATAACCCTACTTGGCGGAATTTCGCCAGCGCTTCCGCTACATAGGCTATTTTCTTCCCAAAATTTCGCCAGAACTTCGACGCATTTATGATTCTTGAAAATAAATACTAAAATAGCCCTCCCATATGATACCCAATCATACTCAAAATTTAAAGGCTATTACTACCCCTAACCTTTAAAAGAGCTATAAAAACTACAACTTTTCAGCGACTCGATCCCTACTATGTTTACACCTCTGCATATTTTTTCAACGCAAACAAGGCTCTAAAACATTTGTAGGAATCTTGTCACCTACTTTCTAAATCTAACTAACAATTCTACTAACTACTAAACTAAAAACTAAAGACTAAAGCCCGAAAGACTTACCCGTTGAAGACTTCGGCGAGCTTCCGCCCAGAACTTCTCTCTCTTCTTTCTCTCCCTAGGATTTTCGGCCAAAGGAGCTCAAAGAAGATGTGCAGAATTTTGAAGGAGCATGGCATCTATTTATAGAGATTTTGGAGGGACAAGGTTGGAATTTTCAAAGTTGTTTGCACTATTCATGTCCAATTTTTCCAAAGGATTTTTGCCCTTGCTTTTCCCCCTCTTGACCGACCTCCATGCTGATGTGGCAGCCCTTGGTTGGTCCAAAATGGTGACTAGGCTTGCTTTATGCCCTAGCCCAACCGTTTTCCCCGATCGGTACCCGATTCGCGTGATTTCGGAGAAATCTCAAAATTATGGATTTACAACTCTGAAAACAAGTTCTCACTTAGTATAAATGTCCAAGTCAACCTTTATTTTGATTCCATATAGGTCTCCAAATGTCCAGGTTGAAGTTTTCTCGAAAAACGTGTCCGAACGCGTCCGGTGTCGGAATTCGTTTTCGGAGATATCAATCTCTTCGAAATAATTCACGACTCCAAATATGTCTAAATAAATTCAAACCCATTCCTAAATGTTGAGTTAGAATTTATTTTCCTCTTTTCCAAAATTATGCCTATATGCATTTTTCCCTATTTTGTTTTATTAGGAAAATGTACAAACGGCCTCGGAATTAACTTTCGGAAGAGGTCACTTAAAGGTAAAAACTCATTGATCAATATTTTACCTTGACCTTGGGATTCCTATTCCTAGATCTCTAGATAGGATCCGTTTCCTAATTTTAATATTACTATTCATACTTTTTACTTTACTTTAATTATATTATTTTTTTAATGTGCAAGTTGCACAACTTGTGTTTCTATTTCATTTTCATTTTTATTTATTTATTTATTTCGTTTCTCCCCTTTTATTTTCTGCCTTTTCTTTTTTTTAAATTAATTATTTAATTAATTAAATAATTATTTTACATAATTTCTCACAACATTTTCCTATTGGTCAATTATTGCATTTAGGCTTAAAAATACCTAAACTCATCCATTTTCCTTCAAATTTTCCAATTAATTAACCAATATATTTATGCTAATTTTTAGCCATTTATCACTAATTTTGGAGCTTTACATAATTATCTCCGAATTTTCTATACTTGTGCTTAAGTAATTTGCTAATAAATACTTAATCACTCAGTTATCACTGCTTAGTAATTTTCTTAATTAGAATACCACATTACCTCTTAACCTTTGCTTTAACATGAGATTTTTCATGCATTCTGTATTATTCTGCATTTTTCCATAATCGTAAGGGTATTATGGTCATTTCCTTACTTTTTGAGTATTCTTCTACAATTTCTCCAAGTTTGTAATTTATTAAATTACCAAAATTAGAGATATACTCTCTCTCAATTTAAATAATTATTTCATTGCCCTTTAGGATTTTTCACCATTTTCCTAAGTTATTTACTCCTCCCGGGGGTATTTTGGTCATTTTGGCACTTTGGCCCTCTTAAATTCCCTAATTCAAATTTCGGGGTATTACATTTCTCCCCCCGTTAAACAAAATTTCGCCCTCCTACTCGGACTCTGGGCTATACGCGTCGGATCTTCACTTTGTCTGTCTGCTGCTCCTCCTGGTGATCGAGAATTCGCTTTGATTTGACTACTACGATCTTGTCATATTGTACCTTGATATATGATGTTTCCCCGTGGTTCCCATACACCGCGGTTAACACCACAGATACCAAAATGTCTCCATGGTTCCCATACACCATGTTAACACAAGATTATCAAAATGTCTCCATGGTTCCCATACACCATGACAACATAAGATACCTCTTACTCAATGACATGATTACGGTAGAAAAATAACGAGGAAACGCGGAATATGTCACGAAGATGGTTCACGTATCATACGATTTAGTTGAATAACTAACACATAGTTAACGTACAGAGAAAAATTCCTTACTAAGAGAGATAGTACCTTGGACTCTCTCCGGAAGTTGTCTGTCCATGGTATCGGTTAGCGCGTACATTCGGCCCGGGTTCTGTGGCTTGAATCCTCTGACTTTCTCGGGGCAGTTCGGGGCAATGTGTCCCGGTTTCGACATCCGTAGCAAACTCGTTTCTCCGTACCTTTCTCGGGACAATTTGTAATAATGTGTCCCGCTCCGACATCCGAAACAAACCCTTTTGTTAAAACACTCACCGGATGGTACTTCCCGCATTCGGGACATGGTCGGGACTCCATCATTCTTGAGTTGTTCGCTCAAACCGAAATGGCCTCTTGCTTTCTCTTTGAGAGTCATCCCATGGTGCTTCTCTTTCGTGAGGAATTTCCACGGCTACCCTCGCTTTGATCGGCACGGCTACCATTGTGATTCCGTGACTTACGTAACTCCTTCAGTTGCGCTCGGTCATCCGGCAAGATTCTACCGCTTGAGCCATTTTGGAAATTGTTGCGATACTAGCCTCGCCCTTATATCATATTTCACCAGATCACTAATCGGTTTGCCTTCCGGCTTTCATTCACGTGGCTTTTCAGATATGAAGAATAACGAGACAGGTTGGTGAAACGAGCGAAGTAGTCGTCGAATGATTCTTCATTTCCCTGCTGGACCTGCAGAAATTCTTCCTCCTTAATCACCTGCACCGAGGGAGGAAAATACTGCTCATTGAATTGCTCCAAGAACATCTCCCAAGTAACAGGGCTCTGTAAAGTTGTGGAAACACTCTTCCACCATCTGTGTGCATCACCATCGAGTTTGTAAATTGCCAGCTGAGCTTTCCGGTTCCCCGGACATTCCATTACTTCAAAGATTTTATCTAAGCTCATCAGCCAATCTTCTGCCAACTCGTTCTTTCCATGAAAAGTAGGTGGCTTGAGCTTGCAAAACTGTGTGACCCATTGTTGTGTGGTCTGCACAGCTCTCCCTCGTCGTGGAGGTGATTGGGACCTTTCTGATCCCTCCGATTCCTCATCGTGCTCGTCACTTTGCTCGTTTTCCTCTTCTTCATTATTATGCTCTTCCTCATTACGTCGTCTTTCTAGTTGTCTCTCGCCTTCTCGGTCTTGTCGATTCGTCTCTCCGAAGTGTATTGATGAGAGCTCTTGCTCTTGCAAGGTTCTCCTCATCTCCCGCATCTCATTCTCGCTCCGGTTGGTGCAGTACCGGATTTACCCGAGGTCGTCTACCTCGTCCTCCACCTCGGCCTCCGGGAGCTCAGGCTCCTCTCAAATTTGCCATGTCTCGTGCTTTTTCCTTTATTAGGGAAAACGTTAGTTATATAAAGAAAGCAACTGATTGGCATACCCACGTAAACTAGCCTTGCCTTCGGCACCAAACTGTCCGTAATAACTTAGTCAGATCCATGCCAGGACTACTGCTCTGATACCAAAATGTAACAACCCGACTTTTCAAAAGCAGTAAATTTTTTTTTTGTCAAACATCATTTCAAAATCATCAGAGTAGAGCATTTGAGCGGAAAAGTAACTGATATATATATTCAAAATGCCCACTGGCTAATTACATAAACGGTATAGTAACCGAGAGTTCCAAAAAGTAAAGGATAATAATGGAAAGTCTTCAGCCGGATCCTCGAACCTGCTGCTTCCCTTTCTCCTCGTTCCTCGGTCCTTCCGACCCTGACGCTATATTGAGAGCTGAGATCCGCACCGGATCTCAGGTAACGGTTAACCTCATGTATACAGTTACACATATGGTTACACAACAATAACATATAAACCACACCCAACCAATGCATATGTATCGCTCCCAGCATACAGATATATCGCTCCCAAAGATTACAGATGTATCGCTCCCAAGATTATAAATGTATCGCTCCCGGCCTTACAGATATATCGCTCCCAAGATGCATACGGTTATCTTCTAACATAATATGCATCCCAACAACACCCCACATATACACACCATACACACATCACATACATACCATATACAGCATACTATATCCATCAGATTAGTGTTACAGTACGCGGACGTACACCAATAGTACATAAACACACAACAGACATAAAGTCATCATCTATCACATATACACATACAATACTCATACTACATACCCGCATATAGTAAACATCAGAGTTAGTGTTACAGTACGCGAACGTACCTTCGTTGACGGTAGACGGCACTTCCGTCGGAAATCGTACTTTTCTACGGAAAAACGTGAAACAGCGGCACGTCGGGCAGCGTAACGGCAGCAGAATCAACGTTTCAGATATCCTATGAGAATAATGTCACTTCCATTAGTAATTTGACATTATAACTGGCATTTTAGGTAAAAATTACCATTTTGCCCCTATAACCCTACTTGGCGGAATTTCGCCGGCGCTCCGCTACATAGGCTATTTTCTTCCCAAAATTTCGCGTAACTTCGACGCATTTATGATTCTTGAAAATAAATACTAAAATAGCCCTCCCATATGATACCCAATCATACTCAAAATTTAAAGGCTATTACTACCCCTAACCTTTAAAAGAGCTATAAAAACTACAACTTTTCAATGACTCGATCCCTACTATGTTTACACCTCGCATATTTTTTCAACGCAAACAAGGCTCTAAAACATTTGTAGGAATCTTGTCACCTACTTTCTAAATCTAACTAACAATTCTACTAACTACTAAACTAAAAACTAAAGACTAAAGCCCGAAAGACTTACCCGTTGAAGACTTCGGCAGAGCTTCCGCCCAGAACTTCTCTCTCTTCTTTCTCTCCCTAGGATTTTCGGCCAAAGGAGCTCAAAGAAGATGTGCAGAATTTTGAAGGAGCATGGCATCTATTTATAGAGATTTTGGAGGGACAAGGTTGGAATTTTCAAAGTTGTTTGCACTATTCATGTCCAATTTTTCCAAAGGATTTTTGCCCTTGCTTTCCCCCTCTTGACCGACCTCCATGCTGATGTGGCAGCCCTTGGTTGGTCCAAAATGGTGACTAGGCTTGCTTTATGCCCTAGCCCAACCGTTTTCCCCGATCGGGACCCGATTCGCGTGATTTCGGAGAAATCTCAAAATTATGGATTTACAACTCTGAAAACATGTTCTCACTTAGTAGAAATGTCCAAGTTAACCTAAATTTTGATTCCATATAGGTCTCCAACAGTCCAGTTGAAGTTTTCGAAAACGTGTCCGAACGCGTCCGGTGTCGGAATTCGTTTTCGGAGATATCAATCTCTTCGAAATAATTCACGACTCCAAAAATGTCTAAATAAATTCAAACCCATTCCTAAATGTTGAGTTAGAATTTATTTTCCTCTTTTCCAAAATTATGCCTATATGCATTTTTCCCTATTTTGTTTTATTAGGAAAATGCACAAACTACTTCGGAATTAACTTCCGGAAGAGGTCACTTAAAGGTAAAAACTCATTGATCAATATTTTACCTTGACCTTGGAATTCCTATTCCTAGATCTCTAGATAGGATCCGTTTCCTAATTTTAATATTACTATTCATACTTTTTACTTTAATTTAATTATATTATTTTTTTAATGTGCAAGTTGCACAACTTGTGTTTCTATTTCATTTTCATTTTTATTTATTTATTTATTTCGTTTTTCCCCTTTTATTTTCTGCCTTTTCTTTTTTTTTTTTTAATTAATTATTTAATTAATTAAATAATTATTTTTACATAATTTCTCACAACATTTTCCTATTGGTCAATTCTTGCATTTAGGCTTAAAAATACCTAAACTCATCCATTTTCCTTCAAATTTTCCAATTAATTAACCAATATATTTATGCTAATTTTTAGCCATTTATCACTAATTTTGGAGCTTTACATAATTATCTCCGAATTTTCTATACTTGTGCTTAAGTAATTTGCTAATAAATACTTAATCACTCAGTTATCACTGCTTAGTAATTTTCTTAATTAGAATACCACATTACCTCTTAACCTTTGCTTTAACATGAGATTTTTCATGCATTCGTATTATTCGCATTTTTCCATAATCGTAAGGGTATTATGGTCATTTCCTTACTTTTGAGTATTCTTCTATAATTTCTCCAAGTTTGTAATTTATTAAATTACCAAAATTAGAGATATACTCTCTCTCAATTTAAATAATTATTTCATTGCCCTTTAGGATTTTTCACCATTTTCCTAAGTTATTTACTCCTCCCAGGGGTATTTTGGTCATTTTGGCACTTTGGCCCTTAAATTCCCTAATTCAAATTTCGGGGTATTACATCAGCGATCGCTAGTGTTGAGTGTGATTCTGTTTTAAATAGTGGGTTGTATGCATTAGTGGGTATAGAGCCCCCATATTAACAGATCCTATGGGCCTAGCAAAAGCCTTCTGGGCTTCCTTCACTGCCCTTTTGTCTCTGGACTTAGATCGAGAAGCAGGAGACATGTCGGTTGAGGGCATAAAATTTTCCTCAGTTTGATCGAGAATAGCTTTGATGAAGAAAATGAAGGGATCAAACTGATCTTGAACGACAAAATCGTTGAAACAACAAATATGCCGAGATGCATAGTAGAAAAGCAAAAATGTGTTCGCAAGCATTCACCAAAGCACCAAGATAGAACCACTTGTCCTAAGAGATCGTCCTCAAAGGATTGCGAAATCCTCTTCTGTAAAAGTGATTCTCCGGTATTTGAATCTCGCTTCAATGTTCGAATGATTTGAGTAGTAGGAAATCTCGACAAATATCTTAGCGTTCTGACATCGTATCTCGGTATATCAGGACCTCGGTTTAGATATCAACTCGGATGGAGTTAACAATTCAAACCCGGTTCTAACCATCAAGGCGTCCCAGGCCGACATCAAGCACACTCCTCGGCCTTCTCTGAATCAAAAAAAAGGCGGCAAACTCGATCTCGGAGGTAGACGGGAAATTCTCCATCCGTGGCACCTAGGGCTCGAAGAAAAAGTCGAGCTCTCCAGTGAAGCAGTCTTCAAGACTTGAAGCGTTTTTGTTGGATGAAGGGCGGAGATAAGAAGGATATGTCGGCCGTGAATCAGGGTGAATCAACGATGAAAAATATAAACAGACAGGAGCTCTGCTTTACATCGTCGATGAACCACGCTACTCACTATTTCTTTTCTTTTTTCTTCATTCAACTGGACGTGAACCTGCTGACTTCTCAGGATGTCAAAGCCGTGTTCTCTTAAATCTTGATTCAAGATTCAAGTACTCCCCAATAAGCAGTAAATTTGCCTTTACTTTCTCTGTCTTCTTTGGAACCATAATACGAAGGATTTTATGCAAAACAGAAACCCTATGAGAGACGGTCTGGGCTTCGATTATAGGCATCTGGAAGCCCCAGCCATCGCTGCTCGATCAATGATCAGTGATAAAAGGAAGAAGGTACGCGATAATTTTTGGAACACGCATATCAATTGATTGGGCTGCGGTTGAATCATCTGTCTTGCATTGACCATTGTTGGTTGCGGAATTCAAATTTCTGAAAATTTCTACTTCTTAGTTGAACCATCGTTGGTCACAGGAATCGAATTTTAACGATCCCCACGGTCGGCGCCACTGTTCTGGTGTAGAACACAGATTGCCTAGCCCTGAGGGGCTAGGATGTTGGTGTAGATTGGGACTTGACCTAGGAGCGATTCCTAGGGCCTACGTACCCTGAAGAGGGATCAAAGTCCACGTAGTTCGAGGATTGATGGAGGCGTTTAGCCAGAGGGGGTCTGTATGCTCTGAGACGGCTGTCTGTGAATAGCCGGAGCGTAGACCGTTGTAGAAGATAGATGTAGAAGATAATCGATAGATCATCTGTAGAAGATGATACTCCTCATCTCTTAGGTTCACGCTCTATATGTAGATGGCTCCCACGTTGTGCGTGTCCAAGGATCGTGCAAACCGCCCTGGTCATGGCTGGGTCCCACAGATAGTGGGTTGTGATAGTAAGATAGTGGGCCTTGACTAGGTCCATAACAGTATAGGAGTAATAATGAATTGAAAAAAAATGAGAAAAATTGCATTTAATATTTAGACAAACTCAAAAGAGATTTTATATTTAAGAAAAACTATTATATATAAGGACAAAAGGAGTATTATAATATCTTAATTAATTTGTCTTATATATCCTCAAGTTCGGAATCTGAATTAAATACCTTTGTTTGTGGATCTGTGTCTTTTGAAGCTGCTCGTCAGAGTCATATCTCCTCTCACGCCCACACATCCATATGATCTGAAGGGGAAGAACATATATTTAAGCAAATGTTATTAATTAAAATTTCATATTATTTAAATTAAAATATGAATAATTTAGACTTGAGATCTGAGGTGTTACTTGTTAGGACAAGAAGAACAACACGTACACTGTAACGGTACAGTGTTTTCAGCTGCAAAAACAATTGCTTGCCACTCATAGTTGTCCGTATATATCATGCAGTTTTCTCCATCTCATTTCGTTTCTTTCTTCAAGTTGGATCTTTCTGATTTTTCCGTTACCTAAAAAATTGTGAGTGCAATTATTTTCCCGCCATACTTGCTTCCTATGATGGTTACTTACACGAGTGTCCCACTTATTTTGTTTTTTTCTTTCTTTCCATTTTTTAAAAGAAGATTTAGTCGAGCTCAACAGTGAAATATATTGGGTTTGATAAATCTTAATCTTTTAATTTAAATTAGGGTTAAGTTGCAAATCTACATATGGAGCATTCCACCAGGGGCACCATATACTGTAAAGTTTTCTTGAGTGTAAAAGTACATATAAAGTTTTTAAAATGAGGTAAAAAAATAAAAATAGCATGGTTGTTTTTTTTTAATACAAAAATTTTAGAAAAGGGGTTGGGCTTACCTACAATTTAAGGATAAGGCAAAGTCTACATTCCTCTTAAGTGGTACCAATGTTGGGTAGGGCGAGTCGTTTATTATCCTTAGACGTTTACCTAGACATCCAGAAGCTAGGATGTCACCTCCAGTGCCTTGATCAACTCCAAGTTTGACCAACGGGGGTTGACACAAGTAGTAAGCGGCTTGTGTCGCTTAAGCAAAATCTTGAGTTCGAGCTTTGTGAATGCAGAGAAGCCCCGCTGGGAGACTCACCTACCATAGCCAGGTGCGCGACCCAGATCGGATCTGGATTAATTAGGGCGAAGCTCTGGATACTGGATGGGCAACCAAAAAAAAAACTCCAGGTTCGAACTCTCTCCTTTTGATAAGAGTGTCTGACCCTTTTATCAATTGAACCCAAAAATAATGGGTAAATAGCATGGTTGTTAAGTCAACTAATGTTGACTATTTAGCAAACATGTGGGTAAAAAAAATAGTGTGAAAATACCCGTGAAAGTTTCTAAAATTATGTAAAAATATATAGTAAATTTTCAAAATAGTGTAAAAATGACCCGGCTACTAGAAACTTTACGTGTATCTTTACATCATTTTCTTGACCTACATGTTTACTTACGGTCAACTTTAGTTGACTTAAGGAATGAGGTATTTTTAAACCATTTTAATAGTTTTATGTGCATTTTTACATATAAGAAAAGTTTACAGTGTCCGGTACCTTGTAAAATAAAATATTCTATAGGTTGATTTCCACCTTAAACTTTTTGACCAGTCACATTGCATTTTACTACTGCTAATCATCGCAGTAAATCTGTGAAAGTTATTTAATATTTATACAGTATATGTTGGAATCCTAGAAAACACATCAATCATTGGATCGAACTAGCGCAAAGAATTTTGGGAAAATCTTTTTAAGGTCCTAAAAGATTAAAAAAATGTTAAAAATGTCCCACACAAAATTTTGATCTCAAAAAACTCTCAAAAAATTATTAAAACCCGTTAATTACCTATTAAAGAAATTGTCAATGAGACTTTATTTACATCAAAAAATTTTGTGAGACTTTTTTTTTAAATATTTTTTTAATCCCTTGATACCTTAAACGAATTTTCCCAAAAAAATTTCCAACTCGATCCATCGTTTCAATGAATGATATTTAGGTCAAAAACCGTTTCAATTAATAAGTGTTGCATAATTATAATTAAGGGAAAACATGCATTTGAAAAATTTAATATTTTTCAAGACTCTCAGACGCTGCTGAGTGCTGAGCAAAGAGTTTTCCGACCAGCAAATGCATTTTCATGATTTTCGAAAACATGTAGTGTTCAATACTACTCTCTTTGGGATCATTAATTTACCAATTAAATAATTAATATGTCAAAATTAAAAAAATTGATTAAGTTAGTTATTAGTAAAATATGTGTCTTTTTTTACCTAAAATATTTCATTTAGTCATTTGCTCATAAAATTTGAAGAGATTATGTTTAAATTTTCAACGGTTTAGATTTGAAATTAACAATGGATGATTTTTAAATAATTTTTTTTGAAAAACTAATAATTATTAAGAGATTATCTGTATTTTATATTTTACACACATTAAAATATATATATATTTTTTAAAAAAATCTAGATGGTCTAGACTTCAATGTTTATCACCCTTAATTAGCATCCAAGTCAATTCCCCTTAAGATTTGTAATATGAGAATAATTATTTATGAGAAATATAATAAATTGAAGTTTTATATTTAGAATCAAAATAACCTGTTTTTACAATTAGGAATGGAGGGGTAATTAAATTGACTGCTAATTATATATTCATCGGAGGTGTGCGTTTGAAGAAACATGTTTAATTGACCATTGGATAACACTGAGATTGCTTTTAGCTGGGACATTGGGATTTTTCCGAGAAATTTAAGCAATGATTTTGTTTATCATTATTATTTATAACCTTTCGTGATCGAAACGGCTATCAAATTTTTTTAATTAATTCATATCATCATCATCAAAATTCTCAACCGTAATTGTCGTACATATTATTATTTATTTGGAATGATAAATCACGAATAAAACATAACTTCTCTATATGTTCCATTTCCGCTTCTTTTTATCTCCAACTAAAATGCAAAATTAAGCGATTTGTTTGGGAAGAAGTTACTCTCATAATCTTCTTTATCTACTCCTAGATAAAAAAAAAAAAAAAAGATTCATGTTTAATATTTTTTAAAACTATCATTATAGTATTTTATAATTTTTTAAAATTTTTTTTTTGCTTGCATTACAGTTATGAACTGTGTAGATAAGATTTTATTTTTTTAAATTTATTTATTTGTGTTAAAAAATAATATTATGAAAAAATATGAAATATGAACTTTTTTAAGGTGGAAATGAGATTCAGAAAAGAAAATGTGATAAATAAAGGATTCTAAGACAACCAAGATGATATTATTTACAGAAATATTATAATAGTATATATGTGAAGGCTACTCATATTTTGAGACAACCAAGATGATATTATTTAAAATTCCAGATGATTTATATTATGGGTAATTGTAATGTTAAAATTAAAATTAAGCAAAGACGTATGCGTGGGAGTGAAGAAAGAAAAGAAGAATGAGTAGAACTTAGAAAACGTTAAGCGGGCCGGGAATCAAGCTTAATTAAAAGTATAGCACGTGAGGACAAAATCATATTATTGGACCTTTGTCTTTGTTATCTCCTTATATTTAATTAATAGTTACCCTCTAGATTGTTAGTCATTTGGGATCATGTTGTATTTTATAATTTATTCCCCCGAAAATAAGGCCATCGCCTAGTCATATTTTACCATTTTTGTCAAGATTTCTATTGACCAGTTTAAATAAAAAATGACTTCTGTTTCAAGGGATACATGTGCGTGTATGTGCATAAAGGACAGTATATATATATATATATATATATTTTTTTTTTTGATACAAGGCGAGGGGAGGGGGATCGAACTAAGGACTTAAGAGGGGGAAATGAATCCCAATACCACTGCACTACTAGTAATGCTAGTGACAGTATATATTTTTGATATAACTATTGAGATAAGATTCTAAAAGAAAATGAGATAAAGTACCCAATCATGTTTTTTTTTTTTTTGTCAGAATGCAAGATTAATCTACAGAGGCGTAACTAAGGCGTAACTAAGGGGGCTAGAGTCCCCCCCCAGAATCAAATTTTTTTTTTTTTTTTTTTTTTTTTTTGTTTTTTGTTTTTTGTTTACCTTGTGCTGCAAATGCCTCCAACTCCAAAGTCCAAACGGTCTCTTCCATGAAGCCAACCAGTGTCTCTCTGTAATACCCTAAAAATCTGTATCATAAATTGGTGAAATAATACCTATTAAAAATAGGTGAACATGTGGTCTCAAAGAATATGTTAAATTTATCTTATTTTCTAAAGGAAAATTTCTTAGAACTTAGAGAATTTAAATGTCAAAGTGCTAAATGACGAAAATGCCCTTATAGGACATAAGTAACTTAGGAGAATTGTGAAAAATCCTAAAAGGAAGTAAAATAATTATTAAAATTAAGAGAGTATATTGCCTCTAATTTTGGTGATTTAATAAATTATAAACTTGGAAAAATTAAAGAAGAATGTTCATAAAGTATTGAAATGACCAAAATGTCCTCAGTAAATTCTAATATAAAGCAAAGGACATGAAAACACAAATGTCAGTGCAAAAGTAGTGAGGTAATGAGTTATTCTAATTAAGAAAATTATCAACCATGGTTAAGAAATTAATTAAGTAATTATTGGATAATTACTTAAGTATAAACAAAAGGAAATTCAAAGATAATTATGTAAGACCCTAAAATTTAGTGGGTTATGGCTAAAAATTAGCATAAATATATTTGCTAATTAATTGGAAAATGTTGAGAAAAATAAATGAGATTAAGTATTTTTGAGCCTAAATACAAGAATAGACAGAAAAAGTTATGAAAAAGTTATGTAAAAATAATTAAAATAATAATTAATTAATTAATTAAAAAATAAAATAAAAATACATATATATTTTGTATGTGAGGGCCGACATCTTGGGAGAAAAAGAAGGAAAAAATAAAAAGAAAATGAAGGTGGAGTGTTTAATTAAAACTCTTGATTTAAAATTAATTAAAGTAAAATAGTAAAGAAGTAAATAAATACCGATGGAGATCGGATCCTATCTAGAAAACCATGAACAAGATTTCTAAAGTCAAAATATAATATTGATGAGTGGATTTTTATCCTGAATTGAGTACATACACTGTGAGTCGTTTCGAGATCGGTAGAAGAAGTTCAGATAGTCATAAAATTAGGATTCAAACAAAATAAATTATAACTCAACATTTGGAGATGAGTTTATGATTTTCTGGACATATTTGGAATCAGTGAATTTTTGTCCAGAAGTTGATGATTCCGGAAGTTCGTTCCGAAACCGACACGTTTTTCCGTAAAACTTCAGACTGACCGTTGAAACCCTGTATGGAATCAAAAAGTTATTTAGCCCGGACATTTCTAATGAGTGAGAAAGGGTCTTCAAAGTTGTGATTCCAGATTTCTAAGATTTTACAAGATTACGCGATTCGGACACCGATCAGAGATTTTTTCGGTAGAACCTTCTAGAAATGACCACATGGCACCTTGTGATTGGCCAAGGGGTGCCACCTAAGGGGAGGGCAGGTCGGTTGCCAAGTGGCCTGGTGAGGATTTTGACACCTTGCAGAAGTGCGATCCGACGGCCGATATCCGGTATGAAAAAGCAATGAATAGTGTCACAATTTCTTCTATAAATAGAAGTGCAACCCTTTGAGTTTTTCACACCAAAAACCACTCTTAGAAATCCTAGAGAGAAGTTAGAGAGAGGAGCTATGGAGGAGGAAGGAGTCCGGGGAATTCTGCAGCGAAGCTCTGAGTAAGTTCTTCGGTACTTAGTCTTAAGCTTTCACAGTTCTTTCGGTAGTTAGAGTAGAAATGCTAGATTAGTCTTTAATCTTCCTAGTATGATTGGATATCATATGAGAGGGATATTTTAGTCATTATTTAGAAAATCATGGTGGGGTCGAAGTTCTGGCAAAATTTTGGAAGATTAGAGTCAAAGTAACGAAGTGCTGGCGAAATTCCGCCGAATAGGGGAATAGGGGCAAAATGGTAATTTATACCTAAAATGCCTGTTATAATGTCAAATATTGACAAATGGGATATTTATCCTTATAGGATATCTTTGATCATCGAACCATTGTCGAACCGCTGTCTGACATGCCGCTGTCGGACGTTTCACAGTTTTCCGTCAAAACGTGCCGTTTCCACCAGAAACACCTACGTTCGTCAACGAAGGTACGTTCGCGTACTGTAACACTGACTCTGATGTTTATGGTATGCAAATATGTGATGATATGATGTGTGAATAGTTTGGTGCCGAAGGCAAGGCTAATCTACGTGGGTGTGTCAACCAGTCACCGTTAACCTCGGTGAGGCCCCTATGGTAGACACTTACCTGGCCATTCTATTCAGTACTATATGCACCGAGTCTATGGAATTGTACTTAGGTGAACCATATGTGATAGATACAACCCCCGGATAGAGATTCTGTTAGGAGTCACCGAGATACACTCACGGATAGAGATTCTGTTTAGGATTACCGGTTAAGCATTCACGGATAGAGACTCTGTTCAGGGTTACCGGTTAAGCATTCACGGATAGAGACTCTGTTCAGGGTCACCGATTATACCTACTGCTCTATGTTTATGTTCTTATTGATCATGCATCTGCTGTTATGTCATGAATATCTGTCATCCGTATACTGTTGTATTTGAGCATGAGGTTAACCGTTACCTGAGATCCAATGCGCTAAATTGGATCTTAGCTGTAGCTTCAGGGTCCGGAGAACCGAGGGCCGAGGAAAGAAGCAAGCAGGCCACGTAGAAGATCCGGTCGAAGATTTCTTTCTGTTGTATTATACTTTTGAACCACACGGTTTTTGTACCGCTGTTGTATCCAGCCAGACTTACAGCATTTTATATATACATATCAATTACTCAATCGCTCCGATGCTCTACTCTGATTATTTGAAATGATGTTTTGATGGAAAAAAAAATATACTGCTTTTGGAAATGGGATGTTACACTCTCCATTCTCCTCCTCTTTCTCTTCAATCTCCACTACTACAAGATAACACTTTTAATATCTATTTTTAAGACCCCTAGATGACTGTTTTCAAAGGGTTGTATATATGAGTGTCATTAAAAATTTATGACTTATAATGGCTGTTATTTAAATAACAGATATTGTATTACCACAAAACACAAGCATGCTAGGTGTAGTCCTTAGAACCATATAAAGCACAGTATAAGGTGCTTTATTTGACCAAGCTAAAGCCTCGTGAGAAATATAACTTCTCAAGTCTTAATTGAATAAAACATAAGACAAATAAAAGAACTGTGTGCCCCAAAATCCAACACGCATTACCCAGAGGCTTACTGAATAAAATCAGAAAAAAAAAAAATCAAAAACTAGCCTCTTAAAACACATTCATTTTACAGACGAAAGAAAGCAACTATCCTTACAGAACTTCAATAAAAACAAATAAATCAAGCTCAAAAGCAAGTTCGCACTACTCTATAACGTGATTTATACAACAACAACAAAAAGAAAGAAAGAAATTACAAATTTCAATAAGAACTTAAATAGACGAGTACCTCATATACAAATTATTTTGTTGAGCACAACGCGAAACGAATGTATACAGATTGAGAACAAGATCTTCGTCTTCTTTGCCAGTAGTGATAGCAACTTCCTCAAGCTTGACGATCAGAGCAACATGAGCTCCAGTATCCATATTATTGACTGTGGGGGCTTCCTCCTCTTCAAGGTGCTAGAGATCGTTGCTCGACATATTGTTTAGTGGAGAGAGAGAGAGAGAGAGAGAGAGACATAGATTTGCAACTCAGATCTGTCTCTGGCAGCGAACGACGACAGATTTGGAGGTCACTACTAGAAAATGCAAGATTTGCGACGGAATTTGCGAGGGAAAAAAATTCCCTCGCAAATTTGGGTTAATTTGCGAGGGAAATACTGTTCCCTCGCAAAAAGGGTAATTTTTGCGAGGGAAGACGTTTTCCCTCGCAAAAATGTCATATTTGCGAGGGAAAAAAATTTCCCTCGCAAAAAAAGGTGACTTTTGCGAGGGAAAATAGTTCCCTCGCAAATACCCTCCTTTTTGCGAGGGACTGCTTATTCCCTCGTAAAAAAGGTGATTTTTGCGAGGGAATAATAGTTCCCTCGCAAAATGGCACCAAATGCCTCCTTTTTGCGAGGGAAAACTTGTTCCCTCGCAAAATGACCTCAGTTTTGCGAGGGAACCATTGTCCCCTCGCAAAAATAACCTTTTGTTGCGAGGGAATAATAGTTCCCTCGCAAAAACTGAGGCATTTTGCGCCAAAGAAAGGCAGAGACACGCAGGGAATGGGCTGGTGAAAAGAAAGGGAAAGGAGGAAAAACGCAGGACCGAGAGCACAGCGCCGCGAACCACGTCCCGACCTTGGATCATCTTCTTCCACCACACTACCTCCATCGTCCCATCAACCACTTCGGCCACCGTCACCACCGACCTCAGTCGTCGGAAAACAGAACCAGCACCGTGGTTGAGAAGAAGAGGACGATAGCTAAGATGCGAGACTGATAGAGACCTCTGGACCTGGAATCCCGATCCTCCTCGCCATCATCCTCGATGTTCCTCGAACCAGATCCAGATGAACAGGCAAGTGTTTATTAATTTCTCTTATTACCTATTTTCCTTGTGTATCTCCGATTTTATGCTTTTTGGGGGTAAATTTGTAATGAGATTTTGCAATTACATGACTGACTGAAGATTTCTGATGTTAAGCTTGTTCTTGGGGAAGAGATTGATCATATGAGGTTGATCACCTTAAACCGGCCTCGTCAATTAAATGCTATTTCACCTGAACTTGTAAGTCAAGCGCCTAAATTCCTTTCCTGATTTTTTTCTGAAACCAAGAATTTTTGGATAATAGCTCGGCTTTCCGATGGACGAGAAGGTTCCTCTTGTGATCCCAGAAGTGAATCCTGAGGCCATGGAAAATATTAAGCTTGGAATGGGTAACCGCCCATTTTCTTATACTTCTGACGCCGCTTTATTCATTATGCGGACATTGTTCTACAATTATTAGGAAATGACTATAATGAGCATTTGTGACATGTAATGTGATTAATATATTTTATGACTGAACCTTCTCTTCCTACTATCTTACGAGTCGCGTGCAATCATTAATTATCGCTTCAGTTTGGAATTTTAAACCATAGTGAAAACTTCTCAGGATTTTTGGTCTTGCGTTTGTGCTAAGTAAGTGTAGCTTTTAGAGAGTTGAGGAAGATATCACTGTAAACTATTTGTGTTGTTCTCCTGTCATTGTTTTGGTTATTCATAATTTCATTGTGATTTGCTAGCTTAAGATGCTAATCACAGTACTTTCATTTGGTAGTGAGCCACCCTGGACTATGAAGATTCAAATTTACCTTTTTTTTCGGTTTATTATGTAAAAAATTCATTTACCTGTACTGTCCTAAGTTGTTGGAGTACCTTGTACTTATGACTTATTCTTGCTATTTGGCTTGTGTTAATAGCTATATTGAACGATTGCTTGACCGGATCAACAATGGTAAACTGGCAGAAGATAGGAGAAATGTGATTACCGAGCTCCGACTTGTTGTATCGTAAAGTAATTACGCACGGCTAGCATTTGGGGCAATGGGTATGTCTCATCTCTTAAGAACATCATCTGGGTTTTTTTCCTGTCTTGAGCTACATGTTTTATGCATCCATGCGAGGTTTTCTGTCATGCTAGGGGTCTTAAAGGAAGAGAGAGATGATATTGAAATGGTGACAAACTTTTTGTCTCGTTATGTCTTTGTCTTGTTTTCTGTCTTGTTTGTGCTATTCAAGCCTCAAGGATCCACATTGTCAAGACTCAAGATCATTATTCAATAAGAAGACAAATGATGGAAAAGAATTGTTTCAAAAACGATTTGTGTGGATATTTTATTAACACTACTAAATTATCATATCCACGGTATAATTTGCTAAACTAGATGTGGTTTTAAAGCGTGGGATGTTGTCCTCTCTGTAATACGATCTTTCATTGAATCAATTGGTATAATGTTTTTCATTCATCTATCACATTTTCAAACATATTTTGAAAGATTTCATTGCTCACTATTGCAGTTCTCAGATCATCGATTTATCATGTTGTATAAGCATGTTGGCTGTGCTTGCCTTAATTATTTATGGACATTATTTTTGCTTGCCATTTACGAGCATTCACTTAAATTCTTCTTTGTGGTTCTTTATTTTGATCTCGTAACTCTTCCTAGGCTTTTTATCTTTTGCTTTTCCCCCTAGAGTTATGTTGTTATCTTTCATCTTAATAAGTCTCAATAATTAGCTATGTTGGTAAATGAGAAATTATTTCCTGAAGTATAATTAAAACAGTTGGTAATTAAGCTATGTGGAGCTTTTGTAGGTCAATAAGCTTGATTTGAAACTGATAAAAACATAGAAGCATTATAGCTATTTTAATAATTTGACCCAAACTGGTATAAGATGGTTTATGAGTGCTTTGTGGGCTAGATGAGCTTGATAAGCTGGCTAATAAGCAAGCCAAAACCATACATTGTTATTGAAACTTCAAAATCTTCGATAAGTTTGCTTGATATTTTGATATTTTCCTTTCGAGAGAAATTCGAAACACGCTAATTATATACTAGAATATTGTTTCTCTGCTTTTATTGTTACCGAGAGAGTGATAAAGGTCTACCTTCCAGGTTATACGTAATGAAGCCTTATTACTCCTTACCCATCTGATCCATGAAGCTGAGGTGACTTTCTGCGTTTGTTATCATGGTCAATTTTTTCAGTTTCATTGGGTGCTAAATAATTACTTATCCTAATTCCTAAACAAAATTTTGCGATTATAGGAGATTCAAAAGATTGTTGTCTTTGAAGGCGCATTTGAGAAGATTTTCAGTATCATAAAAGAGGAGGGGGGTTCAGATGGTGGTGTTGTTGTACAGGTGATATATGCTTACTTGATGACAGTAGCTTACTAAACATGCATGCAAGCGTTCATGTTTGCAGCTTATTGATGTATCATTATCTACCCAGACTCACATGTAAAATAATTCACATTTTCCTTGGTGAATCATTAAGAAATCATTTCATATTTTATTGCCCATTATTAATGAGCTTTTTTCTTTATGAACCTATCCATGCACAAGCTTGATTATGGACAAATTTTATGTTCCCACTGCCCATATTTATGAAGATATGTATGGTTTGTACTTGTAGTCTCTTTATCTTGGAGGTTGAAAATCACAATTTATGATTGTTGACATAAGATTTCATACACAACTGTTTATACTGTAATTATATTGAGTAGCACAGAGCTTTATGAATCTTTTGGTCAAGTACTCATTTAGAGGTTACTGAACAGGATTGTCTTGAATTGTTGAACAATTTGCTTCGTAACAATGGCTCCAATCGGGTTTCTTGATTCTATGATCTACTATTGTCTATTGAAGTTGTTATTCGATCTCGATGCGAACTTTTATGATTTAGATATTACGAGAGAAACTATAGGACTTGATTCTTTGATATCAATTTTGAAGTGCGAGGAAGTAATTTCACTCAACGAAGGTTAGATGCTTGTTTCTTTTGCCTTGTGAGATATGCTATTACCGCAAAATTTGTGGGCAACTCTTATGTCTACGATACAAACACCATGCCGTAGACAATCAATTTACTCGGTGCGTTGGAGACTATTAAACTGTTGATAATGGGAGGTTCGAGACCGATCTGGGAAAGATTTGAATAGACAGCGAACAAGACAGCTCTAGTTCAGTTTGTGAAATATCTCCGTCTAACATTATGATTTATGAAATAGCTATCTGCTTATATCTATACCTTTTTTGTGGCGAGAAAAAGGTATTGGACTATTTATTAATGTTAGGTGTAGAAAACCGGTGGGCGCTGTTCTTTGTCATTTGTGAGGTAAGATAGCTCGCCCGCCCCTTCTCTCTCCAAGCAAGTATGTGCATGCAATGTAGTGGAAACATGTATATTGTATATATGCACTTGCATATGATTATTTAATCTTCGATTTTTGGTTCTCTCAGTTTCTTTCCAGCCTGTACTCTTTGCCTTTGAGGCATCTATGATTCAATATATTACTTTTTTTGTTTACACTGATCCTGCCTAATTTTGTTGTTCTGTTGCTTTAATTTATTTTTCTTTGTTCTGAATTGTTATGCAAGGATTTTGATGTTTCTTTATGGAGCACTAGTTTCTTCCTTGTGCACAGACTTTCCCTCTTTCTTTTTGAAGTGAAGATTTAGAAGTTATTTAGAGGGAAATCAATTAGAATTTAGAGCACATATTTGCATTTCCTAACCTGCATATCATAGCTGCTAATACTAATGAGTTTCTTTTTGAAGTGAATATATTGTTTGTTTTAGTCTTCTAAGATATTGTTTGTTTTATATAGACAATTACAAGAGGATAAATCATAATCTTCAACCAGTTTTGTTTGTAAATCAATGGCCTTCTAATTGGAAAAAGTTTTGTTATGTTGATTTGTGTGGAAATCTGATGATTGAATTGTAAATATATATATTTATTAGATACATTATTTACTTTTATTCCTTGTATCCTGTTATATCCCTATGGCTTCGGCCTTGATTGGTTAGACATTTGTTGTTGTGTTCATTCTATCAAAATCAGTGAAAGACACAAAAGTATTATAACTCCCTTCTACAATTTGCTTATCGATGCTAGTTTTATCTTGCCCAATCCCATGAACAATAAGGAGTTTAGAAGGAAGCATATGGCAATTTTAATTGTGATGCATTAACTGGTTATATTTTCATGTGGCCAATGTTTACGGTGTTAAACTTCTATGTAGCAGGTTTTACCAATATTCCCTTGGCTTGTTGATCTTCCACTGGAAAAGTTCCAAATGGCTTCATGTAATACTGGTATATCCAAAGGTCTTTGATGCTTGTTCTGGGTTGCGTACGCATCTTGGGGCTGTTATTGTATTTTGAATTATTACACTAGGATTTTGTATGGGCAAAAGCTGAAGTTTGTAAATATGACAGTGCTACAGTTTATACTTTTTTTTAGTTCATTTTGGACGCAACATTATCATTTGTAATATTTTGTTTTTACTATGTAAAACTCTTATGATTGTTAGAACTTATTTTTATGATATATACAAGTCTTTTTATTTTCTAATTTTTAATATTTTTTTATGTAATTATTTTTTTTCTGATTATTTATTTATTTTTTTTTGAAAATAAATTAGAATTTGCGAGGGAAAAATGTTTCCCTCGCAAAATGAAGAACTTTGCGAGGGAAAATATTTTCCCTCGCAAACTCCATTATTTTGCGAGGGAAATATTTTCCCTCGCAAAATCCAGAATTTGCGAGGGAAACATTTTTCCCTCGCAAAATCCAGGTTTTGCGAGGGAAACATTTTTCCCTCGCAAATTTCAATTTTGCGAGGGAAAATAGAATTTTTCCGTCGCTAAGTGCTTTGCGAGGACCATTTTTGCGACGGAACTTTTTCCGCCGCAAATTCCGCCGCAAACCAATTTTGCGACGGAAAATAGCTTTTTTGCGAGGGAATTTTTCCGCCGCAAAAACCAGTTTTTTTAGTAGTGGGTTGTGTAGCACGCTCGTAGTTCACGCCGAGTCGGAGTCGCTCACACCACGATAGCGAATCTCCTTGGCGACAAGGGCGGGGTCGTTGGGTACGACGATGAAGATGGGTGGGTCTCGGGGAGCCATCAGGAAGGGAGTAAGAGGGAATCTAAGTGCAGGGGATTGAAGATGAAGGAAAAGGAGGAGACAATGTCGACTATAGTGGGGGTTAACCTTTTTTTTTTAACGATTGAAAAAGACGGTCATCTTAACTAAGGTGGAGACTGTTTTTAAAGAACAGTCGTCTTAATTAGAGAAGACTATTTTTGGTGATTGTTTTTTTTAAACAGTAATTGAAAATTAGGCTAAAATTTTAAAAATGTCACTGCCTCTTTTTTAAGTTCTATTTTCTAAAAACCAGTCGTTAATTAGTGTCGTTAAATTTCCTTTTTATATATAGTAGTGCTCTTGCCCTCGTTTCCGTAATTCCTCTCTTTCAACTGTTTCTATGTTCCCCTCCTCCTTAATCTGATCCCATCTTCCACTTCGCCTCCGATCTTTTTCTAATTTCGTCTTCTGTCACTCCTCCCATCCACTGCCCCACCGATCGATCCTTCTCCCAGACACCTTACAGGTTTGGATTTTGACATTTTTTTAGGATTTCTTACCAGTTTCGGATTTTATTTGCAGAGAATTTCTTAATCTGAGCTTTGAGTATGACCTTTTATTGTTTTTTATGAGTATAGTTACCTTGGCTTTTTCTTGATATTGGAGTATTTTGTAGCTAGTGTAATGGACTCTGCTTGAAGTTGCTTTCGATTAAAATTGAATTGAATGGAATAGTGTGGATTTTGACCTTGTGTGAATTATGTTTTGCTCATGTTGTTTCTGCTTTTGTAGTAGCAAGATACAATTTTTGTTTTGGTACTGACAGGTATTTTTGAACTTATGGTGAGGAACAGGTTTTGGCGGGGCTTTAATGAGATTGCAAGATAGAATTCAGATATTCTTGGCTGTACTTTTCTGGATGTCTTTCAAAATATGAAATAGTAAGCATATTGACTCTCCGTGCGTGTGTTAACTGCTATGAACATAGAAATAAACTTCATATTTTTTTAGTGGTTTGATATTAATAATATTTTTAAGATGATACTGGTCATGAAATAATTCATGATTGTTGTAGGTAATTATTATAAAGAAAATACTTATTTTAAGAGAAAGAATAGTGAGTCATTCGCCCCCATCATTAAAATTTCTAAGTCTGCCACTGTTAAACTATATATAGTATATGTGAAGGCTACTTATATTTTGAGACAACCAAGATGATGTTATTTAAAAGGGTGAAGGTGCATATTTACCAACAAACTATTATGAAAAGAGCATCTGACACAAATATTTATTAAAGGTATCTTAAATACAAAAAAACAATTAAAACATGGTAAAAAATACAACGCCGTTTGTTTGTTTTTAACGGACATGCATTTGACTTTCAACCTGTCCAGGTGGCTGCTGCAATTTGTCCATGTGGAGTTTGAGCGCAATTGAGGATAAGAGTTTGAATGTACAGGCAATTTCTGGAAGATCGCTGAATACCCAGTACATCTGATCCTTCGTAAGCTTGATTACCTCTTCGATTTCACTAGAAATGTCAAAAATCTTAGTGAACAAGCAGAGAAGCTAAAAAATGGGTAGCTTCAAGTGAATCAACAAGTTCAATGAGCCAAAAATTAGAGGAGATCTCATCGACCCCCAAGTTCAACGATGGCTGGCGAATGTGGATCAGATCATCGAACAAATTGTGAAGATCGAAGAACAGAGCAAGACTAGCAAGAGTTGTTTCAGTGGAATTTGCCCTAATTGCGTTAATCGCTACCGTATCAGCAGAAAATCAACGAAGAAGGTGAGATCCATCACTGAGCTTCAAGAACAAGTTGGGAATCTCAATTGGATTTCTCGCCCAGCTCCTCTTCCAGGCATAGAGTACTCATCCTCCAGAAATTTCATTGCCTTTGACTTGAGGATCGAACCTACAGATCGGATTTTGAATGCTTTAGAGGAAGATGAGTGTCATGCAGTTGTTCTTCACAAAACCAGAGGGATTGGGAAGACTGAATTGGCAAAAGATGTAGGAAGAAGAGCGAAGGTGAAGAACTTACTTGATAAGTTGTCATGGTTGTTGCTAATCCTAAGTCCAGCACCTATGACATTAGAAATATCCAAAACCAAATTGCAGACATGTTGGGAATGAAAATTCAGGAAGAGAGTGAATTTGGAAGAACTCGTCGTCCGTGTTTGAGACTGAAGATTGAGGAGAAGATATTGATAATCTTTGATCATGTGAGAGAGAAGCTTGATTTGAAAGCCATGGGAATTCCCTTAGATAACAAGGGATGCAAGATGATAGTTACTGAGAATGAAAACTTGTGGAAATCTACGGAAGATGGAGTGAAGAAGGTAGAGATTCAAGCTCTTTCTGAAGAAGAATCATGGAGGTTGTTCAAGAGCGTCACAGGTGAGATTGTTGATAATGATTTTGATTTCAAGATTATATTGTTGCAGAGGAGATTGTGGGAAAATAAGGCAAAGTATAATTTCTTCACACAGGATTTCCACATCAACCATTTCTTTTCGCCACATCATCAAATAAAGTCAAATACTAAACCGTAAAAAAAAAAAAAAAACTAACGGTTGTTGTGTTTTTTACCTTGTTTTAATTGTTTGTTTGTATTTAAGATATCATTGATAAATATTTGTGCCAGATGCTCATTTCATAATAGTTTGTTGGTAAATATGCACCTTAACCCTATTTAAAATTCCAGATGATATATATATTTTGGGTAATTGTAATGTTAAAATTAAAATTATGCAAAGACGTATTTGTTTTTTGGAAAAGAGAACGAAGAAAGGGCGTATGCGTGAGAGTGAAGAAAGAAAAGAAGATTGAGTAGAACTTAGATGACGCTAAGCGGGAATCAAGCTTAATTAAATGCTGGACATTAATAAAGTGTGTAAGTATAGCACGTGAGGACAAAATCATATTATTGGACCTTTGTCTTTGTTATATTCTTATATATTTAATTAATAGCTACCCTCTAGATTGTTAGTTACTACAGTATTTGGGATCAAGTTGTATTTTACAATTCATCCCCCATGAAAAAAAGGCCATCGCCCAGTCATATTTCACCATTTTTGTCAAGACTTCTGTTGACCAGTTTAAATAAAAAATGACTTCTGTTTCAAAGGATACATGTGCGTGTATGTGCATTATAAAGGACAGTACACACACATATATTTTGATTAACTATTGACTTAGTGTTTACTATTTTGAGGTCAATAATTAATTAGTATTTAATATAATATTATTGGTTTAGATATAAGTATTGCTGTCCCCGACGTTAATAGAAAACATATATATATATATATCTAATTTAATTTGATTAAGGAGGTTAGTTAATAAAACATGTTTTTTTTTCTAGAACACCCAAATGATCTTTCTTAATTCTCTCCACCTCTCTTACTTAATTATTGTTAAGGAAGTATCAATAGAGGTAAATTAAAAAAAGATTGACAAATATGAAAATCAAATATTATATTTATGACCAAGACCAACTTTCCAATAAGGTCATATATTAAAGACCAAATAGAGTACTAAACTTAATTAAAGATAGTGTAATGAGTCTCACATCATCATGTGAGTTTCCTTGAAAAATATGCCTTGTAAAGCCTTAAATTCCTCAACTCTAACCATATAGTTAGGTCATGTGATGTGTGTGTGTGAAGGAGAGTGAATATTTTATTTTTCATACAATTATGTAGTTAATATTCAATTATTAGACAAGATTTGACCATTGCTAAAGCTCAATCGGACATTTTAAAAAAAAAGAGGTAAAAAAATGGTTTTTTGTTTGTTAGTTATCTATGGAGTTTGAACATTTGTGGAGATTATGGGCAGGGACGGACCTTGAGATAAATATTTGGGGGGGCCAAATGTATATATATAACTAATTAAAAATTTTATGATTATATAATATTTTTAAAATATTCAGATTTATAATAAAAGTATTGAGCTATTCAGAGATTTTATCGCTTTCCAAATAATCTATAAACAATTTAAACAATATAATTAACTATTATCTTGCTAAATATAAATATAGAAAAAAAAAACTCATTTTTCAACCTCTTTGGTATTAAAATACAGAAGTTCAGTATGTATGTTCAATGACAATTGATAGTTTTGACAAAAAATGACAATTGAAAGGAGACGATGTCATTATCAAATACATGGATGCAACTATGTAAAGTTTGTACATAAGTATAAAAAAGCATTCATTGAGTTTTTACTTATAAAAAAATTCTGAACATTTTTTTGGGGGGGCCATGGCCCCCCCTTGTATTGTCCAAGGTCCGTCTATGATTATGGGGATACATAAAACTTTTCACGTAAGTTGGAATCAAGATTACCACAGAATTTTGTCTCTGTAGAAGCTTTGCAATTTATCAATGACGACTTATCTTAAGATAATCTCAACGGTAAGATTTGACAAATTTGCAACCTCTTGATGCATAATTTGATGGTTACTTTTAATCTCTTATTTTTTTTTTTTGCATATGCATCTGGTCTCCTAGCCTACTTCTTTTTAACTCTGAAGAGCTACCAATACCACCTATTCCATTTACAGCCTCAAACTGAAAACCTACTCAAGAGAAAGCGAGTATCTTACTACTCAATCCAAAAGGAATGAAAGCCAACTATTGTGTCAATTCTCTACCCTTTAGATTCACCAAGCGAACATCCGAATTGGCATAATGAGTATTCTAATATAAAGCCATTTTCTAATTAAATTGCTTATCAGAGCCCAATCTAACATACCATATATAAATATAACCTCATCCTATGAATTTTTTTAAGCTTGTTACAACCTTCCATGTAAACTTCTTCAGTCTGCAAACTATATATGAATTGAATCACATATATATTGTAAGTCAATTCATCGTGTATGGGATCCAAACATTGAGAAAAGTGAGAACTTTTATAAAAATCAATGGGTTTAGGAGCAAAAATACACATATGCTTTATCCTCGGGAGCGTCCAGCACCATATACTTTTTTTGGAAGAAAAAATACACATGTGGTTACATTTTAGGAGCAAAAGTCACACCATCGTTAAAATCGAACCTGTTGTAAATATGGTTTTTTCTATTGTAAATGACCAGATTTTAAATTTTGTTATAAATACAATATTTCCTGTTGTAAATCTAGCATTTTTCTGTTGTAAATGATCTTTCTATATTCAAAATCCAGGTGTTTAAATGTTGTTGTAAATATGACATTTTATGTTATAAATATGACCAGATTTTAAATTTTGTTGTAAATACAACACTTCCTATTGTAAATATAGTTTGTTTTTGTTGTAAATGACATTTCTATGTTCAAAATCCAAGTGTTTAAATGTTGTTGTAAATATGACATTTTCTGTTGTAAATATGACATTTTTTGTTGCAAATACACCGTTAAGTTAGATTTTAACGGTGGTGTGATTTTTGCTCCTAAAATGTAACCACATGTGTATTTTTGTTCCCAAAAAAAGTATATGGTGTTGGACGCTCCCGAAGGTAAAGCACATATGTATTTTTACTCCTTTACCCAAAATCAATTAATGTCGTTCACTTTGGTTTTGATCGTAATCTTAAAATAAGATTTTTGCTCTGCTCTAACAATTACTTCCAGAAAAGATGTGCAAAAAAGTTAGAGGGGTATGAGGAACATGACACAAGCGAGATTACAGAAACAAAAAACAAAACACTATAAGGACATGAAAAGCCTCAGTCATTTATTTTATACATAATGGAGATGTAGTATGCACTCAACTACTTATAAGAAGTGCAAGATCCACTTAAAAAAATATTTTCATGAAAATAAAGTAATGATTAAATAAGTGACTATTTGGGTTAACAGTAAAAACTATTTTTCTAACTGATTTACGATGTGTGAGGTAAATAAGTGAGATGGGTTTTGTCTCGACTTAAAAAAAATGTAATTTTTAAATGCTAATTCAAACCAGCACAAACCCCTCATGAGGCCAAGAATACACTTTGTTGACCACATAAAATGTTGTCATCCGTCAATCATGAGGACATATATTAGTAATTGGGATTTTTTCTTCCTTTCCTCTCACTTACGGAGTTACGGTTGCATTCATTATTTGACCAAAAAAAAGGTAGCATTCATTAGGTTTAGGTCTTGTTAATTGGCTAATTTCTGAATTTGCCCCTTATTAAATAACTATTTACCAAAATGCCCCTGTTAGAAACCTATTTCCCAAAATGCCCCTGTCAGAAACCTATTTCCCAATCTGCCCTTGTTTAGTCGACTAAAATATTTGGTTTAGTCGACTAAATCGCGGGCAAGAATTTTTTTTCCAGGCCCCCGACATTTAATCGACTAAACAAAATTTTTTAGTCGACTAAACTCATTTAGTCGACTAAATCATTAAAAAAAAAAGTTAAAACTTCGGAAGGCCGTAACTTTGGGCTCGGGAGTCCGAATCAAGCGATTCTTTTTGATTCCACATAACTTTTTGAGATCTATGCCTTTGATATAAAAATTATCTTCAAATTTAATGAAGAGAAAGGAGGAAAACAAGTGATTCTTTATTGCGCAGAAATACCAACAATTCATTAAATATAATCAAGTGATTTTTTAATTTTATATATATATATATATATATATATATATATATATATATATATAGTTTTCTTTTTTATTAGATCATATAATATCTCCGGTACAATAAAGATAAGATATGTGTGTGTATACACAATTGATCGCGAGAGAGGGGCGGTGCCACAAGGAAAAGGAGATAGAGTGGGAAATGATGGTCCAATCCTAGGGTTTTGTCGGGATAGAGGAAATTAATTATATTTAATTGAGAGATATTTATTGTAAAATTAATTAATCATTATTTCTAATATTATTATCTAATAATAATTAATTGATCTTATTTTAGATTTTAATATCTTTATTTTTCTACCATGTATTTGGTAAACTTTGAATTTCAACGTAACAATTAATACTGGATTTTTAAAATACAATATATTCAAAATTGAGATTTTCTCTCCATTAATAATATGGATTTTAAAAGAAAAGAGAAATAGGAAAAATATCGACACTAAATTCGTGGGGCTTGATTTTAGGGGGAATAATAGTGTTTGGAAGTTATGCATAAGATCATATGTTGTGATAGCACGGTAGTCAATCTAGCTAAAATCTAGGATCATAGCTAATATCTAGGATCACTAATATCACTATCCAACAGACTCGGTAAAACAAATTAAAATGCTAACAATACTAACAATTCATTAAATATAGCAAATTGGGAAAAAAGCCCATGATATATATTTAATGAATTGTTAGTATTGTTGAAGTTAATAATCCCAACTTTTTCTCTTCATGTCGCTGATTTCCGCACGTTGCTGATTCCACAATAAGAAGGATTAAGTTATTTATTTTTTAATTGTTTATTGTGTTGAGTGTGCTGATTTTTTATTATATTATTATAAACATGTGGTTAGCTATTTTTTAGGAAATAATGAAGTCATTTTAATTTGTTTTACCGAGTCTGTTGGTTAGTGATATTAGTGATTATATTTAATGAATATAAAACATCAAATAAAAGAAAACTATATATATATATATATAAAATTAAAAAATCACTTGATTATATTTAATGAATTGTTGGTATTTCTTGCGTAATAAAGAATCACTTGTTTTCCTCCTTTCTCTTCATTAAATTTGAAGATAATTTTTATATCAGTGCATAGATCTCAAAAAGTTATGTGGAATCAAAAAAGAATCACTTGATTCGGACTCCCGAGTCCGGTTACGGCCTTCCGAAGTTTTAACTTTTTTTAATGATTTAGTCGACTAAATGAATTTTTAGTCGACTAAATGGGTTTAGTCGACTAAAAATTTGGTTTAGTCGACTAAATGTCGAGAAACTGGAAAAAAATTCTTGCCCGCGATTTAGTCGACTAAACCAAATGTTTTAGTCGACTAAACAGTGGCAGATTGGGAAATAGGTTTCTGACAGGGGCATTTTAGGAAATAGGTTTCTAACAGGGGCATTTTGGTAAATAGTTATTTAATAAGGGGCAAATTCAGAAATTAGCCCTTGTTAATTTGTTCATGGGCCCAATCTATGGAAATTTGTAACTAAGTCCTAAGTAAGAGAAATAGTCACAAACAAGTCTATTAAAATTATCAAATTGCATTGAAGTACATGAATAATATTAATCTAATGTGAAATGACCATTTCACCCTTTTTTTAATTAACATAAAAAAAAACAAGCTCTAAGTATTTCACATCTACATTGATCTCTCTCATACTTACCCACCAATCTGTCTCAACACACTTATCGTCTTCTTCTCTGTCAGTCATCGCCAGTCATCGCCTAAGATTTAAGAAAATCGTTGGCGCCACCATCTCTCACTCCCATAGTTGATTGTTTTGCCTCTCTCCCCTCAGCTCTCATTTGCACTGATCACCTCTCTCACTCTTCCTCACAGGCCTTTCAAACATTGTTGTTCGGAAGTTTTCCAACTTTCACTGTGTGAGACGTGAGTGTTGAGAGAGAAGAGTTCAAAGCTTTTTGGAAATGATATGTGATTTTGTTTCAAATCGAAAGGGGCAAAAATGTATTTTCACATTTGGAATTAATATCACCTAGGTCCTGTGGGACTTCATTGTAATTTGATAATTTTAAGAAACAATTCTGATTAATTCTGTTATTTTAGACTTTGGTTGCAATTTTCCCTTGTTTTTTTTTTTTTTTATATAGAATTTTCCCATATATTAACCAACAACAAAGGTCCTAAAGAGCCTTGGTTAGGCCCACAGAGTGATGACAAATCATGGGAAAGTGGGCCAATAAGTTTTAGAAATCTCAATGGTGGGCCAATTTATATCTCTCCATCCCTCCAAAACACATCAATTGATGGAACGGCAAGAGACTGAGGAACGGACAGAAAGTGGAAAGGAATCACGAGGCTTTAAGGAATTAATGTAATCATTAAGAATTCCACAAGTTAGCCGCATGCAATGCAATGGCATGTTCTTTTTGGAACAACGAAGACAAGAGCTAGGCTTCATCTTCAACATGACATACCTCATCAAATCAAACAAACCTCGAATGACAAGTTTTGGTATAAAAAATAACAACAGGTCTATGTCCTGCTCACTTATTATTGAGACTTTTTAGTAATTACATTTTTGTTTAAACCAGTAGAGATTCTCCCACAATAGAAACATAGTGTGAAAATTTAAAAAATGGTCCTCACCAATATATATTAGGAGCAAGTGGTAAGGGACTTACTCTCCCTTAACTATATTCTCGGTTCGAGGCGTGAGAATAGAGAAAATGGTGTTAGAAACTCTTCTCCCACCATTGTAGGCCCAACTTGAGACAAATCCAGATTAGTTGGAATTAAAAATTCCGGTGAACCGAATAGAGAAAAAAAAAGGTCCTCAATCATTCATTCATATGCATAACGTTTGGTCCAGTCTAGTACCAACAATGAAACAAATAGTGCTGGGCTGGTCCAGCCCAGTAAGGGGTTCCTTGAAATACAAAGCATGACGACGTTCGATTGAGATTTTTAGATAGTTCATATTTCAAGAGTTAAAAACAGAGTGGTTGATAGCTTTAGCTAAAAAGGGCTTACCTGGCACTAGGGATGGAAATAGGCTAGGTCAGGCTTTGGCTAAATAGGTCTGAGCCTGTAATGGAGGTAAAAGGCCTGAGCCTGAATACAGGATTTTTTTTTAGGCTCAGGCCTGAGCCTTCATAAGGCCTGGTCGGGCCTGAAGCCTATTTAAAGGCCTACTTACAATGTAAGCCTTTAAAAAGGCCTCATTTTACAGGCCTTAAAGGCCATAATTAACTATATAAAAATAGAATTGGTACTATAATTAATTAATTATACTTGAAATTAGAATATAAGTATGAAAAAAGTTTAAATATTTTGTTATTTATATTATATAAATATAATTATATTTATTAAATATGTAAACAAGCCAGGCCTGAAGGCTTACAGGCCAGGCCTTAACAGAAAAGGTCTAGCCTATTTACACATTCAGGCCTTTAAATAGGCATTGGCCTGACCTTTTTAACAAACAGGTCAGGCCATACCAGGCCCTAAATAGGCCAGACCATAGGCCGCTTGATAGGGGCCTCACCTATTTCCACCCCTACCTCGCACCACCCTCTTGGATATGTGTCCTAGTGATTTAAAGTCTTCAGTGGAAAACGATAGTTTGAGATTAAATTCCCTCCTAGTTGAGTACTTTAATTTCCTAGGGCTTAACCCTTATTTTGTGCCCAAAAAAAAATATCTCAAGTTTATCCTTTCAAATTTCAATGATAGTTCCGTTTCTGACAAAGTATTTTTTAAAACACTTTATAAATATCGAAAAACGTAACTCATCACACCTTAGGAAACTAGCCTCTTGTGTGACCAAACTCCATGATGTGCATACAATTGGCCCAATCTAGTGGGTAGAACGGCCCTAAGGACCACCATTTAGGCCGAAAGCGTGTCGTGATGCCGGATGATTAAAGGTCCAATGAATCTTATAAAGTTCACATGCAAGGGTACACCAGTAGAAGAAGAAAGATAATATAAGTTTGAATCCAAAAAAAATAATGGAGGGAGTAACACTTGTGTACACGCGGATCCATGTTTGATCATGTGGTTCGAACAACTAAGGACTCATTTGTTATAAAGAATTGGTGGGGAGGGAAAGGGAATATCCCAATCTTCCCATGGATTTTTGGAGTTTGGTAGAAAGAAAGTCCAGTCAGCATTTTCCAGTGAGTACTTATCTTCCATTATTTGAGGGAAGATGCTTTCCATCCGAAAATGGAAGGAAAGCTGCCATCTTCCCAGGAAAGTGGTTTTTTGACAGATTTACCCCTAAAATTCAAACTTGGCTGGAAAGTTCAAATTTGGTGATTTTTTTTTTTCACGAGTTCGAACTTAACAATAATATATTTTTAAAATATATTTTAGCAAAAAAAATATTTTTATTTTTTATTTTGAATTAATTTCTTTTGAGGGTAAAATTAACATTTCCTAATTTTTTACCAACTACCACCTCTTCATTTTCTTTCTACCAAACAACTTAAGTCATCTTCTCTCATTTTTCAAATCTTCTTTTCCCTCCTCTAAAGTTTCTTTCCCTTCCCACCAATTCTTTATAACCGAAAAGAAAAAACATATGCACTAAGAAGTCAGAACAGTCGTCATCGTACCGTTGAGAGACTGGCGTGACAATGGAAATGGTCCTCCTTTGCTTTCTGGAAGCCACATGGTAACTTTTTACATTTATACATTTAGCCCCAGCTTGTTGAGGAATTAATATTAATTAATTTAATTGGACCGCGTCGTATAAAATTGTTTAATAATCCGATTATTTAAATATTGACTCAACACGTCATGAGGGATGAATCAATTTTGCTACTTAATCCCTTGATTTTTTTTAACTTGATTACACCTGGTTTAGAATGACAATTTGAACTTTCAAAAGTTATCTTCCAATCATGATTCAAGGGTACATAAGTAATTGTAACAGAAGTTTTATCATACTTATGAATTATAATAATTGACTCCAAACAAGCATAAGCTGAACTAAACCTAATATTAAGGGCATGTTTGAATTAGAGGTGTAAAAAATCTAGATAAAATTTTTTTCACATATTTATATTTATCCTGTATACTATAAATTATGTTAGAAAAACAACTTTTACTGTTAATCCAAATAGCCACGGACACGGCTCTACCGGGGTGTTAGGTTCACGTCAACCTCTGAGCTTCCACACTAAATTGGTTCTCCTCCGTCTACCAAAATTTCTAAGCTGCTACGGTGCCGCCGCGTTGCACCCATCACCGTTTAAACGTCAGCACACCTCAAGCAGATGACGTCACTCCGTCCACACCACCCACGAAAAACAGGTGTCCAATTCTCTATTCCAAGTTGCCGTGTGGCCTCTTATATAAGTACAACCCGTTGCCTCAATCATCCCATATTCTCTGTTCAACGGCACCGTATTACACAATAATGGATCTCGAGAAGAGAAAGCGTGAAGGCGACGACGATGCAGAGAAGATGATCACGAACAAGAAGAAGGCCACCGAACCAGAAGAAGAAGACGAGGAGGAGGTGGAGGAGTTCTTTGCAATCCTGAGGAGGATACGCGTGGCAGTCCAGTACTTCGATAGGGCTCACGGGTCGGGTCGGAGTTTGACGGCGAAGCCTTGGGAGCCGTCGTTCCAGGCGGATGACTTCCAAGGAGACGACGGCGTTAAAGATCTTACGGACGATAGTAATTCGGGTTTGGATCTGAACTCCGAACCAGTGCCATCGAGATGCAACAACGCGACGTCGTTTAGTTAGCTTCTCACCGTGGATTGAAGAATATATACGGAGGGAGAGAAAAGTTAAGACTGCGATCGTTTTTGTTTTCCGGGAGAGGATCAAGGCTAGCTCAATTACATCATTTAGAAGTGATGCATTTTTTTAAGCAGCTTGTAAGGAGGTACACACAACAAGTTATAATTGGGGTTTTAAGCAGCTTGTAAGGAGGTACACACAACAAGTTTAAATCTCTCTGAAGTTTACAAGGAAATGAACACAAATTCGAATCTCGCTAAACGCCTTTGTTGAGATTTTAAGCAACAATATTTTTTTACATAAATTTATTTCATAAAGAAAAAAAAAAGTTACTACCATTATTTATAGTGAATTGGAATTGAAACAGTGCTCGTTTGGAGTATTATATATATATATATATATTCCAAAATGATGAACACTAAATAATATGCTTACAAATTAATTTTAATTGAACAAAATTAGAGATAAGTTTTATTCAAGTTCAACACTCGTAGTGTAGGTAGAAGTTAATATATATTGAAGGGAAAAAAGATACAAATTAATAATAATGTTATGAATATAAATTGGAAGGATGTTCATTGACTCATGCTAGTCAGCATTAATTCATAAATATGTATTGGAAAAATAAAAGCCAAATTAATGTTGACTCTTTGTTTGACTCTTGAAGGCCTATAAATAAATGCATTGTACATTATAACTACTTGAAAAGACAAATGAATGAAAATTGCTCCTCCTCATTTCTCTCAATTTTTCTCTGTTGTTCTTTTTTATCTCATAATTTTTTTTTTTTTTTTACAACGTGTTATAATATTAGTATGAAAGCTCTAAAAAATTTATGTTTCTCTCATTGTTTCTTTAACTATCTCATCTATTTTCTTTTGCATATCTTTATTTGATCTATTGGATATAATCTAAGCTACTATATTGAATTAAAGAGGTTTTTTAGTTTTTACATCTTATTTCAATATCCTTTATAAGTTAATCTTCTATATTATTGATGTTATTTTTTGTATGGTCAGACTCAGAAACCATACGTACACCTCCCGAAGCCATATAACTTTTCATACTATATTCTTATTATATGACCGAAAGTCATATACAACTTTTGCTTATACTGGAGATAAACAGCTATAAGCCATAAAGATTCAATTTTTCATCTTAAGATTAATTGGCTCGAAACTATGAGAGTTATTGGCCTAAAGCCAGGAGAATTAAATGGCTAAAGTCATAAAGTTTTAATTTTATTATCTCACTCGATGAATTATTTCTTGACTTTATGAATTCTCTTTATTATGATGGTTCGATCGTTTGAGTTTTATGTTGTTATAATGCATTTTTATATTTCACATTTTAAAAATTCCTTTTGCTTTGTTTTATTTATAATATATGTTTGTGAATATTTATTTAATAATGCTAAAGTATTTGGCTTCTCTCTCTTTTTGTTTGATGTTAAACTGATATTTTTATTTTATCATGTAAAGTTTAATTTTTATATATTCTTACATATGTTTATATTAATAAATTGGATATCTTTGATATTTTAATTTCATTGAATGACCAATAACCATAATACTCTTAAGTCTTAATTTTGTGATTTGATGATCAGAAGTCTCATCATTTTTTGTAATAGTTCTTTTTGTAAAAGATAACTATCTTCTAGTAAATGACACGACAAGGAAAATTTTGTGGCTTTGGATTGCTATAAATATTAAAGCCATCAAGGTTTATAGTTCAAATATCGAATGATTAAAAAAGCGCTTTGTAGCTTTGAAAAAGTAGTTTTACCATATATATATATATATATATATATGGTTTAATGTTTCTGTATTTACTGCAGAAACTTTTTGTCTGCATCACTCATATAAAAGTGAGTGGGTCCCACTACTATTTTCTCTCTCATCTCTTTACAATGGGACCCACTCAATTTTATGTGAGTGCTGCAGAAAAAAAGTTTTTGCAGTAAATGCAGAAACATTAAACTCATATATATATATATATATATATATATATATATATATATATATATATATATATATATATATATATATATATATATATATATATATAGTCCTGAAGACAAATAACTTATAGAGAATTATGTCATTCAAGAGTAATAGTTTGAATGGCTAATAGTTTTATAGACAAGTTAGCATATTTTGACTTAGTCACTTATGCCTAACGCCCAAATTGATAATTAGAGACATCAATGTTTGATGATATTAAAATAATGATATTTGGATAAGTCATGAACAATTGTTATCATATGGCCAGCAGTCATAGACAAATATATATTAATGTATTGAAAATAAAGGCCAAACTATGAAAGGGAAAAAAATATAAAAACAGGCAATGAATTGTGGAGAAAGATGCCCAGATTTATTGTGAAGCCAAAAGAAATAATAATAAACCCAAAAAGGCTACATGACATTTAATTTTTGTTGTTATTAAAATTTATTACTGTTTGAATTTATTGTGACTAACTTGTGTAGGAGAAATAATTTTAAGTATTTGATATTGTGATATTGATAACTGTTCACGAGTTATATAATCAAATAGAGTAAATAAAAAATAATTAAAACTTAATTATTGGTCCTTCTAATTTTTCAATATATAGTGACAATTTATTTGCAAATTTAAATATTATGGCGTGTGAATGTTCATACATTTTATGGTCTTCTAAGATTCCATCTCATGGTTAATGTTATTATACCTTTTAACTCCCAACTTGAAGGGTTGCTAGTATTTATTAATATAACCTCCAATTGTACAATTAAGTTCTTTAATTCTCTTATTTATGTATAATTGTATAGTTTATTTGTAAATTTAAATATATGAATATTCATACATTAATCATGATATGATATAATACGATATATACATATATTGGTACTTTATGGCCCCTACTCTTTTTTTTTTTTTCAGTTCTGATTTCCATCTCTTGCCCCCCCCCAAATATATGAGATGTGAGTATTCTTTGTATATAACTTTCAAACATTAATCATGATATGAATAATGTTTTATCGTGATTTAATATTGGTGAGAAATTCTTATGTGAGAAAGATCGATATGTTAGCTTCTGTAGTCCAATAGACAATTCTCACAGATTTATTTTTGTGAGGATTTCTCACAATGTTTGTGTTCTGTGGTAGAACACAAGTGTCTAGCCTTTGGGGTTAGGTATAGTTGATCTTGGATCAAAGGTAGCGTCCGCTGATATCTATAGGGGAGATAGCAGCGGCCACCGGTGGATCACTGTGCTACACGGGGTTGGCTTTCGCCTGAGGGTGATGTGTGTGCACAGTGGAACAGAAGCTGTAAGAGTGTAATGTTCAGCGTGAGGACGTACCTGGGAGGTAACCTCTTATATATAGAGATTACCTAGGGTTTCGTTTACCTTGAGTCCTTCCACTGTGATCGTGCCTCCTTCCCAGCCCTGATCGTGCGCCTTCCCTTTCCTGCATGATTGCTGGATTCTCGGCACGCTGTGAGGTAGCTGACGGAGCGCCTGATTCGTGGGAGGCTTCCCGCCAGGAGTTCTTCTATTGGGCCTTCCTCTGGTAGGCCCATTATTTGAATCCATAACAGTTTGTTAATTCAAGAATGTGTGGCTGTGCCATAGTTTCTATGTTTCAGAATTTCTGACAATGTGTTTTTTCATGAAAACTTCTCACGGATTTATTGCCAATGAGAATTTTCTAGAGGATAATTTTCTAGTTACTTTAATTTATTTTGATCACGGATCTCTTCATATTTCTATGTGCGGTGGAAGATATACTTTGCATATGTACGAAAATAAACAAATTGAAGTATATTATAATTGAATAATGAGACTATATAATGATGTAATATTATATGGTAGTGATCTTGACGAACTATATGAAACAAAATTGTTTTAGTTCTTGAAGAACTAATGCAGATTTTCCTATGGGCGGACAAAGAATAGATAATAATAATAATGACCTATATATCTACATCACAACTTTGGTTCGCTAGAGGGTCTAAAAGTGATAGCTCAATTGGATTGAAATCCATAATTGTATGTGAAACATGAAGTACTTGAGCTTTAAAGTGAAATATAAGTTATTGATTTACTATATACTAGCATGTCTTTGAAAAACAAGAATAAAGGAAGCTTATTTATATCATTCACACTTGAGAGGAAGATTGTTATAATACAGGTATGAGTTAATATTGTAAAATTCTACTTATAGACTTCATCACAAAGCTATTGATCTCCAAAAAAGAAAAAAAGAAAAAAAGATGTCAGATAGATTACGACTTTAAACCAATATCTTATGGAAATTGAAAAGTTTATTGTTTGTTGAGAAATGTAACATCCCATTTTCTAAAGCGGATTTTTTTTTTTTTTAAAAAAATCAGAGTAGAGCAATGGAGCGAAAGAGTAACTGATCATAACAAAACATGAACCATAGTGTAACAGTATTGATACTGACATCCTATTGTTCTCATAGGTAATTACGTAAAACGATAAAGTGACAACTCCGTCTCAGAGCTCACTCGTGCTACATGCCCTCCAACTATGAGCTTACTCGTGCGGCTTGCCTCGATCTCCGATCCGTGGTCCTCCTAACCCGAAGCTATAAGCGAGATTCAATTTATCGAATTGAATCTCGGGTAACAGTTAACCTTATGCTCAAATAAAACAGTATACGGATGACAGATATTCAAAACATAACAGCAACATATCTCTTATGCATATAGCAGATGCATGATTGCATGATTGTGACACAGACAGAACATAAGCATTAAAGCAGTACGTAAAGTCCTACACAATAATAGCCTGCACAAAAACCAGTGCCACGATGATCGGTCGTGTCCTCAGCGCTAGGAAAACTCTAACGGTATCATTAAGTCTATAACCCGTGTGAAACTGTATGTATAATCGGTAATCCTGAACAGAGTCTCTAACCGTGAATGTATCTCGGTGACCCCTAACAGAATCTCTATCCGTGAATGTACCTATCACATATATGTATATGAGCAGCACTAGATTAGTGTTACAGTACGCGTCCGTACCTTCGTTGATGTACGTAAATGTTTCTGGCGGAAACTGTACTTTTTATGGAAAAACATGAAATGTCCAACAGCGGCTCGTCGGACAGCGTATCGGCAGCAGATTAGAGTTTCTGATGTCCTATAAGAGTAATATCACTTTCATTAGTGATTTGACACTATAACTGGCATTTTAGGTAAAAATTACCATTTTGCCCCTATACCCCTAATTGGCGGAATTTCGCCAGCACTTCGTTACTCTGACTAATTTTCTTCCTAAAATTTCGCCAAAACTTCGACGCCATTTTGATTTTTGAAAATAAAGACTAAAATAGCCCTCCCATATGATACCCAATCATACTTGAAAATTTAAAGGCTATTCTAGCATTACTACTCTAACTATTGAAAGAACTACGAAGATTTCAACTTTCGGGGACTCAATCCCTACTATGTTTTTACCTCGTCAGGCATATTTTTCAATGCAATGAGGCCTAAAATCAATAGTAGGAATCTCACTCCCTACTTGCTAAAACCATCTAACAATTCTACTAACTACCGAACTAGAAACTAAAGCCCGAAAGATTTACCTGTTGAAGACTTCCGAACAATTTTCCAGGGAATTTCCGAGCTTCTCTCTCTAGAATCCTCTCTCTAGATTCGGCCAAAGAGGGAAGAAATGGTGTGAAAATGAAGAGAAGGGGGTATTTATAGAAACGGTGGTAGGGTTTCGGCCGTGGGATCAACTTTGTGAGAAGCGATCCGGACCGTCCAACACAACTTTTGGAAAAACCCTTTCTCCCCCTTTTGCTTTCACACTAGGCCGAAAATTCAAGGGTCTTGGCCAATGGGAGGTGGCCACGTGTCACCTTCCAGAAGCTTTCAGACCGATTTCTCCGATCGGTACGCGATTCGCGTGATTTCGGAGAAATCTCAAAATTCTGGATTTATAACTCTAAAAACATATTCTCACTTAGTAGAAATGTCCAAGTTAACCTATATTTTGATTTCATATAGGGCTCCAACAGTCCAGTTGAGTCTTTCTCGAAAACGTGTCCAAACGCGTCCGGTGTCGAAACTTGTTTTCGGAAACATCAATCTCTTCAGAAAAAATCACTGAATCCAAATATGTTCATGAAAATTCCCAATTCTTTTCCAAATGTCACAACATAACCTTTTCATCCTCTTGGCTATCTGGCCTTTTCTCAGAATTTCCCTATTTCGTCTTATTAGGAAAAAGCACAAACGGCTTCAGAATTAACTTCCGCAAGAGTCTAACGGAAGATAAAAACCCACTGATTAATATTTTACCTTGACTTTGGGAATCCCATTCCTAGATCTCTAGATAGGATCCGTTTCCTAATTTTCATTTTACTATTCACCCTTTTTCACTTTAATTAATTATATTATATTTTAATTGCAACTTGCAAAAATTCTTTTATACATATATATATATTTTTTTCTTTTTCTGCCCCTTTTTTTTTCGTTTATTATTATTATTATTATTATTTGATTAATTAATTATTTAATTAATTAAATAATTATTTTTACCTAATTTTTTACAAAATTTTCCTATTGGTCTATTCTTGCATTTAGGCTTAAAAAAAATACCTAAACTCAACTATTTTTTTCAAAAATTTCCAATTAATTAGTAAATATACTTTTACTAATTTTCAACAATTTTCTACTAATTTTTGAGCTTTACATAATTATCTCTGAATTTCCTTTGCTTATGCTTAAGTAATTAGCCCAAAATTAATTAATTACTTAATTATCAATTGTTGATAATTTTCTTAATTACAATGCCTCATTACCTTCATACTCTTGCATTAACCTTAGTATTTCCATGCCTCTTACATTATTCTATAATTTGTAAGGGTATTTTGGTCTTTTATTACCTTTTGGACATTCTTATACAATTTCTCCAAGTTCATAATTTATTAAATTACCATAATTAGGGATAATATATCCTCCTAATTCACTTGGTCATTTTACTGCCTTTTAGGATTTTTCATAATTTTCTAAGTCATTTACCCTTTACAGGGGCATTTTGGTCAGTTTGGCACTTTGGCCCTTAAATTCCCTGATTTCCTACAGAATTTAACTTAGAATAATAGACTATATTTCCACGAGTCTTACGATCATAACTTCACTTATGAGAAATAACCCATTTATTTATCAAAATATAATATTTCAGATAAATAAATATGCGGGTATTACATTTCTCCCCCCTTAAACAAAATTTCGTCCTCGAAATTTGTACTCTAACATCTCAACTTTGTACTAACTAAAACCCATCCTACTTGGATTTTTGACTATACGTGTCGGATCTTCACTTCGTCTATCAGCCGCCCTTCTTGGTGATCGGGAATTCGCCTTGGTTTGTCCACAAAGATCTTATCATTTCGTACTTTGATATATAATGTTTCCCCGTGGTTCCCACACACCGCGGTTAACTCTACAAATACCAAAATGGATACCAAAAATGTCCTCATGGTTCCCACACACCATGACAACATAAGATATCTCCTACTTAATGACATGATCATGGTCGAATATAACTTAAGAAATATGGAAATTGTTATGGAAGTCTAATCATGTTTGGAAATAAGGCTATCTAATAGCGATTGGTTTGTCTTCAATGAATACTTGAATGATCTCCCGAAATGATCTCACGAAATGCGAACTATACATTCGCCCCTGATGTGCTTTATTGACACCGGCTTCGAAGAATATATGATCATCACAATCACCAAAAGATTCTTACAATCTCTTGTGACTTGTACCAACTATGTAGAAATGTGACCAATCATACTTGAAAATTTAAAGGCTATTCTAGCATTACTACTCTAACTATTGAAAGAACTACGAAGATTTCAACTTTCGGGGACTCAATCCCTACTATGTTTTTACCTCGTCAGGCATATTTTTCAATGCAATGAGGCCTAAAAATCAATAGTAGGAATCTCACTCCTACTTGCTAAAACCATCTAACAATTCTACTAACTACCGAACTAGAAACTAAAGCCCGAAAGACTTACCCGTTGAAGACTTCCGAACAATTTTCCAGGGCTTCGCTGCAAAATATCCAGAGCTTCTCTCTCTAGAATCCTCTCTCTAGATTCGGCCAAAGAGGGAAGAAATGGTGTGAAAATGAAGAGAAGGGGGGGTATTTATAGAAACGGTGGTAGGGTTTCGGTCGTCGGATCAACTTTGTAAGAAGCGATCTGGACCGTCCAACACAACTTTTGGAAAAAACCCTTTCTCCCCCTTTTGCTTTCACACTAGGCCGAAAATTCAAGGGTCTTGGCCAATGGGAGGTGGCCACGTGTCACCTTCCAGAAGCTTTGACCGATTTCTCCGATCGGTGCCGATTCGCGTGATTTCGGAGAAATCTCAAAATTCTGGATTTATAACTCTGAAAACATATTCTCACTTAGTAGAAATGTCCAAGTTAACCTATATTTTGATTTCATATAGGGCTCCAACAGTCCAGTTGAGTCTTTCTCGAAAAACGTGTCCAAACGCGTCCGGTGTCGAAACTTGTTTTCGGAAACATCAATCTCTTCAGAAAAAAATCATTGAATCCAAATATGTTCATGAAAATTCCCAATTCTTTTCCAAATGTCACAACATAACCTTTTCGTCCTCTTGGCTATCTGGCCTTTTCTCAGAATTTCCCTATTTCGTCTTATTAGGAAAAAGCACAAACGGCTTGAATTAACTTCCGCAAGAGTCTAACGGAAGATAAAAACCCACCGATTAATATTTTACCTTGACTTTGGGAATCCCATTCCTAGATCTCTAGATAGGATCCGTTTCCTAATTCCCATTTTACTATTCACCCTTTTTCACCTTCAGAATTAACTTCCGCAAGAGTCTAACGGAAGATAAAAACCCACTGATTAATATTTTACCTTGACTTTGGGAATCCCATTCCTAGATCTCTAGATAGGATCCGTTTCCTAATTCCCATTTTACTATTCACCCTTTTTCACTTTAATTAATTATATTATATTTTAATTGCAACTTGCAAATATATATATATATATATATATATATATATATATATATATATATATATATATTCTTTTTCTGCCCCTTTTTTTTTTCGTTTATTATTATTATTATTATTATTTGATTAATTAATTAATTAATTATTTAATTATTTTTACCTAATTTTTTACAAAATTTTCCTATTGGTCTATTCTTGCATTTAGGCTTAAAAAAAATACCTAAACTCAACTATTTTTCTCAAAAATTTCCAATTAATTAGTAAATATACTTTTACTAATTTTCAACAATTTTCTACTAATTTTTGAGCTTTACATAATTATCTCTGAATTTCCTTTGCTTATGCTTAAGTAATTAGCCCAAAATTAATTAATTACTTAATTATCACTTGTTGATAATTTTCTTAATTACAATGCCTCATTACCTTCATACTCTTGCATTAACCTTAGTATTTCCATGCCTCTTACATTATTCTATAATTTGTAAGGGTATTTTGGTCTTTTATTACCTTTTGGACATTCTTATACAATTTCTCCAAGTTCATAATTTATTAAATTACCATAATTAGGGATAATATATCCTCCTAATTCACTTGGTCATTTTACTGCCTTTTAGGATTTTTCATAATTTTCTAAGTCATTTACCCTTTCCAGGGGCATTTTGGTCATTTTGGCACTTTGGCCCTTAAATTCTTCATAACTTCACTTATGAGAAATAACCCATTTATTTATCAAAATATAATATTTCAGATAAATAAATATGCGGGTATTACAAGAAACATGTTACGGTAGACTAGAAACTTACTTATCCAAACAAATGTATTGTTAGCATGCCTTGTTTGATTATCCGAATCATATACAAACTATTGAAAATTATGTGTGACATCTATTGAAGAACCAATAAATTCTTCATGAATAGCCAACTTTTTGTATAATTCAAGAGTTATTATGTGCTGCTTACTCTAAAAAAAATTGATTATCATTAATTATGATTTGAAATGGATCTTCACATTTATGGAAATCTATTGAACTGAAATATATAGGCCCATTGAAATAACATATAAATTATACAAGTGTTCAATAAATTTGATAGTGTGTATCTCTAGTTATGAAGTGTGTCTAATCAGTCAAGCTTAATATATGTGTATCTGGGGAATCTATCAGCTCCTTCCTTCCAAGTCGTGGACTGAGACAATGGGACCCTCTCTCCCCATATCTATTTATACTTGTCGCGGAGGTCTTATCCCTCATGATTACCAAGAGTCAAAGTGCCAAATGTATCTCCGGGATCAAGCTGAGTCATAGTTGTCCGGTGCTTACACATAGTTTCTTCGCTGATGACTCGCTTTTATACATGAAAGCAAGCAAGGCGGAATGTTCCTACTTAGCCCAGCTCCTACACCACTATTGTGCTGCTTCGAGTCAAGTTATAAACCTGGAAAAGTCAAGTATATTTTTCTCCTCTAACACACCAATAGAGGTGCAATCCATGGTCAGCAATACGTTGGGAATTTTAGCCACTGAGGATCCTAGAAGATATCTTGGCATCCCAAGCATATGGGGGAAGACTAAACAACAAGCCTTGGCCTATGTTCGGGAACGGGTCACAAGTAAGCTACAAAGTTGGGGGCTCTCTTCCCTCTCCTTTGCGGGTCGTGAGGTAATGATAAAGGCCGTTATACAAGCTATTCCTATATTTCCCATGAATTGCTTCAAGTTCCCTCTCAAGACTTGTAAGGAAATCCATAGTTTGATTGCAAATTTTTGGTGGGATGGAAATGCTTTTGGGCATTGTACGCATTGGAAGGCTTGGGATTTTCTCACCCTTGGAAAAGATAAGGGCGGTATGGGTTTTAGAGATCTCATTGTGATGAATGATTCTTTGTTGGCAAAAACGTATTGGAGGCTCTTGATGCGTCCTAATGATTTATGGGTTAAGGTTTTGAAGAGTGTCTATTTTCCTAAAGGAGAGTTTCTTACTGTGGTCAAAGGACATAGAGCTTCTTGGTGTTGGTCGAGTATTCTTGATGGTCGGAGTACCCTTGAGCAAGACCTTCGGTGGGATGTTGGAACCGGTACGACAATTCGTATTTGGGGTGAACCTTAGATCTCTGGATCCTCCTTGCCTGCTCCACCTGAAAATAGTGCTGATCCTTATGTTAAAGAAGGCCGTGTGTGCGATCTTATTGTTGACGGTCACTGGGATCTTGAGCCCATCTCACAATTTCTAACAGAAGAGATCAAAAGTGCTATTCATAAAATTCCTATCCCTACTAATGGTCTAGAGGATAAGCTAGTATGGAGCTATGCCCGAAATGGTGAGTACATGGTTAGATTGGGATATATGGCTGAGAAGGACAAACTGCTGTTAGGTCTAAGCAAAGCGGGGTCATCCATTGTTGTGTCCTCATCTTGTTGGAAATCTGTGTGGAAACTGAAACTCATTCCGCGTGTACAACAATTCATTTGGAGACTCTTAAATGATGCTATTGCTACAAATTATGCTCTTTTTCGTAGGAGAAGATCCTTAACCAGCCAATGCCCCATTTGTGAAGAAGCGGAGGAATCCCTTGAGCATTTGTTCTTCCACTATTCGTGGACTCGCTGCATATGGTTTGGATGTCATTTAGGTGGCAGATTCGATCTTGCAGCTGTAGCTAATTTCAAAAGCTGGTGGCTCCACATTCTTGGTATGCCTTCTTTGAGCTCCTATGATTTATCTCTGATTAGTTGGATATTGTGGTTAATCTGGAAACAAATAAATGCAAAGGTGTTTAATTTTCTTGAACCCAATCCATTTGTGGTGCTTGAGATGGCTAGAAAAAATGCTGCTGATTTTCTGGATGTTTCTGTTATGCGGCAATCTGAACCAGAATTATTTGTTAAGAATTGTCTCCGTAATCTCCTTTGGGTACCACCGGTTGCTGACTGTGTCAAAATAAATTGTGATGGCACTTTTACTGTGGGCAGTGATGAGGCTGCCATTGGACTGGTTTGTAGAAATCATTTTGGCTATTTTAAATGGGGTTTTGTTGACAAGCTGAAATCTATTTCTGCTTTCATGACTGAAGCCCTTGCGCTTAAACGTGCTTTGCTGATAGCTGTGGATTTAGGACTTGACAAAGCTATTTTTGAATCTGACTGCCTTTCTTTGATCAATTGTGTTGATGCTAAGTCACCTTCTTTATATGACTGGTGCTGTCAAGGTATTATTCATGATATTGTTAGTCTGCTTTCTACCAAAGTTGGGTTTTCGATCTCCTTTACTCCCCGTGGGGGTAATCGTGTTGTTGATCATCTTGCAACAACTGCTTATAAGGGGGTGTGCCCTATTGGGTGGGTGCCTCAACCAACACCCTCTTTATTGTCTCTGCTAACTTTGGATGCTAAGCAGGCTTCTTCTGTCAGGAATGGTGTTTCTTGCTCCAGCCCTGTGAGGGATGATGATTTTACTTAGTTCCTTCTTTAGATGTATTTGTTGGCTTTGGCCGCTTTGTATGTTTCATTTAGTATGTTTTCGCTTTGGATGTTTCATTTCGTATTGTGTATGCTTTCTGCTAGAACTGTATCTGTTATGTGCTTTCTGATGTTTTAATGGAATTTCCTTTTTCGAGCAAAAAATAAATAAATAAATTTGATAGATACATTTATAAGATGGTTATATATGTGATTATTATTAGTTTGCAACTTAAAATTTGCAAGATTGTTTGAATCAATCATTACGTTGAGTGCACAATTTCTAAATTATACGATCCATAAATAATTTATTAAAACCTCCATAAATAGCTAGTTCAATACATTTGAGAACAAAATTTATTTTTTCAACATTGACATATTTGATTTTACATATTGCATCACTTATATAAGCTAACAAAATTGTCCCAAGTAAAATGGCTTTTGGTTAGAAGCCAGACATATTCCATCTTAAAAAAAGCTTGAATCGCAATGATTATTCCAATTAATCCACTATAATGCATATAGATATGTATTGAAAGAAAATTAAGATAAATGTTGGGTATGGACCTTCTTCTTGTTTGTCTTTAAATGAAACAACATAATGTTTCTAAATGAAACAAATGGATTTAGGAGATTTATATTGCATGATTAGCTAATTGTCATTTGATAATGTTTTCTTAACATGAGGGGGAGCAATTGAATATAGAAGTATGAACCATAATTTCTTTAGGCTATGAATTCAAGAGACCTAAATCAAAGTTACTAAATCTCATACTCCCTCCGGTCCTAATTATAAGACAACGTTTGTAATATTATTTTGGTCCTAATTATAGGACAACATTCTAATTTTTGTCAATTTCTTCCTAAAATACATCTATTGATATGAATGAGGGATTATGTGAAATCAATAAGGTAGTTGAAGTGCAAAATTTATATAAGGACATTTTAGGAAAATGAGTAAAATAAACTAATTTAACCTCTATTCTTAATCCCTCAAAAATTAGTTAAATATGTCTTATAATTAGGACCAGAGGGAGTATTTTAGTCAAAAATGCTCCAATCAGTACAAATAAAAGTGAGACATGCCCGAAGTATGTGAAACCATTCGGTCCGAAATATAAATATTATAGATAAAAAGTGAAGCATATAATTAAGATGATCATATTAAGGAGGTAGATACTCCAAAAGATTGCTGAGACATAACTAATTGCAAAAACTCAAGAAAGGTTCAGGTACTTGAAAAGTAATATAGATATTAATAAGTTATGTCACGATTGAAAAAATTGAACCAAAAAGATAAAGTTGTCAACAACAATTTTGAAAATGATGTCACGCGATCAAATGAGGATCTAATATAAATATATGTTATAAGAAGTAGACATAAAGATGATTAGCTAAAAGGAAAAGTAAAAATTGAAAAAAAAACAAAAAGGGAATGCAAATATGATTATACTGTGTCAGTTAAGGACTTGGAGTCCAAACACTAGAAATATTGTATTATTATGGGATACATTGATATTTATGTGTTTATATGAAAAAAAAGATTTTCATAAAGTCTATTGATGGTTATGATGTGGCATATGATTTTGTGGTGGATACAAAAATTCTGTATATATTATTAGTTTGGAAGCTAACTATATGAAAGAAAGATTATGCGTCTATTAGATGTTGATATATATAGCTTATGCGTATGGATCACTAAAAAGTGAAGTTTACATAAGAATCCTCAAAGGATCCAAAATTCCATAAGCATGTCCAAAGACGACTTTACATGCAAAATATATTTTTTGAAGTACCTTATACTTTATGAGAATATTTAGATACCATGTTAATATTGTATTCATTATGATTTTACAGGTAAAATTTAGTTCTTGCTGGTACATAGTGGATAATAAAAATAAGGGTTAAGGTGCAAAAATAGACATGTACTTTTGTCAAAAGAGCGTCCAGTAGCAAATACTTTTTTTAGGTGCAAAAGTAGACACGTGGTTACAAAAGTGGAGCAAAAGTACACATTGACCGTTAGTTGACTTTTTTTGTACTGAAAATGATGACGTGGATGATGACATGGATGTTGATGGTTTCTGGGTTGTTATGAATTACAAATCAGCCCCAGACACATTTCAGTTAATTTCAAGTTAGTCCCTTCATGAACTTTTAAAAGTTTCATTTCAATCCTTGGTTTTGACCTTCTTCTTCCCCAGATTTTGACCTTCTTCTTCTTCTTCGCAGACTGAACCAAGCTACCACCGCCGCCCCCACCTCCTCGATCTGGACCCCCAATCTCTCAACTCATCCCTTCCCTCTATTTTCCGTCACCCACCTCCACCGTAAAAACCAGTGAAGCATCAAAAATTTAAGAATTGAAATCAGAATTTAAGAATCAGACCACTGAAGCAAAATTCACAATGAACCAGCGAAGACAGCCAAATCGAAAAACAATGGGATCCAAAAAGCACGAACAACGTAGTCCACTCTCGGTGTCAGAACAAAACACACAAAAACGCACAAAGAATCTCCAGAGAAATCATGAACCCAGATTGAAAAACCAACAAAAAAAATAATGAACCCAGAGCAAAATTCACAATGACTAGGATGGAGAGGGGAACAACGATGAGGAAAGGGAAAAGGGAAACAACGAGGATGGAGAGGGGAACAACGATCCAGATCCAGATGGTGGGTTCAAGCCAGTCATTTACCTTGCGTCCACGGCGTTCCATGATCTTCAACTGGGCATCACGAATCTGAACCGGATCGCCCATCTTGATTGCTTCAAGCCAGTCAAGGCGATCCCTGAGCTTGGAGATATCAGGGAAGAAGTCGCGCTCGATGATCTTCTCGATGGCGGAAACATATGCGTCCTCATCGAGGACGGCATGGTTCTTGTGAGGGATCTTGGGAGTGATTTCAGAGGATGAATCATTGGGATTTTGCACGAAAACTTGGGAAAGAGAATGAGAGGGCGAGGAGATATGGCGAGGGGAGTGGCCTGGAGATAGAAGCATCGTTGTTGAGAATTGGGGATAAGACTATGATTAGGGCTTACAGAAAATCAAAGGTTTATGAAAGGTTTAGAAGCATCGTCGGCGGTGGTGGTGGGGCTTGGATCGTCGGCGGTGGTGGCTTTGCTTGGATCATCGATCGTCGGTGGTGGCTTCCAGATTCAGCGAGAAAGAAGGGGAGAAGAAATTGAATGGAAGAGAGAGAAGGAGTGACAGGTTGATATGGAAGAGAGAGAAGGAGTGACAGGTGGCTTAATTTTAATGGAGAAGTCAGATCCCACTGCCACGTCAGCGTCAGATAACGGTCAACTAACGGTCAATGCTAATTTTGCTCCACTTTTGTAACCACGTGTCTACTTTTGCACCTAAAAAAAGTATTTGCTACTGGACGCTCTTTTGACAAAAGTACATGTCTATTTTTGCACCTTAACCCTAAAAATAATATTTGGTGATTTTAAGAATAAATTTGTTTTATTGTTCTAAAGTGAACAAAATAAAGGTAGAATAATATTTTAATATATCCAGAAGATAGGTTAGAAGAATACATTTCACAGCAGAGCATTTAGTGACAATATATCATTCATAATTTGACGGCTAAAAGGAAGATAAGCTCAAAAAAACATTGGAAGTAATGTTATTATTAGGGGAATAAAACTCATGATGTCATCATGGGAGTAATGACTATGTTGTACTCTTTTCTTTAACCAATGTTTTGTTCTAAAGGTTTTCCTGGTAAGGTTTTTAATGAGGCAGCTTTAATATGTATTGTGTGTTCTTTTCTTTAGTTAGGTTTTAGTTTCACTGGATTTTTCTTAGTTAAAGTTTTTAATGATACACATTCATAATAGACATCCAAAGGTGAGTGCTATGAGCTTGTCGCCCTAAGCCTCTAACTTCAAATCAAACACCCAATTTTTTTCTTAAAAAAGGGTTATGAAAATAGAGATAGAGATTCTGGGGACTTATAGACAAGTATTCTTAAGAAAAATCTCACCTTTTCGCATACTATTAAGCTACATGAACAAATTAGAGAAAGAGAGTGTGTGTGCGCCTGTGTTGCCATGACGGAAGAGGAGGAGGAATAGAGGGAGAAGATAGAGAAAGAGGAAGAAAGGGCATGATGGTAAACTCATCAAAATTTTAAAATTTCAATTTTATCACGGTCACTTTTATATCCTTTACAAATTTTAACAAAGACATTTGAGAGTTTTAAAATTTTATTTGATATTTATTCGTCATTCTCCGAATAATTAATCATAATAAAGTTGTTACGATATTTCTAAGGCAAGACCTACTAGATTTTTTTTAAAATGTAATTAATAGGTCAATAGATAGATTTAGGGCCCGTTTGGTACGCTGATTTGGGGCAAAGGAAAGGGAAAATGACAATATTCCCACGGCCAAAATCTGTTTGGCGCGCCACTCTCCTGCCAAATTGATCTCCCGCCTCCTTCGATCTTGCCACAAGGGTGGGAAAATTAAATCCCTCAAAAATGGCGGGATAGTGATTTGGTTCCCGGGAGAATGATTTTGGCGGACAAAAAATCCCCTGGTATAGTGGAGCTGTTGATTAAAAAGAAAATAAAATCGAGCCTCGAGTTGAACGAAGCAGACGAAGCTCAAACCACCTGACGAGCTGAACGAATACTGCCTCACTTGAAATCGACGACAAGCCAGTCGGAGACGCATCACAAGTTCAACGCCGGTGGAAACACAGGTGAGTTGCGATGGGTTTGGGTTTGCTTTCTCATCTCGTGCTCGATGCCCTGTTTTTAATTACTTGTGGTGGCATTTAACTCCTTCCGTTGTTGGTTAATGTGAGGAGTGAAATGAGAGAAGCAGCTGCCTCTACATGCGTGTCTGTTATTGATGAGTGTGTTCAATTAATGTGGTCATTAATGCCTTGTGTTTTATGAATGAAATGGGGTATTCACGTTAATGTGGTGTGTGTTAAATGAAATCACTTTTGTGTGGGTAAGGCATTCTCTGTATAGCTAACAATTAACCATATTTGCTAACCTGTGAATTAGAAAGCTGACATAGCTGAATTAATAGAATTCATGTCAGTTTATTTTAGTGAGTGTGATGTGTATTGTTGGGTCATAAGTGCTGGTATGAAATTACTGGGTTGGGTGAAATATGTTTGGATGTAAATAGTGGTTGTTTGTGAAAGAGGAGTGGTAGATTATAATGAAAAGGAAATTGGTGTGCAAAAAAATTGTGTAGGTATGGAGCCACACTCTCGCAAATGGTTGCAATGTTGGCGGGGTGTCTAGCTTTGCTTCTAGCAGTCAGGAGGTTGATTGTCATTATGATAGTAGCAGTGGGAGGAGGTAGACCAAGGCACTTACCGAAGAGGTCATTTAGATTAGATTTTCATGCGAAGAGAGCGAATTTGAGGGCGATGATATATAGTAGCGACACTACTTGCTTCAACCAAATTAGGATGTACCGGGTGGCGTTTGATAAATTGTGTTACATGTTAGACACAATTGGTGGATTGAAAGCAACTAAACATATGCTAGTTGATGAGCAAGTGGCAATGTTCCTTCACATCTTGGGGCATCATGTGAAGAATAGAGTAATTCAGTTTGAGTTTGGAAGGTCAGGGGAAACAATTAGTAGATACTTTAAATTGGTGCTCAATGCCACCATCAAATTACAATCATTTCTTCTGAAGAAACCGGAGCCCATTCCTGAGGACTCAAATGATCACTGTTGGAAGTGGTTCAAGGTATGTACAATATGTTAATGTGTGACTCGTTTATTTCACGATAAGTAAACAAACTGTGGTTTAACCTAACTTACTTTACAAACTGATATGCATGACTTTTCATGTGTACTAACATACTCCCTGTTTTTTGTAGGCTCATCCAAGGGCTTGTCATTTTCACACCAAGACCATACCCAACTTTGACGCTCTTTGCATCGTGTGGGGAAAGGACAGGGCCATCGGTGATGAAGGAAGATCCCCTGGTGGTATGGAGGAGGATGTCAATCTTGAAGATGATGATCTTCCCGAGACACCTACTACAGTTGCTGCTGATTCTGAGTTCTCACCAACAATGGCTGACATTGGTCCCACACAAATCCCTCAAACCGATGCCTCTGTATGTCCAAGGAAGAAGCGCCGCCTGAACCATTCAGAAATCATGGCTGAAGCCCTGTGCGATACAAGAATCTCGCTTGACAAAACCATCGTGAGTGTATTTGAGAAACTGGGGAATCAGATATGGACACAAGAGAGGGAAGCAGAACTTGATGCCAGAGGGGATGATCTATTCATGGATCTGCTAGAACTTGAGGATCTCACATTTAATGAGAGAAACTTGGCTCATATCAAGATACTAGCTAGTGACAAGTACCTGCGTGCATTTTCCAAGATGCCAACATGTTATAGGACTTCATGGGTCCGAACCCTTCTGCAACAGTAGATTGTGTAGATAAATTAGGAATGGACAACTGGTTTTTTGTGTATAGCCATATATTATGCAGCTGTGTCGTTAGTGTATGTACACAAGCATGCCTTTTGTTGGTTCATGACATCAAACTGTACAACATGTTCACAAATGTTGGGTTATTGCAGTTGGAGATGGGGTACAGTTTGTGAGTTAGGACCATGTTTAGTGCAAGGTTGTATATGTGGAGCAATCTTTGCTTGTTATTTTGTGGGTTATATCAGGTGCTTGTAAGTAAAGACAACTATATTTTGTAAAGTCAATTACCCTATGTTATGTAAATTTTGAAACAATATTGCAATGGCAATCCTTGTACTTTTGTAAAATGTAACTTGTCTACCTCAGTTCATATCAATGGAAAAATAATTATTTATCTGGCTGTTCTGCTGGTATAATTTATGTCCTGCTATAACTGATGTGAAACTACTGATGCAAGTTTGTTCGTGCGAACGCCGCCGGTTTGATGCGTGTTACGTTCGAACGTGAGCCAAACGTTCGAACGTGAACAACTGTGTTGACAGTGGTAAGCTGATATCTACAATGATACTTGCATATTCAATGCTGTCAACTCTCAACTTTATGATGCAATTTGGACCTAATGTTTGAAGTCCGATTAGCAATTTTTAAAATTTGTATGCGTGCATTTATTTATGCTATTTTTGGAGTCCCCCTTTCGATCTATATCTGAGTATTTCAGTCAATCCTTTTTTCAACTATAAGAACAATATGGTTTAATTTGTTATATGTGTATGGTAAGATTTTATTCTTTGATATGGTTTACATTGATTGTTAATGGCCCCAGTCAGTTGACTCCATACAAATAATCACATAAATGGGATATTGCAGCATCCCTTTTAATTTTCAGTATGTGCCACTCTTTTTTAAATGCTTCACAATTTATGAGTGTTACGTTCGCATGATAGCCAAACGTGCGAACGTTTATCAGTGTGTTTACTGTTGTAATCCAAATGACCTGTTGTTTTTTGAATATGTAACGTCTGCCATTAATAAATGATCTATTCCCTCCCAACAACCCGCTTCCCATCAACACCACCAAGGCGGTCCGCTCCTAGGAGGTCGGCACCCAATAGGAAGAAGAAGACTTAGGAGACTTTATTATGTACTTTATGTTTCATGTTTTTTGGAAGCAGTGGATAGAGTAATTTGCATGTTGCCTACTGTTTTAGTTGTGGTTTAACTGTTGCTGATATAGTTTGCCTTAATCAAGTTCTGCCGATATAGTGTAGGTTCTGATATGTTGCGTTCAAACGTGGTTGTTTTGATCGAACGTGGAATTATATGTTTTTGTGCAGTAGTTGTTAACATATTCTTTGTTATGTGTGGCAATTCTAAGTATGCTTGACCTTATTTCTTATTTCACCATGGCATGTGTTAATGCCTATCCATGGTCTTCAAACTTGTGTAGTGGAGCAATTGTTTACATGTCTTTTATGTTTTGGTTAATATTGAATATGGTTTCCCCTACATTGCAGCAAACCAATTGACTGATATAGCATTTTATTTTGTACTGTCAAACAACATTGATTGTTCATTGTCCAGAATAATAATTTCCATCCCTGAGCATGTAGTAGACCATTTATGTGGTACATTTTGTTTCTTCAATCAAACTTTTCCTGCCTTGTTTTTAAGCATTTGAAAAAGCCAAATAGGAATATTTTAATTGCTTTCACCCACCTTGCATTCACTGACACCCACCTTGACATTCCTTCACTTTGTGTTACTTACCCATCTGATAAATCATGCACACACTTCCTTGAAAAAGCCAAATTTCATTATATGTTGTTTCATCCAATCTGTGTCAATCTGTCTCAATTACCCATCTCAGTTGTTCTCCACCGTTGCCTTCTTGTTTTTAAGCATTTGAAAAAGCCAAATAGGATTATTTAAAACCCACCTTTCATTGACTGAAAATGAACATCATATTGCTTCAATGCATCATGCAGACATTGCCTTCCTTGTTCACAGGCATTTGAGCTGTAATAAGTTCATTATGTTCTTTAATTCTCACAATGTCTCATGCTCTGTCTCAATCAGCCATCTGACTTGTATTCCACCAATGCCTTCCTTGTTTTTAGGCATCTGACTTGTTTTTTATTCAATCTGTCTAAATTTCATTCTGTCTTCTCCTTTATGCTGATATAAGTCTAACCTTATGTTCATGTGGATCTTTCATCACTCATTCTGTGCCCAATTCACGCTCCACCTGTCACTCTCCTTGTTCTGATGTGGACTTATTAACTGTGCTCATGAATTATTTAGATTAAGCAATCATATGTTTTCCAGGTACACGAATTACTTCACCTCTGTTTTCCCAAACGGTCCATGTCCTTTTTTCTCATGGCCATGACACTTGGAACTGGTTTTTTCGGTCCTAATTTCATCTGTGCGACATTCTCTACATATGAATCAAGCTGGGTCAAAGGTTACTCGTTTTTGCCCTGTTTATCTGTTCTTATTTTTTCTCTGTGGGTTTCGTCGTTTTGGGTGTTCTCACCTTCTAATCCATCTGCCTCCTCCTTCTCGCATCCGGAATCCACTCGTCCTCGCAATTTCATCTACCATTGACAACTACTTTTGATTTACATTTGCAGATTCATGCAATCTGGGATTAGGTTCTTCTTCTCCGTTCAGGAACACAAAAGTGTTCATGCCAGGATTGTTTTTTTCTTTTTTTAATTAGGGGCAATTTTGGAATTTTACAACACATTCCCACTTAACCAATACTCAATTCTTCATACCAAACAATTCATTTTCCATCAAGTTAGGTTTCATTCCCTTGTTTACCAAACAGTTCACATTTTAAACTTCCCTCTTAATTTTCCCTTCCTTTCCTTTCCCTCTTTTAAGTTCATTTCCCTCCTAAAATTTTCTCTGTACCAAACGGGCCCTTACAATCCGAGCCAAAAAAAAAACAAAAAAAAGATTTATAATCAATATCTCTCTACTAAGTACTAACTTATTTTTTAAGATAATTTAATTTTATATTAACCCGAAAGAAATAAATAAAAAATAACGCTTCTTCCCGTCAAGGAACAAGATTTCTACCGGATTCTTTCTTGCGGCTTCGGTTTCTTTTGCTTTCGTCTCTCCTGTTAGGGTATATACCTTTGTGGATCGGTGGAGCAACAACCTACCGGCAAGTTTAGAATTTTGGGATTGTTCGGTCAGTGATCGACTGGTAGTTGCAGAAAATGAAGATTTTCGTTAAGACTCTGAAAGGCAGTCACTTCGAAATTGAAGTGAAGCCAGAAGACACGGTTCGTCTGCTTTTTTACTATTCAATCTAATATCGTGTAATGTTTTCATTTTTTTGCCTTATCGCAAATTCTGGATTTCTTTTTCGATTGTTTCAGAGGTCCTGGGTCATCGGGCTGGGGGAAGCTCTTAAATTCAGTGGTAATTAGGGTTTTAATTTCACTCTTGTTTTGACAATTTCGATGGTTTCGATGGGGTATTTCAGTCGTTGTTGCATTTAATGGGCGATTAGAAACCCCCCGCATAAATATTCGTCATATTATTGTCGAATTTAGCCTTGAAGTGAAAGTGCTCTATGGTTGAGAGCTATTGCTCTTGGATGAGTGAAATATAATAGCGTCGGAACTTCGAACATTCACTGACTGGTTTGTTCTTCAAGCTGCTTCACTTGTCTAGCCATCGTACGGAATACAGATGTGATGGTAGACTTGCATAGTGTGTGGACACTGGACACTGCACTAGTCTCCTTCTTAATGAGAAATATTTTCTGGATAGTTTGGTGATGTTGACAGTTGACACATGATAACGAGTAGGTCTGGCACTGTTAAGGCCTTGCGTCATGATAATTTCATAGCAGTTTGTGGTGATATGTAGATAGTCAATAAGTAGGATTTAAAATTAGGTGTGTGTGGGTATCAAGCTCATTTGGAACCATGGTGTGTTTTTAAGTTATGTTTAGTGTGTGGTTGTTTAAAATTTAAACTTTAAAGCTCCTTTATTCTGACCCTATTTTCTCGTCAATTTGGAAATAGCAAATTTGATTGATTATGAATGATTGCACCGAGATTTTAGTCTAATTATTGAACTTGGTTATTCAATCATCTCTGGTCTTTTTAATTAATAAATTGGTTGTATGTCTACTAATGTATCAGATCAGAAATTCGTGCATATCTTAAAAGGATGTGTAGAGTACTCTTTTTCCCCCCAATAAGTGAATGTATAATTCAGGTTGGAACCAGTATGTTATTGAACTTCAAATTACCATGGGTAATGAGTAACCAAGAGAAGGACTTGTGAGTATTTTTAACTGCTGGGCAAATCAAAAGACCGTTATTTGAATCAACTGGGTGAATGGTGAATGGTTTATCTTATAATTTCTAGATACAACGGTAACCTGACATTTGAATCAACTGGGTGAATGGTGAACTGGGAGAAATGATACTGTTAACTAAACTTGGAGGTAGCCCTTTCAATAAGCAACGGTTTCTATCCCTTGCTATTTGATGTAGATTTCCGGCTGTTGAATTTTTAAGTAATGTTGCCTAACTAGCTCAAGGAAGAAAAATGCATATATGTCAGAAATTGATCTCTTTCTTATGTGTTGCACGTTGTCTCTTTGTGAATCCCCTACCTTGTTATTTTTCATCTGAGCTATTATATTAGTCTTCTAGATAGACTATAAGTTGTCAATATTCTTTTCAGGTTACTGACGTGAAGAAAAATATAGAAACTGTTCAGGGTGCAGACGTCTATCCCGCTGCACAACAGATGCTTATCCATCAAGGGAAGGTCCTCAAAGATAGCACCACTTTGGAGGAAAATGAAGTGCTTGAAAATAGTTTTGTTGTAATTATGCTTTCTAAGGTAAAATTTTCTTGTTCACGAATATAAACTACCTGGTCTTTGATATGTCACTTATTATTATTTGGTTGAATAGATGGCTGATTAAACTTAAAAAACCAGATATGTATCAGTGTTGACGATGGAGTGGGGACAGCTCATACGTTTAGATTTTTTAATGGAATCTGGGATATAATAATTGCAAAAGAAGTTGTCAAGGACTAGAACTCTATTGTTTTCTTCAAAAATTTTCCATGATCATCTGTTGTTTTCAGGCTTTCCTTTAATAATTTTAAGCAATAGCAATAGCAATAGTAAAATAATACTGAGTTTTGTAGCTGGCTAAAACTCTTTTCCTTTTTTTTTTCCGGTTGCTTGGAGTTCGCTTATTGTCCTTCATTGTTTTTATTACACTCATTTTCTAACTTTCTTAAACAACTATATTTTCTCTTGAAGTCTGTGGGTGCAAGTGTTGAGCGTTGAAGGGCTTCCACTTGGCACTTTTCTTCTATACTGACATAACACGGAGTAGTTTTTACAACATTAACCAACAAGATTCCATTATCCCCCCTCCCCTCCCTGGCGAACCAACCCCAACCTTTAAAGCAAATACTATGCTCATTTTTTCATCTGAAAATTATAATTGGTGTTTATACTTTATAATTATGCTAGAGCAAAAGCTCATCTGGTGAGGGTTCTACTACTACAGCTGCACCTTCAACCAAGGTGAGAATAATTTTCCAATGCTACCATTATTTTCACTCTTTTTGTTGGTCTTCTTCCTCTGCATGCTACGAAGGCAATTGACATTCCTTTCTTGGAGTATTGAAATTATTACCTAATGATTATATGTTCAATACAGACCCCAGCTGCAAGTGCTGCTCCCACCTCTTCTGTTGCAAGTTCAACCACGCCTCAAGCTCCTGCTGCTGCGTGAGTACCTGATATAATGACACTTTGATTGCATATATTTTTGACATGAATGTTGTGAAATGAAGATTTAATTTGACAGGCCTGCTCCTTCTCCTGCACCTGCACCGGCCCCTGCCCCTGCTCCTGTGCCTGCCCCTGCCCCTGCCTCTGCTCCTGCTCCTGCTCCTGCTCCTGCTCCTGCTCCTGCTCCTGCTCTTGCTGCTTCAGGCACAGATGTGTAAGTTCTAGTTTCTGTGACGTTTAAACATGGATTTTACAGTTCTCTCTATCAGTTTTTGCAATTTGAAAATGCGGCAATACTACTTGTCTATTTCCTAATTCGACAAATTTGTCTCCGAAAAAATAGTATTAAAAAGAAAGAATCACATTAATGGTTTCTTAGGAGAAATTTTGTGAAAGCAGGTCAGAGTCTGATGTCTATGGGCAGGCTGCATCTAACCTTGTAGCTGGAACCAACTTAGAGGAAACCATTCAGCAATTTCTCGATATGGGTGGAGGGAGCTGGGATAGGGACACTGTAGTTCGTGCTCTACGTGCTGCTTACAATAATCCTGAGAGAGCTGTTGAATATTTGTACTCAGTATGTAAATATTATATCTCTTTTAATTATCTTGATTACCTGATCAGTTATTTGTGGCACAATATGCTTATATGAAACTGATAATTTCATTGCATGGCTTGTTGACTTTGAAATTGTGGACGACTATTATTCCCCACAATTTACTTCAAATTTCTTGTTTATATAACAATCATCCATCAACATCAGGGTATTCCAGAGCAAGCTGAAGCTCCTCCTGTGGCACAAGTTCCTGCAAATCCCCAAAGTGCAAATCCTCCTGCACCAGCTCCACAAGCTGCACAGCCAGCACCTGCTCCTACAAGTGGACCAAACGCGAATCCTTTAGACCTTTTTCCACAGGTAGATTGACACATTGCAGTATGCCATTGAACAAAATAATTGTTTTTTCCCCTGGGGTACTTACTATCTATAACAGGGCCTTCCCAATGTTGGTTCTGGTGCTGCTGGTGCTGGCACCCTAGATTTTCTGCGCAACAGTCAGCAGGTATTTTCTCTTTCCCTTTCTTGTGTCCGCGCTCCATATGGATTTCATGACTCAAGACATGTCTATCTTGGATTCTATAATTGTGATATTTGTTTCAGTTCCAAGCCTTGCGAGCTATGGTGCAGGCAAATCCACAAATACTCCAGGTATTTCATAGAAGTACATTTACTACTATCTTTTTCGTAGCTCGCTGAATTATGTTCTGTGGATTGCAGCCTATGCTTCAAGAGCTTGGGAAGCAAAATCCTCATCTTATGAGATTGATTCAAGAGCACCAGACTGACTTCCTTCGCCTGATAAATGAACCAGCGGAAGGTGGTGAGGGGTAAGGGATCTTTACCTCTTCTCTGCTAGATTGGTTTCTATTGGCTTACTCAATTAGTGTTAATTTTGGTACTTGCACTCTAGGAACATATTAGGGCAGCTGGCTGGTGCCATGCCCCAACAAATAGCTGTCACCCCTGAGGAGCGAGAAGCAATTGAACGAGTAAGTTTGACCTTTTAACTACGTGATGCATTGGATGATTGGTTGTTTATTTCTGTTTCAATAGAACTATCCTCATTTAGAATTGCCTGTTTATCTTTTCATGTCCTGAGTACTCAGCAATACCAATATAGAAATTTGAAGGATTGCTTATTTGTTCTTGTTTTTTGGCATTATTTCCACAGCCGTAAATTGAAGGATTTAGAGTTTTTGCCCGCACTTACACGCCTATTGAAATATAATCACCATTTGTTGACCAAAAAGGAAAAATCACCGTCGAGTGGTCGAACCTGAACTTGTTTATTTCAAACATGCATAGAGTCAGTTATAACTTATAAACATTACTCGTTTCAATATGATGATTTATATATTGTTTCTGAATCACCGTGACCGACAATTACATAACCATTAAAAAAAAACATTACTCGTTTGTTATAGAAATTACTCGTTTGTTAAATTTGCAAGTGTTGTGATATGATTTATCTGTATCCTGTCTCAGCTTCAAGCCATGGGTTTTGATCGTGCACTCGTATTGGAGGTATACTTTGCTTGCAACAAAAATGAGGAATTGGCTGCCAACTACCTTTTAGATCACATGCATGAGTTTGAGGACTGATTGGTTCTTCTTTCCAGTTGCCCACCATTTCTTTTTTAATTTTTTCCTATCATGGGCCTGTAATGTTTTATGATGTTGCCGTTGATAAATATTTACATGTCTGGAGTGGACAAGGATTTTTTTTTTTTGGTTTAAATTTCAATCTCCCTGGTCTAGCTTTATAGCACTTATATTCCCCATTTCCTCCCATCCTAGGATTCTTCATGACGTTAATATAAATGGATGTTTGTCCTGGAAGTTGTTTTATATTGGATCAATATTAGCTTATATGCTGCTTGACAATTGTCCTTGTTTCTAGCCTCCCTTAACTTGCAAAGAGTGTGCTCCATCTTATGAGTTAGGGCTTCAAACCTGCAATGAGATAATATATGCTCTGGTAGATTCCAGTTTCAACAAAATGATCGACCATCAACACTGCCTCCTTGGAAATATCACGGAAAGCAGAAAGTACGTGACGCATCGTGCGCCTATCTCAACCTCCGACCAAAACTCCGCCGTAAGTATGAGCAGTTGTTATTCTTCCGATAGGGCCCGTCGAAATCATTCCACCCATAATAAGTCTGGTTTAGTGCGCAGCTTAAAGGCTATTTTCATAATAAAAGCCTGGTTTTGTTCCTCGACTTTTTTAATACTACATCCCCTACTCCTGAAAGGTTGACACATTGATTCCCAGTAAACCATACTTGATAAAGTTGCAAATCAGCTTCTCAATTCTTGCACATAAACCATTGGGTAATTTAGTAGTTTGCATGGCATATGTAGGAATGGCTGAGAGGACTGATTTAGCAAGATGTGAGCGTCTTCACTGCCCATCCAAAAAGTTTCTTTCTTACACTGTCCTCAATATTCTCATATGTATCTAGAAGGAAAACCCCCAGGTACTTGCCTAGGTCGTTCGTTCGAATGAAACCCATTTGATCGCTGATCCACTCTTGACAATCCTGCGGCACATTGTTAGAGAAATACACCTGTGTCTCATTATTACTCTCTGTGTGGCCAGAGCTAATGCAAAAATCATTCAAGATGTTTTTCATAAGATGGACTTGGCTCGTATAGGTAGAGCTAAAGAGCACCAAATTGTCAGCAAAAAATGAGTGAGATAAAGGTGGTCCTCCTCTCCCCATCCTCATAGGCTTCCAACAGTTCTCTTGGACGTGCTTGGCTATCGTCTGCGAGAGGCGTTCCATGCATAGCACAAAAATATACTGTGATATAGAATCTCCTTGCCTAATTTGAATTCTGTCATTTGTACTTCATTCCACAAAACTCATACTACAGGAGCCGATACAAAGCATGACAGTTCGCACAAATTTCTCTGCCAAACTTGCATAATAAAGTGATTCTTCAATAAAATCACATCGTAATCTATCATAAGCCTGCTTTTTCTAGATCCACCTTGACGGCCATCCACCCTCTCACCCATGTTTATTATGCATGAATTGTATCACTTCTTGAGCTACTATAATATTATCAATAATATGACGGCCTTCGATGAAGCTAGATTGGATCGGAAGCACAAGTCGAGGCAGTTAAGTCTATTAGCCAGCACCTTGGTAACTATTTTGTATAAGGCCGTATAGGGACTGATAGGGCGAAACACCTTCATTCTTTTTGGCCTGTCAACTTTAGGTATCAACGTGATAAGGGTCTGATTAATTTCTGGATCAATATTCCCAAGGAATTTTTAGGTATGGCGAATGTCACTGATTCCATTGGTAGCACTATCATCTCAATTAATATTAGAGTTATATAACTAATCTGTGGATAATAAAGAAATTAGTTAAACTAGTTAACTATAACAAATGGATATTGGTTTTCTCGAAGTACTATTTAATTATGTCAATTTAAATTATCTTTTAATGAAAACCCTCATAATATGTATAATTACTAGAGATGCTCTGGGGCAAAAAATTATAAATTTAAGAGATAGTTGATTGAGATTTTATATTTAGAAATAAAGTGAATATGTTGTTTAACTCTTATATATAGGATTGAATGATTATGAGGGGTAACCGTGATCCTCTTGATTTGAGTTTCTAAATTCTAAAGGATCCAAGTCCGATTATTGGTATCCTCCAACTAGGAGTGGTCATGAAGCCCAAGAGTCTGGTGCGCCTGCCTGAGCCCGGAGAAAAATCGCCCCTGCCCGGCTAAAAAAGAAAAAAAGAAGTCTGGAAAAAATTGGGCACAATTGGGCTGGGTGTTTTGTGAGTAGGGTTGGGCATTGGGCAGGGTATGTTGCCTTACCCATTTGGCCTTGCTCGGTAACTATATTATATTTTATATAAATATTTTTATAAATTTAGTGATATATTTCTTTGTTAAGACATGTTATAGTTTTTAAATTTCAAAACTCAAATTGTAGACTTATTTTAAAATATCCCAAGATGTAGAATTATTAAATGTATTTGAAGTTTATATTACTTAGGGAGAAGTTAAGACACATGATAACTACATGAATGTTTATGAAATTTAAATGGAATTATTTTTATCATATGTGAACAAGGCAAAGCGTTACCACTTGGCAAAGAAGCCCGTCCTTACCCAGTCTGAAATGGTTAGAGTTTTTACCAAGCTACAAAATGCAGTCTGTTTATCCTTTGAGTTAGGCATCAGACAGGGGTCTCGCCCTGCCCAACCTTACCCATACCCACCCCTACCCCGACCAAAGGATTGAAGGGTAATGGGTTGAAAAATGTTTTGCTCAGTGTTATTGCGACTACACTCATAGGCCTAATTATCAAATAATCTTAAAATTATAGTCTCAATCTTAAAATGCACCATTCCGATAAAAGAAAAGAAAAAAAAAAAACCCTTAAACTGCACTTAAAATGTAAATGGAATAATTCCTTTGGGAAGAAGTGCCTATATTTTATATTCCACAGTGTTTTGAATAACATTGTCTCCAATAATACGATACTTATCTATTGCTTCAACAACAGTTCTTATAACACTAAGTATGGTCGGTTATTTTAATTACGTGACCTTATTCTACTCTATCAATAACTATTTTTTAAAAAAAAATTATTAAATAAATCTTTAAATTGTTCTACATGTGGGTGCACTAGCAAAATTTTTTAAAAAAATGTTAATGGAATAAAAATTTTCATTATCAATAATGTTGTCTATTGTGCTTTTATGTCAAGCTTGGGGAAGTTCAGACCACTCCCTCGGATTAAACTCTTTTTTAGGCACATGTATTTTTTTTTATTGAAAACAATTATGTTTGAGTTACTATCAAATACTCCCTCTTATCCTTATTATAAGACATCAACTAACAATTGTATTTGATCATTTTTATAAGGTACTTGTTTGTTTTCAAAGCATATTAATTATTTTTTTTCCATGTATGCCATAATTAATAAGGGTAGTGGGTGGGAGTAATAATTAATATAATATTAGAATTTAGTGAAATTAGTAGGGGTAATATTGGAAGTTAATTAAATTGTAGAACAACTTTATTGACTTTAACTGTTTTTAATGGTTTGTGAAAATTGATAATTGGTGTCTTATAATAAGAATCAGAGTGAGTAAACTATATCTTATTATATTTAAGACCGAAGATAATACTAAATATAAACACTTTTCTCACGAATGCACATTAGGTGCCCATATTTATGTGCCCAATTATGTGCCCAACTATGGATACCTAATGTGCACCCTTTTCTCACCGGCCATTGAGTTGGCCCATACAAGCACTAGTGCTCATGGGACCCCCAAAAGTACTACAATTTGGTCAAATTTCTTGATAACTTGCCGACTTCAAGTTTTTGTTGAAGAATCGTGGATTAAATGAGCAAATTACCTGAGATTTTTCATTTTTAATATAAGTCATATTTATTTAATTTAATTAAGTTAAAAAATTAGTTACGTTAATTTATATATATATATATATATATATATATATATATATATATATATATATATATATATATATATATAAATATAAAATATTCTATTCATTTTCCTTAGCTTAAATAAGGGTAAATTAGAAAAAGATTGACAAATATGAAAATTATATCTTATATTTAATACCAATATCAACTGTCTAAATATGTCTTATATTAAGAACCGCAGGAGGATATTTTTCTTCAAAACTACTCTCTTTGTCCTATTTATAAGAACCCGATAATCGAATTACATTGTTTAAAAAAGCGGTTAAAATTAATTAAAAGTAACAAGTATGTCTTGAAATATTTTTTTTTCAAATATGCATTTAATTTATAAACAACATGTAAGAGAGAAAAATAGAGTAAACATAAGCATTACTAACATTTAATTAATGCAATATGTTTAATTAATGAGGGACACGAATGAAAAAAAAAAAAACTCATTAAATGTTAAGACAACTTTTACTAAATTTTTATTTAAAAAAACTAAAATGGTTCTTATAAAAGAGAACGTCTTTAGAGTATCATTATCTCTAGTTATAAACAAGAAATCGATTGTGTTGTATTAATTTATAGGATATTGGTGTTACAAGAAAAATATTTCTGAATGTAAGACTGAAAATTAATTAATTTGACATACTAAGTGTAAAAAATATTTCAAGATGCAACATATAATTTAATCTAAATAAATAAAATATATATAAAAAATGAACCTACCCGAAAAATAGAGGGATAAACAACACATAAGGAGCATATAAAGAAGAAATACATAATGTGAATGTATGAGGTAGCCATGAAAATGTGTAAAGGCGGATGAAATTAAAGAAGCAAGGGAAAATTCTTTTCAAGTTTTAAGGAACTACGAAAATGTCAAAAAAATCTTAAAGGAAATGTCATAAAAGTTTCATTAATAACTCCTTATGTTAGATTAACAACTCTTTCTGTATCATTAACAACTTTTTAAGATTTTTTTGACATTTAAATTTCCTTTGAGATCTTTTTAATATTTTCTTGATCCTTTTAGAACTTAAAAGGAGTTTTTCCAAGAAGCAATAGAGATGACAGTCTGACAATCACAGATGGCAGAAGCAGAGTGGCATAGTACGTCACGCGTGCTACCTATCTTTTTATTTTTTTAAAAAAAAATATATATAAGGACGCTGACATGTGGTTATAAGATGAATGAAACCCATGATTTTCCATTAAATCTAGATCTTCTTCTCATCATTTCTATCATTTTCTTCTTAGGTTATTTTCACCTTTAGATTGAAAAAATGATTGATTAAGATTTAATATCTTATAAAATTATATTAAAATATTACATAAAAATAAAAACATAATTCATTAAAATTTAATCTGGACAATTTATAATTGTAAGCTATGTGAAAATAAAAAAAAAACTAATTATTTTATAAAAGGGAATAGTATAATGAAGTATATAGAAAAAAAAAATATTTATTAAAAATGATATTAAAACTTGTAATTATTTAAAAGGACTAAACAATAAAATAAATACTTAAAAATACAAAATTACCCCTATACAAGGCAAACCAAAAACACTCGAGCCAGACAATTTGTTGGAATCAGATTCCGTGCTCGTACTTGGGACGAGCAAGGGGAGCTCATTCGTACAGACGAGTTCCAGACCATCTAGATTAGATATGGATGATCTAGATCTGATTTTTTTTATATAAAAAAAAAATTAATGGGTAGAGAATTTAAAATAAAGATAATTTCTCAACTGGTATTTTTCATATAAACAAATTAAAAAATTTAAAAAAATAAGATCTGGACCGTCCAAAAACTCGTCCGTAAGGACAAGGTCCCCCTGCTCATCCAAAGAACGAGCAGGGAACCTGGTTCCACAATTCGTCACCGTCTTTCTCTCTGATGCTGCCATTTCCGCAAATAGTAAGAAGGTTTCTCATATGGTCTAGGTTCCGTTTGGATGGAGCAACTATTATAGGGAATATTGAAACTCAATCTTCAATATAATTAAGGAAGGCAAAGCCTCAATCAAAAACAATGTCTGATTGTCAATGCCAATGCTACATGCATCAGTTCAGATTAAGAAAGTTAGTGGAGGTTAATTTTCTTAAAAAGATTAAAGAAGTTAAACAAACTACTTAATCATAATATGGACCTGGAGGATGGTATGGTGGACGGCAATGTAACATCCCATTTTAAAAGCGGATTTTTTTTTTTTCAATCAGAGTAGAGCATTGGAGCGAAAGAGTAACTGATACATATTCAAATATATAAACCATAGTGTAACATTGTATGGATAATACAGTCATCCTACTTCTTCAAAAGTAAATAACAAAAGCGGAATATAAATTCTCCGGCTAGCGGTCTAATTATCTTTGCTTCCCGGTCTCCAACTCTCGGTCCTCCGGACCTGAAGCTACTGGTGAGATCCAATTTACGCATTGGATCTCGGGTAGCATTAACCTTATGCTCAAACAATACGGTATACGAGACAACAGATATTCAAGACAATACAACAGTATATCGGTACAAAAGCATACGACGAGATGCATGATCAATATGACGACGAACATAAGCACGAGAGCGTATGTAAAGCCCCATAAGGTAAACAATAACAATAGCTTGCACAAAAACCCAGTGCCACGATAACCACTTGTGTCCTCGGCGCTAGGAAAACATAACGGCATTATTATGACTATAACAGTGTAAAAGCATACGTATATCAATCTCTAAACGTATCTATCACATATATGTACTTAAGCAGCACAGGATTAGTGTTACAGTACGCGTCCGTACCTCCGTTGACAATATACGGAACTTCTGGTACGTTTTGACGAAAACTGCACTTTTGACGGAAACAGCGGGCTGACAGCGGCACGTCGGACAGCGTAGCGACAGTAGATCAAGATTTCTGATATCCTATAATGATAATATCACCATTATCAATATTTGACATCATAACAGGCATTTTAGGTATAAATTACCATTTTGCCCCTATTCCCCTAATCAGTGGAATTTCGCCAGCGTTTCGCTACTTTGACTCCGACTTTCCAAAATTTTGCCAGAACTCCGACCCCACCATGATTTTTGAAATTTAAGACTAAAATACCCCTATCATATGATATCTAATCATACTTGGAAGATTAAAGACTAATCTAACATTTCTACTCTAACTACTAGAAACTTAAGACTAAGGACCAGAAAAACTTACTCGAGCTTTCTTTGTGAATTTCCCCGGACTTCTTCCTTCCTTCCTTGCTGCAGAATTTCGAACTAGAGAGGAGTGGAATGGTGTGAAGAATGAAATGAAAGTGAAGGGGTATTTATAGGGAAATCCAGTGTCACTATTCATGCTTTACTGAATGGGATATCGGCCAGTCGGATCGCACTTGGATGAGGTGACATGATCTTGGCCCTCCAACCCTTCTTGGCCGAACTCCCCCCCCCCTTAGGTGGCAAAATATGATGTCATGCATGACATCAGTTGCTTGTTCCAGAAGTCGAAACTACCAGATAAGTTCCTGTTCGGTGTTCGAATCGCGTAATCGCGTAAAATTTGAAACTCGGAATCACAACTTTGAAGACCTTTTCTTACTCATTAGAAATGTCTAAGTTAACCTAATTTTTGATTCCATACAGGGTTTCAATGGTCCTGCTGAAGTTTCTCAAAAAACGTGCTCGGTTACGGAAGAAATTTCCGGAATCATCAACTTCGGGACAAAAATTCACTGACTCCAAATATGTCCAGATAATTCTCAATTCATCCCCAGATGTTGAGTTACAATTTATTTTCTTCAAACTCCAATTCGTGACTATCTGCCTTTTTCACAGATTACCAAGAAATCTTGTCCATGATTTTCTGAATAGGATTTAATTTCTATCCGTGGTCATTTATCCTATTTGCTTTTACATAAATTATATTATTATAATAATACAAGTTGCCAAATTAATATCATGATATTTTTCACTCATTCTTATCCATATTTTTGTCCAAAAATTCGGCTGGCCTTTTTTTATTATTGTAAATATTTATTTTTTAATTAATTAATTATTTAATTAATTATATATTTCAATTTTCTTAAAAATTTCACAAAATTCCCTTATTGGTCCATTCTTGCATTTAGGCTTAGAATTACTTAATCTCACCAATTTTTCTTCATATTTTCCCATCAATTAGAAAATATATTTTATGCTAATTTTAGCCATAAACCACTAATTTTAGGGTTTTACATAATTATCTTTGAATTTTCCCTCGTTTATGCTTAAGTAATTAGCCAATAATTACTTAATTAACTCCTTACTAATTGTTGATAATTTTCTTAACTAGAATGACTCCTTACCTCATAACTTTTGCACTGACATTAGTGTTTTATGTCTCATGCATTATATTAACATTTACAGGGGCATTTTGGTCATTTCAATACTTTTTGATTTATCCTTTATTATATCTCCAAGGTTATATTTTATTAAATTACTAAAATTAGAGACAATATTCTCTCTTAATTTTAATAATTATTTTACTGCCTCCTAGGATTTTTCATAATATTTCTAGGCCACTTATGCCCATAAGGGCATTTTGGTCATTTTTAGCTCCTTAATATTTTTCCCTAATTTTCAAGAGATTTTTCCCTCATAAAAACGATAAATATAATACAGAAATTGAGACCACAAATTTACTTATCAGAAATGACCATTTTATTTATCCGGGTATTACAGGCTCAATTGGTACCAGTACGGAGTACCCAGAATGGGGCATTGTCGGGTATGAAAGAAGAAGATATTAGTTGCAAGGGGTGTTCAAAAGATGGGATCGGGATATCCATATCCTGGTTCCCGGTCGCGGTTGCGGTTTTTGGCGGGATGCAATTGGCCCTTTCATTACGTGGAGCAGGGACGGCCGTGAAAGCAAGCTAGATAGAATATTAGTGAATGACGCATTCGTGGATTCCTTCCTTGAAGCGTCGGCAATAGTCTTGTATAATTTTAAGTCAGATTATACGCCCCTCCTCCTTTTCAAAACGACGGCTATTACACGATGATTTTAGCAGGTTTATACAGATCGAATGCATGGTCCCACGAGGGTAATTGGTTAGATAAGGTGCAACAATTCACGGAGATGGTAATGTAAAATCCTTTCTTTGAATTCATAATTTTAACTCATTTTTAAAAGGGTTAAGGACCAAAAATACCAACGAACTATTGGGCCAGGACCACCCAGCACAGCAAATTATTTTTTGGACCAAAAATACCAACAAACAAAAATACATACATAAATTTACTCTAATTTATTTGATTAATAAGTTCACTTTTACATATTTTACTCTAATTCTCTCATATCATTTATCATACATTTTTTTTCTCATAAAAATTATTATTTTATTTTAGAAGAAATTTATGTGAGTTTTATTATAAAAATAAATCATATAATTTTTTGTTTAACATATATAATAAATTATAAAACACCTTGAGTTTTATTTAAATCATATAATTATATTTTTAATTAAAAATTTTGTTTATTTTAGCAAATTATAATTTTGACAAAATTAAAGAATGAATAATTTTTGCCATAGATATCTATACAAGTAGTTTTGAATAATGACAATTGAGAAAAATTATTTAATTTAGTAAAATTTAGAATTTTGTCTTGGCGCTCTGGAATAAGAGTTCGTTGGTCAATCTGCACCTTAGATAACAGAGGTTAACTTTTTGTTAACGGTGTTAATGGTGTTGTGCTGAGCGCTCCTCTTTAAAATGTTTGTTGGTATTTTTGGTCCAAAAAATAGTTTGATGTGCTGGGTGGTCCTGGCCCAATAGTTCGTTGGTATTTTTTGTCCTTAACCCTTTTTAAAATGATAGAAAATGTAAACTAAACATTTCAAAGTGATCATGGATAATAACACCTTCATGAATATTTTACAATTTAAACCATGTTAGAAGGAAGGAAAAACCCACCTAACATGTATATCTAACAAGACCTTTTCTTTACTTAGATTTATAGAATAATACTTGGACCTTGAGTTTTACGGAACTCAGAATATAAAATTCACTGTAACATCCCATTTTCAAAAGCGGATTTTTTTTTTCCAATCAGAGTAGAGCAATGGAGCGAAAGAGTAACTGATTCATAACAAACTTCAACCATAGTGTAACATTGTAATGATTACAGTAATCCTAGGGTTCGGAAAATAAATAACAGAAAGCGGTAAAGATAACTTCGGCCGCAAGCCTACTCCTGCTGCTTGCCTCGATCTCCAATCCGTGGTCCTCCGGATCCAGAAGCTATAGCTGAGATTCAATTTACCACATTGAATCTCAGGTAACGGTTAACCTCATGCCCAAACAATACAGTATACAGACAACAGATATTCTAGACAATACAACAGTATATCACTACATAAGCATACAGCAGATGCATGATCATTATGCCGACAAAACATAAGCACAGAGCAATATGTAAAGCCTCATAAGGTAACAACAACAATAACAGCCTGCAGTATTCACCAGTGCCACGATACCACTCGTATCTGTATAACGGTCTACGAACGTATCTATCACATATATGCATTTAAGCAGCACAAGATTAGTGTTACAGTACGCGTCCGTACCTTCGTTGACGGCGTAGGTACTTCTGACAGAAATCGTACTTTTTACGGAAAACTGCGAAACGTCCAACAGCGGCACGTTGGGCAGCGTAACGGCAGCAGATCAGAGTTTCTGATGTCCTATAAGAGTAATATCACTTTTATTAGTGATTTGACATTATAAATGGCATTTTAGGTAAAAATTACCATTTTGCCCCTATACCCCTAATTGGCGGAATTTCGCCAGCACTTCGTTACTTTGGCTCCGATTTTCCAAAATTTTGCCAGAACTTCGACCCAATCATAATTTTCGAAAATCTAGACTAAAATAGCCCTATCATATGATATCTAATTATACTTGGAAAATTAAATACTAATCTAGCATTACTATTCTAACTATTGAAAGAACTACGAAAGCTTAAAGCTCGGTACCGAAAAACTTACACAGAGCTTCGCTTCAGAATTCCCCGAGCTCCTCCTTCTCTCTTCTCTCTCTCTAGATTTCGGTTTTGCTCTTCAAAATTGTGTGAGAAATGAAGAGGTCTCAAGGCCTATTTATAGAAAAGTGTAAGGACATAATGAGAATTTCCAATTTGATCACAACCCTTGGATACAACTTGTTAGAGAAGGCAAAATCTTGCCCCTTGAAGCCCTTGGGAAAAACGTGTCGATTGCGAAACGAATTTCCGGAATCATCAACCTCTGGACAAAAATTCACTGATTCCAAATATGTCCAGCAAATTATAAACTCATCTCCAGATGTTGAGTTATAATTTGTTTTCTTCAATTCTAAAATGTGACTATCTGCATTTTTCCCTATTTCGTCTTATTAGGAAAATGCTCTACCGGCTTCGGAATTAACTTCCGGAAAAGTCTAACTGAAGGTAAAAATCCACTGATCAATATTTTACCTTGACTTTGGAAATCCTATTCCTGGTTCTCTAGATAGGATCCGTTTCCTATTTATTTTTTACTATTCACTCTAATTAATTATATAATAAAATAATACAAGTTGTATGTTAATATCTAGATATTTTCCCTTTATTCTTATCTTCATTTTTTGTCAAAAATTCGGCTGCCCATTATTTATTATTTTTAAATATTTATTTTTTTAATTAATTAATTATTTAATTAATTATATATTTCAATTTTTCTAAAAATTTCACAAAATTCCCTAATTGGTCCATTCTTGCACTTAGGCTTAAAAATACCTAAACTCACCCCTTTCTCTAAAAAATTTCCAATTAATTAGTAAATATATTTTTACTAATTTTTAGCCAAAAACCACTAATTTTAGGGTTTTACATATTTATTCTTGAATTTCCTTTGCTTAAGCTTAAGTAATTAGCCAATAATTACTTAATTACTTTCTTATCAATAGTTGATAATTTTATTAATTAGAATGCCTCATTACCTTATAACTTTTGCATTGACATTTGTGTTTTCATGTCTCATTCATTTTACTAGAATTTATGAGGGTATTTTGGTCATTTCAATACTTTTTGAACATTCCTTCTCCATTTTCCAAAGTTTATTACCATAATTAGAGATAATATACTCTCTAAATTTTAATAATTATTTTACTGCCTTTTAGGATTTTCCACAATTTTTCTAAGTCATTTATGTCCTATAGGGGCATTTTCGTCATTTTGGCACCTTGGCACTTAAATTCTCTAATTTCCTACAGAGTTTAACTTAGAAAAATAGACTATAATTACACAAGTCTCGAGATCACTTATCAGAAATAGCCCATTTATTTATCAAAATATAACATTTCAGATAAATAAATATGCGGGTATTACATTCACCATAAATTCAAGTATAAAAAAACTCATTTTCTGCATAGCATCCAAATCAAAGTATGATAATTAAAAGTTTATGAAATATGAGTTTGTGGATCTATATCCAATCACATACAATCCTAGCTAAAGGCTTCAGGCCTTTTACCAGCACATCAACCAACGACAGTTTAATCAAATGTATACAGTTAGATCAGAGTTTACAAAATATGGGTTCTATGATTGGTAATATATATCAATTCATCACATAATAAACCAAAAGAGGCTATACAAATATATGGAGCAATATCTATGCCTCCAGAGCTCTCCCAGCCCTAATATCCCAACACAGGAACTATCACCTGAAAATTGTTAAGAGTAACGGGGTGAGACAATTGCATCAGTAACCAACATTCCTACTCATCATACATACCAACATGTGCAAGTGAGGTGTCAAGTGGGACAGAAAGCAACAGTGCATATAATGTCATTCACATAGTCTCATAATCAAACACATTTACTCATTTGAGTCTCTCCCTAAGGAGGTATGAAACACAAGAGCCTAAAAAGGCCTATCCCCATCACTATGGAGACGTACACATTAGTTCTTGGTTTATGTTTTGATGATAAAAAACTTGGGAAAAAAAGAGGAATTGATGATTCAAGTCATCCAATTTCTGTATTTCAAGACACTCGGGTGATTAATCTTTATTTGAACTAAAACTTGAATCAACAAGTTAACTCTTCTAAAGTGATATGAGATGATCACTTGAGTGCGTTACATGCCACTCGAGTGATGATCTTTAACTTACAGTAATTTTCAAGTCACTCGCTGAAAGAATGAGAGTGATGAAAGATCACTCGACTGGCTAAGTTAGCACTCAAGTGATCCCTTGTCACTTGCAGTAAATTAGTAAGTCACTCGCAAGATTTGTGTAAGTTATGGAAAATCACCTGAGTGATGAGATTCATCACTCGAGTGATAAGCTTAGAGTACTTGAGTGGATAAGTGACCACTTGAGTACTGATGATCACTTGCTGAGAATTTTGCAAGTCACTTGCCTACTTTCTAAAAGTGTTGAGATGTCCACTCGAGTGAGCATTCTGTCACTTGAGTGAAAGGTGAGCACTCGCGAGTAAACTGCAAGTCACTCGCGATGGTCATGCTAGTCATGAACAGTCTTACTCGGGTACAGGTGATGCCACTCGAGTGATGACTATCAACTTGCAAGTTACTCGCTGATGAACCAAGAGTGTTGACTTCTCTTTTGGAAATCCACTCAAGTGAAACAAAGAAACTTGCAGAAGCACTCGAGTCATTGGTAGAGTTATATTGATTTTCAAATAACACTCGAGTTAAGTTTTTATGACACTCGAGTGACTTGCTATTTCAACAGTTCACTACTAGAGACAAAGTTTATCATCACTCGAGTTGGATTAAGATAGGACTTGAGTAATGAACTCACGCTCAAGTGATTCTGGAATCTCACTCGAGTGACTATGTCTGTTTCATTGCAACACATCTATGAGAATTCAAATTTTATGATTAACATCTGTTTACACTTGATTACTACTTATACACTTCTCAATGTTACTAATCTTACTTGTGTATGAGTTTTAGATGGTTAAGAGTTTGAATTAACTTCAAAAGCACAAAAGCAAACTTTGTGTGTTAGAGCATTAAATGCATAGCAGTAACAGAGCATGCAGAAACAATCGCAGAGCAGACGGATTTCGGTCAAAGCAGTTGTTATAGCGAAGACGAAAGCGACCCAACCTTAAGCAAAATTTAGAGCAGACTAAAGGGATGTCGTATGAAGCAAAACGAAAGTGACTAAACGTTGAATTCTTCCAACGACTCCAATCTATCTCTAACGAATAGTTTGAACACTCATAACGGTCATTAATGACATTTAATTATAAATAGTTGAGCAATCAATACATAGCAACCAACTAAGCACATGATTGATCTACTGCTCATTTATTGCCCATAACTTCTTGTGTTGTAATATCTTTTGATATTATCTGTTCATCAGGGATTACATATTTACTATGTGAGAAAGTTATTTACAAACGATTTCATTTATGTAAAATCTCAAGGTAGTGGGACATTGAGTATGGTTGTTAGATTACAAATTGTAAGGGGGAGTGAGTCCTGATGAGGATTATTCTGTACTGAGGTGCTAAGAACTTGCGGAATCTTGGATCGATAGTGGAAATCTCAAAGACGCTATGAGGACTGAACGTAGGTTAAGAAATTAAGGTCGAACCAGTATAATTTGTTGTGCACACTTCGATGATATTCCTCTAACTCTTTCTCTTCGATTTAAGTGTGTGTCATTCTTGTTTTAAATTTTAAATATTACCCAATTCACCCCCCTTTAGGTGAAATGTTGGCACTAACAGTACACACAAGCCAATGGGGCCTATTCCTTCCTCTTAGGAACGAAAAGAGCTACAAGAGCCTATCATTCTCTCTAGGATGAATGAGTCATGAAGGTCTATCCCAATAGGAATGATTAACCAACCCAATGTACACTAAAGATGTCTCATCATGTGATAGTATGTCTCCCCAACTATTTTCTATCAATCACAACCAATCAACATCACAACAATAATCCATGTAATATGATTATATCGATTACTCATGGTCAAGCTCTTGCAAAGACAATAATCAAGGTAAGGCCTCTTATCCAATACTTTACAACTTTCATTTCAAAATCACAAGTCTCACAAGATAAATTTATCAAATAAAGAATGTATACTATACCAATAGAAAGTCCATAACTCATTTAATCATCTCATGATATCAAAATTGCTCAAAAGCAAGACATTAGTATCTATGACAAGTGGAAAGTGGTTACATCTCACTAAACAATGATATATTATCACAAACAATAAGCTCTGTGCTCAACACTACCAAATCACAATCAATCTACACCATTTCATAACGCCATTAATAACTCCAAGAGTTACTTGGGTAATTTATTAATATTATATATACATATTCGTGATTTATAAATATATATAGCACCATATTGAACTATAGGAATAGTTAAAGTTTGTAATTGTCAAGTAAAGAGAAATTCTCAAATCTCTCATAAAGCATAACTAATCATTTAAACACCAATTTATACTTTCTCTAATCATTAAAATCACTCAATTAAATCTTGAACAACTTCCAAATAGCTTTCTTTAACAAAATCCCACAATTCTCAAATTTAAGACTCCATTAAAATTCCAACCTTCAAATTTCAAGCTTAAATCTCAAACTTACACCATTAAAAAAAAAATTACAATAATACTTTCAACAAACTCAAATCAATCATTTAACTCAAATTTAATCGTTGAAAATATCATATGTGTGAAAAACCCTCAACTTTTTATATACAAATTAAACTTTTAAATCCTCAAGACAACCAATAATTAAATCTAACTCCATGGAAATTGATTACTAAAATAGCTCTACAATTCTATGGCCATAAATTGTTAAAACTCAACACTTGCTCCAAACTCTAACCCAAAAATTTGCTCTAATCACCTCAGAAATATACCAATTAGAAAGAGCAATTTGAGTAGAACAATATTTATAAAGAAACTTTAGTGAATAGAAGTAGTTTAAGTACCTAAATCATCTAAAAAGATAAAACCTAACCTGAAAATAAATGGCGAACGGCTACTGTGCAAGAAGAACAAGCGTCACTCTCTCAATCCTCCAATTTAAGTGTTCGTTTGAGTTAGTGGTAGAAAACTACTTTTTCAACATAATTTTAGTTTATAAGATAAATGTATGAGAAAATTTATATCTTAACTTAAATAAAAATATTTTTCTAACACCAATTCAAACAAACAATGAATTGATTGATGTGTGCCGTGTTATTTTTTTATATTTTTTGTTATGTATATAATATATAAATATATATTGAAATGGGGCCGTGGCCCCATCTGATGTTATTTTATTTTTTTTATTTAATGTTAATGGGCTTTGACCACTTTGTATCTCTCATTTTTTTACCCCTTATTATAATAATAATAATAATAATAATCCATTTTTGTTAATTCTATTATTATTTTCCATTTTACCCTCATAAATCATACTTTGAATAAACTCTTTTTATTTAATTAATTTCATGGTAAAATTCCATTCATCATGAATTAATTTCTTTCTAAAATTATTTAAATCTTAAAAATAAAAGCTAGCATGTTACGGGTAACGTCTTGGAAAACTGAAGTGTATGGGTGGCGTCTTGTCTTGAATCGAGACGCTCTATGGGTTGGAGTCAAGTAGCGAGTTGTGGTGGAATATTTCAGCTAGAGAATGGAGACATCATTGAGTCTTTCATGTGCAAACTCGAAGCTCATGCTAGCTTTTCTGCTGAGGTTTGGGTAGGGGTGGAGCTAGGAATTACAATTACAGGGGACAAAAATTATAGAACAGAACTCATGTGTTCATAAAATTACATTTAAGACCTATAAACATTTTAAGATGTTCTTTTTAGTCCCTCTACAAAACTTTTAATAGGGACTAAAATGAAAATATTGAAATTTTTATAAAGTAGAGATATAATTTTTTAAACATTTGAGTTCTTTTGTGTAATTTTAGGGGGGGCGGGGGCCACCCCTAGCTCCGCCCTTGGGTTTGGGGCTGCATATGCTTGGGATGACCTGCAACTTCCTGAGTTGTACAGGTGTTGTGTTACGTAGAATTAGTTTGTTGTTCTTTATGTTTTCCTCTCCTATAAAAAAAAATATTGTGTAACGTAAGATTATATAAAAAATATAAATATAAATATTTTAAAATAATTTATTTAGTTTTCTTATTCTTTCTATAAAAAATAGTAATTAGATCTTATATTAAGAATACAGGATAAATACATTTCATTCAACTTGCTTCTTCACTCCTCTATACACATTTCCCAACTTGTATTTATACATTTTAAACAAGAGACAAGACAGGTAATGTGAATTAAATATGTTTTCTCATCTTATTCATATAATCTAAAATACATGCCCTTTAAGACATGTAGAAGACACGTAGCTGCTATTGAAGTTATCAGTGTCAGAATATATATATATATATATTGGAGTATCTTAGTAATTATAGGAAATTAAAATTACGTTAGAAATCAGAACTCCATCTCTATGGCTTACTCCAATGTAATGAATGAGGCACCATATATTTTTAGTTGTTTTCACATTCTTATACTATTTTTGTTATTCTACCGCACACATTTCCTTACAAGCATGTTCAGAAACACACCCACACAATCATTTCAAAGAATTCTATCTAAATTTCTCTTCTTTTGTGCTTAAAATCAAATCCAAATCAAACATGCTAATATAATGATTGCGAAAGAGAATATAGTTGAGTATCAGACATAATTGGATGATTCTGGCCTGTTCAGTTGATGGACAAGTGCGATTCCTCTCTCTCTCTCTTCATCTTCCACTTTCGATCTAGATCTTCAAAATCATACCTAGCTAGCTATCGACACGTGACAACACAAACAATGGTCCTCAATATCTTCAATATAAGACATATTTACCTAATTTAATTTAATTAAAGAAGTTAGTTAATATGATATATACTTTCTAAAACATCATAGTCATATTCTTTAATTCTCTTATTCCCTTTCCTCGTCGATTGTTGTTGAGAGAGCATCAATAGGGATAAATTAGGAAAATATTGACAAATATAAAAATTATATATGCCTTATATTTAGGACCAAAATAAACTTCAAAATATATCTTATATTAAAGTCGGGGGAGTAATAATTACCCCCTCCTGTCCTAAATGTATAATCTAATTGGGGAGTTAACGTTGGTCTTAAATTTAAAATTTATTTTCTATATTTGTCATTCTTTTTCTAATTTACTCAACAATAATCAAGCTAGGAAGAGAGATGAAAGGAAGTAAGGAAAATGATTGAGGATTTTAGAAAAAACATGTCAAATCAACCAACTTAACCAACTTTCTTAATCTAATTCAATTAAATATGAGGAGGAAGTACATAATTAATTCCACAGAACCAGGAAATTAATGTGTGCATGTGTATATATATTCATTTGGCTCAAAACGACAGAGAGAAACCAGACAACGTAGAAGATACACGTTAATTGTCTATTGGTTTAAGTCTTGTATATATATACTCCATTCACTTTTCCATCAGTTGCGTCCCCAAATCAAATACTTCGTTTCAATGAGCAAATCAAAAGCGTCCCCACCAGTGTACGACCACTCATGCATGCTTGAAGTTGAACTGATTCAAAACCACATGCATTCACATTATTATTAATGTTTCAGAGAGAACCATAAGATGGTAGCCACATTGTGGAAGGGCTCTGGTCCCAAACCATATCGGTAAGATGACCGATAATATACGTAGGATCCAAGGAAATCATGACACTGCTGAGACCTTTGCGTGACCATATGTTGTATGTATAGCTAAATAGTAGGTTTTAGGTCTTGCCGTTGGGTGGTTTCTTTCTTTGTTTAGGTTGCATTCAAAGGACCATCACTTTGGTCCAGTCGGTCGTTCTATTGGACCCACCTAACCAACCCCACTACCCCAAAAGTGGTCAGTTTATTCACATGTGGCTCTCAAAATAATGACCACTTTTGAAAGAGATTTACAAGTGTGTGTTTTTAAATTTTTCTAATGACGAAATTCACATGTCATATTTGACTAATGTTCCTGGTATGAGTGTATGACTTGGGTCATTCTTACGTTAAGCTAATAATAAAAATGGATATAGTTCTATTTGAATTATATATAGGCATGTTGTAAAGAGGGCGAAATTAAAAGGGGAGAGGAGATACCAAACAAATAGAGGGAGAAGAGAAATTTGAAAGAGAGAGGGAATACTCAATACTCAAATATCAATTTTATTCAATTCATCATATTTAAAAGCGCACAAAATAAGATGTGTTACGCCCTGTTTATAAAGCCTCAACTCTAACTCTACATTAAAAGTAAATAGGGTTAAATGTCATTTTTGGCTCAGAAGTATTTGCAATGGAGTAGCGGTATCCATAAGTTTTGTTTTTGTTTAATGTCTCCCTAAAAGTGTTAAAAAAAAGTAGCTACATCACCTACTCCACTAGCAGTAGTTCAAATGGATGACCACAATGTCAGGCCAGATGCTACATATGATTCCACATGAGTATGACCTTTCTTTCTGATTATCCTTTGGGTTAAAGACCATTTTTCTGGCAAAAGTATTAACAAAGGAGTTGTGGGTATCCATAAGATCTTTTTAGCTAAATATAACGTTGCCCAAAAATGATAAAAATGAGCAATGTCACCCAAATTTATCAGGGGAAAAAAAAGAGTAGATGAAAGACTGATGAACAATACTTCTCTAATTAAGTATTAGATTCTAAATTTTTCTTTAAATTATTAAAGTGAAAGCATCAAATCATTAATGCAATAACTACAAACTAAAAAAAATGTAAAAAAAAAAAAAAGTGGTTTGGTCACCGACTGTTAGCCTTATATAAATCGATAGTGCCGTGCACATATGAAACTGAAGAATTTTACTGTGTTGGATTGATATTTGTAAAAGTATGAGCTACTGAACTGAAAGTAGTTTGATATACCAGGATAATATTTTAAAATTTGTACATCTTCTATCACCAAATCATTAAAAATATATATAAAGTAATCATGACTTGTCATTTTAATAATAATAATGAGTATCAAAGATAATTTTTAATCATTTGATCTTTTTTTTTTCCAGAGATTGTAATCATTTACTAATCACATTTGTTAACAGTACTCTCTTGTTTAACTTCTAATATGACCTACCAACAAGCTAAGCCGAAGAGAATAGTCTCTAATAACAACAACAATTCAAGGTTCAAATCCTCGTTAAAAGAGGTTCTCACGTTAAGTGTCCAATAATGCTTTGAATATGATTGTCTTCAATATAAGGATACATGTGCCTATAAAGAGAACTTCGAATGGCATGGGCTATTTAATTTGTGTTCGAATTCCACACACACCATACACACACATATGTATATATGGGCAAAATAATCTTTGATATTACGTATGAAATTTGAAAAGTAAATACATTATTATTTTTAGATACTCCCTATCCTTTTCAATTCTTTAATTTTAGGTTTTTGATCTTGTTTGTTGTTTCAAATATGTCATTGTTCTAGAGTTCTAATATTTGGTTTATTATTTTTTCGTCTTTGTTTTCCACTCTTCTATTTCCTTTCTTATTTGCAAATTAGAAGATGGTTGGCCAGCTTTTCAGGCAACCTATTTAGGTTTTGCCACGTTGACACCAACACATTTTATTATTATAAATTTTTAATTAAAATATCCTCTCCAAATTAACAATGGGAGAATTACATACATGTCACCCTAATGATCGAGAAAATCTCCAAACTACCTATTGTAAATACAAAAGTTTGACTTGGTAATAATAAGAATGAGAGAAAATAATTGTTTTTGTTTTGTTGGGGACATATTTATAATTTTTTTTTTTTAGTTGGGGACTGAATGGTCCCAAGCAGGGTCAAACCCTGATACACTAGCACAAGGTCAGACACTAACACTTAAGGCCAGCTAACATGTCACTGCGCTACCCAAGGCGCTGGCACATATTTATAATTCTGCCTACTAATATAAGTAAGTTGAAATTGTCTTTAACACTTTTTATACTCCCTCTTGTCTTTAATTAAGACATGTTTGGGGAATTGATTTTGATTCTATATAAATATAAGATAAAATTTTTATATTTGTCAATATTGTAATACCCTAAAAATCTGTATTATAATTTAGTAAAATTATACCTATCAAAATAGGTGAATATGAGATATCAAATATTAAGTAATAATTAGCTTATTTTCCAAGGGAAAATCTCTTAGGGAAAATTAGGAAAAGAACTATGGGGTCAAAATGACCGAAATACCCTTGGAATGTATAAAGAACTTAGGAAAATTGTGAAAAATCCTAAAAGGCAGTAAAATGGTTAATTGAATTAAGAGAGTATATTATCTCTAATTTTGGTAATTTAATAAATTATGAACTTGGAGAAATTGAATAAGAATGCTCAAAAAGTATTGAAATGACTAAAATACCCTTGTAGATCCTAAAATAATGCAGAGGACATGGAAACAGAAATGTCAGTGTAAAAGTTAGGAGGTAATGAGGCATTCTAATTAAGAAAATTATCAACTATTGATAAGAAGGTAATTAAGTATTTATTGGCTAATTCCTTAAGCATAAGCAAAGGAAATTCATGAATAATTATATTTAAAAAAACCCTAAAATTAGTGGTTTTTGGCTTAAAATTAGTAAAAATATATTTTCTAATTAATTGGAAATTTTTTAGAAAAATGGATGAGTTTAGGTATTTTTAAGCCTAAATACAAGAATGGACCAATTAGGTAATTTTGTGGAATTTGTGGGAAAATTAAAATAAATAAATCATTAAATAATTAATTAAATAAAAAATAAATATTTATTATAATAAAATTAGGACCAGCCGAAAATTTAGAAAAAAAAAATAGGATAAGAATAAAAACGAAAACTTAGTTTGCAAGTTTTATTATTTTAATATAATTAATTGTAGTGAATAGTAATTCAGTAAATAGGAAATGGATCCTATCTAGAGGACTAGGAATGAGATTTCCAAAGTTAAGGTAAAATATTGATCAGTGGGTTTTTACCTTCTGTTAGACTTTTCCGGAAGTCAATTCCGAAGCCGATTATGCATTTTCCTAATAAAACAAAATAGGGAAAAATGCAGATAGGCACATTTTTTGGATCTGAAGAGAATAAATTCTAACTCAACATCTAGAAATGAGTTTGAAATTATCTGGACATATTTGGACTCAGTGAATTTTTGTCCAGAAGTTGATGATTCCAGAAAATCGTTCCGTAGCCAGGCACGCTTTTCGAGGAACTTCAGACTGACTGTTGGAGCCCTATATGGAATCAAAATTTAGGTTAACTTGGACATTTCTAATAAGTGAAAATATGTCTTCAAAGTTGTAAATCCATAATTTTGAGATTTTTCCGAAATTACGCGAATCGGGTACCGATCGGAGAAATTCATCCGGGTAGGCTTCTGGAAGGGACACTTGGCCACCTTCCATTGGCCAATGGATGCCACCTAAGCAAGGGGGAAGGTCGGCCAAGAAGGAAGAGGAAAGAAGAAAAACTTTTTGAAAAATTTGCTTTGGACGGTCGGATCGTTTCTCATAAAGTTGATCCGACAACGAAACCTACCACCTAATCTATAAATACCCCCCTCCCTTGTGTTTTCTCACATTCTCAAGCAAGAATTCGAAATCTAGTGAGAGAAAGAAGAGAGAGGTGCTCTGGGAAAAATCTGCAGCAAAGCTCTGGGTAAGTTTTCCGGTACCGAGCTTTTAGTTTCCGTAGTTCTTTCAGTAGTTAGAGTAGTAATACTAGAGTAGCCTTTATTTTTTTAAATATGATTAGATATCATATGATAGGGCTATTTTAGTCTAGAATTTCGAAAATTATCATTGGGTCGAAGTTCTGGCAAAATTTTGGGAAAAAACGGAGCCAAAGTAACGAAGTGCTGGCGAAATTCCGCCAATTAGGGGTATAGGGGCAAAATGGTAATTTTTACCTAAAATGCCAGTTATAATTCCAAATCACTAATGAAAGTGATATTACTCTTATAGGATATCAGAAACTCTGATCCGCTGCCGTTACACTGCCCGACGTACCGCTATTTCACGTTTTTCCGTAGAAAAGTACGTTTTCCGCCAGAAGTACCGAACGCCGTCAGCAAAGGTACAGACGCGTACTGTAACACTAATCTTGTGCTGCTTAAATACATATATGTCAAAGATACGTTCGTAGAGACCGTTATACGAGATTTATACGGGTTATGTCATTATAATGCCGTTATGTTTTCCTAGCGGCGAGGACACGAGTGGTATCGTGGCCTTTGGTGAATAGTGTTTTATTATTGTTGTCTTACATTGTGGGGCTTACATCTTTGCTTATTGCTTATATTTTTCGGCATAATGATCATGCATACGCTATATGCTTATGTAATGATATCTTGTTGTATTTGCTCTAGAATATACATTGTCATCTCTATCTTGTATTGTTTGGGTATGAGGTTAACCGTTACCTGAGATTCAATGTGGTGAATTGAATCTCAGCTGTAGCTTCAGGATCCGGAGGACCACGGATCGATGCTAAGGACAAGCAGCAGGAGTAGGCTACTGGCCGAAGTTATCTTATCGTTTTCTGTACTTACCTTTGAATAGTAGTTTACCTTTGAACAGTAGGATCACTGTAATGTCAATACTATGTTACACTTTGGTTCATATTTTGTTATGATCAGTTACTCTTTCGCTCCATTGCTCTACTCTGATTGAAAAAAAAAAATTTCCGCTTTAAAAATTGGGATGTTACATCTTGTCTTTAATTAAGACTTTGGGGAATTGATTTTGATTCTATATAAATATAAGATAAATTAAAATTTTTATATTTGTTAATATTTTCCTAATTTACCTCTATTGATACTTCTCAAATAATAAAATAGGAGGAGAGAGAATGGGGGAATCAAAGAAGATAACCAGGATGTTTTAGAAAATACTTGTCATATTGGCTAACTTAACTAACTTTCTTAATCTAATAAAATTAGGTAAATATGTCTTATATTAAGGATTAGATGAAGTAATGTGCTTGGATTCACTACTACAAAAAAACCTTTTTAACGTCCATTTTTAGGTCTTTTTTACTTCCCTTTACAGGAGACGCTTATGTGAGCGGTGTAGTAAAACTTAGGAAAAATGTCTGCTAAAAAGGGGATGCCGTAAGTATTATACTTACGACGTCTCTTTTTGTAGTAGGGACGCCGTAAGTGCTACCTATAGCACACTTATGACGTCGGTTTTTGTAGTAGGGATGTTGAAAGATTTTTTTTAAATAAAAAACAATTCTTCATATTTTTCACTGCCCAACAAATAAATCCTACAAAAACGTCATCGAACAAATCATCATAAACCAAAATGTTGTTACAATAAGGAAACATCCAACTCTAGCTAATTAATTAAAGTGTTAACTACTACTACTGTGTACAATAATCACTACAAAGTGTCAAAAAGTTGTTTACACAACTACTAAGTAATATAAAAAGTAAACTTTATTCATCTATATGTTGAAGAAAATGTTCGGCCAAAAGATCTCCTATCAAATTAATGTTTTCCTCCAAGTAGGTTTCGTCATTACCAAAAATCTATAAATTGGGAAATAAGGTAAGATAAATCAATCAAGTGAATAAATTAATTTATAATTCAAGTACAACACCAAAAATATTATCATTTGAGAATGGAGGAGCGATTACCTGTTCAAAATCTGTAGTAACTCCTTACTGAATGATGTTATACATATAAAGTATAATATAGTATCTGCACTCAGTGCTCCCTAATTGTCAAGGGCACTATAAATCAAAATAAAATGGTTAAAATGAATAAAGGCATATCTAAAGCCACTGTTAATGAAAGAACTTTAAATGAAGTTACTTACTCTCGGATAAAACCACTTCAATTCTCTACTTTTATCCTCTTGTGTCCCACTAAGTAGTCTATATATCTTGAGTGCACTATTATTAAAATGAAAATCAACAGACATTAAAACAATTCATTTAAGTCAAGAATCAATGATTTAGAAAAAAAAAATTTAACTTACGTTTTGAAGATGGCTTTTAGTTCTTCATTTGGCCTGTAACTCAAGGAATCAAATCAATAGAGGATGTTCATGATGGGACAAACAACACACATAATCCAATGATTACTACGACAATATATATAGATTAATTAAAATGCAGTTAAGATAAGAAGGCAATTTATTCTTAAACATCTTAAATAGACAAAACTAAAATACGTACCCTTCAGGAATTGGTGCTATATAACAAGACAATTTAGTTTCTCCCACTATGTAGCCCACATAGGTCGTCCTTAATTTCAACTTATTATTCTTCTTTGTTGTATTTGTGGGACATGAGATAGACAACGAGATATTCATGACATAACGGCAACATCTCATCAGAAGTGTGACACAGACAGAACATAAGCACGAAGCAAATATGTAAGGTCTACACAACAACATTGTGACACAGACAGGACATAAGCATAAAGCAGTATGTAAAGTCCTACACATATATAGCCTGCACATTACTCTGTGCCACGAACACGTGTCCTCAGCGCTAGGAAAACTCAAAGCGGTATTATCATGTCTTATAACCCGTACAAGGCTGTATGTAAAGCGGCGACCCTAAGCAGAGCCGGTATATGAACGTATCTATGACATATATGTATATGAGAACTATAGGATTAGTGTTACGGTGCGCGTCCGTACCTTCGTTGATGTACGTAGATGTTTACGCGAAAAGCTGTACTTTTCGACGGAAAACGGCGGTTTGTCAGAAGCGGCGACACGTTGGACGGCGTAACGGCAACAAATTAGGTTTTAGATATCCTATGAGAATAATGTCACTTCCATTAGTAATTTGACATTATAAGCGGCATTTTAGGTAAAAATTACCATTTTGCCCCTATACCCCTACTTGGCGGAATTTCGCGGCGCTTCGCTACATAGGCTATTTTTCCCAAAATTTCGCTGAGAACTTCGACGCATTTATGATTTTGAAAATAAAGACTAAAATAGCCCTCCCATATGATACCCAATCATACTTGAAATTTAAAGGCTATTACTACCCACTAATTTTAAAGAGCTATAAAAACTACAACTTTTCGTGACTCGATCCCTACTATGTTTACACCTCTGCATATTTTTCAACGCAAACAAGGCTCTAAAACATTTGTAGGAATCTTGTCACCTACTTTCTAAATCTAACTAACAATTCTACTAACTACTAAACTAAAAACTAAAGACTAAAGCTAGAAAGACTTACCCGTTGAAGACTTCTGCGGAAGCTTGCCAGAACTTCTCTCTCTTCTTTCTCTGGCCATAAATTTCGGTAGGAGCTCAAAGAAAAGGTGTGCAAAATTTTTGAAGGAGGGGGGGATCTATTTATAGGCAAAAACAAGGGCCTTTTTGGATAAGGCTTTGTTTGGCATTTTGGGTTATAAAAAACCCATTTTCCATTTCCGTCCGGTACGGTCGCGTGATTTCGGAGAATTCACAAAATTCTGGATTTACAACCCTGAAGACATGTTCTCACTTAGTAGAAATGTCCAAGTTAACCTAAATTTTGATTCCATATAGGTCTCCAACGAGTCAGGTTGAAGTTCCTCGAAAAAGCGTGTCCAAACGCGTCGGTGTCGGAATTCGTTTTCGGAGATATCAATCTCTTGAAATAATTCACTGATTCCAAATATGTCTAAATAAATTCAAACCCATTCCTAAATGTTGAGTTAGAATTTATTTTCCTCTTTCCAAAATTATGCCTATATGCATTTTTCCCTATTTTGTTTTATTAGGAAAATGCCTGAAGCGGCCTCGGAATTAACTTAGGAAGAGTCTAATGGAAGATAAAATTCAGCGATCAATAATCTACTTTGATATTGATAATCCCATTCCTAGATCTCTAGATAGGGTCCGTTTCCTAATTTAAATATTACTATTCACATATTTTACTTTAATTATTATAAAAATGTGCAAGTTGGCCACTTGCTTCTCTATTTCATTTTATTATTTTTCTTTTAATTTGGCCCAAATTTCGTTGCCCCCTTTAATTAATTTAATAAATATTTATTTTTTATTTATTTAATTATTTAATGATTTATTTATTTAATTTTTCCAAAATTCCAACAAAAATCCTAATTGGTCCATTCTTGTATTTAGGCCTAAAAATACCTAAACTCAACTATTTTTCATAAAAATTTCCAATTAATTAGTAAATACATATTTACTAATTTTAAAACAAAAACCACCAATTTTAGGGTTTCATATAATTACTTGTGAATTTCCTTCACTTATGCTTAAGTAATTAGCCCAATATTACTTAATTACTTAATTATCATCACTTGATAATTTTCTTAATTACAATGTCTCATTATCTTCATATTATTGCATTAACCTTAGTATTTCCATGCCTCTTACATTATTCTATAATTTGTAAGGGTATTTTGGTCATTTATTACTTTTGGCACATTCTTGTACAATTTCTCCAATTTCATAATTTATTAAATTACCATAATTAGAGATATTATACTCTCTAATTCAATTGGTCATTTACTTGCCTTTTGGTATTTTTCCATAATTTCCTAAGTTATTACCCTTTTGCGGGCGTTTTGGTCATTTTGGCACTTTGGCCCTTAAACTCCCTAATTTCTTACGAAATTCTACTTAGAAAATAGACTATAATTATACAAGACCGGAGATTGAAATTTCACTTATCGAAATATCCAACTTTTATTTATAATATTCAGGATAAATATCCAGGGTATTACATTTCTCCCCCACACAAAATTTCGCCCTCGAAATTTAATCTATACTAACTAAACTTCGGGCCATGAACTCAGGTACTTCTCCTTCATGTCACTCTCGGTTTCCCAAGTTGCCTCTTCGGGTGTTAAACCTTTCGGACCACCTTCACTATCGAGAATAGTCTTATTTACGCTAGTTTCTCCTTATGATCAATGATACATTCGGCTCAACTATGAAGGTATTATCATGCCGTACTTCAACGTCTTCGTACTCAATGACATGATCTCGGTCAGGTTGGTATTTCTTCGGTTGTGACACGTGGAAAACGTCGTGGAGATTACTCGGGTTCGGGGTAAAGCTATCGATAAGCTACTTCTCAGCGCTTTGCCAAAATCTCAAAGGGTCCTACGTATCGTGGACTCGGTTTCTTCCTCTTAAGCGTTACGCCGACACCGATTCTTGGAGATAACTTTAGGAATACATGGTCGCCGACATAGAACGTCAAGGTCTCCTCCTTTTGTCGCATAGCTCTTACATCTACTATGTGCGGCTAGGAGTCTCTTCTTGATCAACGCGATCTGCTCGGAGGTTTGTTCAAGCATATCAGGCCCAAGTAATTGCTTTTGGATGAATCATCGGCATAATGGTGATTGACACTTCCGCCCATACAATGCCTCGAACGGGGCCATTTGTATACTAGCATGATAAGCTGTTGTTATATGCAAACTCGGCTAGCGAAAGATGTTGATCCCAACTTCCTTTGAAATCAAGGGCACATGCTCGCGGCATATCCTCCAGCGTCGGATCGTCCTTCCAGTTGGCCGTCGGTTTGAGGGTGATAAGCCGGCCGAACCTCGGCTTAGTCCCCATACCTTCGTGTAACGCTTGCCGAAACGGGATTTGAAACGCGTGTCCGATCGAGACAATGCTCTTAGGAATACCATGTAATCTCACTATCTCTTTGATATAAATCCCACTTGATCGTTAGGAGAATAGTGGATGCGATGGGAATGAAGTGTCTTGACTTGGTTAATCTGTCAACAACTACCCAAATCGTATCATGATTCTGATTTTGGGCGGACCTACCACAAAATCCATGGTTATGTTCTCCCATTTCCATTACGCGACTCTAGTCCTTGCAAAAGACCGGGGTCGACGGTGTTCAATCTTCACCTTACGACGAGGTCAAGCACTTGGCCACGTACTCTGTAACGTCTTTCTTCATTCAGGGCCACCAAAGTTCGGATTTCATACTGCAGTACATCTTGACCATGCACGGATGTAGAGTATATTTACTCTTGTGAGCCTCGTCCATTATCTTCCGCCTTAATTCATCAATGGCGGTACATAGATTCGCTTCTTGTACACGACCAAACCACTAAGTGATAGGTCATGGTCTTGGGTCTCACCTCGAGAGATTTTCTCACGTATCTCTTTTGCCCAATCATCTTCTCTTGAGCTTTCTCAACTTCATCTCTCGGATCATACTCCCCTTGACTAACAAGAAGAGTTGCAAGATAGGCATCATTTGGTGCATGAAGACCCATGCGGACTTGATTGGATAGATTCGGATCTCGAAATCTTCCGGTAATTTCTGCTCTTGTATCATCATATATGCCACTGCACGTTGTCTTCTGCTAAGAGCATCGGCAACGACGTTTGCTTTACCGGATGATACTTGATCTCCGGTGTAATCTTTAATCGGCTCCATCCAACGACGTTGTCTCATGTTGAGTTCTCGTTGATCGAACAAGTATTTCAAACTTTTGTGATCACAATACACTTCTACGGTTACACCGTACAAGTAATGCCTCCATATCTTCAGCGAACACGATAGCCGCCGGCTCTAGATCGTGTGTAGGATAGTTTAACTCGTGAGGCTTCGGTGACGAGAGGCATAAGCCACCACTACGCCTGTTGCATCGGGACACATCCCAACCCTTGCCCATTTGGCATCACTTGTAAACAACATACTTTTCATCGGATGCGGGATGATTAACACGAGTGCTTGTAGTCAATCTCTCTCTCGGTTTAAGAAAGCTCTCCTCACAGTCATCTCCATTATAAAGGGTTGATTCTTCCTCGTAAGCTTTGTCAATGGAAGGGCTAGACGCGAAATCCCGTATGAATCTGCGGTAGTATCCGCCGAGACCAAGAAAACTACGGATCTCCGTCACGAGTCTCTGGCCGTTTCCGGTCGAACTGCATCTACCTTGCTTGGATCAAGCTGCAACTCCGTCGCTAGATATAACATGGCCCGAGAAATTTCACTTAGCGGCCAAAATTCGCATTTGCTCGGTTTAGCATAGAGTTGCTTCTCCTGAGTATGCTCAACACCTTTCGCGAGATGTTCTTCGTGCTCTTCTTTGCTCTTGGAATAGATGAGAATGTCATCAATAAACACCACCACAAAGCTGGTCTAGGTGTTGTCGGAAGATACGGTTCATGTAATCCATGAATACGCAGGTGCATTTGTTAATCCGAAGGGCATCACAAGAAATTCATAATGCCGTACACAGTCTGAAAATTTGTCTTGGAAATATCACCATCTTTAACTACAGCTTGATGATATCCGAACGAGATCAATTTTGGAAGGCAGTGGAACCGAGATAAGCGATCCAAAAGATCATCAATCGAGGGAAGTGGGTACTTGTTTTTGGCCAGTTACTTTGTTCAATTCACGGTAGTCAATGCGAGTCGGAAGCTTCCATCTTTCTTCTTTACAAACAACAGCAGGGCTCCCCACGGTGATCTGGCTGGTCGAATGAACCCTTTCTTCAAAAGCTCTTCATTTTGCTTCTTCAACTCCTGCATCTCGTTAGGAGCCATACGATACGGCGCCTTTGATATTGACCTGTGCCGGGCATCAAATCAATATTGAACTCCTTCTCGGATAGGAGGTAACTCGTGAGATCCTCAGGAAATACATCGGAAAATCATTCACCACGGGGATATCTGGAGTGAAAGATCAGCTCTGCTTTGGTGAAAAGAATACCATGTAGGCATGGCATCCTTGCTTCACGCGTGATCGGCTACACGTAGCGGAGAAAGTTCGAGCTCACTTCAACTTTTCTCAGGAAATGATATCTTCTTCTTGCCACGAGTCGATCATCGCACTTGCGTTGGCCGTCGACCAATTTAGGCCAGAGTATGACGTCGATGCGGTGAAGAGGTAGACGGATAAGGTCCACTTTAGAAACTCGTCCATCACGTTAGCAATACAATTTATACATGCGTCGAAGCTAAAGATTTTACACCAAGCGGTGTAGATACTACCAAATCATAAGGTAAACTACGGGCATTCATTCCTAGGCGACTTGCACAATCATAGGAAATGAAAGAATGGCGGCTCCCGAATCATACAATGCCTCAAGTAGATTTCCGTTAAGGTAAATAGTACCTTGGACCATCTCAGGGAGTATGCTGGCCTCTGTGTTCGTTAGTGCAAAGATTCGGCTGTGCTACGAGGTCTCGCCTCTCAATCTTCTCGGTACACTCTGCTATAGTGTCGGGCTTATGACATCTGAAGCATATCTGCTTCCCTTCTTCGGTTCACGCACGGGTGATGCTTCTTGCATTTGGGGCATGTTTGTGATCCAGGTACATGCAGGATAGTTACATTGCCCGACTTGGTATGGCCTTTTATTTCCACACGGGGTTACTCCGGGCGCCTTCCTCTTTTGTGAAGAGTTCTCGCGGTTGAATCCACCTCGACCGGCATTATTGTTGTTGAAGTTCCTTGATCTCACGGAATCCTGCGAGGTTGCGCTCGGTCATCCGACAAGTTTCCCTTTGCGCTTGTCAAGATTACGGAATCGCTGGGACATGAGCCTTTCACCAATTTCATATTTTAACCCAGTGAATTAGTATATTCACCATCTTGCTTTCATCGTTGCCCCTTCGAAGATGTCTTGAGTATCGGGACGAGGTTGGTGAGCCGGGCGTAGTAATCGTCGAAAGATTCCTCTTGTCCTTGTCGGATATGGAGAAATTCCGACTCCTTGTTCATTTTCTTTGAAGGAGGAAATATTGTTCATGAAATTTCTCAAGAAATTTCCCCATGTCACGGGACGGTGTTGGTACTGTAGGGTTTACGCAGTGACTTCCCACCAGCAGTCGGCATCTCCTTCAAGTTGGTAAATCGCTAGTTGGGCTTTGCGATTCTCGGGCGATCAATCACCACGAATACTTTCTCTAGTCTCTTCGTAACCAATCCTCCAAATCCGGCTTTCCTCGAAAAGTTGGCGGCTTGACTTACAAGGCGGATTAACCCAATGCGGGTATTCTTCTCCTTTCTTCCTCGTCGTGGAGGTGATTGTGATCTATCGGATTCCTCGGCATTTTCCTCATGGTCTTCCTCGCTTTGATTGTCATTGTCCTCCTCTTCTTCTTCTTCTTCTTCATTCTCCTCGTTTTCTTCATTGTTATGCTCTTCCTCTTCGTGTTGACGTGCGTCCAATTGTCTTTGGGCTTCTTCATCCTGTTGATGTTGTCTTGCTAACAGTTTGGTATAGCATTTTGCTCGGGTATTACGTCCATTTGAGGCTGCTGCCTCTTCGCCTCGACCTCGGCCTCTGCCTCGGCCCCTACCTCTTGGTGCACGGCACCTCTTATGATGGCCATGTTTTAACTTTTCCTTTATATCAAATAACGGATAAGTGTTAGAACAATAACACAACACATGGCATCAAGTCATATATATTTTCATATTAGATGTAATGTACATGCTAACGTATACTACGTCATCCAAGCTGGTTTATGACCGGTGGTTATATCGTATATCCCCACGTTGTCGTCATCGGATGAATGATCGAGCCAACGGGTTTCTCCGGTTCTAAAGGCATACTAGCCATTGACTCTAGTATGGGGTCGTCAATCATATTTCGGTTTGGGGTCATCAGAAATATCAGGGTTTCGTCTTCGTCCAACCGTCTCTGGAACTACGGATTTACGAGCGTTACGTCCTATTATTACGGGATAGAAGATCTATCATTTTTCGTTTCTGTTCATCACTACCTATTACACAAGGGTCATATCAGTACTCATTTTCAAAACGTGCTCAAAGTTTAAAGGCTTAAGAATCTAACTCAGTTATCCGAACAGAATGGCCGGGTAAGTGTCTACCATGGGGGCCTCACCGACTTATACGGCGGCGATTGGCACACCCACGTAGACTAGCCTTGCCTTCGGCACCAAACCGTCGTGGTAACATAGTTAAACACTTGCCGAAAGATTGCTCGATACCATAAAGTGTAACATCCCATTTTCTAAAGCGGAAATTTTTTTTTTTTGCAATCAATCAGAGATGAGCAATGGAGCGTAAAGTAGCGATCATAACATAACATGAACCATAGTGTAATAAAGTATTGACATTACGGTGATCCTAAGGTTCGGAAAGTAATCGACGAAAGGAAAAGAAAGCGATAAGATAAAGATGACTTCTTCCGCAAGTCACTCCTGCTTGCTTTCCCGGACATCAATTCGCGGTCCTCCGGACCACGAAGCTACGGCGAGATTCAATTCACCGCATTGAATCTCGGGTAACATTAACCTTATGCTCAAATAAAACAGTATATAGACAACGAGATATTCATGACATAACGGCAACATCTCATCGAAGTGTGACACGAGACGAACATAAGCATGAAGCAAATATGTAAGGTCCTACACAACAACATTGTGACACGGACGGGACATAAGCATAAAGCGTATGTAAAGTCCTACACAAATATAGCACTGCACATTACTCGTGCCACGAACACGTGTCCTCGGCGCTAGGAAAACTCAAAGCGGTATTATCATGTCTTATAACCGTACAAATTTGTATGTAAGCGGCGACCCTAGCGAGCCGGTATATGAACGTATCTATGACATATATGTATATGAGAGCTATAGGATTAGTGTTACGATGCGCGTCCGTACCTTCGTTGATGTACGTAGATGTTTGGCGAGCTGTACTTTCGACGGAAAACGGTTTGTCAGAACGGCACGTTGGACGCGTAACGGCAACAAATTAGGATTTCGATATCCTATGAGAATAATGTCACTTCCATTAGTAATTTGACATTATAAGCGGCATTTTAGGTAAAAATTACCATTTTGCCCCTATACCCCTACTTGGCGGAATTTCGCGGCGCTTCGCTACATAGGCCATTTTCTTCCCAAAATTTCGCCAGAACTTCGACGCATTTATGATTCTTGAAAATAAAGACTAAAATAGCCCTCCCATATGATACCCAATCATACTTGAAATTTAAAGGCTATTACTAACAAATTCTACCCTTACTTTTAAAAGAGCTATAAAAACTACAACTTTTCAGCGACTCGATCCCTACTATGTTTACACCTCTGCATATTTTTCAACGCAAACAAGGCTCTAAAACATTTGTAGGAATCTTGTCACCTACTTTCTAAATCTAACTAACAATTCTACTAACTACTAAACTAAAAACTAAAGACTAAAGACTTAGAAAGACTTACAGTTGAAGACTTATTTGCCAATTCCCAGAACTTCTCTCATAAGGCTTTGTTTGGCATTTTGGGTTATAAAAAACCCATTTTCCCCGATCGGTACCCGATTCGCGTGATTTCGGAGAATTCACAAAATTCTGGATTTACAACTCTGAAGACATGTTCTCACTTAGTAGAAATGTCCAAGTTAACCTAAATTTTGATTCCATATAGGTCTCCAACAGTCCAGTTGAAGTTCCTCGAAAACGTGTCGAACGCGTCGGTGTCGAATTCGTTTTCGGAGATATCAATCTCTTCGAAATAATTCACTGATTCCAAATATGTCTAAATAAATTCAAACCCATTCCTAAATGTTGAGTTAGAATTTATTTTCCTCTTTCCAAAATTATGCCTATATGCATTTTTCCCTATTTTGTTTTATTAGGAAAATGCACAAACGGCCTCGGAATTAACTTCCGGAAGAGTCTAATGGAAGGTAAAATTCCACTGATCAATAATCTACTTTGATATTGATAATCCCATTCCTAGATAGGGTCCGTTTCCTAATTTTTAATTTACTATTCACATATTTTACTTTAATTGATTATATTATTATAAAAATGTGCAAGTTGCCACTTGCTTCTCTATTTCATTTTTATTTTATTTTTCTTTTCTTTGGCCCAAAATTTCGTTGCCCCCTTTAATTAATTTAATAAATATTTATTTTTTTTTATTTAATTAATTAATTATTTATTTATTTATTTAATTTTTCCAAAAATTCCACAAAAATCCCTAATTGGTCCATTCTTGTATTTAGGCCTAAAAATACCTAAACTCAACTATTTTTCATAAAAATTTCCAATTAATTAGTAAATACATATTTACTAATTTTAAAACAAAAACCACCAATTTTAGGGTTTCATATAATTACTTGTGAATTTCCTTCACTTATGCTTAAGTAATTAGCCCAATATTACTTAATTACTTAATTATCATCACTTGATAATTTTCTTAATTACAATGTCTCATTATCTTCATATTATTGCATTAACCTTAGTATTTCCATGCCTCTTACATTATTCTATAATTTGTAAGGGTATTTTGGTCTTTATTACTTTTGGCACATTCTTGTACAATTTCTCCAATTTCATAATTTATTAAATTACCATAATTAGAGATATTATACTCTCCTAATTCACTTGGTCATTTTATTGCCTTTTGGTATTTTTCCATAATTTCCTAAGTTATTACCCTTTTGCGGGCATTTTGGTCATTTTGGCACTTTGGCCCTTAAACTCCCTAATTTCTTGCAGAAATTCTACTTAGAAAATAGACTATAATTATACAAGACCGGAGATTGAAATTTCACTTATCAGAAATATCCAACTTTTATTTATAATATTCCGGATAAATATCAGGGTATTACATTTCTCCCCCCACACACAAAATTTCGCCCTCGAAATTTAATCTATACTAACTAAACTTCGGGCCATGAACTCGGGTACTTCTCCTTCATGTCACTCTCGGTTTCCCAAGTTGCCTCTTCGGGTGTTAAACCCTTCCGGACCACCTTCACTATCGAGAATAGTCTTATTTACGAGCCGTTTCTCCTTATGATCAATGATGCATTGCGGCTCAACTATGAAGGTATTATCATGCCGTACTTCAACGTCTTCGTACTCAATGACATGATCTCGGTCTGGTTGGTATTTCTTCGATTGTGACACGTGGAAACGTCGTGGAGATTACTCGGGTTCGGGGTAAAGCTATCGATAAGCTACTTCTCAGCGCTTAGCCAAAATCTCAAAGGGTCCTACGTATCGTGGACTCGGTTTCTTCCTCTTAAGCGTTACGCCGACACCGATTCTTGGAGATAACTTTAGGAATACATGGTCGCCGACATAGAACGTCAAGGGTCTCCTCCTTTTGTCGCATAGCTCTTGTCTACTATGTGCGGCTAGGAGTCTCTTCTTGATCAATGCGATCGCTCGGAGGTTTGTTCAAGCATATCCGGCCCAAGTAATTGCTTTTCGGATGAATCATCCGGCATAATGGTGATTGACACTTCCGCCCATACAATGCCTCGAACGGGGCCATTTGTATACTAGCATGATAAGCTGTTGTTATATGCAAACTCGGCTAGCGAAAGATGTTGATCCCAACTTCCTTTGAAATCAAGGGCACATGCTCGCGGCATATCCTCCGGTGTGCGAATCGTCCTTTCGGATTGGAGTCGGTTTGAGGGTGATAAGCGGCGAACCTCGGCTTAGTCCCCATACCTTCGTGTAACGCTTGCCGAAACGGGATTTGAAACGCGTGTCCGATCGAGACAATGCTCTTAGGAATACCATGCAATCTCACTATCTCTTTGATATAAATCCCGCCAATCGTTAGGAGAATAGTGGATGCGATGGGAATGAAGTGTCTTGACTTGGTTAATCTGTCAACAACTACCCAAATCGTATCATGATTCCGATTTTGGGCGGACCTACCACAAAATCCATGGTTATGTTCTCCCATTTCCATTCGGCGGCTCTAGTCCTTGCAAAAGACCGGGGGTCGACGGTGTTCAATCTTCACCTTCGACGGGTCAAGCACTTGGCCACGTACTCTGTAACGTCTTTCTTCATTAGGGCCACCAAAGTTCGGATTTCATACTACGGTACATCTTGACCATGCACGGATGTAGAGTATATTTACTCTTGTGAGCCTCATCCATTATCTTCCGCCTTAATTCATCAGCGGCGGTACATAGATCGCTTCTTGTACTGACCAAACCACTAAGTGATAGGTCATGGTCTTGGGTCTCACCTCGAGAGATTTTCTCACGTATCTCTTTTGCCCAATCATCTTCTTCTTGAGCTTTCTCAACTTCATCTCTCGGATCATACTCCCCTTGACTAACAAGAAGAGTTGCAAGATAGGCATCGGTTGGTGCATGAAGACCCATGCGGACTTGATTGGATAGATTCGGATCTCGAAATCTTCCAACAATTTCTGCTCTTGTATCATCATATATGCCACCTGCACCGTCTTCTGCTAAGAGCATCGGCAACGACGTTTGCTTTACCGGATGATACTTGATCTCCGGGTGTAGTCTTTAATCAGCTCCATCCAACGACGTTGTCTCATGTTGAGTTCTCGTTGATCGAACAAGTATTTCAAACTTTTGTGATCACAATACACTTCTACGGTTACACCGTACAAGTAATGCCTCCATATCTTCAAAGCGAACACGATAGCGCCGGCTCTAGATCGTGTGTAGGATAGTTTAACTCGTGAGGCTTCGGTGACGAGAGGCATAAGCCACCATGCTCGCCTGTTGCATCGGGACACATCCCAACCCTTGCCCACTTGGCATCACTTGTAAACAACATACTTCTCATCGGATGCGGGATGATTAACACACGGTGCTTGTAGTCAATCTCTCTCGGTTTAAAGCTCTCCTCACAGTCATCTCCCATACAAAGGGTTGATTCTTCCTCGTAAGCTTTGTCAATGGAAGGGCTAGGCGAGAAATCCCGTATGAATCTGCGGTAGTATCCCGCGAGACCAAGAAAACTACGGATCTCGTCACGAGTCTCTGGCGTTTCCAGTCGAGCTGCATCTACCTTGCTTGGATCAAGCTGCAACTCCGTCGCTAGATATAACATGGCCCGAAATTTCACTTAGGCGGCCAAAATTCGCATTTGCTCAGTTTAGCATAGAGTTGCTTCTCCCTGAGTATGCTCAACACCTTTCGCGAGATGTTCTTCGTGCTCTTCTTTGCTCTTGGAATAGATGAGAATGTCATCAATAAACACCACCACAAAGCTGGTCTAGGTGTTGTCGGAAGATACGGTTCATGTAATCCATGAATACCGCGGGTGCATTTGTTAATCCGAAGGGCATCACAAGAAATTCATAATGCCGTGCACTGGTCTGAAAATTTGTCTTGGAAATATCACCATCTTTAACTCGCAGCTGATGATATCCGACGCGAGATCAATTTTGGAGAAGACAGTGGAACCGGATAAGCGATCAAAAGATCATCAATCCAGGGAAGTGGGTACTTGTTTTTGGCCGTTACTTTGTTCAATTCACGGTAGTCAATGCGAGTCGGAAGCTTCCATCTTTCTTCTTTACAAAAATCTTGGGGCTCCCACGGTGATACTGCTGGGTCGAATGAACCCTTTCTTCAAAAGCTCTTCTATTTGCTTCTTCAACTCCTGCATCTCGTTAGGAGCCATACGATACGGCGCCTTTGATATTGACCTGTACCGGGCATCAAATCAATATTGAACTCCACTTCTCGGATAGGAGGTAACTCGGTGAGATCCTCAGGAAATACATCGGGAAAATCATTCACCACGGGGATATCACGGAGTGAAAGATCGGCTCTGCTTTGGTGAAAAGAATACCATGTAGGCATGGCATCCTTGCTTCACGCATCGATCGGCTTACGTAGCGGAGAGAAAGTTCGGGCTCACTTCAACTTTTTCTCAGGAAATGATATCTTCTTCTTGCCACGATCGATCATCGCACCGTTGGCCGTCGGCCAATTTAGGCCGAGTATGACGTCGATGCCGTGAAGAGGTAGACGGATAAGGTCCACTTTAGAAACTCGTCCATCCACGTTAGCAATACAATTTATACATGCGTCAGAAGCTAAAGATTTTACACCAAGCGGTGTAGATACTACCAAATCATAAGGTAAACTACGGGCATTCATTCCTAGGCGACTTGCACAATCATAGGAAATGAAAGAATGGCGGCTCCCGAATCATACAATGCCTCAAGTAGATTTCCGTTAAGGTAAATAGTACCTTGGACCATCTCAGGGGATTGTCGGCCTCTGTGTTCGTTAGTGCAAAGATGCGGCTGTGCTCGAGGTCTCGCCTCTCCAATCTTCTCGGTACACTCTACTGCTATAGTGTCCGGCTTATGACATCGAAGCATATCGCTTCCCTTCACGGTTCACGCCTGGGTGATGCTTCTTGCATTTGGGGCATGTTTGTGATCCATTTGCTGGGATAGTTACGTTGCCCGACTTGGTATGGCCTTTTATTTCCACCACGGGGATTACTCCGGGCGCCTTCCTCTTTTGTGAAGAGTTATCGCGGTTGGATCCACCTCGACCGGCATTGTTGTTGTTGAAGTTCCTTGATCTCGGAATCCTCGAGATTGCGCTCGGTCATCCGACAAGTTTCCTTTGCGCTTGTCAAGTTACGGAATCGTTGGGACATGAGCCTTTCACCAATTTCATATTTAAGCCCATGAATTAGTATATTCACCATCTTGCTTTCATCGTTGCCCCTTCGAAGATGTCTTGAGTATCGGGACGGGTTGGTGAGCCGGGCGTAGTAATCGTCGAAAGATTCCTCTGTCCTTGTCGGATATGGAGAAATTCCGACTCCTTGTTCATTTTCTTTGAAGGAGGAAATATTGCTCATGAAATTTCTCCGAAATTTCCCCATGTCACGGGACGAGTCATTGGTGCAGTAGGGTTTTGCCGTGACTTCCCACCAACGGTCGGCATCTCCTTCAAGTTGGTAAATCGCTAGTTGGGCTTTGCGATTCTCGGGCGATCAATCACCACGAATACTTTCTCTAGTCTCTTGACCAATCCTCAGCCAAGTCCGGCTTTCCTCGAAAAGTTGGCGGCTTCACTTACGAAATTGGTTAACCCAATCTGGGTATTCTTCTCCTTTCTTCCTCGTCGTGGAGGTGATTGTGATCTATCGGATTCCTCGGCATTTTCCTCATGGTCTTCCTCACTTTGATTGTCATTGTCCTCCTCCTCTTCTTCTTCTTCATTCTCCTCGTTTTCTTCATTGTTCGCTCTTCCTCTTCGTGTTGACGTGCGTCCAATTGTCTTTGGGCTTCTTCATCCTGTTGATGTTGTCTTGCTAACGAGCATCAATGAGAGCCTCTGCTCTTGGAGAGTTCTCCTCAGTTCTTGTACTTCGTTACATTAAATGGTTCTAAGGGCATACTAGCCATTGACTCTACCCTAAGTCAGGATCATATTTCGGTTTGGGGTCATTAGAAATATCAGGGTTTCGTCTTCGTCCCGCCGTCTCTGGAATTACGGATCTACGCGCGTTACGTCCTATTATTACGGGATAGAAGATCTACGAATTTTTGTTTCTGTCCATCACTACCTATTACACCAGTGTCATATCAGTACTCATTTTCAAAAAGTGCTCAAAGTTTAAAAGGCTTAAGAATCTAACTCCGTTATCCGAGCAGAATGGCCGGGTAAGTGTCTACCATGGGGGCCTCACCGACTTATACGGTGGCGATTGGCACACCCACGTAGACTAGCCTTGCCTTCGGCACCAAACCGTTCGTGGTAACATAGTTAAACACTTGCCAGAAAGATTGCTCTGATACCATAAAGTGTAACATCCCATTTTCTAAAGCGGAAATTTTTTTTTTTGCAATCAATCAGAGATGAGCAATGGAGCGTAAGAGTAGCGATCATAACAAAACATGAACCATAGTGTAATAAAGTATTGACATTACGGTGATCCTAAGGTTCGGAAAGTAATCGACGAAAGGAAAAGAAAGCGATAAGATAAAGATGACTTCTTCCGCAAGTCACTCCTGTTGCTTTCCCAGGACATCAATTCGCGGTCCTCCGGACCACGAAGCTATAGGCGAGATTCAATTCACCGCATTGAATCTCGGGTAGCAGTTAACCTTATGCTCAAATAAAACAGTATATAGACAACGAGATATTCATGACATAACGGCAACATCTCATCGAAGTGTGACACGGACGAGAACATAAGCATGAAGCAAATATGTAAGGTCCTACACAACAACATTGTGACACGGACGGGACATAAGCATAAAGCGGTATGTAAAGTCCTACACAAATATAGCACTGCACATTACTCGTGCCACGAACACGTGTCCTCGGCGCTAGGAAAACTCAAAGCGGTATTATCATGTCTTATAACCGTACAAATTTGTATGTATAGCGGCGACCCTAAGCGAGCCCGGTATATGAACGTATCTATGACATATATGTATATGAGAACTATAGGATTAGTGTTACGATGCGCGTCAGTACCTTCGTTGATGTACGTAGATGTTTACGGCGAAGCTGTACTTTCGACGGAAAACGGTTTGTCCGACGGCACGTTGGACAGCGTAACGGCAACAAATTAGGATTTCGATATCCTATGAGAATAATGTCACTTCCATTAGTAATTTGACATTATAAGCGGCATTTTAGGTAAAAATTACCATTTTGCCCCTATACCCTACTTGGCGGAATTTCGCGGCGCTTCGTTACTAGGCTATTTTCTTCCCAAAATTTTGCCAGAACTTCGACGCATTTATGATTTTCGAAAATAAAGACTAAAATAGCCCTCCCATATGATACCCAATCATACTTGAAATTTAAAGGCTATTACTACCCCTACTTTTGAAAGAGCTATAAAAACTACAACTTTTCGGCGACTCGATCCCTACTATGTTTACACCTCTGCATATTTTTCAACGCAAACAAGGCTCTAAAACATTTGTAGGAATCTTGTCACCTACTTTCTAAATCTAACTAACAATTCTACTAACTACTAAACTAAAAACTAAAGACTAAAGACTTAGAAAGACTTAGGTTGAAGACTTCGGCGAGCTTCCCCAGAACTTCTCTCTCTTCTTTCTCAACCAGGAATTTCGGCCAAGGAGAAGGAAGAAAAGGTGTGAGAATTTTGAAGGAGGGGGTATTTATAGGCCTTGTTTGGCAGATAAGGCTTTGTTTGGCATTTTGGGTTATAAAAAACCCATTTTGCCCCGATCGGTCAGGCCATTTTCCGATCGGTTCGCGTGATTTCGGAGAATTCACAAAATTCTGGATTTACAACCCTGAAGACATGTTCTCACTTAGTAGAAATGTCCAAGTTAACCTAAATTTTGATTCCATATAGGTCTCCAACAGTCCGAGTTGAAGTTCCTCGAAAACGTGTCCGAACGCGTCGGTGTCGGAATTCGTTTTCGGAGATATCAATCTCTTCGAAATAATTCACTGATTCCAAATATGTCTAAATAAATTCAAACCCATTCCTAAATGTTGAGTTAGAATTTATTTTCCTCTTTTCAAAATTATGCCTATATGCATTTTTCCCTATTTTGTTTTATTACGGAAGAGTCTAATGGAAGGTAAAATTCCACTGATCAATAATCTACTTTGATATTGATAATCCCATTCCTAGATCTCTAGATAGGATCCGTTTCCTAATTTTAATATTACTATTCACATATTTTACTTTAATTAAATTATATTATTATAAAAATGTGCAAGTTGGCCACTTGCTTCCCTATTTCATTTTATTTTATTTTTCTTTTAATTTGGCCCAAAATTTCGTTGCCCCCTTTAATTAATTTAATAAATATTTATTATTATTATTTTATTAATTAATTAATTAATTATTTATTTATTTATTTAATTTTTCCAAAAATTCCACAAAATTACCTAATTGGTCCATTCTTGTATTTAGGCCTAAAAATACCTAAACTCAACTATTTTTCATAAAAATTTCCAATTAATTAGTAAATACATATTTACTAATTTTAAAACAAAAACCACCAATTTTAGGGTTTCATATAATTACTTGTGAATTTCCTTCACTTATGCTTAAGTAATTAGCCCAATATTACTTAATTACTTAATTATCATCACTTGATAATTTTCTTAATTACAATGTCTCATTATCTTCATATTATTGCATTAACCTTAGTATTTCCATGCCTCTTACATTATTCTATAATTTGTAAGGGTATTTTGGTCTTTTATTACTTTTGGCACATTCTTGTACAATTTCTCCAATTTCATAATTTATTAAATTACCATAATTAGAGATATTATACTCTCCTAATTCACTTGGGCATTTTATTGCCTTTTGGTATTTTTCCATAATTTCCTAAGTTAATTACCCTTTTGGGGCATTTTGGTCATTTTGGCACTTTGGCCCTTAAACTCCCTAATTTCTTGCAGAAATTCTACTTAGGAAATAGACTATAATTATACAAGACCGGAGATTGAAATTTCACTTATCAGAAATATCCAACTTTTATTTATAATATTCCAGGATAAATATCAAGGGTATTACATTTTAATCTATACTAACTAAACTTCGGGCCATGAACTCGGGTACTTCTCCTTCATGTCACTCTCGGTTTCCCAAGTTGCCTCTTCGGGTGTTAAACCCTTCCGGACCACCTTCACTATCGAGAATAGTCTTATTTCGAGCCGTTTCTCCTTATGATCAATGATCATTCGGCTCGACTATGAAGGTATTATCATGCCGTACTTCAACGTCTTCGTACTCAATGACATGATCTCGGTCTGGTTGGTATTTCTTCGGTTGTGACACGTGGAAACGTCGTGGAGATTACTCGGGTTCGGGGTAAAGCTATCGATAAGCTACTTCTCCGCGCTTTGCCAAAATCTCAAAGGGTCCTACGTATCGTGGACTCGAGTTTCTTCCTCTTAAGCGTTACCAGACACCGATTCTTGGAGATAACTTTAGGAATACATGGTCGCCGACATAGAACGTCAAGGGTCTCCTCCTTTTGTCCGCATAGCTCTTATTGTCTACTATGTGCGGCTAGGAGTCTCTTCTTGATCAACGCGATCTGCTCGGAGGTTTGTTCAAGCATATCCGGCCCAAGTAATTGCTTTTCGGATGAATCATCCCGGCATAATGGTGATTGACACTTCCGCCCATACAATGCCTCGAAGCAGGGCCATTTGTATACTAGCATGATAACTGTTGTTATATGCAAACTCAGCTAGCGAAAGATGTTGATCCCAACTTCCTTTGAAATCCAGGGCACATGCTCACAGCATATCCTCCAGCGTCTGAATCGTTCTCTCAGATTGGCCGTCAGTTTGAGGGTGATAAGCCGAAATGAACCTCAGTTTAGTCCCCATACCTTCGTGTAACGCTTGCCAGAAACGGGATTTGAAACGCGTGTCCGATCAGAGACAATACTCTTAGGAATACCATGTAATCTCACTATCTCTTTGATATAAATCCCATTGATCGTTCTAGGAGAATAGTGGATCGATGGGAATGAAGTGTGCGACTTGGTTAATCTGTCAACAACTACCCAAATCGTATCATGATTCTGATTTTGGGCAGACCTACCACAAAATCCATGGTTATGTTCTCCCATTTCCATTAGGTGACTCTAGTCCTTGCAAAAGACCGGGGGTCGACGGTGTTCAATCTTCACCTTCGACGAGGTCAAGCACTTGGCCACGTACTCATCAACGTCTTTCTTCATTAGGGCCACCAAAGTTCGGATTCATACTACGGTACATCTTGACCATGCACGGATGTAGAGTATATTTACTCTTGTGAGCCTCATCCATTATCTTCCGCCTTAATTCATCAGCGGCGGTACATAGATTCGCTTCTTGTACTGACCAAACCACTAAGTGATAGGTCATGGTCTTGGGTCTCACCTCGAGAGATTTTCTCACGTATCTCTTTTGCCCAATCATCTTCTTCTTTGAGCTTTCTCAACTTCATCTCTCGAGATCATACTCCCTTGACTAACAAGAAGAGTTGCAAGATAGGCATCATTGGTGCATGAAGACCCATGCGGACTTGATTGGATAGATTCGGATCTACGAAATCTTCAACAATTTACTTCTTGTATCATCATATATGCCACACCGCAGTCTTCTGCTAAGAGCATCGGCAACAACGTTTGCTTTTCCGGATGATACTTGATCTCCGGGGTGTAGTCTTTAATCAGCTCCATCCAACGACGTTGTCTCATGTTGAGTTCTCGTTGATCGAACAAGTATTTCAAACTTTGTGATCACAATACACTTCTACGGTTACAGACGTACAAGTAATGCCTCCATATCTTCAAAGCGAACACGATAGCCGCCGGCTCTAGATCGTGTGTAGGATAGTTTAACTCGTGAGGCTTCGGTGACGAGAGGCATAAGCCACCACTGCACGCCTGTTGCATCGGGACACATCCCAACCCTTGCCAGCATGGCATTGTAAACAACATACTTCTCATCGGATGCGGGATGATTAACACTGCTGTAGTCTTGTAGTCAATCTCTCTCTCGGTTTAAAAGCTCTCCTCACGATCATCTCCCATACAAAGGGTTGATTCTTCCTCGTAAGCTTTGTCAATGGAAGGGCTAGACGCGAAATCCCGTATGAATCTGCGGTAGTATCCCTTGAGACCAAGAAAACTACGGATCTCGTCACGGTCTCAGCCGTTTCCGAGTCCGAAGCTGCATCTACCTTGCTTGGATCATTGCAACTCCGTCGCTAGATATAACATGGCGAAATTTCACTTAGGCGGCCAAAATTCGCATTTGCTCGGTTTAGCATAGAGTTGCTTCTCCTTTGAGTATGCTCAACACCTTCCTCGAGATGTTCTTCGTGCTCTTCTTTGCTCTTGGAATAGATGAGAATGTCATCAATAAACACCACCACAAATTGGTCTAGGTGTTGTCGGAAGATACGGTTCATGTAATCCATGAATACGCGGAGTGCATTTGTCAATCCGAAGGGCATCACAAGGAATTCATAATGCCGTACTGGTCTGCGAAAGGTGTCTTGGAAATATCACCATCTTTAACTCATGATGATATCGACGACGCAGATCAATTTTGGAAAAGACAGTGGAACCCAGATAAGCGATCCAAAAGATCATCAATCAGGGAAGTGGGTACTTGTTTTTGGCCAGTTACTTTGTTCAATTCACGGTAGTCAATGCGAGTCGGAAGCTTCCATCTTTCTTCTTTACAAAAACCTTGGGGCTCCCACGGTGATCTGGTGGGTCGAATGAACCCCTTCTTCAAAAGCTCTTCTATTGCTTCTTCAACTCCTGCATCTCGTTAGGAGCCATACGATACGGCGCCTTCGATATTGACCCTGTACCAGGCATCAAATCAATGTTGAACTCCACTTCTCGGATAGGAGGTAACTCTGTGAGATCCTCAGGAAATACATCGGGAAAATCATTCACTGCGGGGATATCACGGTGAAAGATCGGCTCACTTTGGTTGAAAAGAATACCATGTAGGCATGGCATCCTTGCTTCACGTGAGATCGGCTTACGTAGCGGAGAAAGTTCGAGCTCACTTCAACTTTTTCTCAGGAAATGATATCTTCTTCTTGCCACGATCGATCATCGCGCTTAGTTGGCCGTCGGCCAATTTAGGCCAGAGTATGACGTCGATGCCGTGAAGAGGTAGACGGATAAGGTCCGCTTTAGAAACTCGTCCATCACGTTAGCGGTACAATTCATACATGCATCGGAAGCTAAGGATTTTACACCAAGCGGTGTAGATACTACCAGGTCATAAAGGTAAACTACGGGCATGCATTCCTAGGCGACTTGCACAATCATAAGAAATGAAAGAATGGCGGCTCCCGAATCATACAATGCCTCAAGTAGATTTCCGTTAAGGTAAATAGTACCTTGGACCATCTCAGGGGCCCATCGGCCTCTGTGTTCGTTAGTGCAAAGATGCGGCCTGTGCTCACGAGGTCTCGCCTCTCAATCTTCTCGGTCACACTCCTGCTATAGTGTCTGCGAAGCATGACATCTGAAGCATATCTGCTTCCCTTCACGATTCACGCTGGGTGATGCTTCTTGCATTTGGGGCATGTTTGTGATCCCGTGTCTGGGATAGTTACATTGCCCGGCTTGAGTATGGCTTTTATTTCCACCACGGGGTTACTCCGGGCGCCTTCCTCTTTTGTGAAGAGTTCTCGCGGTTGAATCCACCTCGACCGGCATTGTTGTTGTTGAAGTTCCTTGATCTGCGGAATCCTGCGAGGTTGCGCTCGGTCATCCAGACAAGTTTCCTTTGCGCTTCGTCAAGTTACGGAATCATTGGGACATGAGCCTTTCACCAATTTCATATTTAAGCCCATGAATTAGTATATTCACCATCTTTGCTTTCATCGTTGCCCCTTCGAGATGTGCTGAGTATCGGGACGAGGTTGGTGAATCGGGCGTAGTAATCGTCGAAAGATTCCTCTGTCCTTGTCGGATATGGAGAAATTCCGACTCCTTGTTCATTTTACCTTGAAGGAGGAAATATTGCTCATGAAATTTCTCCGAGAAATTTCCCCCATATCACGAGGACGATCATTGGTCAGTAGGGTTTACGCAGTGACTTCCCACCAGCGGTCGGCATCTCCTTCAAGTTGGTAAATCGCTAGTTGGGCTTTGCGATTCTCCGGGCGATCAATCACCACGAATACTTTCTCTAGTCTCTTGACCAATCCTCGCCAAATCCGGCTTTCCTCGAAAAGTTGGCGGCTTCTTCTTACAAAGCGATTAACCCAATGCGGGTATTCTTCTCCTTTCTTCCTCGTCGTGGAGGTGATTGTGATCTATCGGATTCCTCGGCATTTTCCTCATGGTCTTCCTCGCTTTGATTGTCATTGTCCTCCTCCTCTTCTTCTTCTTCTTCATTCTCCTCGTTTTCCTCATTGTTATGCTCTTCCTCTTCGTGTTGACGTGCGTCCAATTGTCTTTGGGCTTCTTCATCCCTGTTGATGTTGTCTTGCTAACGAGCATCAATGAGAGCCCTCTGCTCTAGGAGAGTTCTCCTCGGTTCTTGTACTTCGTTACATTCGGTTGGTTTGGTATAGCATTTTGCTCGGGTATTACGTCCATTTGAAGGCTGCACGCCTCCTCGTCCCTCGACCTCGGCCTCTGCCACGCCCTTTTACCTCTTGGTGCACGGCACCTCTTATGATGGCCATGTTTTAACTTTTCCTTTATATCAAATAACGGATAAGTGTTAGAACAATAACACAACACATGGCACTGATACCATAAAGTGTAACATCCCATTTTCTAAAGCGGAATTTTTTTTTTCAATCAGAGTAGAGCAATGGAGCGAAAGAGTAACTGATCATAACAAAATATGAACCATAGTGTAATATAGTATTGACATTACAGTGATCCTACTTGTTCAAAAGATAAGTACAGAAACTTGCTATCCCCAGCACCGATCAGTGGTCCTGGGATCTGAGAAGCTATAGGCGAGATTCAATTCACCGCATTGAATCTCGGGTAACGATTAACCTTATGCTCAAATAAACATTATATAGACAATAGATATTCATGACATAACGGCAACATCATCATCGGATAAGTGTGACACGAGACGGAACATAAGCATGAAGCAATTATGTAGGGTCCTACACAACAACATTGTGACACGAGACAAGGGACATAAGCATAAAGCGGTATGTAAAGTCCTACACAAATATAGCACGCACATTACCATTACTTGCCACGATCACGTGTCCTCGGCGCTAGGAAAACTCAAAGCGGTATTATCATGTCTTATAACGTCTGTACAAGGTTTGTATGTATAACGGCGACCCTAAGCGAGCCGGTATATGAACGTATCTATGACATATATGTATATGAGAACTATAGGATTAGTGTTACGATGCGCGTCAGTACCTTCGTTTGATGTACGTAGTTGTTTACGGCGAAGCCCCGTACTTTCGACGGAAGCAACGGTTTGTCAGAAGCCCATGCGACACGTTGGACAGCGTAACGGCTGACAAATTAGGATTTCGACGTCCTATAAAGAGTAATATCACTTTCATTAGTGATTTGGCACTATAAGCTGGCATTTTAGGTAAAAATTACCATTTTGCCCCTTACCACAATCGGCGGAATTTCGCGGCGCTTCGTTACTCGACAAATTTTCTTGAAATTTTGCCGAACTTGACATAACTATGATTTTCGAAAATAATGACTAAAATAGCCCTCCCATATGATACCCAAATCATACTCGAAATTTAAAGGCTATTAACATTACTACTAAAGCCCAGAACTCGAACTTAAAGACTAAAGCAGAAAAGCTTACAGTTGAAGACTTACGAAGCTTTCCCCAGTTCTCTCTTCTTTCTCTCAAGAATTTCGGTCAAGGCAGAAGTGAAGAGTGGTGTGAAGAATATTGAAGGAGGGCTACCTATTTATAGAATTTGGAAGGACAAGCTTGGAATTTCAAAGTTGTTTCAACCTTTGGATTCTAACTTCTTGGTGATCTTGACCATTAATCCCCTTTGGTCGAATACACAGCCCTAGGTGGCATAAATTGCATCATCCATGATGATGTCACCTCTTCCGTTTGCCGGCGATAAATTTCCCCGCTCGGTACCGGCTCGCGTGATTTCGGAGAAATCTCAAAATTCTGTTTTTACAACTTTGAAACCATTTCTCACTTAGTAGAAATGTCCAAGTTAACCTAAATTTTGATTCCATATAGGGCTCCACTTGTCCAGTTGAAGTTTCCTCAACGTGTCCGTCGCGTCCAGGTCTCGGAAGCTTAATCGGAGAGTTCCGGCTTATAGACATAATTCACTGATTTCAAATATGTCCATAAAAATTCCCCCCAATTCTTTCTCAGGTTGGTCACAACTCTAATTTTGAAGTCTTTACTTCCAAAACGGCTATCTGCCTTTTGAAATTTCCTATTTTGTTTTATTAGGAAAATGCACAAAAACCTCAATTAACTCCGGAAAGGTCATTTGAAGGTAAAAACTCAGCGATCAATATTTTACCTTGACCTTGGGGATTCTATTCATAGATCTCTAGATAGGATCCGTTTCCTAATTTAAAAATTACTATTCCCATACTTTTCAACTTTAATTAATTATACTATATTTTAATATCAAGTTGCAAAAACCTTTATACATATATATATACATTTTTTTTCTTTTCTTTTGGCCCAATTCGGCTGGCCCATTTTTTTTATTTAATAAATATTAATTTTTTTTATTTAATTAATTATTTAATTATTTAATTATTTAATTTTTTCCAAAATTTCCACAAAATTACCTAATTGGTCCATTCTTGTATTTAGGTCTAAAAATACCTAAACTCAACTATTTTTCATAAAAATTTCCAATTAATTAGTAAATACATCTTTACTAATTTTAAAACAAAAACCACCAATTTTAGGGTTTCATATAATTACTTGTGAATTTCCTTCACTTATGCTTAAGTAATTTACTTAATTACTTAATTATCATAACTTGATAATTTTCTTAATTACAATGTCTCATTATCTTCATACTCTTGTATTTACATTAGTATTTTCATACCTCTAACATTATTCTATAATTACAAGGGTATGTTGGTCTTTTTACTACTTTTGAAACACTCTTATACAATTTTCCCAAGTTCATAATTTATTAAATTACCATAATTAGGGAAAATATATTCTCCTAATTCACTTGGTCACTTTATTGCCTTTTGGTATTTTTCCATAATTTCCTAAGTTAATTACCCTTTCCAGGGGCATTTTGGTCATTTTGGCTCTTTGACCCTTAAATTTCCAAATTTCTTGTAGAAATTCTACTTAGAAAATATGCTATAATTATACAAGACTGGAGATTGAATTTCACTTATCAGAATTATCCAACTTTTATTTATAATATTC